>OU342745.1:362319567-362919567 GCA_910589775.1 Avena eriantha | reverse complement strand
GGTCGTATAGTTCCGGTCGTATAGTTACCATCGACACCGCTAGGTCAAACCGAACAACTTTTGTGAAGGGACCCCTATATAAAGTGGCCTCGGGCGACAAGAAACAAGAGCTCGTTTCGATCACCAGCCGTCCCCAGATCTCCATCCACAACACCGAAGAGCCGCCGGAGGAATAGACTTAGATCTAATCTCCAAACCCTTCTCCATCACCATAGCTATATTCCACCACTTGTAATAGTAGATCTCATCCTCTATTGGTGACATTGTAAGACTATTTTCTTTCAATCTCATGATTCCCATTACAATGTTTATGATTGTTGATTTCATCTCTATGCGTGAGTAATTCTCCTTGGGCTAACGGCTTTGGCCTAGCCATGTAGCTTTTGTGCATGTTATTTAGCATAGATGGGATCATGTATTAGTTTGTATGACATGATGATTATTGTATCCTCTCTTGCCTCAATCCAAGGACTTGTCAGGTACCCAAGGCCCCGAGGATTGAGCCAGGTATAGGGAGTATGAGTAATGACTAATCTGCAGGTTGGGAACCCTAGTGACAGAAGGGGTAGTACAGCTATATGTGAGGGATTTACTTGGGATCAACAGTGATGTCACTATGCATATCATTAGTTCTCTTTCTTCTATGGATGAGACTAGTAGGTTATTTCTATAAGTAGTTGTGGAGGCAATAGCAATTATGGATGCAGTTCCCACATATAATTTATCTTGCTCTAATAATTATATGCATACTTTATTATTATCTTTTATTCCCATTAGATGTTTTGCATAGCTACATGTGAAACCGACTGCCCTAGGCCCTCTCTCTCCATCATCGACAACAACAAAAGACAACAAACTCTTGCTCTGGTAAAAACACAAAAGGAATTCTAAAACTCCCGAAGGTCTGTTAAAGTAACTTCACTACGCTTCTGCTTCCCGAGGATTCGATAAACCTAGGTGTACTAGGGAAAGAGAGCTATACTACATCCGTAATCCGTATCGAAGGTATCAACCCTTTTTCTGGCAACATTGCCAGGGAAGTAATAGCTAACATGGTGAGGTTAGTAGGAACCTTGCTAGTTTTAATTCTTGTTTTTTATTTTGTTAGTTTGCTTTTAGTCTTTATTTGAAAAACCCAAAAAATTAGTTAGTCTTTAATTCCTTGTTTTTATTATCATAAGTCTTTGTTTAATAAAACCCCAAAACATAGGAAATATGGCTAAAAAGAAGCTTGGGGAGTTTGCAACTCCCAACAATGATTATTTGTGTACTCCTATTACTCAGCCAGCAATTGCTGCTGATGATTATGAAATTAAGCCCCATTATTTAAGTTTGGTTCAACAGAATCAATTTGGAGGCTCTGCTATTGAGGATGTAGGTATGCACTTGAATACTTTCACTGAAATATGTGATACGATGCGCATAAAAGATGTTGACCCCGATGCAGTCAAATTGCATTTATTTCCTTTCTCTCTTAGAGGAAGAGCAAAAGAATGGTTGCTATCTTTGCCTAGAAATACTATTACATCACGGGTGGAATGTAATTCTTTATTTATGACTAAATTTTTCCCACCCGCAAAGACTATGCAACTAAGATCTAATATTACTGGTTTTAGACAGGAAGAGTGTGAGCCACTAGCGCTTGCATGGGAGAGGATGAAAGAATGCATGAGAAACTATCCCAGTCATGGGATGGAAGATTGGTTAATTCTCCATTTATTCTATAATGCTCTTAACCATGTGTCTAAGTCTATGCTTGATACTGCAGCTGGAGGAACATTTATGGGAAAACATATTACCGAAGCAAAGCAGCTGCTAGACAATATGCAAGACAACCATGCCCAGTGGCATGTGGATAGATCAAACACGAAGAATGTGAATTTCGTCTCACCACAAGAAAATGAAGAACTCAATGCTAAGCTGGATGAACTCATATTAGCCGTAAAAGGTAAGGAAATCCAGGTAAGAGCTATCCCAGAATGAAATATTGAAGAGATAGACTTCATATCTCATAATGATTATAACCCTGCTTGGAAGAAGAATTATAATCCTAATTTTCAGAAACATTATTCTAGTCCTGGAGGTAACTCTAATAATAATATGGAAACAAGTAATGGTAGTCTCCAAGAAACACTTAAGTCCTTTATAGACTCACAAAATGAGAAAAACAATATTCTTGTTAAAATAACAAAGAACCATGGTGCTATGCTTGGTAAATTATCTAACCAATCTGTAAGTTTGAGGAATGATTTGCATGCCCTCCAAGAAAGAACGAGGATTGTTGAGGCACATCTATGTAAGATAACCAAGAGTCAAACTCTCATTCTAGCTAAATTTGCAGGTAAAGCTGAGCCAATCCTATTGAAGACCTCAAGATGATGACAATCCAAAGGGAGGTGCCTAAAGAACTTGATTATAGTAATGCTCCTTCACCAAGTTACACCGTTGAAGATCTTCTAAAAAGGATCAACATCAAGATTCTAGTAAGTGAAGGAAATGAGGAAGCTATGTATCAACACTTCGTAAATCAAGTAGCAATAAAGGTACGTGAGCTTGAGGAAGAATATAAGAAAATTGCTGAAAATTGCTTATGAAGCTTGATGATATATTTGAGCCTACTATTAAGATTAAAATTGGGACCACTGAGATAGCTGCACTTTGTGATCTAGGTGCAAGCGTCTCAACAATTCCAAAAAGTCTTTTTAATAAGTTAAATCTTGGCTCTTTTGAAATCATCGAGTTAAAATTGCATCTAGCAGATTCTACCAACAAACAAGCTATAAGAATTAAGGAGAATACTTTAGTATACATTAAAGGTTGTCCTGCTCTTATTGATTTTGTTATTGTTGACATGTCTGAAGATGCTACTGCTCCTATTATATTAGGCCGTCCATTCTTAAGAACTATTAAGGCTTTGATTAGTTTACATGAAGGGAACTTGAAGCTTCAATTGCCTTCACGGAATCCTTTTGTTATTCATTTTCCCAGGAAGAAGAAAGCCAAGCATGATGAAAAGGAGGCCATCCCTTTGAACACCAACTATTTTGGAGTGTGTGTTCCACTCATTTGGCCTAAGTGAGCAACATCAAGGTCAATCTATTGACCATAAAAGAGCGCTTCATGGGAGGCAACCCACGTGAAATAAAGGTTTGAGTAAATTTTTAAGTTTAGTTTGAGTTTTATGTTTAATAAAGAATGCTAGAAAGCTCCAGTTGAGGAGAAGAAGTTCGATAGTACTAAAAATCCTACTTCATACGTGTTGTTGTTGGTCAACAATTTTTACTGTCATTTTTTGTCAAAAACAAGGTGTTTTGCTAACTTTCAGGACATTTTTACTGTCATTTTATGACTGATGGCTCGGTAACGGCACCAGAAAAATGCTGGTGCGGTGTTGATGTAGAGCTCGTTGGCAACCCCAAGAGGAAGGTATGATGAGCACAACAGCAAGTTTCCCTCAGTTATGAAACCAAGGTTTAATCGAACCTGTCGGAGCAAGGAAACACCCCAAAGGTGTTGCTAGCTAAGCCTTGGAAGGGCGCACTACCGGTGCTAGTGGCAACGTGGAGACCTGCACAACACAACCACAAAACTTTGTCCCCAACTTGCGACGAGGTTGTCAATCTCACCGTGTTTTGCTGAAAACAAAGGATTAAACGTATTGAATGGAAGGAAGTAAAAGTTGGTAGAAAGTAAACACAAAGCAGTAAACACTTTATAGATTGTATGTAAAGAAAAGGACCGGGATCCATAGTTCACTAGAGGTGGCTCTCCTTAAGATAGATAACATGCTGGGTGAACAAATTACAGCGGGCCAATTGACAAACATCGAGAAAGCAATACATGCATATACTAATCATCTTGACTCCTTTGGAACTTGATTGGGCATTACAACATTATACATAGACCGCCATCCAACTACATCTATGACTAATAATCCACCTTCAGGTTATCATCCGAACCCCCTACAGTACTAAGTTGCAAGCAACAGATTATTGCTTTACGAATTGCGTGTAAACTAAACAATATGATTGTTCTATGAACAAAGGATTGTTGTTTTCTCCCTAGTAGCAACATCACATCTAGTACCTTAGAGATTTCTGTCACTTCCCCAGATTACCAGAGGCATGAACCCACTATCGAGCATAAATACTAACTCTTGGAGTTGCTAGCATCTACTTGGCCAAGATAGCTACTAACAACGGAAAGCATGCAAGATCACAAATAACAAAGACATGATAAAATCAATAATCAATCTGAAATAGCATCTCAATATCCATCGGATCCCCGCAAACACAACATGCAGAATTACAAATAGATGATCTTGATCATGAACGGAGCTCACAAGATCTAAACATGAAAGCACAAAGGAGGAGAACTAGCCATCTAGCTACTACTTGGATCCGTGGTTCAAGGATGAACTACTCATGCATCACACCGGAGGCTTGCATGGTGATGAAGAAGGCCTCCAGGGTGAATTCCCCTCTCCGACAGGGTGTCGGGAAGAGCTTCAGATCCCTCCCGATCTAGGGATGGAGATGACGGCGGCTACAGACTCTTTCGTGGATTTTTGATCGGGCACTTAGGGTTTTCATCCTGAGGGCAATATATAGGCGGAAGGAGAGGTCGAGGGGGTGCTGGGGTCAGCCAGACCACCCCCTGGCACGGGACAGGCCTGGCCGCGCGGCCAGGTGGTGTGGCTGGCCCCCTGCCCTTCTCCGTCTCGTATTCTTGCATCTGATGACTTCTGAAAAAATAGGCACTTTGGCTTTTGTCCCGTCTAATTTCGAGAATAGTCATTTTCTGACTTTCCTGGAACCAAAAACAGCAAAAAAAAGGCAGCTGACACTGTGGCCCTTGTTAATAGGTTAGTCCAAGAAATCATATGAAAAGTACTCCAAAGTGTGGACAAAACACAAGAAAGTGGATAAAACCAAGCATGCATCAAAAATTATAGATACATTTGCAATGTATCAAAGACTACAGAAGGTTTAACGACCAACTATACGACGGGAATAAAAATTCCGGCCGTATATTTCCGGTCGTACAGATATTTTTGCCATCGGCAATTTTCTTTCATAAGTACTGAAGGTTTAATGACCAACTATACAGCGGGAATAAAAAATCTGGCCGTATAGTTCCGGCCGTATAGATATCGATGCTTTCGTACAATTTCTTTTGTAGGCATAGAAGGTTTGACGACCAACTATACGGCAGGAACACATTGTTCCGGCCGTATAGTTATGGCCGTATAGCTGCACCGCCAGGTGGAAACCCTAAAATTTTGACAGCATGCCCACTATACGGCGAGAACACATTGTTCTAGCCATATAGTTTGCCCGTATAGTTGCGTCTGACCATAAAAATCGCCACGGGAGGGTAGCTCCAACCCCAAAACTTCAATCATTTTTCTCTCTTCTACCTCCAAACTCTCTCAAAACTTCAATAGATCTTCATCTCTACTCAATTTCGTTCGATTTCCTCGCACACAAATGATCTACGGTATGTTTCTCCTCCGATCCTCCAATTACTTTTTGCAAATTCATCTTTGATCTATTGTCATTATCAATCTAGGGTAAGACCTACTATGAACTAATTGCCATGATTCTCTTGCCTAGATTATTATTCTGAGGAGATTCTTTAGTGTGCTATGATGAGGAATATGTTATGCTTATTATTGTTGGATCAAAAAGTTTTATTTTTGTCTCTCTTTATTATTTTAGATGATGAACACAAGGAGTCAAACTCGTGCTCGTGCCACCGCTAGCGCTTCTCGGGCTGCTGCTCGGGAATGCATGGGGTTACGATTCAGGAATGAGCTCCAACGTGATTGCTTCAACAAGATCAAGAACTGAGAAGTGAAGGCAACCTAGTGGGCTCGCCCCATTATATTTAATCAACTCGGTATTTCTTATGACTTCAATTTACTCTGCAATAGGGTTGGCCTGCAAAACTTTGTATTCAATGATGTGCCTACTTATCGCCGGTTAATTATTGAATTTCTAAGTTCTTTGCAAAGCACCGTTACAGCATGGAATGGAGAGGACATGATTTCTTTCCGACTTATGAACAACAATTATGCTTTATCACTAAATGAATGGTGTGCGATGTCTACGCACTTCTATTCTTGTAGACAGTTGTTGGGCCTCCAAGTGTAGAGGTTTGTAGAACAGCAACAAGTTTTCCCTTAAGTGGATCACCCAAGGTTTATCGAACTCAGGGAGGAAGTGGTTAAAGGTAGCCCCTCTCAAGCAACCCTGCAATCAAGATACAAGATATCTCTTATGTCCCCAACACACCCAATACACTTGTCAGGTGTATAGGTGCACTAGTTCGGCGAAGAGATAGTGAAATACAAGTGGTATGGATATAAGACAACGGTGCCAGAAAATAGCTTGATGGCGTGGAAGAGACTAAAGGCAAACTGAAATAAAGATGGAAACAAGCAAACATGTAATAGATCTAGTTGCAAACGGAGTTTCAATGTTTAGAAACAAGGCCTAGGGATCATACTTTCACTAGTGAACACTCTCATATAAATATCTACTCTTTATGATACTACTCTTAACTACTCTCTGGTTGGACACTCTAATCCATGGTAGAGCTATAACATCACACCTCAAAGTCCGCTTTCCCCATCTAGATAACCCCACACTGTCACCTTGAGCACTAGATGGTTCAAACAAACACCACAATTTCATAAAGACATCCAATTCCAAATATAACTCATAACAAGTATTTGTAATCTCTAGCCTAAGTTCCACCATGGTGTGCACACTGTCAACTTCACACACATGGGGAGAGCAGAGATCTATTAAAGAACTTGAGTAGCAAGGTAGATCTATAGATTACAAGCTCATGATCTCAATAAGATCATGCATAGAGAGAGAGATGAACACATAGCTACCGGTAGAACCATTAGCCTCGAGAGAGAACTACTCCCTCCTCATCATGGGAATCAGCAATGGTGATGGAGCTGGTGGTGGAGATCGATGGAGATGGCTCCGGGGGCACTTCCCTGTCCTGGAAGGGTGCCGGAGCAGAGACTTTCTGTCCCCCGAATCTCCCCTTCGGTGGTGGCGCCGCTGCGGAACTTTTCGTGGCTGGAGGCTTGATGATTTAGGGTTTTTGCATCGGGAGGCATCTTATAGGAGAAGATGCAAGGTCGGTGGGTGGCCAGGGGGCCCACACCACCTGGTGGCATGGCCAGGGCTAGCCCGCGCCACCATATGGTGTGGCCACCCTGTGGCCCCTCTCCGTCTTGGCTTTTGGCTCCATGAGTCTTCCGGTAAAATATCGACTTGGGCTTTTGTCCGGTCCAATTTTGAGAATATTGATTTTCTCACTTTCCTGGAACCAAAAACAGCAGAAAACAGGCAACTGGCACTATGGCATCTTGTTAATAGGTTAGTCTAGGAAAGTGTATAAAAAGTACTCCAAAGTTGGAACAAAACATAAGAAAGTAGATAAAACCAAGCATGGAACATCAAAAATTATGGATACGTTAGCAACGTATCAGTGTGCATGTTTTAATTTTCCAAACAATAATGATAATGACTTATGCACATCCTTTACTGGCTTAGACCCTTCCCTGGAACAATATTATAATGGAACGAGTTTCACTTCTAGAGTAAGCAAGGGGAAGAATATTCAACATCCTGCAATTCGCTATTTGTTCTATGCTATTGCTAACACTTTGCAGGCACGAAATGAGTTCATGAGACTCAATAAGGAGGACATCTTAGTCCTCACAAAAGCTTCTTACAACAACTGTGACTTGTCACTCAACTTGGGCTCAATCCTTATGTGCTACCTGGAGCACCAATCCTCCCAAAGCCAAGGACCAATCACAGGTGGAGGCGTCATCACCATGCTTGAAATTGCCCTAGGCATCGACCTAGGTGAGTTGCAACCTGTGCTAGGTGAGCGACGTGTTGGATTCTCTACTTTAAAGGCTTGCGGAATTCTCACTAGGAGAGGTGATGTTTATTACTTGCATATTGCTGGAGTTGGGCGTCTCTACCCTGCTCCTTTGCCTAATGGTCTTTTCTCTATGGAGGAAGGACATTTGCTATATGACTTGCAGGTTGAGCAACACCAACCCGAGGAGGAAATTCCGTATGAGGATGAGGACCAAGAAGAGGAGCAAGAAGTTCCTTATCAAGAGGAGCAGCCACCAACCCGGTTCGCTAGATACCAAGACTTCCAAGAACTTGGAGGGACCGTGGAGAGGATGCATGGCCTCTCCTTGAACCTCCGAGAAACAACTAGTAATTTATTAACTCAATTTGTGAACTGGAGTAACGACTTTTTCCCGCCACCACAATGATTTGAAGGGCTTGCAAAATCCTAAGCTTGGGGAAGTTTCCTCATTTATCTTCATTTGGCATTGATACCTTTGATCCGAATTACGGATTTAGTATAGCTTCTTTTTCCCTAGTAGACCTAGGTTATCGAATCCTCGGGAAGCGAATGCGTAGTGAAGTTACTTTAATGGACCTTTGGGATTTTTAGAATTCCTTTTGTGTTTTTACCGGACCAATAGTTTGCGTCTTTTTGTTGTTGTCGATGATGGAGAGAGAGGGCCTAGGGCGTTCGTTTTCACCTGTAGCTGTGCAAAACATCTAATGGGAATAAAAGATAGAAATAAAGTATGCATGTACTTGTTAGAGCAAGATAAAATATATGTGGGTAGTGCATCCATAATTGCTATTGCCTCCGCAACCGCTTATAGCAATAACCTACTAGTCTCATCCATAGAAAAAAGAGAACTACTGATATGCATAGTGAAAGGATCGTATGGGCACCTAGAGGGGGGGTGAATAGGTGCTACTCCAAAATTTTACTCTTAATTAAATTAGGGTTTGACACAAAAGGTGAATTCTCTAGATTATGCAACTAAGGTGAATTTACCTATATGTCAACTAGCACAAGAACTAAGCAAGAACTTGAGAAGTAAAGTGCGGTAAAGGATAGAGGTAACCAAAGTGGAGTGCTCGGAGACACAAGGATTTGTTTCCCGTAGTTCCTTCCTTTTGAAGGGAAGTACGTCTACGTTTGGAGAGGGGGTGGTATCAAACCACCAACGCCACGAGAGGCCTCCCTTGTTATCCGATGAACCTCACCCCAAAGGGTTCGATTCACTTCTTCCACTATAACGGCAACCTTCGAGGTGGAAGCCGACACCTTTACAACAAGTTCGAGGCACACATCCACAACCTAATTGGAGGCTCCCGAATACAAGCAAGCTGTCAAACAATCAAAGACAAGCTTGTAAAACCAAATCACAAGCTAGGGTTTCCAAATAAACCCTAGAACAAGGGGCCCTCAAATGAATGAGGGGGAAATGGAAATCTCTCTTGGTGAAGTAGTAGATCAAGGCCTCCTCCTTCGATTCTCCAAAGATCAACGACTTTGGATGGTTGAGTGAAGAGTTCTTGTGGATTTGGTGGCTCAAATGGTGATGCTTTTCTTGAACTGAACAAGCAGCTTCCAAGGTAGAAGGGGCCTATTTATAGGGCCCCTGAGATTAGAGCCATTGGGAGCCACTTACATCGGACAGTCCGGCAAATACAAGCCGGACAGTCCAGCCGAGCCGGACACTCTGGGCGACACCAGCCAGACACTCCGGCCTGGCAAAGTTTCCGGCCAGTGTCCGCATCGAGTCCGGGAGGAGTCCGAAGAGGCAGACAGAATGTCTAGATGGATCGATAAGCCCCCAGGGCCGGACACTCCAGGGCAAGCTCACCGGACACTCCGACTGGAGAAGATTCTGGCCAGATTCCGGATTGTGTTCGGGTGGAGTCCGATATGGTGTTCTGATTGTCCAGGGAAGACGCCCACATCCCAGGGGCGGAGAGTCCGACCGGCCAACCGGACAGTCCGGCCTGGGGCGGACACTCCGGTGAAGATCAGCCGGACAGTCCGGCTGGGACATGTTTTCTAGCACAGACATGATCCAGGGGAGCTCTTTTCCTTCAGTGCAAAAATTCTCGACTATCTGATATCTCCTGCAACATTTAACAACAGCTTAAACTATCCAAGTGTTGTCAACAAATATCAAAATAATAGGAAGGGCATAAATGCCCTTTCAATCTCCCCCTTTTTGGTGTTTGATGACAACCCAAGGATTTGCAAACAGGATAGGTAATAAAATTCACAATAGGAGATATACAAAATATAGTGAGGCTCCCCCTAGATGTGTGACAATTTTAGCTTTGCATTTTAATACAATCACACACCCTAGGATCACATCCTCACATGGTTTTGTAGTTAACAAGGTATGCCATGATAATAACAACTAGATTGATAAGCTAGGCATAACATAGTCGTTAACAAAACCGGGTAAGCATGTCACAACACACATAACTGAGTTCAACACAACATAATACTCAAACAAGTAAAGTAAGATAATGACATGAGGCTTCAAAGAGGCAAATCGAAATAACGTGAAGCACTCGTGTACCCATGCAAATCCCGGCAGCAACCTAATAAAGGGGCTGCTTCTCCCCCTTTGGCATCGAGACGCCAAAAAGGGAAAATAGCACCACTAAAACGTCCCAAAGCCAACTCTAGCCACTGTAGTCGTCGTCGGCATCCTCCTCCTCATCCTCGTCCTCATCGTCATCCTCACCATCATGATCACCCTGAGTCGAGCTCTGGCCATGAGGGTGAGAAGAAGAAGTCACGTCCTCAAACATGGACTAGTCCACACGACCCTGACTCCAGTGACCATAGGAAAGAGTGCCATTTGATGCCTGCTGCTGAGAGGGATCAACATCCATGGGCTGGTTGATCCGCTTGAGTTCCTTCATGATATTCCGGTTAGCCTTGTATGCCTCATACTGTCCATGGCGAATGTCAATGTTCTGGCATAGGAGAAGCTTCTTCCACCAGGAGGCCTTCTTCACCTTCTTGTGTACTTCCTCCTTAGAGGTGGCGAAGCGATATGCATTGTTGGCATGCTTCATGCGAGGGACATGGGTCACAGCCTCCGGTACCTCCTCATCATCACTGTCAGAAGCATCTGCGTCCATCTCATCATCCTCAAATATGTCCTGAGGAGGGGGTAGCCACGAGGAACCTTGGTGGTGGGGGCAGCCTTCCTCTGTAGCTTGGCAGGAAGGTGTGGAACAAGATCAGTGTAGAGCAATGGAGTTGCTGGAGCCTCAGCAGCAATTAGCTTCATCACATAGGGAGCGAATAGAGGGCACTTCTTGTCAGTGATGCACTTGTACACATCCTGATAGATGAAATCCATGACATCAATAGCACCACCTTGGTGGTCTGGACCATGAGTATACACAGAGTGAGCATGTGCCATAAGATTGATTTTTGCACCTCTCATCTCATCCTTGTTGCCCGCCTTGGGAGTGAGTGTATGGAGAAACATGCGAAGCAGAATGTTGTAGATGAGCTTAATGTTGATGGTTTGGCCAACCACACCATTCTGAGAGTAGATAGGGGCCAACCTCTGCTTGTCATATGCCTGACCATGAACATGCATTCTGAGACCACTGGGAGCATTGGGATTGAAAGGCACTCCAAGAACCTGTGCAAAGTGAGCCATGCTGGAGCGGCACCTGGTAGTGCCAGAGATCCACTCAAGGGGAATATCCGTAGTGTCCCCAAAGACCACTATAGCATAGAACTACTAGACCAACTCAACATTATAGTCTTCTTTTACTTCAAAGATGGTGTGCAGCCCCATCTTCTCTGTCACCCAAAGAGCGTCCTCAAAGTACCTGTGTGCTTGGAGCTTCTCGAGATCCAGCCACTGCATGGGGCACACAGCAGTCCTGAACCCACAAAACACCTCAGAGAAAAGTAGGGCTTGTTCATTTCTCCAGAAGTGATCATCATCCGAGGTGCGAGGCAGAGAGTAGAACTGCTGGACTCTCATCTCGACAAACTCCTCGGTACCCAAATCTGCCAGAGTGGTCAATGCTTCAAACTTCATGCGCTTGGCTTCATCCCTTTTCAGTTTTCTGACCTTTCCTGTTTTGCTGCAGCACGGTCACGAGCAGCCTGTCTTACCATAGAGGGATCTACATGAACGTCAAACTCTTCATCACGGAACCTGCGAGGATGTGCCTGCTTAGCAGCCCGAGGCCGGCGAGGACGAGAACCACCTGTGAGATCAGAGTAGAAGGATAGCATATGGGGTAAGCACATTTACCCAGAAGATACAAACACGTAGCAGTAGTCAAAGTAATGCAGGAGCTGAACTGGCTGAAAACACCCGGACTGTCCGGCAAAATCATCCAGAGACTCCGCCCCGACCGGACATTCCGGTGCGTAATCGCCGGACATTCCGGTCGGACCGGAGTGTTCGGCCCGTACACGCCGGACATTCCGGCTGGAGTCTTGATGATTTTTCGGGGCAGTTCAAGTGTGTTCAACCATATCAGATCGGGATTGCTAGAACCACTACCAAGACTAGTATTGCACGCAATATGATGTATCCATGGATCTAGGTAAGTCATTACCCCCAAAAGTTCATCTAGATCAAACCCTAGGTATGGGGAAGGGGAGGGGCACTATACCAGCATCCATGGAGACCTTCACCGGAGGGGAATGGATCCTAGCGACAAGGGGAAGGGAATGGCCGGTGGCAACGGCCGGATCCGGGGTGGAGGAGCCCTCCCGGTGGAGTCCTTGGTCGGGAGCAGCAGGCAGAGAGCAAGAGGGAGTCGGGGGGAAGAAGGAGGACTGAACCGTCCACTTCTCCCCGACCCCCTTTTACGATTTGGAAACTGCCGGGGCCGGAGTGTCCGGCCCGGCCGGAATGTCCGGAGTGAATCAAGCGAGGAGTCCGGTCTGGCCGGATACTCCGGTTGGTTCAGGGCGGACAGTCCGGCCCCCCCGCGACCAAAAAACCCAGTTTCAAGTAGTGGACAAATGTGTTGCTAGAGGAGCATGTTTAGAGATGAGAATAGGCCTGGGATTCAGATGATGTACTGTGAAGAACCAAGAAAACATTGACATTCAATAAGATGCCAAATTAAGTTCCAAATCAAACGAACCAAGAACCACCTCTTCAAATAAGAAGAGGGCGGTGGCCGAGGCCACCATGTAAGAGTTTGTGGCATGACACCGCGAAGAATTATCCTTGGGTTCATAGCCACTACTCATCAATGAAGCTCACATATCACACAATGATATTAAGAGAATTGAATTTCTTAATGTTGGCATTATGGGGGGAGGGATAGTCCAATGTATTAGGACCGCACTCCCCCTATCACCATGCCTGCACCTACACCAAATATGGGTCAAGACATAGGTGAGTATGCAAGGTAATCAAGTCAAGCTCCTAGAATCCACGATATTTAGTTCATTCCTCAAATAACAAAACCTTGCTTCATCAAGTGGCTTCGTGAAAATGTCGGCAAGTTGGTCTTTGGTTGACACATATGATAGCTCAATATCACCTCGGGCAACATGATCTCTAATGAAGTGATGACGAATCTCAATATGCTTTGTCCTTGTATGATCCACTGGGTTATATGCAATCTTGATAGCACTTTCATTGTCACATAGAAGAGGCACTTTGTCACAATGGACACCGTATTCCTTTAAAGTTTGCCTCATCCATAGCAATTGTGTACAAGCACTAGCAGCTGCCACATACTCGGCTTCGACGGTGGAAAGGGATATACAATTTTGCTTCTTAGAAGACCAACACACCAAGGACCTCCCAAGGAATTGACAAGCCCCGGAGGTTGATTTTCTATCATCCTTGTCACCAGCCCAATCCGAATCCGTGTACCCACAAAGAGAGAAAGTTGAGCCCCTAGGGTACCAAATACCATAGTTTGGGGTATGAACCAAATATCGAAAGATTCTCTTGACCGCCATCAAATGGCTTTCTTTAGGAGCTGTTTGATATCTTGCACACACTCCTACACTCAACACAATATCGGGTCTAGATGCACAAAGGTAAAGCAAAAGCCAATCATGGATCAATATACCTTTTGATCCACATCTTTACCGTTTGGATTTAGTTCAAGATGAGTATTTGTTGCCATGGGAGTGGGAGCTCCATTTAGGTCTTTCATGTTGAATATTTTGAGCATATCTTGAGTATACTTGGCTTGGTTGAAGAATGTTCCTCCTCTTACTTGCTTGATCTCAAAGCCAAGAAAAACCCTCAATTCTCCCATCATAGACATCCTGAACCTGTCAGTCATAAGCTTTGAGAATTCATCATTAAAAGCTTTGTTAGATGAGCCAAAGATAATAGCATCTACATAGATTTGGCATACAAAAAGTTCCCCATTGACCTTCTTAGTAAAAAGAGTGGGATCGATTTTCCCAACCTCAAACCCACGATCTAACAACAACTCTCTAAGGTGCTCATACCATGTGCGTGGGGCTTGTTTGAGCCCATAGAGTGCCTTATCGAGTTTGTAGACGTGGTTTGGGAAGTTGGGATCCTCAAACCCCAGGGGTTGTTTCACATATACCAGCTCATGCAATGGACCATTAAGAAATGCACTTTCTACATCCATTTGTTGTATTTTAAATTTATGATGTGCCGCATAAGCAAGAAGGATACGGATGGACTCAAGGCGAGCCACAGGTGCATAAGTCTCTCCATAATCAATGCCCTCAATTTGAGAGAACCCTTGTGCAACCAATCTTGCCTTGTTCCTTATCACAATTCCATGCTCATCTTGCTTGTTCTTGAAAATCCACTTGGTGCCTATGACATTGCTGCAATCTTTTGGCTTCTCCACTAACTTCCATACTTTGTTTCTCTCAAAGTTGTTGAGCTCTTTGTGCATTGCATCCAACCAATCCGAATCTTCAAGAGCTTCCCATAATTTCTTTGGTTCCACCATGGAAATGTGTGCTTGGTGTTCACCAAAGTTCTTCAATTGTGCTCGAGTAGATATTCCTCTTCTTACATCTCCTACCACATTCTCAAGAGTGTGGTCTCTTAATTCCAAAATTCTATCCATTCTAGCTTGGCGACGAGTTTCGATTTCCTTGTTGTTTCTTGTGGGAACCACTTCATCATATTGGTCCTCGTCATGACCATCAACTTGACCTTGATCATCATTGGAGATATCCTCTTCTACAGGAGGCAGAGATTGACCTTGGTCTTGATCAAGCCCATGACTGGCTAGGTATTCAGCTGTTCTTATGGCAGTTTGTACAGATCTTCCTTGTGTAATGGCCTTAGCACCACTAGACATTCTAGCAAACGAAGACTCAATCACTTCTTGGTTGGAGGCATCTTCTTGATCAGTGGGTTGAGGGTCCACAACTTGTTCTTGGTGTGGGTCATTGTCCCCTTCGATCGGAGCTTGTGGATGTTATGAAGATGAGGGCTCCACTTGAGTAGAGCATAGTTCTTCTCGATCCGCCATAAGGGGTTCCTCAATAGGACGGATGAAACCCGCACCCATTATTCCTATGGCATCCCGAGGCATTTCATCATCTACATCACAAACATCAACACACCCCGCTTGGGGACCATCATATTCTTCAAACACCGCACTACAAGATTCTATGACAACTCCAGAGAGCATGTCATATACTCTATAAGTGTGGGATTTGAGACCATAACCAACAAAAATACCCTCTAATGCTTTGGAATCAAACTTGGACAAACGAATACCCTTAATACGATAGAAGCACTTACAACCGAACACCCGGAAGTATGAGACGTTGGGCTTGTTACCGGTAAGTATTTCATAAGGGGTCTTGACCAATTCTTTAAGGAAGGTAGAGACGGTTTGAAGCATGGCATGCGGTGGAGATGGCTTCAGCCCAAAAATTGTATGGAGACTTAAACTCCGCCAACATGGTCCTTGCCATTTCAATAAGAGTCCGGTTCTTCCTCTCAACTACACCATTTTGTTGAGGGGTATATGCAGCGGAATATTGATGTTTTATTCCCTCATCACTAAGAAATCCATTCAATGTGTAGCTATTGAATTCGATACCGTTGTCACTTCTTATTGTCAATACCGGGACATTGTGTTGGCGTTGAGCCATGTTGATGAAGTCAATGAAGTTCTCTTGGGTCTCACTTTTTAGCTTGAAGAAATATACCCACGTGTATCTTGAGTAGTCATAAACAATTACCAGACAATATTTCTTCCCACCAAGGCTTGCATGAGAGGGAGGACCAAAGAGATCCACATGAAGGAGCTCCAAGATCCTCTTTTACTTGATGTAGTTCTTTGTCTTGTGGGGAGAGTCATGCATTTTTCCTTCAACACATGCCATGCAAACACGATCTTTGGCAAAGCAAACATTTTCTTTTAGTCCAACAATGTGAAGGCTTTGCAAAGTTCTCATGTTGACATGGGCTAGGCGGTGATGCCATAGCCAACCCACGTCGGCTTTTCCGAATAGGCACATCGGACTTGTTGTGGTTTTCCCCGAGAAGTCCACCACATACAAGTCATCTTCGACGTACCCAACGAAAGCAACCTTTAGAGACTTGCTCCACAAGAGGATCACAATATCAACATCAATAAAGACAGCAAAACCCATCTTTCCTAGAGCATGGACTGAAAGTAAATTATAACCAAGGGTCTCAACAAGCATGACGTCCACGAGAGTGATATCGTGTGCAACCACAACTTTGCTGAAACCCATTACCTTAGACTTTGACTTGTCGGCATATGTCACGGATATTTGATCAACATTTGGTCTCAATTCCTTGACACTAGACGCGCTTTCGGTCATGTGACTTGTGCATCCACTATCAAGCACCCATTTTGACCCTCCGCAAGCATAGGTCTACAAAAGATCAAACTAGTTCTTAGGTACCCATTTTTCAATGGGTCCTTTTTTGTTAGCAATAAGGGTCTTGGGAACCCAAATAGACCAAGCAATATAGCCATCAAATGGGCCAACATATTTTGCATACACATCACCATAATTATCACGCATTAAGACATAGTGAGGTTAGCACTTCCCGCGCAGTCATCATGAGACATAGTTTTTCCACTTGTGGTCTTACTTCCCACAATGACCTTGTTCTTTTCTTGGGCGGGCTTGGCCTTCGTCTTCTTGTTGTTCTTTTTCTCCTTGGCTTTAGAGACAAACCCAATGCCCCCTTTTTCACCATTAGACCTTTGCTTGTTTAAGAGGTCATCAATAGACTTGTTTCCTTTGGGAAAGGAGGTCTTAGCTAGCTTCTTCTTCAACCTAGCATGTTCTTTAAGAGTATTTGTACAACTAGAAGGAATGAATGTACTAGGTGAGGGAGTATCTATCAATTGAGTTTGAAGCTTTTCACGAAACTTTGTGAGTGACAAGAGTTCACTTTCCAAGGCCTTGTGGGCCTTGTCAAGTGTCCTAAAATCCTCGGCAAGTTTTCCATGAACAACACCAAACTCAATTTTATCCTTTTTAGCCTTTTTGTATTTAGAAATAGCATGATCACGTTCCTTGATGAGTTTATTAATAATGAGATCATTGGCACCATCAAGGCCCTCTAGTTTAGTTTCAAGAGATATTCTAGTTTCTTGTTCTTCTTCTAGAGCATTATTAAGAGCTTCTATCTCAATCATGTGCTCTCTTCCTAATTGACATCTCTCATCAGAAGTTCTTGTGTGTGTGAAAGTTGATTTAAGAGGTCCACAACATGTTTCTTGTGTTCCCCTTGCTAGTTATTCATGAACACATCAAAAGCAACTAGTTCCTTTTTGACCTCAAGAGATAACTCATCATCAAAATCATCATTGATTAAGGAGGTGGAGTGTGATGATGATAATACCTCCATTCCTCTTGCCATAAGACAAGTGATGTTCTTGTTGGAGTGGTTCTCATTTGGAGAGTCAAAGAGTGAGAATGAAGTAGTAGAGGTGGTGGCAAGAGCCGCCACACCACTTGGTGTATCCTCATCTTCCTCTTCTTCATCATCATCGGAGGAGAACTCTTCATGTGTGATCAAAGAAATTTCTCCCGGCTTCTTGTTGGTTGAGTTCCTCTTGACAAAGGGTTTTTTATAGGGAGCTTTGGAGGTCTTCTTCAACACAAGTTTACCACCATGATCTTCTCTTTTCTCATAGGGACAAGCTGCAACGAAGTGATAGCGGTCACCACAGTTGAAGCAAGTTCTCAACTTGGAACCACTATCTCTTCTCCCATTGGGGTTGTTTCTTCGTTGCATTTCCATCTTGGCTTTGGCGGGATCTTTCCAAAAGTTTCTTGCATAGAAGGCCATGTATTCACCATGAGCTACCTTGACATCTTCGGGGTGGCTCACTGAAAGTCCTTCATCACTTCCTTCATCTTCATCATATTCCACAACCTTGGCCTTCAAGGCAAGATTGACACCGCTACTCATTCCAATGGCACAAGCGCGGGCGTCTTTGGCATTCTTGGCAGTGACCTTGAAGGCGGCCATCTCTTGCATCACTTCATTGGAGGTCATGACATGGTAATTGTGTCTTCCTTGGAGACTCTTCAAGTCAGTAGGCTCAAAAGGCATGAGTGCACTCACATACTTCCTCTTGATCCAAGCATCATCAATGTGAGAGGCACCAACATTCCTAAAGGCGGTGGCTGTGGATTTGAGTCTTCGATACATGTCTTCATGATCCTCACCATCCTTCATAAAGAACCCTTCGGCCTCATTGCTTAAGGCATCATATCTATTTCTTCTCATACTCTCATTGCCAACAAACAAGTCAATGAGAGCATCCCAAGCTTCCTTGGCGGTGTTGTAATGCTCAATGTGGGGAAAATCCTTTGGCCCCACTCCAAGTTGAATCATGTGCAAGGCAGTCGCATTGAGTTGGCTATTGACCACTTCTCTTCTAGTCAAGTTGGTTGGATCCTCAATTTTGAGTCCTTCAATAATGTTCCACAAATCAATGCAAGAGCTGCGCACATGAGATTTCATTAAAACTTGCCATTGAGCAAAGGAATGTCCAGATAACTTAGGTGGGTCTCCTCTATTATTTATATGTGGATGTGGGATAGGAGGGTCGGGAGAGTAGCATCCGGGGACCACGTGGAACTCTTCTTTCCCATCACCCTTTTTGGTGGTGGAGTTAGTGGAATTATGTTCATCCCCCGCCACTTTCTCCAAAGGCTTAGCCTTTGGGTTAGGTGGTGTTTCCTCTGGAGAGGGAGGAGGTGAGGTTTGCTTGTCCTTAACAAGTTGCTCAACGAGTTGACGCAATTGTTGGATCTCGTTGCCCAAGGTAGAGCTCAAGCTTGTTTCCAACTTCTTGAGATCTACCATGGTCACCGAATGGCTATCCTCACTTTCTCCCTCCCCGGTGGTGGCCATAATCTCTTAGGCGGTTAAGCCCGAATAAAGAGCCAAGGCTCTGATACCAATTGAAAGGATCGTATGGGCACCTAGAGGGGGGGTGAATAGGTGCTACTCCAAAATTTTACTCTTAATCAAATTAGGGTTTGACACAAAAGGTAAATTCTCTAGATTATGCAACTAAGGTGAATTTACCTATATGTCAACTAGCACAAGAACTATGCAAGAACTAGAGAAGTAAAGTGCGGTAAAGGATAGAGGTAACCAAAGTGGAGCGCTCGGAGACACAAGGATTTGTTTCCCGTAGTTCCTTCCTTTTGAAGAGAAGTACGTCTACGTTTGGAGAGGGGGTGGTATCAAACCACCAACGCCATGAGAGGCCTCCCTTGTTCTCCGATGAACCTCACCCCAAAGGGTTCGATTCACTTCTTCCACTATAACGGCAACCTTCGAGGTGGAAGCCGGCACCTTTACAACAAGTTCGAGGCACACATCCACAACCAAATTAGAGGCTCTCGAATACAAGCAAGCTGTCAAACAATCAAAGACAAGCTTGTAAAACCAAATCACAAGCTAGGGTTTCCAAAGAAACCCTAGAACAAGGGGCCCTCAAATGAATGAGGAGGAAATGGAAATCTCTCTTGGTGAAGTAGTAGATCAAGGCCTCCTCCTTCGATTCTCCAAAGATCAATGACTTTGGATGGTTGAGTGAAGAGTTCTTGTGGATTTGGTGGCTCAAATGGTGATGCTTTTCTTGAACTGAACGAGCAACTTCCAAGGTAGAAGAAGGGACCTATTTATAGGGCCCCTGGAATTAGAGCCGTTGGGAGCCACTTACACCGGACAGTTCGGCAAATACAAGCCAGACAGTCCGGCCGAGCCAGACACTCCGGGCGACACCAGCCGGACACTCCGGCCTGGCAAAGTTTCCGACCAGTGTCCGCACCGAGTCCGGGAGGAGTCCGAAGAGGCAGACAGAATGTCCAGATGGATCGATAAGCCCCCAGGGCCGGACACTCCAGGGCAAGCTCACCGGACACTCCGGCTAGAGAAGATTCCGGCCAGATTCCGGATCGTGTCCGGGTGGAGTCCGATATGGTGTTATGATTGTCTAGGGAAGACGCCCACATCCTAGGGGTGGAGAGTCCACCCGGATCCAACCGGACAGTCCGGCCTGGGGCGGACACTCCGGTGAAGATCAGTCGGACAGTCTGGCTGGACATGTTTTCTAGCACAGACATGATCCAGGGGAGCTCTTTTCCTTCAGTGCAAAAACTCTCGACTATCTGATATCTCCTGCAACATTTAACAACAGCTTAAACTATCCAAGTGTTGTCAACAAACATCAAAATAATAGGAAGGGCATAAATGCCCTTTCACATAGTGATGTCACCGTTAATCCCAAGTAAATCTCTCATATACAACCGTACTACCCCTTCTATCACTAGGGTTCCCAACCTGCAGATCAATCATTACTCGTACTCCCTATACCGGCTATACCTCGGGGTCTTGGGTACCTGACAAGTCCTTGGATTGAGGCAAGAGAGGATACAATAATCATCATGTCATACAAACCAATACACGATCCCATCTATGATAAATAACATGCACAAACGCTACATGGCTAGGCCAAAGCCCTTAGCCAAAGGAGAATTACTCACAAATAGAGATGAGATCAACAATCATAAACATTTTAATGAAAATCATAAGATTGATAGCAATAGTCTTTCAATGTCGCAAATCGGAGAAGAGATCTACTATTACAAGTGGTGGAATATGGCTATGGAGATGGAGAAGGGTTTTGAGATCTTGAGGCGGCCGGTGATCTGTGGCAGAGACTTTTGGCGAGGGTCTGGCTTGTTTTCTCATCGGCCGAGGCTTCTTTATATAGGGGTCCCTTCATGAAAGTTGTTCTGATTGACCTAACAGTGGCGGCGCCAACTATACGACCGGAGCTATACGGCCGGAATTTTGCTCCGGTCATATAGTTGGTCGTTAAAGCGTATGCCTCCGCTTCACGGCTCCTGGTTTCTTCTGGTTGTCAGAAATCTCGTATCTTTGACTTTAATATAGTGATTCCCATCTTTAAACGACATTATCTGCGTAGGAAAAATATAAAAGAAAGGATTGCATACCACTCTGAATATTTGGCAGGGTTTAGAGATATATTTCGTCAAAAATACGAACAATATCCAGTTTAAATGTGGACTTAGATGGCTATATTTTAGAGCCATCAACCTCCCCAAGCTTAAACTTGATCGTCCTTGAGCAAGAAAACCAAAATAAAAAATGAACTCAGCATTTAAACTAAAATAACGAGATGGTGATCTTACTCATGATTGGAAGTCTCATGTTTCCTCCACTTCATAAATCTAAAAAACTTCAGCATAGATAGAGTAATGGCAAGCATATCTTACGGGTTTTATGCATACTTATAGTGGAGCAAAATTATTGTCAACATGGATGATTCAAGTGAGTAAACTTTATTCCATGTCATGTAATCAACTCATAGGCTTGCGTTTGAACGATAAAATATAATCATGTAAATTGAGAGTGTGAGTGTTGTCATGAAAATCATATACACTAGAGTATCTCAATTCTCCCACATCAATAAATCAAGACTTTTCAAGCACTACTTTTCTATTCATTGTCCTTCAAGAATTTCAGTTTTTGAGTAATCGAGAGCATGCAAAAGATTTTTATTAGTTTATTGGGCTGTGATGGACACTCGTGGCATCACTAAGGTTTTTGTTACTTTTGCATAATGATTTCTCATAACAGCTAGAGGAGTGATTCCATCATGATTGCAGCTACCCGGGAGTGCCAAGAATCTCACCCACTATAGCATTGCTGCTACAAGTGTTTAATCAACTCATAGCCGAAATCTAGGAGTCCTTCATAAAGATCGTTCGTAGGCCAGCAGAGTTGTTGGCATCGCATGACGTTTGATACACATAAAGCTATATCATTCTTATGGTTAACAAGTCAAACTTTGGCATGCTCACAAAAACCACTAAACATTAATTCAATCGAACAAATCCTTTTAACGAGAGCTATCAAGTCATTCAACATTTTCAGTGGCGTTGAGTGTCTCTAGTAATAAGCTTTCAAGACTAAACACTACAACACCCAAGCCTTCAATTGTGAGACTTTTTCTTATTACAATTGTTTAGAAATTTTTAGGCAAGACTTGGTTAATTACGAGAGCTGGAACAAAACGTACCCAATTAAATACCCATGCAAATGAAAATCTTACTACAATACAAAGACTCACTCCACCAATATAACATCTCAACATTTACTACTAACTAGCATGGATTTCTCAAACTTCAAAAGTGGGGAGTCATAAGGCATACCTATCATGTTTGGTTCCACTTGTTTCTTACCTTTTTATTTGCTTCTTGGAAAATTGAAGTCGATCACTCTCCTGCAAATACATGAACCTCGAGGCGGAAAGAAAAGAAAGAGGGAAAATAAGGAAAAATGGAGAAATATTTTTGTGGTTTTTAAGAGAGGGAGTTTAAAGAATAGAAATTAGCGGCAAAGCTCGGCTAGAAAATCTCAAAAGCAAATAGAAAGAACTAAAAATAAGGTGTTGGGGAAACCAACATGAGTGCTTATAAACTCAAATAAAAACACGACCTCGAAATAAAATCTAATGAATGCCAAATAAAGATACATGAGGAAACGTCCCCAAGCTTAGGCTTTTGCAAGCCCTTCAAATCATTGTGGTGGCGGGAAAAAGTCGTTACTCCAGTTCGCAAATTGAGTTGAGAGGTTACTAGTTGATTCTCGGAGGTTCAAAGAGAGGCTATGCATCCTATCCACAGTCCCTCCAAGTTCTTGGAAGTCTTGGTATATAGCAAACCGGGTTTGTGGATGCTCCTCTTGATAAGGAACTTCATGCTCCTCCTCTTGGTCCTCATCCTCCTCTAGAATCTCCTCCTCGGGTTGGTGTTGCTCAACTTGCAAGTCATATAGAAAATGTCCTTCCTCGATAGAGAAAATACCATTAGGCATATGAGCGGGATAGAGACGCCCAGCTCCAGCAATATGCAGGTAATAAACACCACCTCTCCTAGTGAGCATTCCACATGCTTTCAAAGTGGAGAAACCAACACGTGTCTCACCTAGCACGTGTTGCAACTCACCTAGGTCGATGCCTAGGGTAGTGGCAAGCACGGTGATGACACCTCCACCTGTGATTGGTCCTTGTCTTTGGGAGGCTTGGTGCTCCAAGTAGCGCACAAGGATGGTGCCCAAGTTGAGTGACAAGCCGCAGTTGATGTAAGCAGCCTTTGCAAGGACTAGGATGTCCTCCTCGTTGAGTCTCATGAACTCATTACGTGCCTGCAAGGTGTTAGCAATAATATAGAACAAATAGTGAAGTGTAGGATGTTGAATATTCTTCCCCTTGTTCACTATAGTGGTGAAACTCATTCCATTATAGTATTGTTTAGGGGTAGGTTCTAAGCCAGTAAAAGATGCACGTAAGGCATTAACATCATTGTTTGGCAAATCAAAGCATGCACACCATTCATCTAATGTTAAAGTGTAGCTGTTGTTCATAAGTCGGAGAGAAATAGTGTCCTCTCCTTGTCATTGTTTAACTGTGCTTTGCAACGAACTTAGAAATTCAATTGTTAAGCGGCGATAAGTAGGCACATCATTGTACACAAAGTTTTGTAGGCCAGCTCGATTGCAAAGTAAATTGAAGTCATCAGAAATACCGAGTTGGTTCAATATAATGGGGCAAGCCCACTTGGTGGCCTTCACTTCGCGGTTCTTGATCTTGTTGAAGCGATCATGTTGGGGCTCATCCCTGAACCGTATCCCCATGCGTTCTTAAGCGAAAGCCTGAGAAGCGCTAGCGGTGGCACGAGCACGAGTTTGGCTCCTTGTGTTCATCATCTAAAACATTGAAGAAAGACAAAAATAAAACTTTTTGATCCAACAATAGTATATCATATTCCTCATTATAGCACACTAAAGAATCTCCTCAAAATAATAATCTAGGCAAGAAAATCATGGCAATTGGTTCATAGTAGGTCCCACCCTTGATTGATAATGACAATAGATCGAAGATGAATTTGCAAAAAGTAATTGGAGGATCGGAGGAGAAACATACCATAGATCACTTGTGTGCGAGGAAATCAAACGAACTTGAGTAGAGATGGAGATCTCTTGAGGTTTTGAGAGAGTTTGGAGGTAGAAGAGAGAAAAGGGATTAAAGTTTTGGAATTGGAAGTACCTTCCCGTGCGTTTTTGTGGTCGGACGCAACTATACGGGTGCAACTATACGACCGGAACAATGTGTTCCTGCCGTTGGCCTTCTGTCAAAATATTAGGGTTTCCTCCTGGCGGCGCAGCTATACAGGCGCAACTATACGGTTGGAACAATATGTTCTTGCCGTATAGTTGGTCGTGAAACTGTCTGTCCCTGGGAAAGAAAATATACAAAGGCATTGATATCTATACGACCGGAACTATACGGCCAGAATTTTTATTCCCGTCGTGTAGTTGGCCGTTAAACTCTTAGTACATTAGAAAAGAATTTGTATGGAGGCACCGATATCTATACAACCGGAGCTATATGGCCGGAATTTTTATTCCCGCCATATATTTGGTCGTTAAACTCTCAGTACATATTAAAGAACAAAATTCGATGGCAAAGATATCTATACGACCGGAGCTATACAGCCGGAATTTTTATTCCTGCCGTATAGTTGGTCGTTAAACTCTCTGTGTGCATCAAAAAAAATTGTTTCTTCGAAAATTACTTCTTTTCCTATAACTTAGTGATATACCTTGTTTTTGACAAAAAAATAACAGTAAATACTGTCGACCAAGAACAACATGAATAAAGCAGGATTTTAGTACTACCGAACTTCTTCCCCCCAATTAGAGTTTTCTCGTACTCTTTATTGAACATAAACTAAAACTAAAACTTAAAAAGCTTTACTCAAACCTTTATTTCACATGGGTTTCCTCCCGTGAAGCGCTCTTTTATGGTCAATAGATTGACCTTAATGTTGCTCACTTAGGCCAGATGAGTGGAACACCCACTCCAAAGTAGTTGGCCTTCAAAGTGATGGCCTCCTTTTCATCATGCTTGGCTTTCTTCTTCCAAGGAAAATGAATAAAAAAGGATCCCGCGAAGGTAATTGAAGCTTCACGTTCCCTTCATGTAGATTAATAAAAGCCTTAATAGTTATTAAGAAAGGACGACCTAATATAATAGGCGCAGTAGCATCTTCATGCATGTCAACAATAACAAAATCAATAAGAGCGGGACAGCCTTTAATGTATACTAAAATATTTTCCTTAATTCCTACAACTTGTTTGTAGGTAGAATCTGCTAGGTGCAATTTTAACTCAGTAATTTCAAAGGAGCCAAGATTTAACTTATCAAAAAGACTCTTCGGAATTGTTGAGACGCTTGCACCTAGATCACAAAGTGCAGCTATCTCATTGGTTCCAATTTTAATCTTAATAGGCTCAAATATGTCATCTAACTTTATAGGTAATTTTTCAGCAATTTGCTTATATTCTTCCTCAAGCTCACGTACCTTAATTGCTACCTGATTAACAAAGTGTTGGTACATAGCTTCCTCACTACCTTCACTTATCGGAATCTTGACATTGGTCCTTTTTACGAGATCTTCAACGGCGTAGCTTGGTGAAGGAGCGTTACTATAATCAAGTTCTTTAGGCTCTTACCTTTGGACTCTAATCATCTTGAGGTCTTCAACAATATTGGGCTCAGCTTTACCTGCAAATTTAGCTAGAATAAGAGTTTGAATCTCGGTTATCTTACCTAGCTATGCCTCAACAATCCTCGTTCTTTCTTGGAGGGCCTACAAAACATTTCTCAAACTAACAACTTGGTTATATAATTTACCAAGAATAGCATCATGGTTCTCTGTTATTTTAACAAGAATATTGTTTTGTTCATTTTGTGAGTCTATAAAAGACTTTAGTGTTTCTTGGAGACTATAATTACTAGTTCCTATATTATTATTAGAGTTACTTGCAGAACTAGAATAATGTTTTTGAAAATTAGGATTATAATTCTTCTTCCAAGCAGGGTTATAATCATTACGAGCTACGAAGTCTATTTCTTTGATATTTGTTTCAGGGGTAGCTCTTACCTGGGTTTCCTTACATTTTACGGCTAGTATGAGCTCATCCAACTTAGCACTAAGTTCTTCATTTTCTTGTGGTGATATGGAGTTCACCTTCTTCGTGTTCGATCTATCCACATGCCATTGGGCATGGTTGTCTTGCATATTTTCTAGTAGCTTCTTTGCTTCGGTGATGTGTTTACCCATAAATGTTCCTCCAGCTCCATTATCAAGCATAGACTTAGACACAGGGTTAAGAGCATTATAAAATATATGGAGAATTAACCAGTCTTCCATCCCATGACTATGATAGTTTCTCATGCATTCTTTCATTCTCTCCCATGCAAGTGCTAGTGGCTCACGCTCTTCCTGTCTAAAACCACTAATATTATATCTGAGTTGCATAGTCTTTGCAGGTGGGAAAATTTTAGTCATAAATAAAGAAGTATATCCCACCCATGATGTAATAGTATTTCTAGGCAAAGATAGCAACCATTCTTTGCTCTTCCTCTAAGAGAGAAAGGAAATAGGTGCAATTTGACCGCATCAGGGTTAATGTCTTTTATACGAATCATATCACATATTTTAGTGAAAGTATTCAAGTGCATACCTGCGTCTTCAATAGCAGAGCCTCCAAATTGATCCTTTTGAACCAAACTTAAATAATGGGGCTTAATTTCATAGTCATCAGCAGCTATTGCTGGCTGAGTAATAGGAGTACGCAAATAATCATTGTTGGGAGTAGCAAACTCCCCAAGCTTCTTTTCAGCCATATTTCCTATGCTTTTGGGTTTTCTTAAACAAAGAAGTATAATTGCAAAAGCAAGAATTTAAAGGCTAACTAGTTTTTTTGGTATATCAAATAAAGACTGAAAGCAAACTAACAAAATTAAAAACAAGAATTAAAACTAGCAAGGTTCCTAATAACCTCACTAGGGTAGCTATTGTTTCCCCGGCAATGACGCCAGAAAAAGGGTTGATACCTTCGATCCGGATTACAGATGTAGTATAGCTTCTTTTTCCCTAGTAGACCTAGGTTATCGAATCCTCGGGAAGCGAATACATAGTGAAGTTACTTTAACGGACCTTCGGGAGTTTTAGAATTCCTTTTGTTTTTTTACCGGACCAATAGTTTGCGTCTTTTTGTTATTGTCAATGACGAAGAGAGAGTTCCTAGGGCGTTCGGTTTCACCTGTAGTTGTGCAAAACATTTGATAGGAATAAAAGATAGAAATAAAGTATACATGTACTTGTTAGAGCAAGATAAATTATATGTGGGCAGTGCATCCATAATTGCTATTAACTCCACAACCGCTTATAGCAATAACCTAGTAGTCTCATTCATAGAAGAAAGAGAACTAATGGTATGCATAGTGATGTCACCGTTAATCCCAAGTAAATCCCTCACATACAGTCGTACTACCCCTTCTGTCACTAGGGTTCCTAACCTGTAGATCGGTCATTACTCATACTCCCTATTCCTGGCTCAACCCTCGGGGTCTTGGGTACCTGACAAGTCCTTGGATTGAGGCAAGAGAGGATACAAATAATCATCATGTCATAGAAACTAATACACGAACCCATCGATGATAAATAACATGCACAAACGCTACATGGCTAGGCCGAAACCCTTAGCCAAAGGAGAATTACTGACACATAGAGATGAGATCAACAATCATAAACATTGTAATGAAAATCATAAGATTGATAGCAATAGTCTTACAATGTCGCCTATCGAAGAAGAGATCTACTATTACAAGTGGTGGAATATGGCTATGGAGATGGAGAAGGGTTTTGAGATCTGGAGGCAGCTAGTGATCTGCGGTAGAGACTTTTGGTGAGGGTCTGGCTTGTTTTCTTGTCGCCTGAGGCTTCTTTATATAGGGGTCCCTTCACGAAAGTTGTTCTGTTTGACCTAACGGTGGTGGTGCCAACTATACGACCGGAGCTATACAGCCAAATTTTTGCGCCGATCGTATAGTTGGTCGTTAAAGCGTCTACCTCCGCTTCACGGCTCTTGGTTTCTTCCGGTTTTGTCCGGTTTCTTCCGGTCGTATCTTTGACTTTAATGTAGTGATTCCCATCTTTAAACGACATTATCTACGCAGGAAAAATATAAAAGAAAGGATTGCATACCCCTCTGAATATTAGCCATTAGTGGCAGGGTTTAGAGAGATATTTCATCAAAAATATGAATAATATCTAGTTTAAATGTGGACGTAGATGGCTATATTTTAGAGCCATCAGGAGTTCATTTGCTTTTAAATTTATTTCGAGGTTATGTTTTTAATTCGAGTTTATAGGCACTCATGTTGGTTTCCCCAACACTTTATCTTTAGTTATTTCTATTTGTTTTCGAGATTTTCTAGCCGAGCTTTGCCGCCGATCTTCTATTCTTCAATTCCCTCTCTTAAAAACAAAAAAATATTTATCCATTTATCTTTATTTTCCCGCTTTATTTTCTTTTCGTCTCGAGGTTCTCATATATCTGCAGGAAGAGCGATCGACTTCGGGTTTCCAAGAAGCAAATCAAAAAGGAAAGGAGAAGTGGAACCAAACATGAGAGGTATGCCTTATGACTCCCCACTTTTGAAGTTTGAGAAACCCATGCTAGTTAGTAGTAAATGTTGAGATGTTATATTGGTGGAGTGAGTCTTTGTATTGTAGTAAGATTTTCATTTGCATGGGTATTTAGTTGGGTACGTTTTGTTCCAGCTCTCGTAATTAACCAAGTCTTGCCTAAAAATTGCTAAACAATTGTAATAAGAAAAAGTCTCACAATTGAAGGCTTGGGTATTGTAGTGTTTAGTCTTGAAGGATTATTTCTAGAGACACTCAACACCACAGAAAATAATGATTGACTTGATAGATCTCTTTAAAAGGATTTTTCAATTGAATTAATGTTTAGCGGTTTTTGTGAGCATGCCAAAGTTTGACTTGTTAATCATAATAATGATATAGCTTTATGCGTGTCAAATTTCATGGGATGCCAACAACTCCGCTAGCTTACGAACGATCTTCATGGAGGAAACTCCTAGATTTCGGCTATGAGTTGATTAAACATATGTAGCAGCAATGCTATAATGGGTAAGATTCTTGGCACTCCCGGGTAGCTGTGTTCATGATGGAATCACTCCTCTGGCTGATATGAGTAATCATCGTGCAAAACTAACAAAACCTTGGTGATGCCAAGAGTGTCCATCACAGCCCGATAAACTAATTAAAATCTTTGGCATGCTCTCAATTACTTAAGAATTGAAATTCTTGAAGGACAATGAATAGAAAAGTAGTGCTCGAAAAGTCTTGATTTATTGATGTGGGAGAATTGAGATACTCTAGTGTATATGTTTTTCATGACAACTCTCACACTCTCAATTTTACATGATTATACTTTATTGTTCAAAGGCAAGCCTCTGAGTTGATTACATGACATGCAATAAAGTTTACTCATTTGAATCATCCATGTTAACAATAATTTTGATGCGCTATAAGGATGCATAAAACCCATATGATATTCTTGCCATTACTCTATCTATGCTAAAGTTTTTCAGATTAATAAAGTGGAGGAAACATGAGACTACCAATCATGAGTAAGATCACCAACTCGTTATTTCAGTTTAAATGCTGAGTTCCCTTTTGATTTTGGTTTTCTTGCTTGAGGACGATAAAGTTTAAGCTTGGGGAGGTTGATGGCTCTGAAATATAGCCATCTGCGTCCGCATTTAAATTGGATATTATTCATATTTTTGATGAAATGTCTCTCTAAACCCGGCCACTAATGCCTAATGATCAAAGGGGTATTCAATCCTTTCTTTCTATTTTTCCCTGCGCAGATAATGACGTTTGATGACGGGAATCACAACATTAAAGTCAAAGAAACAAGATTTCCAACAACCCGAAGAAACGAGGAGTCGTGAAGTGGAGACATACGCTTCAACGACCAACTATATGGCAGGAATACAATTTTGGCCGTATAGTTCCGGTCAAATAGTTTCCATCGACACCGCTAGGTCAAATAGAACAACTTTCATGAAGGGACCCCTATATAAAGAAGCCTCGGGCGATGAGAAACAAGAGCTCTTTTGTCAACACCCGAATTTTTAATCCTAGATGCTTATTATGCCATGCATCGCAATCCCAGGATTACCATTTTTTGCGAGACATAATAGATTGGTACCACAGTACATCATCCATTACAAACCATAATAAAGGTCTTACAAATAAAGGATCTCATGATCCAGTCTTAATACAATCAAAGCAGCGGGAAGTAAACGTAGTAGGGGCTCCATCTTCAAGGTCACAGGCAATGCGGATGATGGGAGATGATCCTAGTTATCATAGACCTCCTGCTGTCCATCTTCCTGGTAGTCCTCCTCATAGTCTGGCCATGGGAATAGCTAGGGACAAAGCCAAGAGTACTCTTTAAGTACTCACAAACTAACACTAACAAGTAAGGTAGTTCTAGTAGGAGTTCTTAAGCTCTAGGTTTATTTGCAAAAAGCCAGGTTTATTTCATAAGGAGTTCAAAAGTAAAGAACCTAATGTAATCACTTAAGTGGGAACCTAGTTTTCATGTCCACAACCTTGTTGTGGTCAATTCAAAGTCATAGTTCAATTCACAAGTCATTTTTGAAAACATCTGACAACAGAACAGTATGGCACTCCGACTGTCCATAACCGCGGATGCGGCTATTCAGATAGTTTGACACTCTGCAGAGGTGGTACACTTTCACCACAAAATTCGATACATCCGTCAAGGATAACCCTGAATCATCCTACTTAGTATGCAGATAATCAATCCTAACCCTGAATTACACACTCTAGTATAGGCACCTCCCCTATGAGCTTGGCCTCCCAGCCATGGCCATCTGCCATCCTAGGCACTGCATAGGTGGACATGCACATTCACGAGGTAGCTTTAGCTCAACCTCTTTCCGTGAGGGAACCCATACTAAGGCATATAAACTTCTAGTTAAGCCCTACCCAATTCAGGTATTGTGGTTGTACGGTAAAATTGGAATGGTATCACATCCGAACCCAACCATCTGTTTTCATAAAGGGCCAAGGCTCATGCCTCAACAAGTTTCATCATCAAGTCCTTTTTGTGTCCATAACACATGTCAAAACATTTCAATAGAATGAACCACCATTCCAAGGTTTTCATAATCATTTTCTCCAAGTATTCCCATCTAAGTGATCAGTAGTAGTTTAGCACTAGCAACTATTAATGAGGGTGTCACTATTTAGGGGTGCTAATCAAGTGTAACTATCCAAATCTAGTTTTATGCTTTTGATGGTATCTAAGTATAACTACTTAGGCCTAGTTTTATACTCTTTATGGTATCTATCCTACTTTTCCAATACTCGCAATTTACTAACTAAAGGTAACGAACTTTGGTAAAAGTAAAAGAATAAAGCTTGCAAGTAAAACTTGGGATTGGTATAATCAAAGTTGCATAACCAAAGCATGCCTCATGCATCTTGCACAGGTTATCAAGTTTGCAAGTGTTAGCTTGCATAGTTCTAGCTTGCAAGTGTTAGCTTGCCTTGAGTAGTGAAGTGGTTGAAGTTCTCTTCTTCTTCTTGGTAGTACTCCTCCTCCTCGTATCCTCGATCGGTACTATCATCTATCAATGAATACGAGGTACACAATCACAAAACAATACTTAACTACTTCTATTTAGCATACAAAGGTTCACACTAGATGATCTAGCATCATCACATGAAATAAAAACTTAGTCTTATTTATCTTATTTTGGAAAAGTAATTTCTACTCACTGAAAATACTTAAGATTTAATATTATCCAATTAAAATATGGGATCATGTTGACACATGTCATCACCACATATTCTAATACTTGGGAATGTGATTTAAAGTGTTGGTCACATTTTATAAAGTTTAATATTACTATTTAATAACATTAAAGTGACTAGAAATGCCTATATAGCATTCTTTTGGTACTAGTCCAACATCACTGCATGTAAACCTAAATATTTTTACATATTCAGATAGATCTTGTCAAATGTGATTTTTGAGAGTTGGAATCAACTCAAAAGCATTTATGGTTGATTTTTGAAAATGTTTGAAGTTGGAAAAGTCTTTGTCTTGTTATTTTTGGTATAGGTGATCTATAATTTCAAATGGTTTGAATCCAACGGGCTTGGGTAGATATTTTGAATACCTTTCTAAAAAAATTGGAATCATGCAATTTGGTTTAGTGAATTTCTTTGAATTGATTTTTGAATCTACTGACAGAATCTAGTTTTAACTAAAATGGAAAAGGTCTATTTAAATTGATGGGCTCTGCGCGGGAAACTAATTGGGCCAGCCCAATCTGCACAGCGTGGTGCAGAGGCCTGTAGACAGGCGGGTCCTACTAGTCAGTGACTCATCTAAATCGAAAGTGTATGTTTCAATCTGGCCCGTGCGATTAGAGCGCGATCGACGGCTGAGCATCGTCGTCTCCGTCGCACAACTCCGGCGAGACTGAACCCTAACGCGACGGTGGGGGTACGTGGGGCCTCACCTAGGCTCTAGCTAGACTTGGCGATGGGGGTGAATGAGGTTGTCATGGATGGCGGTTCGAATGGTGGTCGCGGCGGCTCCTAGCTCTGGTTCCTCTTCTCCTCTGCAGCGGCGGGCTCCGGTGAAATTCCGGCGATGTGGTGCTCGCCTTGCTCCGGGGAAAGGTGTGAGAGGTTTCTAAGAGAGAGGGGAGTGAGATGGTGTGGCGAATGAGGGAGGGGGTGGCCTCTATTTATACACCAGCGATGCGGACAGAGCGGCATGGCTCGGGCTCGTCGGTGACATTGTTACAGGGGGCTATCGGCATGGCTGAGGGTAGGGGTCGACGCAGTGCTTCAGGGCGATCATCATGCGAGTGATGGCGCGACAAGGGGCGGTCGAGAATGGTCGGGAGCGGTCCGTGCTCTGTGCAGGAATGGCGGGGTCCGAGACAGCGCACAGTGGCTACGGGTCGCGCGGCAGCGAACGGGCGTGTATGGGGGGTAGCTAGGGTCACGGTGAGTGTGTGCACGCGTGGTGAGGGCTAGGCGCGCTCTCGGCATGGCAGACATGGAAGTGGGCGCGGTGAACGCGGCTGGTCCACGACGTGTCTCTGGTCTAGGGGTGGGCAGAGGGTGGTGGTGGTGTGGCGCCTATCTCCTAGGCATCATGGGAGAGGGCGGCGCGGTCTATGGCGAGTGGTCCATGGTCGACCGGCACGGCGAGCTCGAGTGGCGCAACACTGGTGCAAACGGCAAAGGGGGAGTGTGTCCACTGCAATGATGGGTGCTAGGGGAGATCAGGGGAGATATTTAAGGCACTAATGGCGATTTATCACTGCTCAGAACAGTAGAAGTTAGGCAGAGGTTTTCTAGTGTCTGCAAGGTGCTCGACCAAATGGCCGTAGGAATTTAAGTTTTAAATTTTTGGATGAATTTTGGTGAGTGTTCTGAGTACTTGCTTGATAGTCTAAGGTTGCTTGGGTTTGCCAAGGTGAATTGATTTGAGTGGTTTTTGAAAAATGGTGATCTATGCATATGAACTTGATTCAATTTTGCAATGTCCTTTAAATAGATTTGGAAATTGTTTCTGTTAGTTTGTAAAGTGGGTTTGGGTTCACTTTTACTTGGTCTAGCAAGGGGTGAAAAGAATTGGGAAAGTTTCTATTAGAAATCTTTTACTAGGAACACTCAAAGTGGTCTAGTGGATAATTTTGGTCAAAATGACCATTTGCTTATATGATTCATATTTGGTTTTCTTTTATTTTGATTTTGTTTGTAAATGTCCTAGATGATATAGTATTCATCTTTAAACCATTCATTATCATTTGTAGCAATCAAACATGGCAATTGCACTCATTCGTACACTAATGCAATTCACACATACACTCATATTAGATTTAATAATAAAAGTTTTGTTAACCCTAAACTTAGGTGATTTGAACTTGATAATCTTGATTAATATTTTTTGGGTGTTACATCTTTTTGATCACCAGCCGCCCCCAGATCTCCATCCACAACACTGAAGAGCCGCCGAAGGATTAACCTTAGATCTAATCTCCAAACCCTTCTCCATCACCATAGCCATATTTCACCACTTGTAATAGTAGACCTCATCTTCGATTGGCGACATTTTAAGACTATTTGCTATCAATCTCATGGCTCCCACTACAATGTTTATGATTGTTGATTTCATCTCTATGCATGAGTAATTCTCCTTGGGCTAAGGGCTTCGGCCTAGCCATGTAGCTTTTGTGCATGTTATTTATCATAGATGGGATCATGTATTAGTTTATATGACATGATGATTATTGTATCCTCTCTTGCCTCAATCTAAGGATTTGTCAGGTACCCAAGACCCCGAGGATTGAGCCAGGTATAGGGAGTATGAGTAATGACTAATCTGCAGGTTGGGAACCCCAGTGACAGAAGGGGTAGTACGGCTATATGTGAGGGATTTACTTGGGATCAACGGTGACATCACTATGCATATAATTAGTTCTCTTTCTTCTATGGATGAGACTAGTAGGTTATTGCTATAAGTGGTTGCGGAGGCAATAGCAATTATGGATGCACTGCCCACATATAATTTATCTTTCTCTAAAAATTACATGCATACTTTATTATTATATTTTATTCCTATCAGATGTTTTGCACAGCTATGGGTGAAACCGAACGCCCTAGGCCCTCTCTCTCCATCATCGACAACAAAAAAATACAACAAACTCTTGGTCCGGTAAAAACACCAAAGGAATTCTAAAACTCCCGAAGGTCTGTTAAAGTAACTTCACTACGCTTCTACTTCCCGAGGATTTGATAAACCTAGGTCTACTAGGGAAAAAGAGCTATACTACATCCGTAATCCGGATCGAAGGTATCAATCATCTATTCAAAGACCAAGTACATTGGCAGAATTACAAAGATGAAGTGAAACCCTAACACAAGCTACTACCAGAACTGAAAAACCTATCTAATCTTCTTATCCATTGCCAACACTTGATCATCTTCAAACATGTCAACCAAAAACATCATAATAAAGAAACTTGCTAGTATTAAAATGTTTCCATTCTAGTGTAGAACCCATAATCGAGATTCAGGAAATAGTCTTGAACCTTAGAAGCCTGAGGTAATAAATCTCAAAACCATAGTCAAATAAAGATATAAGTAGAAACCTAACACTAGGAGTAACCTAAACATGAATCCACTACTTACATTAGTCAACATTAGCTAGAAAAAACTCATGGGAATGATCCCATAACCCAATCCCAGGATAGTAGTCATATTCCACTTTGTTCAACTATAAAAGTAAACCAATAGGAATTTTCCAAGATCAAATAGAAGTAGTTTAACCAAAACATTTTCCCAAGCCATGGATTTTGTGAAGAACAGATCAAAGCCAAAAAGTTAAAAGGAAACTAATCTAGAAAGTAATCCAGTACAAATGTAGAACAACTTGATCTGAACTTGACAATCCAAAAGAATATTGGCTTAAACCACAACGGAATATGAACTTAAACAATAGCTAAATTGAAATAGCTACTAATCCAAAATCTAAACCAATCAAATTGAAGAGTAACAAGTACTAGTGAGATCCAACTAAATAGACTTGCAATGACCCATAGATTAAATCAACCCAAAAAATAACATTAATAAACAAAATAACACTTGGCAATGTCCAAGACAAGGACATGACAAAAATGAAACCAACTTGCCGAATCAGGCATGTGTAGTTTCACTGAATCTGCACACAGGACAATTGAACCCATATGCCAAATTTGTCAAGCACATAAGAGTTAAAACTAACACAGGCTTAACCACCGAAAGTCATATGCCACCAACATATAAGTTAATCAACAGAGACAGTTTCACTCTTACCCAAGCAAGTGAATCACCTAAATGCATGTCTTAGGTGTGATCACCTCACTCACTTGGGAGCACTATAAATAGCTAGCGATTTCACACCCTATATCTCATAACTCACCAGTAGGGCTTAGACTAGAAACACACACTCACTAGTTAGGTAAGGATCTGAGAGAGCAAGGAAGCTAAGAATAGAGAAAGAACTTGAAGAACACTTCTAGAGCAGGAGGAAGAATACAGACAAGCATCCATAGATCTTCACCAAGCAAGCTAAAGAATCTACAAAGGTTGTAGCTAATTACTAGCCTTAGATCAAAGTAGCTAGGGATCACTAGGATCCAACAGTATCATAGAGATATTTTAGTTCCACTGACAGTAGTCAGGCATCCATGTGCATCCTCATTGCCGAGGAACACCACATTGGCCATGCCTTGACTAAGAGCTCAGCGAAATAGAATAGATTGAGGAAGAATATAAATAGTAGCCAATAATTAAGAACACAAACCCTATATCTAACAACACTTCCCTAGACATGATCCAAGGATCAGCATAAAGAAGAGAAGGTAGATATAGATTAAATATTCTATAAGTAATATAGTAAACCTACTTAAGGAAAATATAGAACACACTTAACCAAAAGACTTACAAATAGACAAACCGAAACTAAACTAAAGCGAAGGAATACTTAGAACTAAATACACATGCTTGATTGATTGCTAGTGTGATACATTATAAGACACGAGAACATGATCAATTAATCAACAACACACCGATAAAGACATTAACTTAGAATTAACAGAAGTACTTAGCTGGGAAAATCTAATAGTATTGCTCATGAAATTGCAATGATCAGTACATAAAACTCTAGGAATAACCCATTAGACAGTTAACAAAGAACACTAAATACACTTAACGAAGCCCTACTGAAGAAATTTTAAGCAAATGGTTCAGTAATAATGAACATAGAGGAAAACACAGAACCATGTCAAGCAGTAGAAAACTAATTAACCATAGAACCACCTAGAAGCATCTAGAAAATACCTAGTGAAGGGGTTCGGTAACAGAAAACAAAAAATTTCATGACTAGCGCAACACCCAATTTCTAGGATCTATCTACGAGTAATACTATAACTGAGAAGGTTTTAGTAACATACCCTTGAAGACTGAAAGCGCTTAACGTTCCGAGGGGAGCATGGATGAAGTAGCTGAGACCGTAGCCGACCTCAAGGTCGTGAAGATCCTCGCAAGTCACCCTTGGTCCTTGTACGACAGCCTAGATGCCACTAGTGGCAGCACCTCCGTGGTTTCGCACACGTCTAGTGTATGATGACGACCTGTGACTCATTGATCCCTGTCGTGAGTGCGGAACTTCCTTCTGGCTAGTATCTCTGCAGCATGATGTCGTGCCATAGCGAAGCACTCCCTTGCACATGTAGCCGTAACTTGGGGCCACAAATGAAAAAGATAAGAGAGAAATTCTCAAAGGAAAATGCCTTAAAAATCTCTCAATTATTATGTTGTTATTTCCCACCCCTATGCCCCTCGTTATATAGGGGAAAAGGGGGGACCCCTCTCTCTCCAAGTCCTAGGGTGGGACTAAGGAGGGGAGGAGGTGGTGCGCGGGAGGAGGGGAGGCACCAACCGGCCGAGTGGGACCTTGGCGCGCATGCAACCCAAGGCAGCGCTGCAGCCGGGTGGGCCCTACCTGCGCGGCGGTTTCCCCCTTTCCGGGTGGCTTGCCCTCTTGGGACTTTTCCCTTCGAAGTTTTGGCCCATTAGGCGAAGTTACCACTAATATTTAATAATTATTTATTCAATATTAATTCCAATAATTAATATATAAACATATATTATTAAATCCTCTTGACTGGAAACACTTTTCGGTCCATTCTGAACGACTTCAAATCTTCTCGGAATGATTTCGGTTCTCTCTCGGAACAGTTCCACTATTATCTCTTTCTTACTCCATCAATTCCATTATATCCAAAACGATATCCGATTGTCATCCGATGGGCATGATTGATACCTCTCTCATATCAATGATCCATAGTGGGATCAGGATGCCCATAATGACCCCTGTGCATTCCGTGATGTCTACGGTCATTTGAACCGTAAATGTCGAGTCCAATTCCCTTTGATACTTGACTTGTCCGAGACTTGACCATCGGTATCATCTATATCTTGTTCAATATCATTATTAACAAGTGTTGGTTTACTCATTCCGTGATATTACACCCCCATTACCTAGTCACATGGTGTGCAACATTTATGGATGTAATCTCACTGAGTGAGTGATGGCTGTGAAATATAGCCATCTATGTCCACATTACACTGGATATTATTCATATTTTTGATAAAATATCTCTCTAAACCCTGCCACTAATGCCTAATGATCAAAGGGGTATGCAATCCTTTCTTTCTATTTTTCCCTTTGCAGATAATGACGATTGATGATGGGAATCATAACATTAAAGTCAAAGATACGAGATTTCCAACAACCCGAAGAAACCAAGGGTCGTCAAGTGGAGATAGATGCTTTAACGACCAACTATACGATGGGAATAAAATTCCGGCCGTATAGTTCCAGTCGTATAGTTGCCATCGACACCGCTAGGTCAAATTGAACAACTTTCGTAAAGGGGCCCCTATATAAATAGACTTCGGGCAACGAGAAATAGAGCCGCCGTAGAACCCTAGAAATCTACATCCACAACACCGAAGATCCGCCGGAGGAATAGACTTAGATCTAATCTCCAAACCCTTCTCCACCACCATAGCCATATTCCACCACTTGTAATAGTAGATCTCATCTTCGATTGTCCACATTGTAAGACTATTTGTTATCAATCTCATGATTTCTATTGCAATGTTTATGATTGTTGATTTCATCTCTATGTGTGAGTAATTCTCTTTAGGCTAAGGGCTTCAGCCTAGACATGCAGCTTTTGTGCATGTCATTTATCATAGATGGGATCATGTATTAGTTTGTATGACATGATGATTATTGTATCCTCTCTTGCCTCAGTCCAAGGACTTGTCAGGTACCCAAGACCCCGAGGATTGAGCCAGGTATAGGGAGTATGAGTAATGACTAATTTGCACGTTGGGAACCCAAGTGACAGAAGGGGTAGTACTGATGTATGTGAGGGATTCACTTGGGATTAACAGTGACATCATTATGCATCTCATTAGTTCTCTTTCTTCTATGGATGATACTAGTAGGTTATTTCTATAAGTGGTTACGGAGGCAATAGCAATTATGAATACACAGGGACAGAGCCAAGATTTTGACATGAGGGGGGCGAAGAAGACAACGATTATTTTTCTCGATGTTTTCCTAAACGCATGTCATTTTGGTTTTAGAAGAGATTTAAAAAATAGATATTTGAAGAAAATTGTTGGAGATAAAACATCACAATATATGATGTCTCATTGTAATATTGATAATACCACGACATAGAAACGTTGTTTGGCAATAAAAATTGACATTTTAATATCAACTAGACTAAATTTAGTTCCACGACTATAAAGCTCATTGAACGATTTGATAATCTCGTCGAAGGTGTTTTTCTAGCAATTTCTCTTCTGACATAGCAATTGTTGTGCAATAATTAAGTCATCTCTCAAAGACTCGAAGATACATACTCTATTTTTTAGTGTAAGGTACACCTGATTTAGAAGTTAATTGATTTCCTATAAACAAATTGGATGGTGATCCAATTAATTAGACCATAGATTGAGTACTAGAAAAGATGTTGAACCAATTGGTCTACACAAGCACAAGCATAACAGGAAATTTCCTAATTAATATTTTGTATTTGTAGTTTCTATCATTCAACATCCATAGTTAAAGGCACAAATTAATCTAACATCAGGAGATGAGTTAAGGACTAATACAAAATCAACTCAGAGTTAGAGGGACGAGTAAAAATACCTTACTTCTTTGCCTCCATGCAGACCTTGCCAGCGGCTGGCCGGATGTGTGCCCACGCTTGCGTGCGCCTGTGATCTCTGGATCGCCGCTCGCCCGCTTACTTCCCACCTTCTAGTTAGATCAATTAGTACTTGGAATCGAAACCGTCCTCGTCGGTGACCGCCAGAGGCAGCAGGAGAGCGCAAAAACAATGCGTGTGTGTTGCATCTTGTATCCAACCATCCAACTCGCTACCAAGGTTTCCATAGTGGGCTCGTTTTTGCCAGTTTGTGCGAACTATAATTGCTACATGGGATGGTGGTTAATTAGATGGGCTTACAGGCATCACGTTCTGTTACACAGCGGCAAGGGGGCGAAGTAAGCCAGAGAGGTCAAAAATTATCCTCTCGCTAATCGCTATTAGGGGAATAATCTATTGATAGGGGGGTCTCGCCCCCGCTTGTCCCCCTTGGCTCCGTGCCTGACTGCCCACATATAATTATTTTGCTCTAATAATTACATGCATATTTTATTATTATCTTTTTTCCATCAGATGTTTTGCACATCTACAGGTGAAACCCAAAGCCCTAGGCCCTCTCTCCATCATCGACAACAATAAAATACAGAAAACTCTTGGTCCGGTAAAACACAAAAGAATTCTAAAACTCCCAAAGATCCGTTAAAGTAACTTCACTATGCTTGCTGCTTCCCGAGGATTCGATAACCTAGGTCTACTAGGGAAAAAGAGCTATACTACATCCGTAATCTAGATCGAAGGTATCAGTGAGCCATGTGTATCTTCCCGTCACACAGGAGAACAAATCTCAATCTTGATACATGCGCCTCAACGTGCCCCTCCGGAATACCCAACATACACCTTTATGATCACCCTGCTATGGTGTGACTGTTGATGTAGTCAAAGCAGCCGTGAGTGAAAGTGATTAAACAAGATCCCACGGTCGAAGGATTAGGAAAATTCGTTTCTAACTATTGCAACGTGAACTTTATGACTTGATCGTGTTGCAGTATTTATATGGGTAATGAACATCATATCATTCACTAATGATATGGATTGATTGTGAACTAGCATAAATGCACCATTGTAAGGAAACCTTGATCATCAGTTGCCCAATGAACTAGTTGGATATAGACTACTAGAAACTAATGGTTTGTTTACATACCACACGTGTATCGATGTTTCCAATTGATACAGTTACAGCACATTACCAAACTATTATGAACTAATGAGATATATAATAAATACCCTTTATTATTGTCTCTAGGGCATATCTCCTTCAGTATCCCACTTGCACTAGAGTATAAATAATCTAGTTGCATTGTTAATAATCATAAAATCATATCACATATGTGTTTATTGATCATGCTTGCTCATGGAGAAATCTCGATGATCTGTATTACCCGATCCTTATGTTCTTCGTAAATCGTTTAATGTCACCTATTTGACATTTACACCATTATATCATAATGTGTCAAACATTTGTTTCGGCGACTAAGTGAGACTTTGTTTCCCAGTATTTACAATGACGGTCGATCAGTCAATTGAACTTTCAATGTTGTCATGTACACTGGAAACACACTCAATTGAAGTAGAACTTCTTTCAAGCATAACAACTATACTAGCCACTTCTAAAGTAGCCATATTTATATATCTATGTAGATACTAATTGATAGGGCATTAATTGCAACTGCGATGCCTAATTATGTTCCTCACAATTAAGTATAATCTTAACTCTGGTTTAGTGATTGATTCAAGAATCACTTCAAGACATGTTCTTACAACTAAGAACTTGTTATTCTCACCAGCAACATGGGTCACATTACGTTGAGTATACAATGTGGTTATATGGAAGAACCTATGACCGAGGCATAGGAGATGATGATTATACCGTTTCTTATTTTCAACCATTTTGTAATACTGAGATCAACTCAATGTTTCTCCTTGTTTTCACAAGTAAGGATCAATTTCCTTTCTTGTTCTATTCTAAACTTTTCAGAATCTTAACCAGAACATTTCGAAAATAATGTTCATTTAAACAAGTCAATCTATCTTGATAGATTTCAATGTTTAATGTTTTGTTCAAACTTCATTTATAGACTATTTACTATCTTAAATAACTATTGGTGTTGAATGCATCATTCATTATATGTCAGTTACATATGTGCGAATGTTGTCACGCTCCCCCTCAAAATGTCATCCACATATGAGATCAGGATTCCCACTTAGCTTGCACTCAAAATATGTCATCTTCATATTATGATGAGGAAACTACTTATCTCCCACTCAAATTTATCTAAATACAAGATTTCTCGATATTTTTGTAATTTACAAAATTCATTGATCATTTATCAATTCGAGAATTTTCCTACTAAGAGAAACTGACAATCACAAGGTTTTCAAAAATCATCTTGTTTTATCAATTACAACCCTGTCTTCAATCTTGATATTGAAGAATGCGCAGTGTTGATAACCTTACTTCCAATTATAAAACTGGAGCAATTGCTGGTGTAAATCCAACAAACTTTAAGTATCACTACATATCATAGTCATTTTTCATTGAATTTGTCAAAACATGTTTTATGACAAATCAATCTTTTAAGTCCTCCATTGAGTTTCATTTCTTCTTTATAACTTTGCAGTCATCGAGAATATTAAGCAAACGTCTTTACTTAATAAGATCAAGCAACATATTACTTTGTGATCTTAAATGTAAGTCAATGCGGATTTCATGACTGTCATTTATCGTTCTTAGGTCCATCACGCTTCTTCATAATTCGTAGGTATATCATGTTTCAATAACATGACAAGTGAATCAACAATATAATTTAGCAAAATTGCAGAACATATTCTCGAATCCTATTTACTTTCAAAAAGTATCAACTGAAATGACATGATTAATAATCACTAGTTTTGCCTTTTACATGTAGAGTTCTGCTTGCAGAACATATTTGGTTGTGCCACTCGACAGTTGAAGGTAAGGTCAAATACCTTATCTGAACTTTCACTTTCTTCCACTAACACCTCTTATGAGAAGACATTTTCTCAAGGAAGCCTCATGTCAGGCAACACAAGATTTGCGACTTCGATGATATCGAAATCTCTAGAAACTAGAACATACCATAACTTCTTATGTTGTTGTTTATGTTGTTGTTTCTATGAATCTTTTAGATGGTTTCCTGTTTCTAAATTGAATTTTTGTCATTGATCTACAATCCTAATGATAATGACAACCTAGTAAGAGATAATTTCTAGACCAATACACAGTAGATTTAGGGGTGCGCCTTGGCGGACAACCCCGTAATCTCCATCTTAATTTACCTCGTATGTTACGAAGGTAAATACAGAGTAGAGAAAAAATATTTACATTGTAATAATATGTGATCACAAACTTACCGGGAACAATATTAAAACATAAACCCTAAGTCATGACAAAAGGTGTGCCAGGTGTGCTCATCCAGTGTGGTGACCTCGCTGAAATTTCGGATCTTCTATAATTTCACACATAATGGGTTATTTGTTGCTTTCCTCTGGTCATTAATAACTTGATTATTTCTATATAACCTAAGGCTATAATAATTGACAGAACAATATTGCGATCTACACACCACAAGTAGGAATAGCCTCATCAAGTGGCAACAAAAGGCATCCTTAATAATAGGCATAGCCTTAGAAAGTGGCAACAAAAGGTAGCCTTAATAATGGGCATAGTTTATATAGAGCAAACAGAGAAATATGTTAGACACAGAGATGCAAGTGGGTCACCATTAGGGTGCTCTTTGCCTTGTTTAGTTAAAAAGACCTATTTTTTCCAAAATGATAGCTCAATCGCGACATAATCCCACCCCAACTTGTCCCGCCCCAACTTGGACTTTGGTCGACGTTTTTATTGACAAAAATCATTAATAAGACACATTGACGGCATCAGATTACGCAATCATCTCAGAAATAAAACCAGACTACACAATGGAAGGGCAATGTTATTGTCCTTAGAAGCCTAACAGACTTGCCAACAAACCAGATCAGAGCAACAAAAACATGCCATGACTATCTCAAACATGAGAAAAGGATTCTTGTTGAGGTTTGTTCTACTGCTACCAAATCAATTGGCGACATTTTTTTTGGCCTTGGATGGCCCTTATAGTGGACTCATAGTTCTCCTTGTTAGACGCATAACAAACAAATGAGGAATGCCAAGCATCAGAGTAGTCAAGCATAAGTGAATTCCATGGAGTGTTTCTCTGAAATGCCTCGGACTCAACATCTGGTGGTATGAGCACTGTGATGGTTCAGCTTCACCGCTTCGTAGTTCTTCGCTCCAGGCCAGCCCAAAAAAGTCTAGCTGGAGATCTAGAGATCATTTGAGGTTCAAAAATGACATTGGAGGAGTGATAGTGAATGATAAGATACAAAAATATTAGTAAAAAATACTTTGAGGATGAAAACTATTAGAAAATACAAAAGAGTGCCAGTTTGTTCAAAGGTCATATTACACAATGATCACTTAAGTATGCATATTATCGTATCAAGATTTGATGAAGTGTACTTTATGGAACAAGAAAGTTATCAAACAGGGTAGAAAAATACACAGTGGTACAATGGGAATACACAAAAATTCCTAAGAACAATCACCAGACAGGTCACAAAATAGATCCAATCAAATTCTAAACAAAAATAGATATTTAAGCTATCAATATGGAAAATATGATCAGGTGATACTAATGCGAGAATGAAGCATAATTCCTTCTCAGATTGTGAATCCCTGCTTTTCCATTACCTATGATGCAGACTCCCATAGCATGTTCCTCTAAAAGGTCCTCTCATAGCCTGTTCCTCTAAAAGGTCCCCCAAAACTGGTGGGATACAATGCTATGGAAGCCAAACCGATGCATAGAGTTAACTGGAGCTTTAGCTCCTACAATCTAATAGAAATAACTATAGAACAAATGTACTAAAACAAATCAAACATGCCTAAGAGCATAGGGGTAGCAAAAGCATGTTGAGTTATGTAGATGCTTCTTGGGTTATCAAGAGGATAGGTGAATAATTAAAAATACTCAAGAGTCCATGCCAGGGAAAGACCAATAAATGAAACTTAAAAAATCACCAACCATACTTCATCAACTACTAACCAATGCACTAAAACAGAAGACAAATTGCTATCCAGACCATGTGCCTCACATCAATACATAAACCATACATACATGGAGACGAATTTAAGCCCCTGGGCTCATATACAACAACTAACTTGTAAGAAGCTTGTTGATCTCAGGCAGATCCTCATTGATATACAAGAACTAACTTGGACATCTAACCACTCATGGTAGCTCTAAGAACTAACTTTATCTCTCTAGCTAAATTGTATAACACTGTCGCAGATAAAGACACTGGGCTAGTTGAAGAGATGCAATAACTTATATTTTTGCATCCATTTAAACAATAATACAAAAGACAAATATATTCACATGCTGCAAAATCTATATGGTTACATAATGCATCTGGACCTCTTAATTTGCACGCAAAATATTTAACACACAAAAAGAGGAAAGCTCAGAGAAGATGGATGGTCAGAGACAAACCTCAATCCAGTTGCAAAAAAGATGGTGAATCAGGCGTAGAAGCACTATGCTGCCATTAAGGTACCCCATATTGACACACCTAACTTGAATAGACGAACAACCAACACCCTGGAAGCCAAAGAAGGATGAGAGCTTCTAAATTTCATTGCTACCTAAAAAATGCACATGAGGTTTTAAGAATAAATTAGGGAAAAAACTCCCATAGTATGTCAAAAAATAAATTCTCATTTACTGGGAATAAGGAAATTCAAGTGGAAGGAAATAGTGATATAACAAATTGATGAGATCTGAACTCAACTTACCTTTGTGACATTATTTAGAAAAAACAAATCACTTGAGCCCTCTGCATCTAGTCTTCCTGTTTATCAATGGTCCATTGCATATGATGAGGAAGCCAAGAAACATCTTGAAGCTCCAGTCCAGAATTAAGATTGGTATGGTTATGTATGAAGAAAAGACTATTCAGCAAAAATACTCAAGTAAAGAAAAAATGTATTTTATTTGATCTAGGAGTGTTACGGCTCTAAATGTGCATGAGTTTTGAGAAATGCACACTTAAATCCCTACAAATCTATCAATGGAACTCCAAGCGACAGTAAGTAGCAATGATCATGTGGCACATGTGCCATACTTATCTGATCATACGATTGCTAACTGATCGATCAAAAACCTGTAAAGATATGTCCAATGGAATGTGAATTCTATTGAAAAAAATTAGTTATTTTAAATGGCAATCTTATCCCCCTTATACAACTTGAATACTCAAAATGGTATTCCCAAATTTAATGAACCAAGTGACATGCTCAAATGCAAAGATTATATTCTACATCAATGCCACTCTTACCAGTCATCTATGTCAGAAGAAAAATAAATAATAGCTATATTTGATCCATGAAAATAAAAAGAGAAAATACATTCTGACATCACTAATAGAGAAAAATGTACTGTTTTATAAAAGCTAAATATACCATGAAGACATACATGCACGATCAGCAGCAAATACATATGTTTCCTGGACATTATGGCATCAATGATAAACCTTCGGTATACATACTATGGTACGTTTATGTAGAGGACATACAGAAAGAAAATAAAAGCGTCAATAAAAGCTATTCAAATCCATAACCTCAAATTGTTTCTTCAAAAATTGTAGAGTACCTTCTTAGGGTACACTGTAGTAGATGGATGGGAGCTTAATCAGCTTTCTCTATCGGTCCTGGGAAATATGATTTCTATACGAAAGTATAAAATCAATGTTATATTTATCAAATCCTAGAAACGTGCACCGGGCAACATATTAGTCTTGGTTAAAACACCAAAGTGATAAAAAATGCATTGAAATTTTACGTCAATTGAATGGATTAGCCAAAGTATAATTAACATTTTTTATTTCTACCATACCCTATAAGATTCAAAAACTTTATGTTAATATTTTCAATCCCGAAACACTAAATCAGCAGGAGCAGGTATTTATCAACTCATTTATGTATTGACTGAATAATTTATGCACTGATATATACTGATAAATATATCAGTGTAGGGCCAGAACATGTGTTAAGTAAAGAGAGAAATTAACCTTTGGGCGCTATCAGATCCTTGTCACTTCAGAGAATTACTTTTTATTGTAGATTCAGGATCGTCTAATACAAACTTTATGCACGACCATTCTTTTGTTGGAGTGTCTCCTTCAATACATCTCAAATGCAAAGCCTTCAGGCTCCAAACTATGTTGCAGACCCCACTGCACCTCTATTCGAATGATGTGACATATACGTTCCTTGCTTGTGTATTCCACTCGTAGTCTGAAATAGAAAACGTTTCATAAAGAAAATGTTAGTGACATGGTTTTCATGTTTAGAGATGGTGAATGGTATGAAGAACAACCGGAGAAACTGACATGTTTCTGATCCACATCACACACCGCCTACATTGATGTGCTCTGCATCTAACCCGGCAAACCACCCTCCTAGCGACACATCTCCATTTGCGAGTTTGTACAGTAGCAGCCTGGGTGATATGATGAACTCAAGCTCCAGTATTCCTAAGTTTTGAAGAAAAATCCTACAGCTAGATGGCGTTTTCAGAAGAATTACTTGTCGGAGAGAGCTAGTCCTAGCTTCATCCAATCAATATAGACGGAAAGCTTCTATTTATGCCAGGCAAGAACTGAGATGGGCATACTTATAAGTTATAAACAAACAGAAATACCTAGATTAACATGAACATCATGACGCTATGAAGTCATAACTAATTGCAAGAAAATATGAGGTACATGAGCATAGAAATATTAATCATGATGCAAGGACTAACTTCGTACTTACAGTAAACACCACATCTGATCATATGCAACCAATCTAAAATATCTGGGGAACCATATCGAGGTTTGGCACTTCTTTCAGAAAAAGGCACAAGTAAACTAGGCCATTGATACTTTTCAAGAAGCTGAATAGAGATTAAATTTTAGATACTTTGTTTTATCTGAGGATTATGCTATATATCATGTAGATATTTCATGGTACAAAGGGCATGAGAAGAACTTCTAGCCCACGAACCACAAATCCCTAATCATCTTATCATCTAGAGAAGGTATGTATAGCAACGTAATAAGCTAACCAAACTATTTATCATTTGGAGAACAAAAAGAAAGTATTGTACTGCTATTTGGCTGGCTTATGGAGGCAGAGTTACATTCACTAATCCTGCGTCTTTTTGTTAACCAAAAAATGTTAATTGGCAATATATACCTTTCACAGGTCAGATACCATGATGGGTACAGTTTACCTTTGACAGACTGTAGCATTAGGAGTCTCATAATAATTTCAAACAAAAAATCATACTTTTCTTTCTCAGCCATAAAAACAGACTATAACTCTAGTGGTACAGGATATGCAGATTCAGAGGGACAACACTATGCAATCCACTGTAACCTTAGGCCATTGAAGCGCACATACTCCACAGGGTGCACAAGTGGGAGCACATTCATAAAATAGAAATAAAAGGAAATATAAGTTGACAATAATCTCCGTTTGATCCATAATTAACATGTGGAAAATAAACATGTGTCGTTAAAAATACAAAAGAAATTAACCTGGAATGGAGTATCTTCTTGAAGGTCGCCATCAACATACCCCATTCAGTATTGGTGCCCGCGGCTGTTACCTATAAGTTTATCATAGGACTGTTAGTAGTCGACACAAAGTGCTTGAGTGACTGGGATGCATTTCTAAAAATTAATTTCCAAATATATTTGAAAGAATACATTCTGCTTACTTGACATGTATGAGCGAGGAGTAAAATAATGCATTTCTCAAAATTCATAATAACAATTATTGATGTAGAGATTTCAGTATTCATGATATCTAAACCAAAAGTGCAACACCTCATTTCAGAATTCAAAAGTATATTTATGTTCATAAAAACAGGTATAGTTCTGCTTGTTATGTACATGCGGCAATCGATTTCAGTTATGGAACATTTGAAAGACTGAAACTTTTTTCATCATCTATGTTTGGAACCAGAGAAAAACAACAATGAAAATGATGAAACAAAAATGAAGTGAACTCCCGGTCTAAAAAGACAACTTTACAAGAACTGAGAAAGAGAAGCAATGAGAAACATCTTGTTTATAAATCTGTGGAAAAGCGTATGATGGCGAGGAACCGCTCTGCTAGCAGGACACCCTCCATGACCATGACTAACCAAGACCTATAGCATGTGGAAGGCCACGTGAGGCAGAGAAGACGACCAGACAAAGGACACACCCATCTCACTAATAAAATCATATAAATAGCACATGATACAACTAACAAACCTGCCGGCTAACAAACCTAGCAACACAATAATTATGCATTTTATAAGGCCACGAACATGTCATATGTACCTGTATCTAGCTACCATCTATACCAGGAGAGAAAATGGAAGAAAGATAAAGCAAGAAAGGCAGTAGATGATGAAGCACCAGTAAGGTTGCACAAATGGATTTTCCCCAACTTAAGGCATATACCGTGAGCACCATCCAGAGAAAGAAAATGCACAAATGATTTAACCGTGTAAGAAGTAAGAAGCTCACCTGTGCCAATAAGTTAGTCATTGTTGTGTGGCATCCTCTGAAGAACATTATGATCCATGCATTAAAAATCACACATTAGGCTGTGGGAATTGTATTCCACAAAAGTGCAATTGTCTCATCAATTGCGTGGCCAAAACTAATAAATAGTTGGTGTAGAGATACAATCATGCAAGGATTTCACACAAAAAAAGTTGTAGAATGGACAACGCCTAGATGCCTAAAGTTGCAGTATAGAATGTACTGGCACTAATATTGATAGTTCTGAACCGATAGTTCCAAAAGATGAACATAACTTATTGTACTGAAGAGAAATCATGCAGTAAAACAAAAGGTCTAGCAAGCAATTCATCTATTGCCTCTTCTGATCATTGTCTCACCGGAGTACAAAATAAAAGAATATTAACATATATTCTCACATTTATTATCTTGTGGACATTTCCTCGAACATCTTGGTAGCGACAAAAAGAACCATGCACCTTGCATCCTCATCTTCTTCTCTACTCCAACAATTTGAAGAAGCCTCCTTACAGGATTTTTGTCTAACACCTTGTACGCGTAGGTAAAATAGAATCTGCACAAGCAAAGATGAAATTCGAATGAGAGAGAGAGAGAAACTTTGCCTACCAATGGACCTGGCGTGATGCACGATGAAGAGAGGTAGAGACTCGGCCTCCGTACCTTATCCCGAGCACCTCCTCCTCCCAGCACTGCCCTCGTTCATGGCGGGAAGCCCAGCCCAAGCCCTCAGCGCCACCATCCCCGTGCTCCCTGGCCACGTCTCCATCTCCTTAGATGCTTCACCGCACCGGATGGAGGCGGAGATCGGTAGGTGAGGGGTCGAGCGAGCGGCGGCGAGAAGTATGGGTCACCGAGCCGCACAGGGTGGAGCTCGAGAGGGGAGGGGTGGCACCAGAGGCGGCAGTGCGAGCGGGGGAGCGCAAGTGCTTCACAGCGCGAGATCCTCGGTGAGGAAAAAGGGGCAGAGGAGGAGTCTGCGACGTAATGAATGGGAGGGAGGGGATTGGCGGCGAAGACGCAAGAGAGGATTGGACGGAGATGGCGAGCGTGGGCGTATGGGTGAGGTGTCTAGGGTTATAACCGCTTATGTTGCGATTTTTATACGGGGCATTAAAAACCAATGGATGACCACGATTTGCTAAAAGCAAAATCTATGGTTGGCAATCTCTAATTGCCATGGTGCCTTCCAGGACCTCCACCGTTTAATGATTATCAGGTTTTAGATATATCAATACATTTTTAAACATCCTATCATGATGATTTGTGAAAACGTTTTCATAAGTTCCTATGCCAAACTTTAACTTAAATATGCTGTCACTTTGATCAAATCACAGAGACTTTGATATTCTTGTTGATACTCAACTTCATCCAGAAAATCTTTGAGCAATTCAAATAGTTTCACACTCATGATTTATTTTGTAAATACATATATTCACTTAAATTTATCATGAAGCTTAGGACATAATGATGTCTACTATATTGTTGACTTATAATCATCATGCGGTATTTTAGTCTTCTCACTTGGTGAGACATGGTTTACCCAAGTCAAAAGATCAAATATATTAAAATACTTTTGTGTTTCATCAAATGAAACTACCATTATGACTTAAATGTAAGTGTCATTCAAAATGATGTCATATTTAAGTTTTAATATCTTTCGGCATTTTATTGTTTTATAAATGCTTTAATCACTACCATTTAGATAAGGATAAGGATAAGAAACTCATTCATAATCGCAATGTGACCATAAAAGAAATCATTCATAGAAATAGAGCAAGCGACTTGTTTGTCATTAATATGAATAACTATCTCACAAGTTGTAAGACACACTAATAAAGTTTACACATAATGATTACAATTTTTGTATTCAAATCCATGCTAATCTGAACGATAGATGTGGAGGGAGAATAATATCATCGGCCATCAACCAGCTTGGTTGCCATCACATCATTGTCGCCTTTAGCAAGACCTTCAAGCAGATGGATCTATTTTCATAAAACTGAACAAGTATCAGTATACTTGGTAAACTGCAAAGTATTTGCTAGAAAAAATTTATAACTTGTATATCAAAATATACCTTCTTCAACCATGATGTCCTCATTGATTGGATTTACCTCAAGAGTTCTTAGCTCAGTTACGAACTCATGAAAGGTGAACTCTTTGTCTCCCATCACAAAGTTCATGTTGACATCTTTGTAGCTTAGAGATAGTGAATGCAATACCCCATCTGTAGCAAAGCTGCCAGTCATCCAATAGTCCACATTGTATGCAAGGTGTTCATGCAGCTCATGCATGACAGCCAGGTGACACTTCAAGTTGCCATCTTCCCGCATTTTGGTCGAGAGAAACTTGTTCAATAGCTCATACTTCATAAGCCTGAACTGTAGCGTGAAGAGCGCCTTCAACTCAACAACCAACTCAAATGCATTGGTGTTGAAGAAACGTGGTCGCAACTCATTCTCCTCCGAATGAAGCATGGAGCATTGAACAGCAATGGAGGTGTTACGTTGAGAATGATAAACTTTATTCTCTTGCTCACTTGTAGAGTCATGAGGATGATCTCCTAGTGGTTCTTATATCATGTGGAGCAGATCATTTATGTTGAGGGTGTCCCTGAGATGCTCGAACCAATCTATGAAGTTTGACCTGTCTAACTTAAGTTCCACATCATGCAGGAAGGACCCATATTTAAAGAATCCAGACATGATCTACAAGGATATTTGTAAAGGACTTTAGACTAAGTTCATAATACAAGTTCAACTTTACATTACAATTATCAGTTGAGATCCCACTAAAACTATCATCTCTAAGATGGTTTTAGCAATCATGCGATCCCTTTACACTATATCATCCCCGATCATCACGACCTTTGATATAGCTACCACGGTAGACAACATAGTGTCAATCGCAACATTCATGTGACTCATGCTCGATATTTCGATCATCTCGTGTTTCGAGGCCATGCATGTACATGCTAGGCTCGCCAAATCAACCTTAGTGTATTCACAGTGCATGCATGGCTTATACCCACTGTATGCGAATGTCGATATGTCTAGCACCCGATCGTTGATACGTCGTAAACGTATCCATAATTTTTGATGTTCCATGCTTGTTTTATATCTACATTCTTATGTTTTGTTCATACTTTTATTTACTTTTATGCATTTTCTGGGACTAACCTATTAACAAGATGCCACAGTGCCAGTTTGCCTGTTTTCTTCTGTTTCTTGGTTCCAGAAAAACTAGAAAATGAATATTCTCAGAATAGGACGGGACAAAAGCCAAAGTTGATATTTTACCGGAAGACTCACGGAGCCAGAAGACGAGACGGAGAGGGGCCAGGGGCTGGCCACACCATGTGGTGGCGCGGGTCCCCCTGGCCACACCACCAGGTGGTGTGGGCTCCTGGTCCACCCTCTGACATCGCCCTTTTGCCTATAAGAAGCGTCTGATGCAGAAACCCTAAAGAATCCAGCCTCCGGCCATGAAAAGATCCGCAGCGCCGCCGCCACCGAAGGGGAGATTCGAGGGACAGAAAGTCTCAGTTCCGGCACCCTGCCGGGACGGGGAAGTGCCCTCGGAGCCATCTCCATCGATCTCCACCACCATCTCCATCGCCGTTGCTGATTCCCATGATGATGAGGGAGTAGTTCTTCCTCGAGGCTAAGGGTTCTACCGGTAGCTATGTGCTCATCTCTCTCTATGCATGATCATATTGTGATCATGAGCTTTGTAATCTATAGATCTATTCTTCTACTCAAATGCTTTAATGAATCTCTGCTTATCCCCACGTGTGTGAAGTTGACAGTGTGCACGCCGTGTGGCACTTTGGCTAAGGTTACATAAATACTTGTTATGAGTTATATTTGGAGTTGGATGTCTCTTTGAAATTGTGGTGTTTGTTGGAACCATCTAGCGCTTAAGGTGACAATGTGGGGTTATCTAGATGGAGAAGGCAAACTTTGAGGTGTGTTGTTATAGCCCTACCATGGATTAGAGTGTCCAACCGGAGAGTAGTTCAGAGTAGTATCATAAAGTGAAGATATTTATATGAGAGTGTTCACTAGTGAAAGTATGATCCCTAGGCCTTGTTTCTAAGCATTAAAACACCGTTTGCAACTAGATCTATTACATGTTTGCTTGCTTCCATCTTTTTGCCTTTAGTCGTTTCCTCCCGTCAAGCTCTTTTCTGGCACCGTTGTGTTATATCCATACCACTTGTATTTCACTATCTCTTCACCGAACTAGTGCACCTATATACCTGACAAGTGTATTGGGTGTCTTGGGGACACAAGAGACTTCTTGTATCTTGATTGCATGGTTGCTTGAGAGGGATACCTTTGACCACTAACTCCCTGAGTTCGATAAACCTTGGGTGATCCACTTAAGGGAAACTTACTGCTATTCTACAAACCTCTGCACTTGGAGGCCTAAAAACTGTCTACAAGAATAGAACTGCGTAGACATCAAGCTACTTTCTGGCGCCGTTGCTGGGGAGGTAAGGTTAAAGGTACTCACATCCTCTGGCTACTAAGCTATCTTCTAGTACTGTAGCTAGTGTGTGAGTACTCGAAGTTATTTCCTTTAGATTCTACAATTATATCTTTTTGTTTCTTGTTTTTATTTTCACTAGTTATGCTTAATGGAAAACAACAACAAAATTAGAGAGCTTTTTAGTATTTTTCCTAAGTCAGAACATGAATGGTCTGAAAAGAAAATTAAAAAACCAATGGAACTTTCTTTGCATGCTAATAACAATGTTATTAGTATGAATCTTTTGAACACCTTTGTTACTAATGCTATGGAAATGTCTAAGCTTGGGGAAGTTAGTTTTTATGAAAATGATATTTTTAGTTCCCAGCTTTAAAGAAGAAAATTTGCTCTGATGATACTTTATCTCCCATATGTGGTAATTCTAATGATACTTGTGATATTTTAAATCCACATACTAAAAGCATCCCTTTTAAAACACCTATCAAAATTGTTGAACATGTTATGAATAACTGTTATTTTGGAGATGGAACTGTCCATCCTAGTGATCATTTACTCTTTATACACGAATTATGCGAGTTGTTCAAGTGTGCATGTATTTCAATGAACCAAGTTAAGAGGAAGCTATTCCCTTTTTCACTTAAGGGCAAAGCAAGAGAGTGGTATGAGCTACTAGATGATCCTCATCATTTGGAGTGGAAGGAACTTGGATCTCCCTTTTACTCTAAATTTTATCCTCCTCATGAAATTTATAAAGATAGGAATTACATTTATAATTTTCATCCACATGATGGAGAAATTGAAGGAAATATGCCCTGACAGGCAATAATAAAGTTGTTATTATGTATTCCTTGTACATGATGGATGTTTATTTTGCATTCTATAATTGTATTGATCGGAAACATCAATACATGTGTGTTTAATAAACAAAAAGGGTTCCTAGTTATGCCTTTCTTATAGACTAGCTTGTTGATTAACAAGATGATCAAGGTTTCCTGATCATGGACATTTGATGTTGTTAATAATAAGGTCACAACATTTGTGAAATGATGTGATGAACATTCATCCGAAGTATAGCATTACGATCAAGTCATAATGTTTATATTGCTATAAAATCATACAAAGTAATCTTTATCCTTAGACCATGAGATCATGTTAATTGCTAACACCTGAAGAGTATCTTGATAACATCAAACGTCACACCGTAACAGGGTGACTATAAAGATGGGTTCAGTGCTATGAAGGTGTTATGTTGAGGCTCATGGATCAAGAGTGGAATTTGTCAATCCCGATGACGGATAGATATACTCTAGGCCCTCTCGGTGATATCACATTAAGATAGCTTGCAAGCAAGTGATGTGATCACTAGAATGTTATATCACGGGAACGAGAAAAGAGTACATGTCGGTAACGAGATCAAACTAGGTATTTGGATACCGATGATCGAATCTCGGACATGTATTATATCATGAGACAAAGGGATTAAATTACTAGCGTTAAAGGTTCTCACGATCACAGAAGTCATTGTTGAATATGCAAGAGTCAGAATGGATCTCCAGGTCCCGCTTCTGATTATTGATCTGAGAGGAGTCTCAATCATGTCTGCATTATTCGCGAACCATAGGGTGACACACTTAAGAGTTACCGGACACCATTTTGGAGCACATATGTTTCAGACGAAAGAATTACAAAGCGCAGGAATTGTTTCGATAGAAACCGGAATTGTTTCGGGTGAAATTGCAGAAAGTGGTTCTGCATGTGATATTGAAATATTGCAAGGGGTTATATGTGAATGTTTGTTAATTAAAGTAACTAACAAAATTCTGAATAAATTTAATAAAAGAGTTTTATTAAATGAGAGAGCATTAAACTTAGAGAATTTTAATGCATTTAAAGTGGGGACTTTAAAAGGGAATGTGAAGAGGCATTTTAATGTGGAGGGAGTTACCACCATATGAATGGAGGAGGTGAGGGGTCACCTCCATGAGGCACCGGCCATGGAGGGGGTAACCCCCCTCCTCCTATAAAAGTCCCCCCTCTTCCTCCTTCTTCCTCACACCTCCTCGTGAAGGATCTCTCTCCCCCTCTAGAATTATTCCCCCATGGTCTCGGATTAGCGAGATACATGTTCCTGGTGGCTTTTCATCTGGAAGGAGTTGCTGCTTCCGCTAGATCGCTGGAGCGAGGAGGTGGAGGTTGTCCGGTGGCTTGAACGTGTGTGCGAGGACGGATGCGCTGCTGATTTGCGGCGCTCGGACTTCCACACAATCTTGAGATCAACAAGTGTATGACTACATCAACCACGAGTTCCTACTCGTTAACAAAACTCGTTGTCTTCAAGGGTAAGTTATCGATGGATGTATGTCCACCCGTTGCTCTGTATCTAGTAGATAGATCTTGGTGTATAGTTCTCATCATACGAAAAAATTTGTGTTCTATGCTGTGGACCCAACAGTGGTATCAGAGCCTGATATATGCGTAGGTGCTTTGCACGGGTAGTACACATATGTTTATATGTGGGCGATGATGATCATGTTATTACATCTTCTATGTATTTTGGATATTGGTGGCATAGTGGGATGAAGCGGCCCGGACCAACCTTATATGTCATCGTACATGAGACCGGTTCCACGACTGACATGCAACTAGTTTTGCATAAGTGGCTGGCGGGTGTCTGTCTCTCCTACTATAGTTAATATCTGATTTACAACGATTTTCTAATAACTTGGTTATCCTCTTTGTGGTTCATGTTCGTAGGTAAGACCGGCTATCTCCCAAAGCCCTAAGCCACGTAAAACTTGCAATTGATAAATTAGAGGTGTCTAGTTTAGATCGTTGCTGGGCTAGTGTCTTGATATGGTATTGTTGTAAGTAGATGTATGATAGATATCTTACAACACACTCAACATGTAAGTTCCATAGACCTTGGCCTTACACACAAAGGAATGATATAGATGATCCCTCAAATGATAGAGATCAAATGCATGGACCATATCATCTCACTTTACACATTAGATGTTAGCATCTTATATTGCTAATTTGTCGCTTTTGGTAGCATTGTAAGATGATCCCTCATTTAGATATCAAGATAAAATGTGTTCTTCCTTAAGTATGCACCGTTCTATGGATCGTGTTTCGAGACATCACGTGATGATCGGGTGTACTCGACTCTACGCTTTCATACAACGGGTGTAAGACAGTTTTACACACGAGTACTAAGGTTCTTACTTGGCGAGCCTAGCATGTACAAACATGGCCTCGGAACACGGACCAAAAGGTTAAGCATGAGTCATATAGTTGATATGATGCCCATATAGATGCTCGCCTTTGAAGCTACACCGACTCACGTGATGATCGGACTTGGTGTAGTGGATTTGGTTCATGTAATCACCAAAAAGACACGAGGGATGTCGTTTTTGAGTGGGAGTTCATTAGTAATTTGGATTAGTTGAACTCACTCTATCATAAACTTATTCTAAATAAACTTTACAAATTCTGTTGTAGATGGTACCACCTGCTTTTAATTTCAATGTGTTCATGGAGAAAGAGAAACTTGCTGCAAATGGTAGAAACTTCACCAACTGGGCTATGAATTTGAGGATTCTCCTCATTGCTGCACAAAAGCAATATGTGCTAGAGGCGCCGCTAGGCCCCCCACCAGCTCCTGATGCCCCTGACGAGGAAAAGAATGTCTATATAACTCGTCAGGAGGACCACAACTTAGTTCATTGCGGCATACTGTATGGGGTAGAGCCAGAACTTCGAAAATGTTTCGAAAATGGCAATGCCTTTGATACCATGGGAGAATTGAAAATGATTTTCGATACCCATGCTGCCGTAGAGAGTTAATATGCTTCTGAAAAGTTCTTTAGCTGCATGATGGAGGAGAACAACTCCGTTAGTGAGCACGTACTCAAAATGTCTAGGTACGCCGATAAGCTTGTGTCCTTGGGAATAACGATTCCCATTGACTTAGGCATACATCGTGTTTTCCAATCTCTGCCACCTAGCTACATGAGCTTCGTGATGAACTATAATATGCAGGGCATGAAGAAGTCTCTTCCCGAGCTTCTGTCAATGCTTAAGACTGCCGAAGTGGAGATTAGGAAAGAACATCAAGTGTTGATGATCAATAAGACCACCGGTTTCAAGAAGGACAAGAAAGGCAAGAACAAGGGAAAGAAGGGTGGCAAATATGTTGCCGCACCTAAAAAGAAACCCCGATGTGGCCCTAAGTCTGACACCGAGTGTTACTATTGCAAGGGGACTGGCCATTGGAAGCGCTATTGCCCCAAGTATTTGGCGGACAAGAAGGTCGGCAAGGAAAACAAAGGTATATATGATATACATGTTATTGATGTGTACTTGATTAGTACTCGCAGTAGCACCTGGGTATTTGATACGAGATCGGTTGCCAATATATGTAACTCGATTCAGGGGCTGCGGAACAAGCTACAACTAGCAAGGGATGAGGTCACGATGCGGGTCGGCAATGGATCAAGATTTGATGTGGTCGCCATCGGAACGCTGCCTCTCCATATGCCATCGGGATTAGTGATAAATCTAAATAATTGTTATTTGGTGCCTGCACTAAGCATGGACATTGTATCCGGATCATGTTTGATGCAAAGTGGTTATCCGTTTAAGTCTGAAAACAATGGTTGTTCGATTTATATGGATAATATCTTTTATGGTCATGCACCTGTGTTGAATGGTTTATTTCTGTTGGATCTCGATAGTAATATTACGCAGATTCATAATGTTGATGCTAAAAAAATTAAACTTGATGATGATATATCTACATATATTTGGCACTGCCGTCTAGGTCATATTGGCGTTAAACACATGAAGAAACTCCATTCTGATGGACTTTTGGAATCACTTGATTTTGAATAATTTGATACATGTGAGCCATGCCTTATGGGCAAGATGACTAGAACGTCGTTTTCCGGTTCAATGGAACAGGCGGAATATTTATTAGAAATCATACATACTGATGTGTGTGGACCAATGAGTGTGTCGGCGCGAGGTGGATATCGTTATTTTGTTACTTTCACGGATGATTTGAGTAGATACAGGTATATCTATTTGATGAAATATAAATCTAAAACCTTTAAAAAGTTCAAGGATTTTCAAAATGAAGTGGAAAATCATCGTAATAGAAAGATCAAATTTCTTCGGTCTGACCGTGGAGGTGAGTATCTAAGTTACGAGTTTAGCACACACATGAAAGAGTGTGGAATAGTTTCACAACTCATGCCTGCCGGAACACCACAACGTAATGGTGTGTCGGAACGTCGTAATCGTACTTTATTGGATATGGTTCGATCTATGATGTCTCTGACTGACTTTCCACTGTCATTCTGGGGTTATGCACTAGAAACAGCTGCATTCACTTTAAATCGGGCACCATCTAAATCCGTTGAAACGACACCGTATGAATTATGGTTTGAAAACAAACCTAAGTTGTCATTTCTTAAAGTTTGGGGATGCGATGTTTATGTGAAGAAACTTCAGCCGGATAAACTCGAACCCAAAGCGGAAAAATGCGTCTTCATAGGATACCCTAAGGAAACAATTTGGTATACCTTCTATCACAGATCCAAGGGCAAGGTTTTTGTTGCCAAGAATGGATCCTTTCTTGAGAAGGAGTTTCTCGCGAAAGGTGTGAGTAGTCGGAAGGTAGAACTCGAAGAGGTTATTGAACCTTCTCCTCATGAAATGGCGAGTAGCGCAGCACCGGAAATTGTTTCGGAGTTGACTTCACCTAATGAAGAGAGAGCTAATGATATTGATCATGAAACTCCGAAAGAGGACACTATCGAACCTCGTGGGTCAAGTAGGACACGTGCAACTCCTGAACTGTACGGTAATCCTGTTGTGAATTTCATGGTTGATGAAATAGATGACCCTGCGACGTATGAAGAAGCGATGAGGAGCCCGGATTCCAACAAATGGCTAGTAGCCATGAAATCCGAGATGGAATCCATGTACGAGAACCAGGTTTGGACCTTGGTGGACTTACCTCACGATCGAAAGGCCGTTGAGAATAAATGGATTTTCAAAAGAAAAACTGATGTTGATGGTAATGTGACCATCTATAAGGCTCGACTTGTCGCGAAGGGGTTTCGACAAATTCAAGGAGTTGACTACGATGAGACATTCTCTCCCGTAGCGATGCTTAAGTCGGTTAGGATTATGTTAGCAATTGCTGCATATTTCGATTATGAAATATGGCAGATGGATATCAAAACTGCGTTCCTTAATTGTAATATTGAAGAAGAGTTGTATATGATACAGCCTAAGGGTTTTGTCGATCCTAAGGATGCTAATAAGGTATGCAAACTTCAGCGATCCATCTATGGACTGAAGCAAGCATCCCAGAGTTGGAATCTCAACTTTGATGAGGTGATCAAAGAGTTTGTATTTGTCCAAACTTATGGAGAGGCTTGTATTTACAAGAAAGCGAGTGGGAGCAATGTGGCATTTCTGATATTATATGTGGATGACATATTATTGATTGGAAATGATATAGATCTTTTAAAAAGTGTTAAAAGTTATCTAAACAGCAAATTTTCGATGAAAGACCTTGGTGAAGCATCATATATATTATGCATTAAAATCTATAGAGATAGATCAAGGTGCATAATTGGGCTATCGCAGAGTACATACCTTGATAAGATATTAAAGAAGTTTAATATGGACGGAACTAAGAAGGGGTTCTTACCTATGTTGCAAGGCAAGACAATAAGTAAGACTCAAAGTCCAGCTACGGCGGAAGAAAGAGAGATAATGGATAAGATCCCCTATGCCTCGGCCATAGGCTCTATAATGTATGCCTTGCTATGTACAAGACCGGATGTGGCACATGCTATTAGTTTGACTAGTAGGTACCAATCTGATCCAGGTTCGGAACACTGGATAGCGGTCAAGAACATCCTCAAGTACTTGAGAAGAACTAGGGATATGTTTCTTATATACGGAGGTGAAGAAGAGCTAGTCACTAAGTGTTATGTCGATGCTCATGGATCCGGATGACTCTAAGTCTCAATCCGGATACGTATTTCTCTTGAACGGAGGAGCAGTTAGTTGGAAGAGTTCCAAACAACCTGGGGTGGCTGGATCAACGACAGAGGCGGAATATGTTGCTGCTTCAGAAGCGGCGCAGGAAGCGGTTTGGATGAAAGAGTTCATTACGGAACTAGGTGTGGTTCCTAGTGCATTGGACCCAATGGTGATCTATTGTGACAACAATGGAGCCATTGCCAACGCCAAGGAACCGTGGTCTCACAAGAATTCCAAGCATATTAAGCGCCAGTTTCACTCCATCCGCGAGCATGTCAAGGATGGAGATATAAAGATTTGTAAAGTACACACGGACCTAAATGTAGCAAATCCATTGACTAAAGCTATCCCTAGGGCAAAACATGATCAACACCAGAACTCCATGGGTGTTAGATTTATCACTATGTGAACTAGATTATTGTCTCTAGTGCAAGTGGGAGACTGAAGGAAATATGCCCTGAGAGGCAATAATAAAGTTGTTATTATGTATTCCTTATATATGATAGATGTTTATTTTGCATGCTATAATTGTATTGATCGGAAACATCAATACATGAGTGTTTAATAAACAAAAAGGGTTCCTAGTTATGCCTCTCTTATAGACTAGCTTGTTGATTAACAAGATGATCAAGGTTTCGTGATCATGGACATTGGATGTTGTTAATAACAAGGTCACAGCATTTGTGAAATGATGTGATGAACATTCATCCGAAGTATAGCATTACGATCAAGTCATTATGTGTATATTGCTATAACATCATACGAAGTAATCTTTATCCTTAGACCATGAGATCATGTTAATTGCTAACACCTGAAGAGTATCTTGATAACATCAAACGTCACACTGTAACAGGGTGACTATAAAGATGGGTTCAGTGCTATGAAGGTGTTATGTTGAGGCTCATGGATCAAGAGTGGAATTTGTCAATCCCGATGACGGATAGATATACTCTGGGCCCTCTCGGTTATATCACATTAAGATAGCTTGCAAGCAAGTGATGTGATCACTAGAATGTCATATCACGGGAACGAGAAAAGAGTGCATGTCGGTAGCGAGATCAAATTAGGTATTTGGATACCGATGATCGAATCTCGGACATGTATTATATCATGAGACAAAGGGATTAAATTACTAGCATTAAAGGTTCTCACGATCACAAAAGTCATCGTTGAATGTGCAGGAGTCAGTATGGATCTCCAGGTCCCGCTTCTGATTATTGATCTGAGAGGAGTCTTAATCATGTCTGCATTATTCGTGAACCGTAGGGTGACACACTTAAGAGTTACCGGACACCATTTTGGAGCACATATGTTTCAGACGAAAGAATTGCAAAGCGCAGGAATTGTTTTGATAGAAATCGAAATTGTTTCGGGTGAAATTGCAGAAAGTGGTTCTACATGTGATATTGAAATATTGCAATGGGTCATATGTGAATGTTTGTTAATTAAAGTAATTAACAAAATTCAGAATAAAGTTAATAAAAGAGTTTTATTAAATGAGAGATCATTAAACTTAGATGATTTTAATGCATTTAAAGTGGGGACTCTAAAAGGGAATGTGAAGAGGCATTTTAATGTGGAGGGAGTTACCACCACATGAATGGAGGAGGTGAGGGGTCACCTCCATGAGGCGCCGGCCATAGAGGGGGTACCCCCTCCTCCTATAAAAGGCCCCCCTCTTCCTCCTTCTTCCTCACACCTCCTCGTGAAGGATCTCTCTCCCCCTCTAGAATTATTCCCCCATGGTCTCGGATTAGCGAGATACATGTTCCCGGTGGCTTTTCATCTGGAAGGAGTTGCTGCTTCCGCTAGATCGCTGGAGCGAGGAGGTGGAGGTTGTCCGGTGGCTTGAACGTGTGTGCGAGGACGGATGCGCTGCTAATTTGCGGCGCTCGGACTTCCACACGATCTTGAGACCGGCAAGTGTACGACTACATCAACCATGAGTTCCTACTCGTTAACAAAACTCATTGTCTTCGAGGGTAAGTTCTCGATGGATGTATGTCCACCTGTTGCTATGTATCTAGTAGATAGATCTTGGCGTATAGGTCTCATCGTAGGAATTTTTTTGTTTTCTATGTTGCGGACCCAACATAAATTATTGCCCAAGCATGGGGGAGATTGAAGTCACTAATGCTCAAATGTCCCATTCATGAGCTCCCTAGTAATATTATTATTAATAATATTAATGCAAGGCTTTCAGGACATTACAAGGACTATCTAGATACCTGTTTAGAGGGATCCTTGACAAGTAAGGAGGTCAAAGCTAAGTGGGATCTTCTTGAAACAATTCAAAGCAATACCGAAGATTGGGATAACAACAAAGGTAAATAACCAGGTATAAACTATGAATATGATTGCATTAAGTCTTTTGCTGAAACTGCTGATTTTCAAGAGCTTAGTGCTAAATATGGTCTTGATCCTCAAATTCTTGTTGATTGTGGTAGATCCTTTGCTTCTCATATTAATGCTCCTAAAGAAAAATGGGACATGTATCATGAGCCTTTTAAAGACACTTGCATGGAAAATAAAATTGTTATTAATGATAGCAATAAACATGCTCAAACCTCTGAAAGTACTATTTCTTATAAGCATGTTAATTTTTGTGGAATACATAGACCTTGTGAGAAGAATCAAATTGAAGAAGAATATTGTATCACCCACAGGAATGAAAAAACTAGAACATGGTATAGGGCTCTAAATGATCTTGGTAAAAAAGTTTGTGCCCTCTATCCTTTTGTGAACCTTGCTTTGAAGTGGGTCATTTCAATTTTCAATGCCCAGGCCATAATAATAACCCTTCTAATCCAATAAGTATTGCAAGTTTGTATTGTGATAACATGATCACTCCTAATCAACTTGATGAACTTACATTATTTTTTGGGGTGTGAAGAGTTATCAAGAAAAACCTCTTTGGTAGATATGAGCACTTTTTATATGAATAGCGTCCTGCATGGTTGTCATCTTTATTGTGTTGATAATTGCCACACAAATACTTACATACAAAATATTATAAATGATGATATTTTACCAAAATATGACATGACTAATATGTGTTTTGGTCTTATTAATGAAAAGGAGGAATCCTTCAAAGTTTCTTCTATTGTCTCTAACAATGAACCAGGGTATATGGAGAAGCTTCCTTTCAAGCCTCTCCCTCCTAAAGAGAAGAAGAAAAAGAAGAAGGGGAGGAGTAAAAGGAGAGAGGAAACAGTATTTCCCATAAGCATGTTGCTCCTATTATAGTTTTTGATGAGTCTGAACTCGATGATGTTCCTATGCCTATTACCTATAGTAGTGATCATGATTGGCAAAAGCACATTACTTTTGATATTGAAAATCTGTTCGGTACCAATTCTGAAAATGATGATATTAATAATTGATGTACTATTAGTGATATCCATGTTCCTTCCAATGATGATATGTTTACAAATGAACACACTTTGGAAGATAACTATTCTATTGCTTATGATGATACTATACCTCCAATATATGATGATTGCAATGATGAATATGATATTTTCAGTCCACCTACTATTGAGGAGAAAATTAATTATGATTACAATATGCCTCCTATATTTGATGATTATGGTGATGAGAATAATAATGATAGCTATTTTGTTGAATTTGCTCCCACTATAATTAATAAGAATGACTATGTTTATGTGGGGAGTATTAATTCTTTTATGCATGTGGCTCATGATAAGAATGTTTTATGTGATAGTTATATTGTTAATTTTATTCATGATGCTAATGAAGATATTATGAGAGAGGGAAACATGGTTTTATGTGTCTCAACAATATTAAGTTTCCCCTCTTTATGTTGAAAATTTTGAAGTTGCACTTGTTTTGCTTTCCTATGCTTGTTGCTTTGTGCTTTCATGACTTGTTTATTTACAAGATTATTTCTCATAGGAAGTGGGTTGGACTTAAATGTGTTTTATATTTTCTTCTTGATGCTCTCTTTTACTTCAATTCATATTTCTTATGTGAGCATCATCGAAATTATCGTGCCTAGCTCAAAGGCGTTAAAGAAAAGTACTTATTGAGAGATAAACCAATAGTTTTCTTGAGTCTTGGAAGTTATTACTTCTGTAATAACTTCTCCTTATCCTTTTTATTTGATTTTTGTGCCAAGAATAACCTCTAATGAGAGGGAAGTAAGATTTGGGGAAGTGCTATCCCGAAACAGATTTTTGTGCTTCACTATAAAAATTCGTGAAAAATCTTTGTATGTAGGATTGAGCTGTAATTTTCTGAATAAACTTCCCAGGTTGTTAGCTAACTTTCGTTAGTTCAGCACTTTTCGATTTGAGCAACATAAGGTTTTCTAAAAAATTGGTTTTCACCTGCGGGTCTGTTTTGACAGATTTCTGCCATTATTTGCATTTGTCTCTTTATCGATTTCTTTTTGGGTTCTTTTTGGTGAATTGAGATTTTTGAGGGAATTACTACAGTAGCTTGTGTTTTTAATGAAAGTTTTTCTGTTTTAAAACTAAAACCCAAAGGTTTATTATCTTTTGAATGCAATAATGTTGCTAATGAAGATTGTGTGAAGTTTTGTATGAAGGAAAAATTTCACGTGTAGGGAAGAGTAATGGAATGAGATGAAGAATGGACAAAAGCTCAAGCTTGGGGATGCCACCCCGTGTCACCCCAAGAAATATCCAAGAAGTACAAGCGTCAAAGCTTGGGGATGCCTTGGGCATCCCCTTCTTCATCAATAAAAATTTCAGGTTTCTTCCAAACACTTCATTTCTATTGTTTCATGCACAGTTGTGTTGTTCTTGGAGCGTCTTTGTTTTTGTTTTTGGTTTTTGTTTGCTTGCTTAGTTTGCTTGAATAAATTGGTTGGACCCCCTCATTCATACATTAGTTTTCAAATAAGTTGGTTTGGATTGGTAAAAGGGAGCTTGTTTTTGACTCTGGCCTATGCTTTGTCATGTCATGCTTGATATTGTTTTGGCTTTATGCTTAGTGGTTTTTGCTGTAGCATGACATGTTATAAACAATTGAGATTGCTTAATGTGCCTTGAAAGAATCATGCGTTGTTTTAGCATATTAAAGCATAGTATTGTGGTATTTTTCTTTGATGCTTTATTTGGGTTGACTTGGTGCATGCTCACACCATTTTAAGACTATCCCAAGTCACCATAGCCTCTATGATCATTTAGTTTTCGACTTGTAATATCACTTTATGCTTTAATTAATGATGGCTTGTCGCTTTGCATGATTATGGCCATTATTGCTCTCTTAGTTGGTCGCTCCCAGTCTTTTGCTAGCCTCCATAACCAAGTATGAGTTCCACTCATGCATCCAACTCCAAAAAAAAACAAGTTATTACAAAGAATCCACCATACCTACCTATTAGCATTTGCTATTCCAAGTATATTCATGATTTTATCTACCTTCCGAATTAAACTTGTTATGTGAAAATTAGTGATTAAAGCTCCCACGAACTTGATGGCACACTTTACTTTCTTGCACTTAATAAACTTGAACCATTGTGTCCATCTTTGTTGCGTATATGCTTGCGCTTTATAAGTTGAAGTTAGCAGAACCATGTATCATGGGGAACGCTTTCAACATTGCACTTACTATTTCGTTGATATCATGATTCTTTTGCTTATGGATCCCGGCGGTGTGAAATAAAAGGGGAACTTGTAAGATCATGGAGTTTGTATGTGTGTTAGAGAAACGCCTGGGTCACTAGCCTAAGCCATGCCTAATCATGGTGGAAACTTGCAGCATAACCATAATGAGCATTCTATGAAGCATCCTCAATAAAAACCTATGCAAATAGAAAATAAAAAGATCGCTGAGATGCTCATTGTCTGTTGCCTTGTCATTTTGATATGGGATAGCTCCTATGTCATGGGGCAAGGGGTACCTCGTTGGCGGTTCTCTATGATACATATGTACTTACAATGACAAGATCTTACTTGTGACTGAAGTTGAGAAGCATGAGGTTCGGTACTCGTAAGCAGGGGGCATGAGATTTCAACTTATAACTTGTCAAGCATATCCTCTTAGTTGTGTCATTTTAACCTTAATCACTTCAAGATGCTTATGATAGGGGCAATGAGAGCTGAAAGCTAATAAGTACCATATTTTTGGAAGCTCTTTATGAGACATGAATCCTTGCTTCCTTCTATGAAGGCCTTTCTTTTACTTTTATGTTGAGTCTCCATCTTCTATCTTTATGCACCTATTGAGAGAGAATAGTGGCCATTCTTACTTTAATGTGCATTGTCCCAAGAGTTGTTGATTGATGCATAACTTTGATGTTGCTTGTTCTTAAACTATTTGTATCTAGTCACCCTTATGAACTTTGAAGGTGTCCTATGCATTTATGTTTTGCTACACTCCGAGGGACAAGCTGAATGCCATTCTCATTATGCTTTCTTTATGTGAAACAAACAAACGTCTTGCAAAGCATTATTATTCATGAATCTTTTGTTTGTACCTTTTCATGTTGCAACATAGTTGCTATGTCTTATTTTTAGAACTATATATTTCATGCTCATGTTTAGAGTACTTTGATCCCAGCTTTCAATGCTTGCAAATGGTTTGATCTTGAATGTGATGGTGCATGTCACCTCAAAAATTATTCTTTTTATCACTTACCTACTCGAGGACGAGCAGGAGTTAAGCTTGGGGATGTTGATACATCGTAAACGTATCTATAATTTTTGATGTTCCATGCTTGTTTTATATATACTTTCTTATGTTTTGTTCATACTTTTATTTACTTTTATGCATTTTCTGGGACTAACCTATTAACAAGATGCCACAGTGCCAGTTGCCTGTTTTCTTTTGTTTTTGGTTCTAGAAAAGCCAGAAAATGAATATTCTCGGAATTGGACGGGACAAAATCCAAAGTCGATATTTTACCGAAAGACTCACGGAGCCAGAAGACAAGACGGAGAGGGGCCAGGGGCTGGCCACACCATGTGGTGGTGCGGGTCCCCCTAGCCACGCCACCAGGTGGTGTGGGCCCCTAGTCCATCCTCTGGCATCGCCCTTTCGCCTATAAGAAGCCTCCGATGCAGAAACCCTAAAGGATCTAGCCTCAAGCCACAAAAAGTTACGCAGTGCCGCCGCCACCGAAGGGGAGATTCAGGGGATAGAAAGTCTCTGTTCCGGCACCCTGCCGAGACGGGGAAGTGCCCTCGGAGCCATCTCCATCGATCTCCACCACCATCTCCATCGTCGTTGCTGATTCCCATGATGATGAGGGAGTAGTTCTTCCTCGAGGCTAAGGGTTCTACCGGTAGCTATGTGTTCATATCTCTCTCTATGCATGATCATATTGTGATCGTGAGCTTTGTAATCTATAGATCTATTCTGCTACTCAAGTGCTTTAATGAATCTCTGCTTATCCCCATGTGTGTGAAGTTGACAGTGTGCACACCATATGGCACTTTGGCTAAGCTTACATAAATACTTGTTATGATTTATATTTGGAGTTGGATGTCTCTTTGAAATTGTGGTGTTTGTTGGAACCATCTAGCGCTCAAGGTGACAGCGTGGGGTTATCTAGATGGGGAAGGCGAACTTTGAGGTGTGTTGTTGTAGCCCTACCATGGATTAGAGTGTCCAACCGGAGAGTAGTTCAGAGTAGTATCATAAAGAGAAGATATTTATATGAGAGTGTTCACTAGTGAAAGTATGATCCCTAGGCCTTGTTTCTAAGCATTGAAACACCATTTGCAACTAGATCTATTACATGTTTGCTTGCTTCCCTCTTTTTGCCTTTAGTCTTTTCCTCCCGTCAAGCTCTTTTCTGGCACCGTTGTCTTATATACATACCACTTGTATTTCACTATCTCTTCGTCGAACTAGTGCACCTATACACCTGACAAGTGTATTGGGTGTGTTGGGGACACAAGAGACTTCTTGTATCTTGATTGCATGGTTGCTTGAGAGGGATACCTTTGACCACTTCCTCCCTGAGTTCGATAAACCTTGGGTGATCCACTTAAGGGAAACTTGCTGCTGTTCTACAAACCGCTGCACTTGGAGGCCCAACAACTGTCTACAAGAATATAAGTGCGTTGACATCAATCGTCACGACTTGCTTCATAATGATAGAGTTTCTTGGTGGTTGAGAAGTAATGGGAGAACACTGCGGTTTGCATCAATTAGGGATCATCTTATTTAATGCTAACTTAGTGTAACTAATGTATCAAACAACAAGATGTATAAGGTATCAACATCACATGCAATAATAGTGATATGATATGGTCATTCTTCATGCGCCATGATCTCCATCGAACGCTCCGGTATGGCGCCAAGTCCACGTCGCCACAATTGGTCGTTCATCGAAATGATGAATATTACTATACTACTTAGCAACATAAAATAAACTACTTTACCTTAATCTTGACAAAGACCAAATCACATCATATGCCTCCTGCAAAATAAAGTTAGATGCCTCTACTTTATCTTTTGCAAGTTTTGTGTGGCTGTTAGGCTTTCACGACATAACCGTTTCTACCTACAAAATTCCAACCACAACATGGATCAAACAGTTGTCTCTACCACACCCCTCTAGGGGCCCTCTGTTGCAAATGCTATATCAACTACCGAAAGAGAGATAGACACCCGCTAGCCACTTATACGGTACAATCCATATGTTGAGCGTGGAATTAGTCTCATGTAAGGTCACACGTAAGGTCGGTCTGGACCGCTTCATCAAACAGTGTCATGATATAAATAAGTACACATGGTAGGGTAACAACTATAGGATCAATGACCACACAATCAACGTGTGTTCTAACCGTACAAGCATTACTACACATAGATCGGCTCGGATACCACTTAAGGGGTTTGACATCAAAAAACACAATTTTTTTCATGACTAGCACAACACCCAATTGCCAGGATCAATCTATGAGAAATACTGTGACGGAGAAGGTTTCGGTAGCATACCCTTGAAGACCAAAAATGCATAATGTTCCGAGGGGAATATGGATGAATTAGCCGAGATCATAGCCAGCCTCAAGGTCGCGAAGCTCCTTGAATGTCACCCCTGGTCCTTGCACGACAGCCCATGTGCCACTAGTGGCGGCACCTCCGTGGTTTTGCACAAGTCTGGTGTAGGATGACGACCTACGGCTCCCTAATCCCTGTTGTGAGTGCATAAGTAGATCTTTTGGCAGGGATCTCTGTAGCATGACGTCGTGCCACAACAAAGCACTCCCTGGCGCGTGCAACCCTAACTCGGGGCCATAGTTGCAAGAGAGAAGAGAGAGGAGAGAGAACTTATGTAAGGAAAATGCCTTCGAAAACCTATCAATTATTATGTTGTTATTTCCCACCCCTTTTCCCCTCCTTATATAGGGGAAAAGGGGAGACCCCTTTCTCCGTAAGTCCCGGGGTGGGACTAAAGGAGAGCAGGAGGTGGCGTGCGGGAGGAGGGGATGTGGAGGCTGGCCGGCCGGGTGGGCCCCTAGCGCGCATGTAACCTGAGGTAGTGTGGCGGCCAGGTGGGCCCCACCCGCGCGGTGGACCATGGCCAGTGGCGGCGGCTGCCCCCTTTCCGGGTGGCTTGCCCTCTTGCGCCTTTTCCCTTCGAGGTTTTTTAATAGTAATTTTTTATTTAATATTGATTCCAATAATTAATATATAAACATATATTATTAAATCCTCTTGACACGAAACACCTTTCGGTCCATTCTGAACGACTTTGAATCCTCTCAGAATGATTTTGGTTCTCTCTCAGACCAGTTTCGGTGTTCTCTCTTTCTTACTCCGTCATTTCCATTATATCCAAAATTATCTTCGACTGTCATCGTACCCATAAGTGTGCTACCCTACGGTTCAGGAATGTCATGGACATGATTGAGACCTCTCTCATATCAATGATCAATAGCAGGACCGGGATGCCCATAATGACCCATGTGCATTCCGTGATGTATATTGTCGTTTGAACCTTAAACGTCGAGTCCAATTCCCTTTGTTACTTTGTCTGAGACTTGACCATTGGTATCATCTGTATCTTGTTCAATCTCATTACCGACAAGTGTTGTTTTACTCATTCCATGATATTCCATCCCTGTTACCTATTCACATGTTGCGCAACATTTATGGATGTAATCTCACTGAGTGGGCCATGTGTATCTTCCCGTCACGCAGGAGAACAAATCCCGACCTTGATACATGCGCCTCAATATGCCCCTTTGGAATACCCAACATACATCTTCATGACCACTCTACTACGGTGTGAAGGTTGATGTAGTCAAAGCAGCCGCGCGTGACAGTGATTAAACAAGATCTCACGGTCTAAGGATTAGGAAACTTCGTTTCTAACTATTGCAATGTGAACTTTGTGACTTGATCATGTTGCAATACTTATATAGGTAATGTCCATCAAATCATTCACTAATGATATAATTTTATTGTAAACTGGCATAAATGCACCATGGTAAGGAAACCTTGATCATCGGCTGCCCAATGAACTAGTTGTATAGAGGCTACTAGGGACTGCTGGTTTGTTTACATACTAGACGTGTATCAATGTTTCCTATTGATACAATTGTAGCACGGTACGAAAATATTATGAAGTAATGAGATATGATAATAAACACCCATTATTATTTGCCTATAGGGCATATCTCCTTTACCTAGAACCCTAGAATGCCACTACTGAAACCTAATAGAAAGATACCCTAGAAATGGGGGAGAATCCCCAAATCGAACCAGTAGTAGAAGAAGAAGGAGGGGAAGAGGATTACCTTCAAAAAGTGGGAGCCCATTCACTGACCGTGAAGAGGAAGTAGAGGTTGAACGCGGCGATGACAGCAACAATGGCAATACCCCGAAGGGCATTTACACCAGGACCAACCACACTAGCAGTAGGAGTAGCATAGGAGGCGTGTACCAGCACCAGCTCGACGATGGGAGATGTCAGAGTTGCGTCAGAGCCGTAGTGAGCGTCACACACCAAAACCCTAGTTAGTGTTAGGTTCGAGAGCAGCTAGGAGAGAGTGAGGGAGACGAATCTGTGCGGCAGAAAGATAGAGAAGAGATAGAGAGACAAGTATTTAGGTGGAGGCGCGATGATAGCAGAGGCCAGAGATGGCCGGGATGGCCGAGGTGAGGCGGCGGTGACATAGTCACCATCACCATCTAGAGAGAGGAGAGCGAGTGAGTGAGCGAGTGAGTGCGCGAGGAAGGCATTCTGGTCGAACCAGACTAGCTAGGAGGGCTCATTTTGACCTAGTGAGTCTGACTAGTGGGCCCAACCCTCAAGCGACATTTTAGTAATTCCACAAATAAGCAAAAATACTAGAAAATGAATAACACCCATACTAAAACTTAGAAAATAAAGTAAAAATAGTTTTATGTGTAGAAAAATTCAAAGAATCCAAAAAGTATTTTTTGTGATACTTGTCTAGCACTTGATTTGGTATGAAACATAGGAATTTGAAAAAGGTCATTTTAAATATTCCTTTATACATGGAAAAATTCTAAGAAAATTAAATACTAATATGTAAACCCAATTTTAATTGTGATATGGAAATTTAATGATAAAAATTAATGTCTAAGTAAAACTCAGGAAATTGAATAAAATATACCAAATAACATTTATAAAACCCCAAAAGGGAAGAATTCACTAAATACAAAGATATTGAAATCAAGTGAAACCAAATAATATACAGCAAGAAATTACATTGCATATATCTGCATTTAGAGCATCATTTGGTTTTTATCCAAGCATTGTCTTTATTGGACAATGATCGCTATTTCCAGAACCCGAGATCCAGGGTTAAGTAAAACCTTCGAATTCCATTATATTTCAATTACTAAGAAAGTTCACGTTGCATAACTTTTATGAGAACAACATGCCATTTGCAAGGGAAGTCTTACATGTCCTTCGACTATATTTGAAAAATGTTTTCAAAACATTATCACCTGCATTTAAAAATGAAGGAAATATGCCTTGAGAGGCAATAATAAAGTTGTTATTATGTATTCCTTGTATATGATAGATGTTTATTTTGTATGCTATAATTGTATTAATAGGAAACGTCAATACATGTGTGTTTAATAAACAAAAAGGGTTCCTAGTTATGCCTCTCTTATAGACTAGCTCGTTGATTAACAAGATGATCAAAGTTTCGTGATCATGGACATTGGATATTGTTAATAACGAGGTCACAGCATTTGTGAAATGATGTGATGAACATTCATCCGAAGTATAGCATTACGATCAAAGTCATTATGTTTATATTGCTATAACATCATACGAAGTAATCTTAGTCCTTAGACCATGAGATTATGTTAATTGCTAACACCGGAAGAGTATCTTGATAACATCAAATGTCACACTGTAACAGGGTGATTATAAAGGTGGGTTCAGTGCTATGAAGGTGTTATGTTGAGGCACATGGATCAAGAGTGGAATTTGTCAATCCCGATGACGGATAGATATACTCTGGGCCCTCTCGGTGATATCACATTAAGATAGCTTGCAAGCAAGTGATGTGATCACTAGAATGTCATATCACGGGAACAAGAAAAGAGTGCATGTCGGTAGCGAGATCAAATTAGGTATTTGGATACCGATGATCGAATCTCGGACATGTATTATATCATGAGACAAAGGGATTAAATTACTAGCATTAAAGGTTCTCACGATCACAAAAGTCATCGTTGAATGTGCAGGAGTCAGTATGGATCTCCAGGTCCCGCTTTTGATTATTGATCTGAGAGGAGTCTCAATCATGTCTGCATTATTCGCGAACCGTAGGGTGACACACTTAAGGGTTGCCGGACACCATTTAGGAGCACATATGTTTCAGACGAAAGGATTGCAAAGTGCAGGAATTGTTTCGATAGAAACCGGAATTGTTTCGGGTGAAATTACAGAAAGTGGTTCTGCATGTGATATTGAAATGTTGCAAGGGGTTTTATGTGAATGTTTTTTAATTAAAGTAATTAAAAAAATTCTGAATAAAATAAATAAAAGAGTTTTATTAATTGAGAGTTGCATTAAATTTGGTGGAAATTTAATGCATGTGAGTGGAATTTTGGGTGGAGTCAAAATTGATGTGAGTGGAGCTTCCACCACATGAATGAGGAAGTGGTGGGAGCACCCTCCTTGGCCGTCGGCCATGGTAGGGGAGGATCCCCCCTCTCCTATAAAAGGCCCCCTCTCCTCCCTCACAAAGCACACCTCCTCGTGAAGGATCTCTCTCCCCCTCTAGATATTCCCCCATGGTCTCGGATTAGCGAGATGCCGGTGGCCTTGCGTCTGGAAGGAGTTGCTGCTTCCGCTGATTCGCTGGAGCGAGGAGGTGGAGGTTGTCCGGTGGCTTGAACGTGTGTGCGAGGATGGATGCGCTGCTGATTTGCGGCGCTCGGACTTCCACACGATCTTCAGATCGACAAGCGTACGACTATATCATCCACGAGTTCCAAGTCGTTAACAAAACTCTGCTGTCTTCGAGGGTAAGTTCTCCATGGATGTATATCCACTCGTTGCTCTGTATCTAGTAGATAGATCTTGGCGTATAGTTCTCTTCGTAGGAATTTTTTTGTTTTCTATGCTGTGAACCCAACAAAAAGCACTACCATTTTCTGAATGATATAAATTTAAACTAGTGGGCAATGGAATCATGGTTGTTATACATGCATGGTTGTAAAATTGTGTGGTCGAGATTTCATTATACTGGGAAAGTTAGAATTAACAACAATAGTAGTCATTCATTCTTGTGCCGTACAAAACAACGTTGACCATAGATCTTGATATGGGGCGAGTGAGTCAGAAGTACCTTCTACCTTTTGTTGTCCTCGTATACTGTGTCGGGTTTGTATTCAAAGTGGAGATCAGTGGATGAGTGTCCATAACATCCCTATCCCGTGTTGCAGAATAACGAATATTATATTTGGAGGGATGGTAATTGAACATAGGTATTTCGACCGAAAATTGTTACAATGGGTGGGAAATGGGGTCGTGGAGGGCGACTCTACAAGATTCACTAAACTTGGTAACCGGTCACATACCTAAGAAAGTATGGAAGAGATCATTAAGACCAAGGATGTTTGTGGATAAAGTAGCACACCTCTCTCAAGTGTTTAAATGTGACATGTTACTGAAAGAACATTTCATATTTTCCCATGTTTTGCGTGTTAGATAACAATACTGTGGAGATTATTCATGTGCCCTAAGTGTGTAGGGAGCTTTGAGGGGGGCCGGATAATCCAGCCTACCTCATTGCTCAAAGGGAACCAAGGTGCGTCGCTCGGTATCCGGTCGGATTTTCTCCCGGAAAATCCGAACTGGGGCGGGTTCTCCTCCCCAGGACGGATAATCCGGCAGTCGCATGGGCTGGATAATCCGGCCCCCAGTTTTTGAGCAAAAGGAGCCAAGACGCGTCGCTCGGTATCCGATCAGATTTTCTCCCATAAAATCCGATCGTGGGCGGTTTTTCCTCCCCGGGCAGGATAATCCGGCCTTCACATAGGACCGGATAATCCAGCCCCCAGAAGTTGATCAAGGACAAGCTCGGCGCGATGCTTTGATGGGGGGGGGGGGGCGGATTATCTGCCAGATATTCTGAGTCTGGGCCGGAGTTTTCCCTAGGCCGGATAATCCGGCCCTCACTTGGGCCGGATAATCCGGCCCCCAAAGTGTCCAACGGCTGGTTTCTAAAGGGGGTATAAATACCCCTTCTTCCCCAATGATCAGAACTCTCGATTCATTCGAAATTGTCCATACATTGTGCAAGAGCTCTCTTTCTCGATCTCCCACTTCAACCACCCGAAGGTCTTGATCTTTGGGGGAATTGAAGGCAGAGAAGTTCATCATCATCATCATGAATCAAGCGCTTCAACTCCTCTCCATTCACTTGGAGAAATCCCTGATCTAGTATTCTTGTCAAATACCTAGATCTTGTTCATTGTATTTGATAACTTTGTTCTTGTGGCAGCTTGTTGTCATTTCGGGAGCCTCCAAGTTGTTTGTGGAGTTGTTGCCCCGCTAGTTGTGTAAAGGCGCTGGTGCCCGCCTCGAAGGGTACCTATAGTGGAAAGGTGGATCAGGCCTTTGGTGGCGGGATCCATCAGAGAACAGGGTGAGGCCTATTGTGGCGTGGTGGTCTTAGTACCGCCCACCCCTCCAACGCAGACGTACTTCCCTTAACAAGGAAGGAATTGTGGTCAATCAAATCCTATGTCTCCGCGTGCTTCACTATGGTTTACCCGTTCCTCTTCCACTCGCTCTTTACTCGCTAGTAGTTAGGTTTGCATATAGGGAAATTCCACCTAATAGTTTATCTAGAGAATTTACCCTTTGTGCTAAGCCTAAAATTGAAAAAGTATTAAAATTTGGTGTAGCACCTATTCACCCCCCTCTAGGTGCCCATACAATCCATTTCAATTGGTATCAGAGCCCCGGCTCTTAATTCGGGCTTAACCGCCTAAGAGTAGTATGTGTACCAAGGATGATGGGAATGAGGCTGTGGATAAGGTCACAATGGATGATCTCAAGACGTTGGAAACAACCTTGTTGAAATCCTTTGAGGCCAAGATGGAGGAGATGAATCAAATGATTACTCGCCTCACATCATCCATAGCCCCATCTCCATCCTCCTCTGAGGCTGACACACCATCATCTAAGGAAAAGGGTAACACCGGATCCAAGGATGATGATGTGGAAGGTCAAAACCTTAATGGTTCCACCTCCAAGATGGGAAGTGGTAAGGAGGAATATAGTGAGGTTCGCCACGTATATTCCCCGACCCCCACCTATCCCTCATCCTCATATAAACAATAGGGGTGATCCACCCAAGCTCACTGCACCCTCTTTCAATCAATGGCAATTCTTAATGAAATCTCATATTTGCAGCTCCTCTATTGAACTTTGGAGGATTATTGAAGACGGTCTTCATATTGGAGATCAAACCAACCTAACAAGAAGAGAAGTTGTGGACAGCCAATTGAATGCCACCGCTCTCCACATGATACAGCTGGGTGTGGGTCCCAAGGACATGCCACACATTGAACATCTCAACACAGCTAAAGAAGCTTGGGATGCTCTTACAGATCTCTTTATTGGGAATGAAAGCATGAGAAGGAACATGTATGATGCCCTTAGTAATGAAGCTGAGGTATTCTACATGTTGGATGGTGAAAACCATGAGGACATGTATAGAAGACTCAAGGGCATCGCAACAACATTTAGAAAGCATGGGGCCACTCACATTGATGATGCATGGATAAAAAGGAAATATGTGAGTGCCTTAATGTCTTTCGAGCCAATGGACTTGAAGAGCCTGTAAGGTAGACATAACTACCATCAAATGACATCCAATGAAGTCATGCAAGAAATGGCGTCATTCAAAGTGGCAGCAAAGAATGCTAAAGATGCCCGTGCTCGGGCCATTGGAATGCAAAAGGGTGTCAATGTGGCTCTCAAAGCCAATGTTGTTGAGAAAGAGGAAGATGAAAGAGCTTTTGAGGGGGCCTCCATGGACTTCCCCGATGAAGTCAAACGTGCTCATGGTGAGTACATGGCGTTTTATGCAAGGAACTTTTGGAAGGACCCTGTCAAAGACAAGTTGGAACTTGAGCGCAAGAACGGGTCAAATGGAAGAAGAGAAAGTGTCCCAAGATTGAGAACTTGCTACAACTGTGAAGATAGAATGCACTTTGTAGCTGAGTGTCCGTATCAAAATAGAGAAGACAATGGTGGCAGGCTCATTCTTAAAGAGAAATCTAAAGCACCTAAGAAGAAGCCATTTATTAAGAAGAATGGCCCCTTCAATAAGCAACCCAAGATCGTCTTAGTTGCACAAGAAGAATTCTCCTATGCAAGTGAAGATGAAGAGGATGATGATAGTTCACGAGAGGTGGCTGCTATAGCCACCACATCGACTCCTCCATCTCTCCTCGACTCGCCAAACGAGAACGTCATCCACAACAACGCCACTTACCTAATGGCAAGAGGGTCTGAGGTATCAACTTCTAGCTCTTCATTTCCTAAGACTAACATAATTTTGGATATGGATGATCATGACAGTCTTAAAATGAAAGAAGAAGTTATTGCTTTGGATACTTTTTTCACTAACCTGCAAGGTGAGCACAAACTCCATTTTGATGCTCTTATGAGTCAACTTGCTCAAGCCGAAGATCTTCTTGAAGAAAAGTGCATAATTGAAAGATAAGATGCCTTGGAGATAGCTTCTTTGAAGAATGCCTTGGAGGAAGAGGAAGCCCGAGTATCTTTGGAAGAGAGACTTGAATCCATTGAGGAGTCACAGGAAGAAGCTGTGGCTCAGCTCATCAAAGAACGTGACCATGTTCTTGCCAAGGTAAAGAAACTAAAGAAAGAAAAGATTGACTTTGGGGCTGTTCATGCTAGACTTTTGGAGAAGTTTGATAATCTTGAAAGTGCTCACAAGGCATTGAAGAGTGATCATTCTACTTTAAATGAGTCTCATGACCAGCTCCAAACTCAATTATAACGGTATGATGTGCCAAGTACCTCCACTTCATCCTCGGGAAAAGAAGACCTTGCAAGAAGTTCTCAGCACAAAGGCAAAGAAGTTATTGATGAGATACTAAGCAAGCAAAGGACAAACAATAGTAAAGAAGGTCTTGGTTACATCCCAAAGACAAAGAACAAGAAAAACAACAACAAGAAGAAGAGCAAGACTGCTCAACCAAAGACTAGCAACATTACCAATGACAAGACTAATTATGATGGTTTTGCAGGGGTCAACAATCCTAACTTTGAACTATATTGTGATTATTATGGTGATGTTTATGCTAGTTATGTAGGCCCTTATGATTGTTACATTCCTTGGTCTATTTGGGTTCCCAAGACCCTTGTTACTAACATGAGAGGACCCATTGAAAAATGGGTACCTAAAACCAAGAAGTAATTTTCTTGCAGGGCTATGCTTCCGGTGGTTCTAAATGGCTACTCGATAGCGGTTGCACGCGTCATATGACCGGAAGCAAGGAGATCATCACGGAGATGCGGCCAAACCTTGATCACATAACCGTCTCCTATGGTGACAAGTCAAAATCTGAGGTATTGGGTCTCGGAAAAGTTGTGGTGGCTCACGATATCTCTCTCGTGGACGTCATGCTTGTTGAGACCCTCGGGTACAATTTACTTTCAGTTTGCGCCCTTGGTAAGATGGGCTTTGCAGTTTATATTGATGCTTATTTGGTGGTACTCTTGTGGAGCAAGTCTCTAAAAGTCGCTTTCGTGGGATATGTCGAAAATGACCTGTACGTGGTGGAATTTTTGGGGAAAACCACTACAGGCCCGATGTGTCTTTTCGGAAAGGCTGATGCGGGTTGGCTATGGCATCGCCGACTAGCCCATGTCAATATGAGAACTTTGCAAAGTCTCCACAAGGGTGGCCACATCCTTGGACTAAAAGAAAATGTCTCCTTTGCCAAAGATCGTGTTTGCAGGGCGTGTGTTGAAGGGAAAATGCATGACTCACCTCGTCGAAGGAAAACTATTATCTCATCAAAAAGGATTTTGGAGCTCCTTCATGTGGACCTCTTCGGACCTCCATCTCATGCAAGCCTCAGTGGGAAGAAGTATTGTCTAGTGATTGTTGATGGTTACTCAAGATACACTTGGGTTTATTTCTTCAAGTTGAAGAGTGAAACTCAACAAACAGTCATCGACTTCGCCAACGAGGTTCAACGTCAACACAACGTCCCCATTCTGGCTATAAGAAGTGATAACGTCTCTGAGTTCAAGAACTACACCTTAAATGAGTTCCTAAGTGAAGAGGGGATAAGACATCAATATTCCGCTGCGCACACCCCTCAACAAAATGGTGTAGCCGAGAGGAAGAATCGAACTCTAATGGATATGGCAAGATCAATGTTAGCCGAATTTAAATCTCCATATAACTTCTGGGCTAAAGCAATCTCTACTGCTTGTCATTCATCCAACCGATTATACCTCCGCAAGATCTAGGACAAGACTCCGTATGAAATACTTACCGGTAACAAGCCAAACATCTCATACTTTCGGGTATTCGGGTGTAAGTGTTTCTTTCTTATCAAGGGAGTTCGTTTATCTAAGTTTGAATCTAAGGCTCTAGAAGGTATTTTTGTTGGTTATGGTGCCGAATCCCACACTTATAGAGTCTACAATAAGCTCTCCGGAACTGTTGTAGAATCTTGTAGTGTGGTGTTCGAGGAAAATGACGGTTCCCGTGCGGAGCAAGTTGGTGTTTGTGATGCAGATGTTGAAATACCCCAAGATTCCATAAGAAGAATGGGCGTGGGATTTTTCCGCCCCATTGAGGAACCCCTTGTGGCAGATCGGCAAGGACAATGCTCTTCCCATTAAGAGCCCTCATCTACACATGCACAACATGTTCCCACCACGGGAGCAAATTATGCACAATCTCCATCAACTGCTGAAGGTCAAGGCGTTCGAGAAAACTCTAGGCCGGATTATTCGGTGGACACCGGATTATCCGTACACCCCGCTCCAGCTGACCAATTTGCTCCTGGCGGTGAAGATATCAATGCATGCCCCAGGCCAGGTTTTCTGGCAAGCCCCGGATTATCCGGCCCCTCACCAGTTCATGCAAGCCCCAGGCATCCTAATGGAGCTGATACAAGTACTCCCTAGCCGGATTATCCGGCCTCTCCATCGGCCGGATTATCCGGCCCTGTCTCACCTGTTCAGCAGCCTCCTCTTACGGCTACTGACTCACCTCAAGGGCACGTGTCACCACCACCTGCTGCTGATATTCCAGTTCCTGATCAAGGTCGAGTAAATGCTTCCAATGAAGATTCAAGTGATGAATCTACTCCTCCAAGAGACAACAAACTTATTGAACTTCATTGCAAGGCTCAAGCTGATCGAAACCTTGAGTTGAGGGGTCACACCCTCGACAAGGTTGTTGGTGATCTTCGACGAAGGGTCTCTACAAGAAGAGAATTGGCAAGTTTTGGTGAGCATCAACCTCATATCTCTATGGTGGAATCTTAAAAAGGTCTTTGAAGCTCTTGAAGATCCAGAATGGGTTATTGCTATGCATGAAGAATTGAATAATTTCGAGCGCAACAAAGTCTAGAAACTCGTGGAGAAACCCAAAGATTGCCGCAATGTGAGGAACAAGGCAAGACTTGTGGCACAAGGTTACTCTCAAGTTGAGGGCATTGACTTCGGCGAGACCTATGCTCCAGTGGCTTGCCTTGAGTCCATCCGTATCCTTCTTGCTTATGCTGCCCATAACAATTTTAAGTTGCAGCAAATGGACATCAAGAGTGCCTTCCTTAATGGTCCTCTACATGAGTTGGTATATGTAAAGCAACCCCCGGGTTTTGAGGATCCTAACTTTCCGAACCATGTCTACAAACTCGATAAGGCACTCTATGGCCTTAAACAAGCCCCACGTGCGTGGTATGAGCACCTTAAAGAGCTTTTGTTAGATCGTGGCTTCGAAGTTGGGCAAATCGATCCCACTCTTTTTACTAAGAAGGTTAAGGGGGAGCTCTTTGTATGCCAACTATATGTAGACGATATCATCTTTGGTTCTACTAATAAAGCTGTTAATGATGAATTTTCAAAGCTTATGACTGACATGTTTGAGATGTCTATGATGGGGGAATTACGGTTCTTTCTTGGATTCGAGATCAAGCAACTTAGAGAAGGAACTTTTATTAATCAAGCAACGTACATCCAAGACATGCTCAAGAGATTCAAGATGATGGATCTAAATGGGGTCGCCACTCCGATGCAAACAAAATGTCATCTTGAACTTAACCCACATGGTAAAGATGTGGACCAAAAGGTATACCGGTCCATGATCGACTCTCTTCTTTACCTCTGCGCATCTAGACCCGATATCGTGTTGAGTGTGGGAGTGTGTGCAAGGTATCAAGCAGCTCCTAAAGAAAGCCACTTAGTGGCGGTCAAGAGGATCTTTCGATATTTGCTTCATTCCCCTAACTTTGGTCTCTGGTGTCCCAAGGGCTCCAATTTCTTGTTATGTGGTTATACTGACTCAGATTGGGCTGGTGATAAGGATGATCGGAAATCCACTTCTGGAGCTTGTCAATTCTTGGAAATATCTCTTGTATGTTGGTCATCTAAAAAGCAGAATTGTATTTCTCTCTCACCGCCGAAGCTGAATATGTTGCTGCTGCCAGTGCTTGCACTCAATATTGTGGATGAGGCAAACTTTAAAGGAATACGGTGTCAATTGTGACAAAGTGCCTCTTTTATGTGATAATGAAAGTGCAATCAAAATTGTATACAATCCTATTCAACACACAAGGACGAAGCATATTGAGATTTGGAATCATTTTATTCGAGACCATGTTGCTCGCGGCGATATTGATATATCCTTTGTGAGCACGAAGAACCAACTTGCGGATATCTTTACAAAGCCACTTGATGAAGCAAGATTCTGCTACTTGAGGAATGAGCTAAATATCATTGATTCCAGGAGCTTGTCTTGATTACCCATGCACTCACTCGTACATCTCAATCCTTCTTTGGTCTAGGTGTGGGCATGGATATAGGGGGAGTGTGGTCCTAACTCATTGGGCTAACCCTCCCCCGATAATGCCAAAAGCAAGATAAATCGTTTCTCTTAATATCATTTTGTGATATGTGAGCTTATTGATGAGTATTGGTTGTGAACCCAAGATATATCTTCGTGGTGTCACAACATACACTCCAACAAGGTGGCTTCGACCACCGCCCTCTCCCTTGAGGAGAATTGGATCTTTTTGGCTGTTCTTTGCTATCTCATGTTCTTATGGGAATCACACTCAATCTTGGCTTTTATTTGATTTGGATCTTGCAATTTTGAGTGTCTAGTACCATCTCAGTTTGGCTCATTCTCCACCATGTGTCCGGTGCTTCGGGTGATCCTCCGGCTCCTACACCTCCCGCACCGTATGCTCGGTGGAACTCTTCCTCCGGGTTGAACTATGGTGAGCTGGAGCGTCACTTGTTCCCCTCCACACCTGCTGCTGATGATGAGGATGAGGAAGGTGACACCGAGGAGCTTGAAGATGAGGATGAGGATGAGAATGAAGACGAGGACGAGGACAAGGACTACGAGTGATCCCGTGGGGCGCTAGCATCGCTCTTCTCGCTTTTTGGTGTCTCGATGCCAAAGGGGGAGAAGTAGTTCTATTAGGATGTTCATGGATTTGCATGGGTCGGGCATAAGCACTTGCATTTTTCTATTCGTTGTTTCCTTGCTTATGCCCGTTTAGCGTTGAACTTTAAATTTGAGGTTTGTGGTTGTTTGAGACTCTATGTGGTTACCTGGATTATGCCTATGGATTTCATCTCATGGATTATGCCTATGGATCTATCTATTCATATCCTATTGCTGGAGGCTTTTATCACGGAAGGCGCTTATATTGGTTATCCGGTAATAATTGTGGCTTATGTCAAGGATGCCTTCCCTCTAACTCGGTGGTATGTTTTTGTTGCTCATTTGTCTATGGAATAGATTCACCTATTTGTGTGCATTTGTATTCCAATGCAAAATTCTATTATGCACACATTGAGGGGGGTCTCTTCCATGGCTATTACTGCTTGTCTTGTGACTTTTTCCTGCAAATCCTGGTATTGTCATCTAACACCAAAAAGGGGGAGATTGAAAGAACATTTCATGTTTTCCCATGTTTTGCGTGTTAGATAACAATACTATGGAGATTATTCATGTGCGCTAAGTGTGTAGGAAGCTTTGAGGGGGGTCAGATTATCCGCCCCACCAAGGGCCAGATAATCCGGCCTACCTCATTTCTCAAAGGGAACCAAGGCACGTCGCTCGGTATCCGGTCGGATTTTCTCCCGGAAAATCCGAACTAGGGCGGGTTCTCCTCCTTAGGCCGGATAATCCGTCAGTCGCATGGGCTGGATAATCCGGCCCCCAGTTTTTGAGCAAAAGAAGCCAAGACGCGTCGCTCGGTATACGGTCGGATTTTCTCCCGGAAAATCCAATCTAGGGCGGTTTTTCCTCCCCAGGCCGGATAATCCGGCCTTCACATAAGACCGGATAATCCGGCCCCCAGAAGTTGATCAAGGACAAGATCGGTGCGACGCTCTAATGGGGGGGATTATCTGCTAGATATTCCGAGTCTGGGCCGGAGTTTTCCCCAGGCCGGATAATCTGGCCCTCACTTCGGCCTGATAATCTGGCCCCCAAAGTGTCCAACGGCTGGTTTCTGAAGGGGGAATAAATATCCCTTTTCCCCAACGATCAGAACTCTTGATTCATTTGAAATTGTCCCGACATTGTGCAAGAGCTCTCTTTCTCGATCTCCCACTGCAACCACCCGAAGGTCTTGATCTTTGGGGGAATTGAAGGCGGAGAAGTTCATCATCATCATCATGAATCAAGCGCTTCAACTCGTCTCCATTCACTTGGAGAAATCCCTGATCTAGTATTCTTGTCAAATACCTAGATCTTGTTCATTGTATTTGATAACTTTGTTCTTGTGGCAGCTTGTTGTCATTTCAGGAGCCTCCAAGTTGTTTGTGGAGTTGTTGCCCCGCTAGTTGTGTAAAGGCGTCGGTGCCTGCCTCGAAGGGTACCTATAGTGGAAAGGTGGATCATGCCTTTGGTGGCGGGATCCATCGGAGAACAGGGTGAGGCCTATTGTGGCGTGGTGGTCTTAGTACCACCCACCCCTCTAACACAGACGTACTTTCCTTAACAAAGAAGGAACTGCGGTCAAACAAATCCTGTGTCTCCGCGTGCTTCACTACGGTTTACCCATTCCTCTTCCACTCACTCTTTACTCGCTAGTAGTTAGGTTTGTATATAGGGAAATTCCACCTAATAGTTTATCTAGAGAATTTACTGTAACACCCTCGAATCGGCCCTATGCAAGTTTTAGCCCTTTCCGCCAAACCCGCATAGAAACGATTCAAGGACGCCCACCAGGCACTTTCGTGCGGGTGGAAAAAAACGAAGTAATACCATTACACAACAGTCCTCAATGGGACCCACAGAACAAATATATATACAGCACGACTCCAAGAGTCAAGAATACAGATATACACTACAAAGATCCAAATCACCTTGAAAACGATACAGCGTCCGAGTACGGACAAGATGCAAATGGGGCTAAGAGCCCTGAAGAATAACCGATGGAGTCCATAACCCTGCCCAGGCCAAGCTGGAAGGGTAACCCTGCTCACGACGTCGATCTCAAACCTGCTAAAACAAAAGGGGGTCCCGACAAAGGGCAAAGGAAAAAGAGGAGCGTCAGTACTGAGGCCAGTACACGGCGAGGCTAGAATTCGGCGGCTCTTGCCTACATAGGTATGGTGGGCTGAAGCGGCAGCGCAGCGGCACTAAACAACCTATAGAGACTCGGTATCACTAGCGGCTATTAGAGAGGGGTAAGAAAGACCTATTCAGATCCAACCTAAAGCTAACACCAAACAAACCCATCCTGGTATTCCCCCTTCGAGACCAAACGAGGAAGTCGGACCAAGGAAATCACATAGTTGGCAATTTTACTCATTCCATTATAGTTGCAGCATTTACTAGTCAGATATATAGCATGAGTCATCCTGATAGCATAAGTAGTGGGCAGCTTTAGTTAACATTCCGTTGTAGTTGGAACATTTACTAGTCAGATGTAATTGTCCTGAGGAATCCCAAAACCCAGCGGTTGTTGGCACTTTTATCACATTCCATTGGAGTTGCAATACTTACTAGGCAGGTATAGTATGACATAGATCACCACAGATCCACCAGTTGTTGGCATTTTTAATATCCATTCCATTATAGTTGAATCTGATTACTAGTCATGTATTAAGTCAAGTTTATAACACTACTTTAGTTATGCTTGTCTATGATCGAGATACTGTGCTCCAAGTCGTCCATAACCGCGGACACGGCTTTCAGAAAGTTTTTCCCTGCAGGGGTGCACAAATAGCAACACACACTCGATCAACCTCGGAAAAACCAACTCAAAACCCAACGAGGCATTCGCGACAAAGCGATCACAGGATTCAGAAATATTTCAGGGGGCCACCCCACTAAGCTACCAGCAACAAAGTTGGCCGGCTCCGAAACAGACCCAGGGTTTGCGACGACGGCTGTAGACGACTGGGAACCCGAAAATGTGACTGGGCTTGTCGATACCGCGAAAACGTGGCGCGATCCAAAACAGTACAGGTGCTCCATGCACAATCTTAAATAAAGCAGTAAACATGGCATAAGTACAGGATAGTAAATAAAACCCCAAACTAGTTTGTGGCCCCAAGAAATAGAAATGAATCAAGCTCTGGCTTAGGGGGGTCCACGGCCTCCCGGATGTGGATAGTGCGAAAAATCAAGGAACATGTATCAAGTACTCGGGGTCCTACGGGACACAAGTGAGCGTGGAAGAACCAAATAACATCTATTGCCCACCGATGCCTCTGCATTAGTTATGTCTAGCAATTTAATAGTTGTATTTAAAGTCATGATCATCTCCACCACTAAGCATCTCCACCATAAACATCTGCCAGCATCCCAACAACTGTGGTACTTGACAACACGAGAGCGCACCTGAGCAAGCGATTGCGACTCGCAAGGACATCTATCTACCAAACACAGGTAATAGGAGGTGTCCATGGCAATATAGAGGCTACACGGGATATAACTGGTGTACGGAAACTAAAGCATCGCGACACAGGTAGCAATAGATCAACAAGAGGAAATAAAGACTATAAAAGCAAAATAGGTAGAAGGGGAAGAGATGCTCGCCTAGGAAAACACTGCCAACAGATCATATCCGGAGAACTTGTCGACACTCGCATCAACTCATCGGCCTAGTCCGCGAAGAAGCAAACACTAGAAGAAACACCGGATGCAGTATTTAATACTACGGCAGAAGAATCAGCATGTTTATGATATGATGCATGGCATGGCACAGATGCGGTGCAACTAGGCAATATTAAGCGGAATCGTGGTCCCGACAAATGATTATATGGTTCAAGTGATTTAGATACCCCGCAATTTAAATGTTGTATTAACAGGGCGAAACATGGCATCGGTTCGCTACGCCAATTTAAATGGAGTCTGGAATAAGACAACGATATCCCGTATATCGACTCCATATTTTATTTAGGTGAATCGACTATTTAACCCAACCCACCAGATGACATGTATGCAAACATGATGATTTAATTATGCGACATGTATAAGTCATATTATAAAAATAGAGGTTTAGGGTCACACATCTGGGTTCGGAAGACCTTGGGTTCCAAGGGTTCGACGGGGTTCGGTCTCAGGGTTCGACGGGATCGACGGGATCGTTCTCGGACAACGGAAGGAGAGCTTGGCGTTCCGGGAAGCAGGCCTTGGTTTGGCGTCGGGGCGCATCGGATTCGCCCTGGTCGGTGTCGATCTTGTCGTTGTGAAGATCTTGTCGGGTCCGCGGGTCGGGTCGGACTTGGCGTCCAGGGTGAGGTGCTTGTCGTTCCGTGTAGGCGACCTTGGCATCCGGGATGGAGAACTTGGCGTGGCACCGGGTTCGATCTCGGACTCCGGGATCGGGCCTTGGCGTCCGTGACGATGATCTTCGGGTTTCGGTGCTTTCGGTTCCACGATCGGGCTTCGGGGTCCATGTCGGTGATCTTGTCATTCCGTGACCATTCGGGTTCCATGTCAGAGGTCTAGTGTCCGTCCTGTGAATCTTGTGCACCGTTATATCCCAAACATCCAGATGGTCATCAGTTTTGTGCAGTCCTAGCGCATACACCACTAATTCACCATGCATCCACATCTCAACAACACTAAAGCCACACCAACTCTCCTTACCAGTATTTCACTGAGAGCCCGATGAGTGTTGAGCTTGCACGGCAGAGGCGCTTTGGCAGTAGAGCGAGCTTGCTAAGGCTAGGGGAGAGGTGGTGCGGTGATGGCGGAGGTTGGGGATGGCACGACGGTGCTGCGAGGCTTGGTGACACGACCGACGACACAGGGCCTGGGGGAGGGGGTGTGAGGAGGATGCGCGGGCGAGCTCGGGTAACGCGAGCGGAGGACGGCGAGGTTGACCGGGGCACCAGGCGGCGAAGAACCTCAAGGCAGAGCCGGAGCGGCACGGCGCATGCTCACGGGCCGGTGGAGCGGCGAGGTCGTCGGGGAGTAGGCGAGCTAGGCAGGAGGGGCAGAGGAGCAGGTCCGGCGGCGGCCAACGAGACGGGCGGGGCGAGATTGCGAGGCGGGCGACGGACGAGGCCGGCGGTCGGGAAGGAGGTGAGGTTGGGGATGGAGGTGGTGCCGCATGGCTCGGTGAGGAGGGGCTCTCAGGGCGGCGGGTTGGAGAGAGGGGGCTCCAGGGAGCGATGGCGGAGGCGGGGGTCGAGGATGGATGGGGAGGACGCGGGGGTTGGAGACGGGTTGGTTGGAGAGGATTGGGGATGAGGGTGTGGGTCCGGGAGCGGGAGGCGACGTGTCCGTGTCAGGGTAAGTCATGCGCTGCGCGCTGCGTGGCTCTCGCGAGGTAGATTGGCGTGCAAGGCGCGGGGTCTGGGGAGAGAGGGTGTGTCGGGGAGTGGGACCAGCTGGCAGGTGGCGGCGGCGACTGAGGAAGGATGAGAGGAAGGGAGGGTTGGTTCGGTTAGGGTTTAGGTGGGGTAGTAGGCCAGCTGCTGGCTGGGCCTTTTGGGCCTGGCTGGCGGCTGCCTCCCCCCCCCAAAAAAACGTTCTTATTTATTTTATTTGTTTTTTTATAAAGACTTTCATAAATAGTTTTTAGACAAATAAAAGATCCGAAAAAAGACCGGGGCTTTAATTTAAAATTAAGATGGGGCTAATTAGAAAACAAAACTAGGCTTTTGGAAAATAGTTTTAGACAAACATATGTATGATGATGACGATGCTCAAATTCCATGTGGCATGATGACATGAGCATGTGGACATGATGATGCAATGCACAAAAACACCGCGATTTTCTAGTAGTGGTTTTAGCGGGGCGCCACATTTACCCTTTGTGCTAAGCCTAAAATTGAAAAAGTATTAAATTTGGTGTAGCACCTATTCACCCCCACCTCTAGGTGCCCATACGATCCATTTCAGTTACTCCCTATCCTACGCATGGATTACAATTGCAGCGTGGAAACGAACTTCACGAAGTTCAGGCAACTCGTGAAAACTGACAGGTTTAGAAAATTTGAAAATCTAAAACTTATCTTTTGTAAAACCGTTTTTGAAAAACATGCACGAGTCTTAAATCTTTTGATCTACGACCATAGCTTGAGCATCAGAGAAACACCATATAACTTGTTGAGTACGCTCGTACTCAATCTATCCTTCTTAAAACCCTTGCTTAGGTTATCAACGGACCAGAAGATCAGCATCAGCGGTTAATTACAACAGGGTATTAGAATAATTAGAGAACAATGGAGGTATAGATATAGTAGAAATAAAAGATGCACACATAGAATCTGCCATGACATGGATAAGTAGTTGAGCTAGCAATATGGCAGTTCTCAAATCAGTTGCCAGCTCCAATGGTTTTAAGCTTAGTATTACCATCGACTAGGAAGTTATTCCATTTGCACTTATACAATCATCACGAAGTCAATTCTCATTGGACCATTGATGATCTTGAAACCTTTGTACACTCTTGTCTCTTGGTATGAATAAAATAGTTTTGGACCCGCAATATTTTGTTGTACCACTCTCAGAGATATGATATTTACGGATAAGGATTTGCGTGAATATTATGTCAATGACTCGTACACTACGCCATGCAATGGTGTACATGGATCACCGCAAAGGAGCAACAAGCACCCCTCGTTCCTCCTGCAAATCACCATGACTGCTAGAGAAGGGGAACAAGGACTCTAGGTCTCGTCGAATCGAAGCTTCACCCTCGCTTTATTGAAGGGGTCAAGGAGGGGTGTCGCTCCTCGCCGTCTGCTCCATCCTCAAGAGCGCCGCAAGAAGCAACACCACCCCCTCAAGCGCTAGACGCAGCTCGCAAGCACCAACGGCTCACACCCCGACGACATCACGCCATACCAGCACATAGTCCAAACCCTAACACAACTACTAGTATAATCTTGCCCGCAAAAGAACTACTAGTATAATCTATAGGGGGAGGCCAACCTCCCTCCACCCCTCACCTGGACGGCTAGGCCACCAAAGAAAAGGAGGAGAGGAGCCTTGAGCGGCGTTGAGGCTCACAGTAGAGGAGGGAGGAGAGAGAAGACGAGGGGGGAATCATTATGCTTATTTCAGTCAATGAAACTCCCTTTGTGCAGAACAACATGAATGTGCTGCAAAAAGACATCTAACTAGAAATGGCCACTCTTGACCCCGTGATTTATTTTTATTTTCTTATATACTTGGTGATATCGATTTTGAATTTGTGAGAATTAAGTGTAAAATTGTATACAATTACCTTATTGGTTCCTTAACTTTTACAGGATGAATCAAGATATACATTTTTTATTAGGAGTTATTCCTAGAGAAAAAGGTTGATATTTTTGGTTTGTTCATGTGGTGCTAATAAGTATCTCCACATGTTGGAATAAATGCTAAAAGAGGCTCACCAATCTTAAACCAGGAAGGGACCGTGGATGAGACGCCGGTACGTGATGAGACGCCAACACGTACCACCGGCTATAGAATCACCGGCTTCGAAGGGAGCGCTTCATGTCATGCATTGTACAGAACACTTTCTTATTACAGAACGCTTCATATCTGATTCTTGTACGACACCTAAGATCCAGCCATCCGTGGCAGGGACGAAGTGCAGCAGACGACCTGTACGAGGATCGGACCTGCAAGCGTCGTCCGCGCAGCAGTTCCGTTCTTATTAGTTGAGGCCGGCGGTGACTGAAGGAGCGAAGTGCTAACTGATCTGAACTCTGAAGGACGGGGCTGGGAAACTGAAGAAAATTCATTCAGCAATCTGACACTTGAAGTGAGCTGTTAATAAGCGACCGGTCTGCTTGGAGCTTTGACACATCAAATGGCTGGCGTAACTTCCAGAAGACATGAATTTACTCAGCCTTTACTTGATCAATTCGTACAATATTCAAAACATATAACAGATAATTGCGAACTGAACCATGCATTGAAGTATATCCAAGTTCGATCACTTGCTCCATTTCTCCAAGCACACATTTGACATACATACATAGTACATATACTAGCTACTGCATACACAGAAGTACAGAACAGACACACTAGTTGATTAATCAAAGAAACGCACACTGATGTTTAGTAGTAACAAGAGACTACTGGTGTTTGAATCCCATTTATTCTCCACGGTAGGGATGAACTAATACTACGATAAAGACAAGCACACACATGGTTTGTGTTCCAGCACCGGCCGAGGATCATCATTTACCGAAGAGCGAACTGAACCACCAGCCCCCTTTGCTGTCTGTGGGCGCGGCGTCGCTCTCCGGCGGCGGGTCGCTCTGCGGCGTCTTGTGGAGCTTGGACACGTCGTAGCCTTCCTCCTTGGCCTTCTCCAGTAGCTGGTTGTACACCTCGTCCTCTATGTGCGTCTTCCTGCACAGGATCTACATACATGCATATGCCACGCACACCAACCAGATTAACCACTCGCACGCTGTGTATATGTGCTGTTAATATGGATGCTCGCTGGTCGATGAGTCAATTGAGCGCTTACCCATAGGCTTTTCCGGCGGGGCTCTCCGACGAGCGCGTACTGGTAGTCGTCGTCGACGTAGAGGACCCAGTAGTCGCCGACGACGGGGATGATGGGGAGGATGGGCGGGACGTAGAACTTGACCTTGAGCTTGGCCTCGTCGCTGGCCGGGTCGGCCTTGTAGGCGGTGCCCTCGATGTAGTCGCGCTTGCCTTTGCTCCACGTCTCGTTCAGCACGTGCACCGTGGCGCCGTCCTCCATCAGCTCGTAGGTCGCCCGCGTGTCGCGACCGTCGCGCGGCTGGAAGAAGTTGGGGAACGACGCGACCTCGTACCACCGCCCCATGTACCGCGCAACGTCCAGCCCCAGCACCACTTTCATCTCGCTCCCGCTCTTCTTTGCCGCCATTGTCGCTGCTCGCTTAGCTAGGTGCTCGATCTCGATCAGTTGATTGGGCTGAAGGTGTAGTGAGCCTGTCTGGGATGGGTCGATTTATAGGAGGTGTGAGAGTGTTTCAGTTTCAGGGGCTTGGCTAACTAGCTTAGTTCTTCCTAGGGAGAAGAAGGCAAGGCTGGGGGGAGGATAAGGTGGTCGACATTCGAATAGACGTGGAGGGCTATGGAACGCCTAGCGATAGTTTGTTTGCTTGCTCGGCGTCGGACTCTATACGTGGAGACTTGCACGTGAAGGTTACTGCGTTCGGTACACCTCTCCGTGTCTTAAGCAGGCCCCACAGACACCATTTTCACATCCTGCGCGTCAACAACATCGACAACATTCCACTTCTACGGCAAGGTTTTTGTTTTGTTTTTGAGAGACTCCTACGGGTAATATCGTTGGAGGGATATTAATCGGAAGTTCTGAACCACACAGAATTACTCCAAGACCCAGGGACTACGTTCACACGAGGCACTTTTATTTCACACGGCATTCTAGACTATCCAAGAACGTCCATGAACAACGCTCGCTCTGTTGCTTGCACCCCAAGGTTGAAACTCTATCTAAGCACAAATCACAAGACAAGAAGCCTGCGACATGTACAAGTATCCAGTATCCGTACGGGACCCGCGGTATTCCACTGTGCATGATGTACAAGTGTACAAGTCGGTATGTCACTGTTACCGTCCTTGTACTTGGGCAGAGTTCAGTTACGTGTTCCCTCGTAGTCCGAATGAATGCCTTTGCACGCTTGCGTACGCGCTGCAGCTCTTCAGGATGCACAGCTCCCTTGTTCGATGTACAAGGTGCGATCTCAACCAGAAGTGATTGCTGGCCTGAATGAGGTACACTAGGCACTTGGGATGTAAATGTTCGCTGATTGGTTACATGCGTTGGTAGGTACTCCCTATGTTTCAAAATATAAGATGTTTTAGGTTTGTGAAGGTAACGTATCTAGATATGTAGCTTCGGAGAGGTTTAGAGTGAATCTACAAAAAGGTCTAGATTCATTAGCTTCACAAAGCTAAAAACTTTTTATATTTTGAAACGGAGGGAGTAGTAGTTATGGCTATGCCTGCTATGAACACTCGAATTGAACGTTTTCATATGGCCAGGCTCGGTGTTGTCTAGGCCGTAACGCATCGGGTGACTCCCAACCACATGCACCCTAGTACGTGAGCATGCACAAGATTCTCTCTTCAACTTCCTAATAGTATCATTTACACATTCCATTCTAATCAACACAACAGTGTGTCAGTTTAAGAAAAGCTCTACCCAAAAAGTGTTGGGTCAGGTCCGTCCACATGGAGGTGTGTTGGCAGCCCAACATCAGCCCGTGAAGTCCAACACGTTTCAACCGTTGATCGGTTTTCGTATCCAACGGCTGAGATGCTCTTTGGAAGAGGAGTAGAAAAGAAAACCCTAGCCACCCTTGGTGGTTGTGTGAGTGACTCAATCAGTGAGTGTGAGAGCTGAGCAAGCAAGCCATCATGTCTACTGAGAGAGGGTAAGAGAACACACAAGAACACCACAACCTAGTGAGAAGAGAGGAAGAAGAAGGAGAGGTGATTTCTGTCCAAATTTCTGAGATCTGACCGGCCTGTCTTCAAACTGGTGTTTGGAGGCTCAAAGGTGCTTGGATTGACTCTTGGTGAGCTCGTTCCCTGCTTTGAGTACTTTGATATGGTTAGCTGGTTTGAGGTTTGGGTCAGTGTAGCTTCAGATTTAAAAGCGGTATATTCAGTTCGGAATGCTGCAGTTTCAGCATAGAGCAGTTTTGGTAGACGAACAGTTTGGGCGGTCAAACGGTGTTCGATTGACCTGAAATTTGGTATGTATATTGGGTACTCGTATGTCAGCTTGTCTACCAAGTTTGGTGCTGATTGGATCTGCGGTTTAAGATCAGTTTTCTTATTACCGACAGGGACAGAAACTGAGATACTCTACTTTATTGTAATCTTTCTCTCAAGTGGTTGTTGTTGTTGTTGTTGTTTCCGGTGGGCAACGTGATGAGTGTGTTGTATATCTCTAGATGTTCTAGAGAAGACTATGTACCCAGGTTGCTCATAGTGAAGCTCGCGTTGACCGGTTAGTCCGCATCCGTGGTTTTTTCCCTCCTCACCTTGAGGAGGTTTTTCCACGTAAATCCTTGTGTCACCTGTGCATGTGCTCGTTGTTTTATTTCCGCTGCATATCTGTTAATTGAAACTATCCTCGAAGGTTCACCGCAGGCAAGAGCGGGGAGGTTGTGTGTCTCTCCTCCCCCCAACAAAGTGGTATCAGAGCTGAGGTTCAGTTTTGTATTCAGTTTTAGAGCAACGTTTGTTTTGGGCTGATTGCATTTGCTTGTGGTGAAAGATGGAAGTGAATACCAACAGAATGATTTATTTGAATGGTACAAATCAATCTTGGAAGTGTAAGATGAAGGACTTGTTATATGTGAAGGATTACTGGATGCCAGTGTTCTCCATTGAGATGCCTAGCGATATGAAAGAAGATCAATGGGAGGTACTTCATCTCCAAGCTTGTGGGTTCATCCGCCAATGGGTGGATGATAATGTTTTGAACCATATCATTGAGGAGACACATGCACGTACCTTATGGCAAAAATTGGAGGACTTGTATGCCCACGAAGAAGGTACCGACAAGATGTTCTTGATCAAGAAATTGATGCGTTTGAGGTACAAGGAGGTCACTCCAATGGCAGATCATGTAAATGAATTTTAGGGCATTATAAATCAGCTATCTTCAATGGGAATTATATTTAAAGATGAAGTGCGAGTCTTGCTGCTACTTGGCTCATTACCGGGCACTTGGGAGACCTTTAAGGTCACCGTGTGCAATTCAGCACCTAATGGAGTTGTCACTTGGAACCTTGTGAAGACCATGGTACTAAATGAAGAGTTCAAAAAAATTGATGATAACGATGGTTCTTCCTCACATTCTGAAATGTTAGTGACCGAGTCACGGGGGAGAAGAAAGAGAAAAGGTCCAAGTAAGGGAGGAGAAAGAAGTAGAAGCAAATCAAGAGGCAAAGACAAGTATGCTGGTGTTATATGCCATCACTGCCGTGAGAAGGGCCACATCAAGTGGCATTGTGAACAATGGAAGAAAGACAAAAGGAAAAAGAAGAAAGTTCAGAAACAGACCGACAATGATAATGACAGTGGTAGTGAGGGAGGCCGGATTGTTGTGGTAGAGGAGATCATGTTTCTCATGCATGAAGAACATGATGGCAGCAATGTTTCCACCATTGAGGAGTGGATCACTATAGTTTCTGATGATACCATCAGCCTTGCAGATGGTGATGAGATGTCTTGGATTCCGGATAGCGATGCTACCATACATACTACATCTCATAGAGAGCTCTTCACCAACTACACAGTAGGTTATTTTGGTGTTGTGAAGATGGGGAACAATGATAGAGCAAAAATCATTGGAAGAGGAGATGTGCACTTGGAGACTGAAAATGGTACGACACTGGTCCTCAAGTCAGTGAGACATGTTGAGGCCCTTCGGCTCAACATTATCTCGGTTGGATTGCTTGATAGAGATGGGTACTTGAGCAGATTTGGAAATACACAGTACAAGCTCACCCAAGGAAATCTGATTGTTGCTAAAGGTAACATGGTTTCAGTTTTGTATCATGTTCATGCTAAGCTTTCTGCTGCTTGTGTCAATGCGTTGCAGAAAGAGGATGCGTGTGCCTTATGGCACAAGTGGCTTGGGCACATGAGTGAGAAGGGGATGACGGTGCTAGTGAAGAAAAATCTATTGAAAGGTGTGAAGGGTGTTCACATCAAGAAATGTTCAGATTGTCTAGTGGGGAAGCAACACAGAGTTGCTTTCAAGAGTTAACCTCCTCACAAGAAGCCCGAGGTGCTGGACTTGATACATTCCGATGTTTGCAAAATGTCGGTGAGGTCATTGGGTGGAGAAAAGTACTTTGTCACATTTATTGATGACTTTTCCAGAAAGGTTAGGGTCTATGTGTTGAAGAACAAACATCAAGTACTAAGTATGTTCAAGCAATTCCAAGTCTCAGTTGAGAGAGAAACTGAGAAGAAGATCAAGTGCATTCGCACTGATAATGGGGGAGAGTATATTGGCCCATTTGATGCCTATTGCAAGGAGCAGGGAATTAGGCACCAATTTACTCCTCTGAAGACACCACAGCTGAATGGTCTTGCTGAGAGGATAAACATGACAATTGTTGAGAGATAGATGCTTGCTATCGAGTGCAAAGCTGCCCAAACATTATTGGGGGGAGGCTTTGTCGACTGCAGTTTATCTTATTAATCTCTCACCAAGTTATCCATTGCAGGGAGATGTTCCAAATAGGGTCTTTTATGACAAGGACGTCTCGTATGAGCACCTGAAGTTTTTGGGTGCAAGGCCTTTGTTCATATCCCTCAAGATGAAAGGTCAAAGCTTGATTCAAAGACGTGACAGTGTATATTTCTTGGCTATGGAGGTGATCAGTTTGGCTATAAGTTGTATGATCCAATAGCAAGAAAGGTTGTGAGAAGCCGTGATGTTGTGTTTGTTGAAGACCAAACAATTGAGGATATTGTGAAGGCAAAGGTGCAGGTTCCGGAGCAAGTTTCGCTACATGTTTCTCCTCGAAATCAGCAGCAAGACAGATCTGATTCTGACCCAGTTCCTGTAGATTCAGTTGAAAAAGAAGCTGAAGATGATGATGAAGAAAATGTGCAAGGTGATGCACATAGTGGTACAGGTGAGTAAGCTCCCCAGCAGCAAGAGTGTGATGCCGAAGAAGATGATCATGATCAGCAATCACCTGAACCAGATAGTCCACCAGCTGCTCCACTTAGACGGTCCAGCCGAGGCCATGTTCCTTCCACCAGGTACGATTCAGACCAATATTTGGTGTTATTGTATGATGGTTTAGAACCTGAGTGCTTTCAAGATGCAATGAAAGATGAGAACAAGGAGTGGAATAAGGCTATGCAAGAAGAGATGCATTCCTTGCATACGAATCATACTTATGAGCTGGTGAAGTTGCCCAAGGGAAAGAAAGTTCTAAAGAACAAGTGGGTCTACAAAATCAAGGAAGAAGAGCACACGTCACATCCAAGGTACAAGGACAGGCTAGTTGTAAAAGGATTCAGCCAGAGAAAAGGTATTGACTTTGATGAAATATTTTCTCCGGTGGTGAAGATGACATCAATCCGAATGAACCTTGGCATGGCAGCAAGTATCAACTTGGAGGTTGAGCAAATGGATGTGAAGACAACTTTCCTTCATGGAGAGTTGGAGGAAGAAATCTACATGGAGCAGTGATACGTTGCTAACGTATCCATAATTTTTGATGTTCCATGCTTGGTTTTTATCTACTTTCTTATGTTTTGTTCCATCTTTGGAGTATTTTCATACACTTTCTTGGACTAACCTATTGACAAGATGCCACAGTGCCAGCTACCTGTTTTCTGTTGTTTTTGGTTCCGGGAAAGTCAGAAAATGAATATTCTCGGAATTGGACGGGACAAAAGCCAAAGTCAGTTTTTCACCGAGGGGGACATAGAGCCAGAGTATGAGATGGAGAGGGGCCAGGGGCGGCCACACCACCTGGCCGCGTGGCTAGGCCTGGCCCGCGCCAGGGGGTGGTGCGGCCACCCAGGGCACCCCCTCGGCCTCCCCTTTCGCCTATAAGATGTCTCCGATACAGAAACCCTAAGTACCCAATCAAAATTCCATGGAAGAGTTTGTAGCCGCCGTCGTCTCCATCCCTAGACCGGGAGGGATCTGAAGCTCTTCCCGACACCCTGCCGAAGAGGAGAATTCACCCTGGAGGCCTTCTTCATCACCATGCAAGCCTCCGGTGTGATGCGTGAGTAGTTTATCCTTGGACTACGGGTCCATGTAGTAGCTAGAAGGTTGGTTCTTCTCTTTTGTGCTATCATGTTTAGATATTGTGAGCTCCGTTCATGATCAAGATCATCTATTTGTAATCCTACATGTTGTGTTTGCGGGGATCTGATGGATATTGAGATGCTATTTCAGATTGATTATTGATTCTATCATGTCTTTGTTATTTGTGATCTTGCATGCTTTCCATTGTTAGTAGCTATCTTGGCCAAGTAGATGCTAGCAACTCCAAGAGTTAGTATTTATGCTCGATAGTGGGTTCATGCCTCTAGTAATCTGGGGAAGTGATGGAAATCTCTAAGGTACTAGATGTGTTGTTGCTACTAGGGAGAAAACAACAATCCTTTGTTCATAGAACAATTGTATTGTTTACTTTACACGCAATGCGTAATACAATTATCTGTTGCTTGCAACTTCCTCCTCGAGGTGGTTCAGATGATAACCTGAAGGTGGATTATTAGTCATAGATGCAGTTGGATTATGATCTATGTAAAATGTTGTAATGCCCAATCAAATCTCAAAGGAGTCAAGATGATTAGTATATGCATGTATGCTTTCTCGATGTTTGTCAATTGCCTCGCTATAATTTGTTCACCCAACATGTTATCTATCTTAAGGAGAGCCACCACTAGTGAACTATGGACCCCGGTCCTTTCTTTTACCATCAATCTACAACTGTTTACTATTTACTGTTTTCTATTTACTTTCTGCAAGCTTTTACTTTCTTCCACACAATACGTTTAATCCTTTATTTTCAGCAAAACCAGTGAGATTGACAACCTCATTGTAAGTTGGGGGCAAAGTTCTGTGGTTATGTTGTGCAGGATTCCAAGTTGGCAACAACACCTTGGAGGTGTTTCCTTGCTCCTACTGGTTCAGTAACCTTGGTTTCATAACTGAGGGAAAACTTGTTGTTGTGCTCATCATACCTTCCTCTTGGGGTTCCCCAACGAGCTCGATATATTTTGGGCCATCAAGCATCCTGGGGGGTTTCTTGTTAAAGGCAAATCAAACTATGTGTGCAAATTGAAGAAAAGTCTCTATGGCCTAAAACAAGCACCGAGACAATGGTACATGAAGTTTGAATCTGTCATGGGGGAGCAAGGCTACAGGAGGTGTAGCTCAGACCATTTTGTGCTTATCCAGAGGTTCTCAGGTGATGATTTTATCATGTTATTGCTCTATGTGGATGATATTTTGATTGTTGGCAACAATGTCTCAAGAATTGCTAGGCTAAAGAAAGAGTTGAGAAAAAGTTTTTCCATGAAAGACTTGGGTCCAGCAAAGTGTATTCTCGGCATGAGAATTGAGAGAGACAGAAAATCCAACAAGTTGTACTTGTCTCAAGAGAAATATATTGAGAAGGTACTTCGCAAGTTCAAGATGGACAAGGCAAAGGAAGTGTGTTGTCCACTTGCAGCTCATTTCAAGTTGAGTAAAAATCAATGTCCCTCCACTGAAGAGATGGAAAAGGAAATGCAAAAAGTTCCTTATGCATCAGCGGTTGGGAGTTTGATGTATGCTATGGTGTGCACACGACCTCACATTGCTCAAGCGGTTAGAACTGTGAGCAGATTTATGTCCAATCTAGGAAAACCACATTGGGAAGCAGTGAAGTGGATTTTGAGGTATCTCCGGGGCAGCACTAATATGAAGCTTTGCTTTGGTGGTAGTGAGCCCAAGCTGATTGCATATTCAGATTCAGACTTGGCTGGAGATGTCGATGGAAGGACGAAGTCTACTTCAGGTTATTTGATTACCCATTCAGGGGGAGCAGTGGCATGGCAAAGCAGGTTGCAAAAGTGTGTAGCACTGAACACAACTGAGGCCGAGTTCATCGCAGTAACTGAGGCGAGCAAGGAGCTGTTATGGCTGAAATGATTGGCTTGTGAGCTTGGTTTTGAGAAAGACAAGTATCTGCCGTTTTGTGCTAACCAAAGTGCCATTCACCTAAGTAAGAATGCAAGTTTTCATTCAAGGTGATAGCGTATTGATGTGCACTATCATTGGATTCGAGATGTGCTGAATTCCAAGCAAATGCAAATTGAGAAGGTGCACACAGATGACAATGGGGTTGATATGTTGACCAATGTGGTGACAAGAGGAAAGCTCGAGGTATGCCGTCGGCTCGCCGACATGACTGCCGGTTGGCAGTGAGACCCTCCATGATGTCGGGAGGGGGAGTTTGTTGGGCCAGGTCCCTCCACATGGAGGTGTGTTGGAAGCCCAACATCAGCCCGTGAAGTCCAACACGTTTCAACCATTTATTGATGTTCGTATCCAACGACTGAGGTGCTCCTTGGGACAAGAGTCGAAAAGTAAACCCTAGCTACCCTTGGTGGCTATGTGAGTGACTCAATCAGTGAGTGTGATAGCTGAGAAAGCAAGCCATCATGGCTACTAAGAGAGGGTGAGAGAACACACACGAACACCACAAGCTAGTGAGAAGAGGGGAAGAAGAAGGAGAGGTAATTTCTGTCCAGATTTCTGAGATCTGACCAGCCTGTCTTCAAACTAGTGTTTGGAGGCTCAAAGGTGCTTGGATTGACTCCAAACTTGGTGAGCTCGTTCCTTGCTTTTAATACTTCGATCTGGTTAGCTGGTTTGAGGTTTGAGTCAGTGTAGCTTCAGATTTGGAAGCGGTATATTCAGTTCGTACTGCTGTAGTTTCAGCATAGAGTAGTTTTGGTAGACGAACAGCTTGGGCAGTCAAATGGTGTCCGATTGACCTGAAATTTGGTGTGTATGTTGGGTACTCGTATGTCAGATTGTCTACCAAGTTTGGTGCTGATTGGATTTGCGGTTTAAGATCAGTTTGCTTATTACCGAAGGGGACAGAAACTGAGATACTCTGCTTTGTTGTAATCTTTCTCTCAAGTGGTTGTTGTTGTTGTTGCCGGTGGGCAACGTGCTGAGTGTGTTGTATATCTCTAGATGTTCTAGAGAAGACTCTGTACCCAGGTTGCTCATAGTGAAGCTCGCATTGACCGGTTGGTCCGCACCCGTGGTTTTTCCCTCCTCACCTTGAGGAGGTTTTTCCACGTAAATCCTTGTGTCACCTGTGCATCTGCTCGTTGTTTTATTTCCGCTGCATATCTGTTGATTGAAACTATCCTCGAAGGTTCACCACAAGCAAGAGCGGAGAGGTTGTGTGTCTCTCCTCCCCCAACAAAAAGATGTGGCTCAACAACGTGATTTTATTCAGGCAATCGATTTTGAGTTTCGCTAACTACGCATTTTGAATTTTTTATTCATTTTTGGACTAAACCAATTTCATCCATTCATCACACACAGTTGTCGTTTAAAAATTCCTTTCACCACTATCTTCAACTCTGTTCTACATGACTCATGTTGAAAGTTTTTATTTAGAGGCTCACAGAGAAACTAAAAATGAGTTATTTACCTAGGCGTGTTTACTGAATAAGTCACTCGGTATGTACATAAACTTACTTGAATCTCTCTTTTCCTCTCTCACATGATCCGTTTTTGGTTCCATCGGTCGTAATTAATGTGGTATTGATACGTCAAATTTGCATCACTATTCTATGTCATAATTCACTGTTATTCATTGATATATTTCGTATTGAGAGGTGATACTTATGTTATTTCATCTGTTTTTGCATGGTTGATGACTTTTGGAGCATGGACTGCTGCAGTCAGGATTCTGATGGAAAGGGTGCTGTTTGGAGGCAAAATTCGTGAAGATCAGAAAATCTGGAAAAATATACGGAAAATCCTATTTTTCCAGAAGACGAAGGAAGCCAGAAGGGGGGCTAGAGATGGGCCATAGGGGGCCCACACCACCCCCTGGCGCGGGCCAGCCCAGGCCGCGCCACCAGGTGGTGTGGCCGCCCTGGTCCACCCCTCGCACTCCCCTCTGGTGTATATTATCCTCCCGAAACCCTAAGACTCAGGGAGCGACCACAGAAAGATTTCGCCGCCTCTGCGGGGCGGAAAACACCGAGAGAGAAAGATCTCTCCGACAGACAGATTTCTACCGGGGGAATTCCTTCCCAAAGAGGGGAGATCGTCGCCATCAACACCACCATCAAGCTAGACTTCATCGAGATCATCATCATCATCACCACCATCATCACCATCTCCATATTGCTGTAACAATTGGGTTGAATCTTGCATACTTCATAGGGGAAACTTTCTCGGTGTTGATTACTCTTTATAGTTGATGCTATTGAGTGAACCATTGAATTATTGTTTATGTTCAGATTGTTATACATCATTATTCCATCTCTAATCATGATCCATATGATGTCTTGTGAGTAGTTCGTTTTGTTCTTGAGGACATGGGAGAAGTCATGTTGTTAGTAGTGGATTTGTGTTGAGAAAGATTCAATAGTTTGATATTTAAGTTGTGGTGTACTTCTTCTAGTGGTGTCATGTGAGCGTCGACTACATGACACTTCACCTATATGGGCCTAGGGGAATGCATTGTGTATTTGGCTACTAATCGTAGGGGTTACCAGAGTGACAGAAACCTGAACCCCCGTTAGGAAACCATTGCACAAGGGACGTAAGGGTCTTAGAGTTTAAAGCTATGCTTAGGTTTCTACCTTAATTACTTTATTTTACTTACAGATGTTTGCAAGGGGTATAATCACAAGTATGTATTAGTCCTAGGAAGGTCTGTACATTAGCACAGGTTCACCCACACAACACTTAGCAAACTAAAGAAGATTAATCAACTATATGAAGCGAAAGCACTTGACAGTCTTCCGATGTGTCCTCGAGAACGTTTGGTCATCTTAAGTAATACAACCGGCTTGTTCTTCGCTGCATAAAGGATTGGGCCACTTATTGCATTTATTCCTACTGTCTTTTATTTACTCGTACTTTGTTTACTTGCTTTATCAAAACCCCCTAAAAATCTGTTTGCTAAGTATTTGCAGAGAATTCCTGATCCATACCACTAGCCAGCACCTTCTGCTCCTCGTTGGGTTCGACACTCTTACTTATCGAAAATACTGCGATACACCCCCTATACTTGTGGGTCATCAAGACTATTTTCTGGCGCCGTTGCCGAGGAGTGAAGCGCTATTGGAGAGTGGAACTGGTAAAGGAAACTTCTACTGTGAGTATTATTTACTTCTGCTAGTTGCTTTATTTTCGTTATGGATAATTCGCTGAGTTTCTTATTTGGTAATGCTACTACCAATGCTAAGGTAGTAGATAAGCCACCACCTGCTGAGAATGATGTTTTTAAAATACCTACAAGAATTATTGATCGTGTTATGGATAACTACTATGTTGGGGATGGAACTGTCCATCCCGGTGATCATTTACGCTTTATACACGAATTTTGCAGGTTGTTCAAGTGTGCAGGTATTACTACATATCAAGTTAAGAAGAAATTATTCTCATTATCACTGAAAGGAAGAGCTAAGGAATGGTATAAGCTGCTGAAGAATGGTCAAGCTCTGGAATGGGAGGAAATAGTGCCTCTCTTTTATTCAAAGTTTTATCCTCCTAGTGAGATTCATAAAGACCGAAATCAAATATACAACTTTTGGCCTCTTGATGGAGAGAGTACAGCTCAAGCTTGGGGGAGATGGAAGTTACTAATGCTCAAATGTCCCATTCATGAACTCCCCAACAATATTCTTATCAACAACTTTTATGCAAGGCTTTCTCTTCATGATAAAGATTTATTGGATGCTTCTTGTGCTGGATCATTCACTCGCATGGAAGAAGAAGCTAAATGGGATCTTCTGGACCGTATTCAAGATAGTGCTAAAGCTTGGGAGAATGGCAAAGGTAGAAAGTCACGTAAAAATATGAATGCATTGAATCTTTTATGGGAACTGGTGACTTTCAAAATATTAGTAATGCTTATGGTCTTGATTTGCAAGTTATTACGAACTGCTTTAGAGCTTTTTCTTCTTATATTCAAATTCCAAAAAGGGGATGGAATAAATACCATGCACCTTACAAAGATATTGTTGACTGTGTTCCTATTGGGAGTGCTGAGTATTGCATTATTGATCCCATCTTACCTGAACCTTATATAGAGAAGATTCCCTTCCCAAAAAAGGTAAAGGATCATCCTATGATAACTAATGTAATCACCAAAAGTGAAAAGAGAACTGTAAAACCTGATGAACAAATAAACGTCGAACCTGTAGTAGCAATTGTGAAAGACCTTGTCACTAAAAGCATACAAGATGGACACATAGTCTTTTGTGAGGATGCTTCTAATATTGTTTCACATCCTAATAGAACTAAAAAAGCTAATGTTCCCGTGCTTTCTGTTAGAATTGGTGATCATTGCTATTATGGTTTATGTTATATTGGTGCAAGTTTCAGTGCTATTCCTTATGAGCTTTACAGAGAAATTATGCATGAAATCAGTCCCTATGAATTGGAAGATATTGATGTTGTTATTCACCTTGCTAATAGAGAGATCATCTCTCCAATTGGTACTGTACGAGACGTGGAAGTTCTTTGTGGTAAGATTAAGTACCCTACCGATTTTCTAGTACTCGGTTCAGCTGCTAGTAAAACTTATCCTATTAGTTTTGGTAGACCTTTCTTGAGTACTTGTGGAGCTATTATAGATTGCAAAAGGGAGAAAATCTTGACTAAGTTTGCTGGGGAATCTTATGAGTTTAATTTCTTGAAATTTGCTAAAGAACCTTGTGAAGAGGAAACCCATAATGAGGATTTTAGAGTTGAACAACTTGCTTCTATTTCTCTTGCTCCTAACAATGCTTTGCAGCAATTTATGGAAGATCATGAAAGTGAAATCTTCATGGAAGAAAGGAATGAGATTGACAAGATTCTCCGTGATCAGCCTAAGATGCTTAAGCATAACCTGCATGTAGAAGACTTGGGTACCACGTTGCCACCTAAAAAGGATCCGGTTTTCGATCTAAAACCTCTCCCTGATGATCTTAAATATGCTTATATTGATGATAAAAAGATATATCATGTTATTATTAGCGCTAAACTTTCAGGAAAGGAAGAAGAAAGGCTATTGGAGGTTTTGAGGAAACACCAAGGAGCTATGGGCTATACTCTGGATGATTTAAAAGGCTATTAAAAAGATATATCATGTTATTATCACCTACTATATGTCAGCATTCTATCAACATAGAACCAGATGCAAAGCTAGTAGTAGAGAACCAACGATGTTTAAATCCTAGGATGAAGGAAGTGGTAAGGAATGAGGTATTGAAACTCCTTGATGCTGGTATTATTTACCCTATTGCTGATAGTGAATGGGTTAGTCATGTTCATTGTGTTCCAAAAAAGGGAGGTATTACCGTTGTTCCTAATGATAATGATAAGCTTATTCCTCAAAGAATAGTAGTAGGCTATAGGATGTGCATCGATTTTAGAAAAGTCAATAAAGTTACCAAGAAAGATCATTACCCGCTTCCTTTTATTGATCAAATGTTGGAAAGGTTGTCTAAAAAGTCCCTTTTTTATTTTCTTGATGGTTATTCTGGTTTCTCTCAAATTGCTGTTAAACAACAAGATCAAGAAAAAACCACTTTTACTTGCCCTTACGGAACTTATGCTTATAGACATATGCCTTTTGGTTTATGTAATGCTCCTGCTACTTTTCAAAGGTGCATGTCTGCTATTTTTCATGGTTTTTGTGAGGAAATTGTAGAAGTGTTCATGGATGACTTTTCTGTCTATGGAACTTCTTTTGATAATTGTCTGCACAACCTTGATAAAGTTTTGTAGAGATGTGAAGAAACTAACCTTGTTCTTAATTGGGAGAAATGCCACTTCATGGTTAATGAATGGATTGTCCTTGGGCATAAAGTTTCTGAAAGAGGCATAGAAGTTGATAGAGCCAAGGTTGAGGCAATTGAGAAGATGCCATGTCCAAGAGACATCAAAGGTATTCGTAGTATCCTTGGTCATGCTGGTTTCTATAGAAGGTTTATTAAAGACTTTTCTAGGATATCAAAACCTCTCACTAATCTTCTTCAAAAAGATGTACCCTTCATTTTTGATGATGATTGTAAGGGAGCTTTTGAAACTCTTAAGAAGGCTTTAACTACAGCCCCTATTGTTCAACCACCTGATTGGAGTTTACCCTTCGAGATAATGTGTGATGCTAGTGATTTTGCTCTAGGTCCTGTCCTTGGGCAACGAATGGATAAAAAGTTAAACGTCATTCATTATGCTAGTAAGACTTTAGACGCTGCTCAAAGGAATTATGCTACTACGGAAAAAGAATTTCTAGCTGTCGTTTTTGCTTGTGATAAGTTTAGACCCTATATTGTAGACTCAAAAGTCACCATTCATACTGATCATGCTGCTATTAAATACCTTATGACGAAGAAGGATGCTAAGACTAGGCTTATTAGATGGGTGCTGCTTTTACAAGAGTTTGATCTACATATAGTGGATAGGAAAGGTGCTGAAAACCCTATAGCTAATAATTTATCTCGATTGGAAAACATCTCTTTTGACCCTATGCCTGTTAATGATAGTTTCCCAAATGAGTAGTTAGCCGCAGTTGGGGTAAGCTCGCGAGGGAGCCCTTGGTATGCTGATTATGCTAAATTTATTGTCTCCAAGTATTTTCCTCCAACTTTTACAGCTCAGCAAAGGAGGAAGTTCTTCTATGATTTGAGGCATTATTTTTGGGATGACCCTCACTTATACAAAGAAGGAGTGGATGGTATTATGCGAAGATGTGTTCCAGAATATGAACAAAAGGAGATTTGCGTAAATGTCATGGTAGTGCTTATGGAGGACATCATGCAGGAGATAGAAATTCACAAAAGGTGCTACAATCAGGTTTCTATTGGCCTACCCTTTTTAAAGATGCAAGAAAGTTTGTTTTATCTTGTGATGAATGTCAACGTGTTGGTAATATTTCTAGACGAAATGAAATGCCTATGAACTACTCTCTAGTTATTGAACCCTTTGATTGTTGGGGATTTGACTTTATGGGTCCTTTCCCTCCCTCAAAAGGTTATACTCATATTCTTGTTGCCGTTGATTATGTTACTAAGTGGGTAGAAGCCATTCCTACGAAGAGTGTTGACGGGGAAACCTCTCTAAAAATTCTTAAGGATGTTATCTTCCCTAGGTTTGGAGTGCCTAGGTATCTCATGACTGATGGGGGTTCTCATTTCATTCATGGTGGTTTTAGGAAGACCCTTGCTAAATATGATGTTAATCATAGAATTGCCTCAGCCTATCACCCCCAAACTAGCGGGCAAGTAGAGTTATCAAATAGATCAATTAAATCCATCTTGCAAAAGACTATTAATAGATCTAGAAAAAACTAGGCTAAAAAGTTGAATGATGCTTTATGGGCTTATAGAACTGCCTACAAAAATCCCATGGGGATGTCTCCCTATAAAATGGTTTATGGGAAAGCATGTCACCTACCATTAGAATTAGAACACAAAGCTTACTGGGCAGTTAAAGAACTAAATAGAGATTGTAGCTCGCTGGTGAGAAAAGATTATTTGACTTAAGTTCTTTAGATGAATGGAGGAGTGAAGCCGATGAAAATGCTAGGCTCTTGAAGGAAAAGGTTAAAGGACGGCATGACAAGCGAATACTTAAGAGAGAATTTCATGTTGGTGAGAAAGTTCTATTGTATAGGTCTTGTCTCAGATTTTTTGCAGGAAAGCTACTGTCAAAATGGGAAGGACCTTTCATTATTGAGGAAGTATACCGTTCAGGTGCAATAAAAATTTCTTCTTTAAAAGATAATACTACACAAGTAGTGAATAGGCAGCGACTCAAACACTATATTGCTGGGGATTCTTATAATGAAGATGTTGATGCCTTTCAAGTTATAACTCTAGAAAAATTTATCAAGGACCAAATTCAGAGACCCGTAGAATCCGCTTTCAAATAGGTAACAGTTCTGGTAAGAAAAGTTCCACGAAAATACTATCCAACTATATTTTTGCAGTTTTCAGTCAATAAGGGAAGCTACGAAGCGAAAAAGGGATGGAAACGGAGCCATGGTGGCTCACACCACCCTATGGCGCGGGCCCACCCCTGGCCGCGCCACCAGGTGGTGAGTGCACCCCGGACTCCGCCTCCAACTCGTTTTCTCCCAGTACCTTCCTTTTGATATGAAACTTCGTAATATATAACCCCCCAAATCCCCCGAGGTTCGTATATTGTGTTTTCGTCGTGTTTTCGTTTCGATCTGTTTCTGACAGGTAGAGTCCCAGATTTGGAGCTACAATGTCTTCCTCTAGATCAACCAAGGAAGATTCTTTAGAGGATATCATCAACCCATACATGAGAGAGTTGAAGATTCATCCCAAGGAGTTGTTGCTTGAAGATAGGGAACTCCGGATAAAAGAGGTTCGAGGCCCTAAAGGTGAAGGAAGTCTGGAGGACAGGATGGAAGCACTGGAGCAAGAAGTCTTTAGGTACAAGAAGATGGCAGAGCGCAAAGTGGATATCATCCATAAGATTTGTTCCGAACTCATCGCCGAGCACCAAAAGGAGACTGCTAAACTCAAGGATGAAGTTCTCTTACTTCGCCAAACAACCAACGAACTGCAAGCACAGTTCAATGACGTTCAAAATCAAAATTGTGAGTATGAGGTTAGGTTTAAACGCATAAGTGCTGCTGCAAGTTTCAGGATGCTAGAAACCACGATGTCCTTTGTTGATGGGAAGCCCTTACCCTGGAAGTCGGACGAAGATGAGATATTACCACCACCACCAAAGGAGTAATTCGTCATCAGGCTTGGCATCCCCTTGGCTTGTTCTATCATATCACTATCTTCTATCTTTTTACCTTTTTTAGTAGTCATATCATAAATAGAGAAGTTATCATGTAGGATGGTTTGCATTATGGAAGTGTCCCCTCTCTCGTTAGATATGTATCCCTTGGTGTGAGTTGCCGTTATGGAATATTAATGAGAAGTTCTATCATTCACTCTTTTGCATAGCTTATATTAGTTTTCAATTCGTGGTTATATGATTGATCTTGTCGTTAGTATTGGTATCACTTTGAGATCATTGAGTTAATTTAGTTGGTTTTGGCAAACCTGGATCGGTCAGTAGCAACACTATTTTTGAGAGTTGAAAGAAAAGATAAAAGTACTCTAAAGAAATATAATTTCATCATCTTTCTTTCTTGATTTGCTCATAAGTCTAATATTCTCTAGTTAAGATCGTTTGTGCTTCCAAGGAAGATTGCATGTTTGTCTTTATCACTTGTATGTTTGTTTGTTTCCTTCAACTCTTGTACTTGCTACCCAGCCTTGCTAGCCAAAAACCCATACTGAGAGGGAATTCTTCTCGTGCATCCACTCCTTTAAACCAAAACCTTTGCCATTTGTGTCCACCATACCTACCTATTAGCATTATTGCTATTCCAAGTAAATTCTTGTTTTATCTACCTCCCAAATTAAACTTGTTATGTGAACATTAGTGATTAAAGCTCTCACGAACTTGATGGCACACTTTACTTTCTTGCATTTAATAAATTTGAGCCATTGTGCCCATCTATCTTGCGTATATGCTTGCGCTTTATGAGTTGTGAATTAGCAGAACCATGCTACCATGGGGAACGCTTTCAACATTGCACTGGTACTTTGTACCTAGTTGATATCATGTTCTTTTGTCTATGGATGTCGTCGGTGTGAAATGAAAGGGGAGCTTGTAAGTCCATGGAGTTATGCATGTGTGTTAGAGAAACGCCTGGGCCGCTGGTCTAATCCATGCTGACATGGTTGAAACCTGCAGCGTAACCATAACGAGCATTTATGAAGCATTCTTCTTATAAAAAAAAGAGTCTGCTATTGAGAAAAAGAGAAAAAGTAAAAAAAGAGATTATGAAAAGAGGAAAGAGAGAAAAAAGCACCATATTCCCATGGTAAATAAGAAGATTGTTGAGATGCTTGTTGTCTGCTTGCCTTGTCATTGTGATATGGGGATTCTTCCGTATCATCGGGCAAGGGGTACCCCGTTGGCGGTTCTCTATGATACACATATGCTTACAATGACAAGAACTTATCGATGACTAAACTTGAGTAGCATGAGGAGCGGCCCTCGTATTTAAGGGACATGAGATTCTCAACTTACAACTTGTCAATGCATATCCTCATATTTGATCACTTTAACCTTAATCACCTAAAGATGCCTATGATAGGGGCAATGAGAGCTAAAAGCTAGTAAGTATCATAATTTTTGGGAGCTCTTTATGAGACTTGCAATCCCTGCTTCCCTCTGCGAAGGGCCTTTCTTTTACTTTTTAGTTGAGTCAGTAAACCTACTCCCTGATGATTTATTCAATCATGTTTCTTATGTTCCTTGTTTTGCACATTGCTCTTATCTTGATGTTTACTACTTTGAAAGCTATCTTTGAAAACCAGTTATTTGTGAACTCCAGCAAATTATCAACTATTCTTCGACCAAGAGCTAAGTTTGCCATTACCAATTATGATTTACTTTATGTATCTTTATTGTGTTTCCTTTACTCATTGCAAGTTGAGTTATATAATAGTGAGTTGTCTTCTATTATGATCTATGTATTGATGAATGTGATGCTTCTTGTCTGTATTCTTTTATCAACTCTTCACTCCATAAACCTGAGGTCATGTTTATTGAGCTCAGTTTCGCTTGGGGACAAGCGAAGTCTAAGATTGGGGGGAGTTGATCCATTTTGCATCACTATTCTAGGCCATAATTCACTATTATTCATTGATATATTTTGTATTGAGAGGTGATACTTATGTTATTTCATCTGTTTTTGCATGGTTGATGACTTTTGGAGCATGGACCGCTGTAGTCAGAATTCTGATGGAAAAGGTGCTGTTTGGAGGCAAAATTCACGAAGATCAGAAAATTCGGGAAAATATACGGAAAATCCTATTTTTCCAGAAGACGAAGGAAGCCAGAAGGGGGGCTGGAGATGGGCCACAGGGGGCCCACACCACCCCCTGGCGCGGGCCAGCCCAGGCCGCGCCACCAGGTGGTGTGGCCACCCTGGTCCACCCCTAGCACTCCCCTCTGGCGTATATTATCCTCCTGAAACCCTAAGACTCGAGGAGCAACCACAGAAAGATTTCGCCGCCTCTGCGGGGCGGAAAACACCGAGAGAGAAAGATCTCTCCGGTAGACAGATTTCTGCCGGGGGAATTCCTTCCCAGAGAGGGGAGATCGTCGCCATCAACACCATCATAAAGCTGGACTTCATTGGGATCATCATCATCACCACCATCATCACCATCTCCATATTGTTGTAACAATTGGGTTGAATCTTGCATAGTTCATAGGGGAAACTTTCCCGGTGTTGATTACTCTTTGTAGTTGATGCTATTGAGTGAACCATTGAATTATTGTTTATGTTCAGATTGTTATACATCATTATTCCATCTCTGATCATGATCCATATGCTGTCTTGTGAGTAGTTCGTTTTGTTCTTGAGGACATGGGAGAAGTCATGTTGTTAGTAGTGGAGTTAGATTGAGAAAGATTCAATAGTTTGATAGTTAAGTTGTGGTGTACTTATTCTGGTGTCATGTGAACGTCGACTACATGACACTCACCTATATGGGCCTAGGGGAATGCATTGTGTATTTGGCTACTACTTGTAGGGGTTGCCGGAGTGACAGAAACCTGAACCCCCGTTAGGAAACCATTGCACAAGGGACGTAAGGGTCTTAGAGTTTAAAGCTATGCTTAGGTTTCTACCTTAATTACTTTCTTTTACTTACGGATGTTTGCAAGGGGTATAATCACAAGTATGTATTAGTCCTAGAAAGGTCGGTATATTAGCACAGGTTCACCCACACAACACTTAGCAAGCTAAAGAAGATTAATCAACTATATGAAGCGAAAGCACTTGACAGTCTTCCCATGTGTCCTCGAGAACATTTGGTCATCTTAAGTAATATAACCGGCTTGTCCTTTGCTGCATAAATGATTGGGTCACCTGCTGCATTTATTCCTACTATATTTTATTTACTCGTACTTTATTTACTTGCTTTATCAAAACCCCTAAAAATCCGTTTGCTAAGTATTTGCAGAGAATTCCTGATCCATACCACTAGCCAGCACCTTCTGCTCCTCGTTGGGTTCGACACTCTTACTTATCGAAAATACTGTGATACACCCCCTATACTTGTGGGTCATTAGGTATACACAAAAAAGATGCACAACGAAGAAGTGATTTCATTTCATAGATTAATTTTGAGTTTAGGTAATTACAAGCGTTCAACTTCATGTTCATCTTTGGACCTTTTTTAGACTAATAGCATCAAATTCATCACAGTATAGGCCGTTTTAGATTTTATTTGACCACTATTTCATTCAATCACATGGTCAGCCGTTTACATTTTCTTTCACCACTAGGTTCATCTTTGTTAGGAATAGTAGAATTAGTCTAATAGTTGCATTGGCAGTTAGAGTTTGGCGTTGTCCAAATGCGATCTCTTCCAAACGTCATCGTGCATATCCTTGTTGGTGTCTGCACAAAGGATATAAATACCCAAAATCTTTGATCAATAGACTCACTCGATTCTCTCGATGTTATCACAACGAAGAATCTGCCAAGAAAAAGAAGGCCACAACGCAAAAAATAAAAAGAGGAAAACACATGTAAGAATCATGGCACAAAGACTACCTTCGATGCTTACGTTCGAGCGCCTTACCTTCGACTACAACATCGGTCGCTCCCCAATGATGGCCCTCATTGCGCGGCTCATCCATCGCAGCCAAGCGGTGGTACTCCAGCATGGCTCCATACGGCGTGGCTCCCTATGTTGTGAAGACCCAAAGCACGGGCAGTAGTGGCAGTTTGCCTCGGCACGAAGCATGGCGGCGGCCGAGCACACGTCACCCAGTGGCACGGCGGTGGGCGACATGTGCAACAACCCCCTCCGTCGTTTCTCGAGCCAGCCCCCTGTTGACGGTGATGAGTCGGTGACCATAGCCACGACCCCCCGACACTGATCCTCTGAATTGCTCGGCTGTGGCTCTTGGTAGGCACGCGACACAGAGGTTTTGTCCCTCCCTTTCTCTCCCTTACGAACAAAGAAGGAATTTAGAATGATGGGCTGAACCGCTGTAGAAATTGTTAGAAATAATGGACTAACTCCTATGGCCCATGTAAAGTTTTAGATTTTTACTAAATATCAAAGACCATGTGTGCATGAAAGCCCATATGTGATGCAGCCCATGTTGGTGGTAGCTCAGTGAGTGGCAAGAGGAGTGGGAGCTAAAATTTAGTCACATATGAAAAGTTAGAGGAGAGTTGCACCACCTTATAAGGTGGAGGGTCTCACCACTTAGTAAGTGAGTGAGAAGAGAAGTGCTACATGCGTCCTCCTCCTCTGGCAATAGTGAAACTCAGAATGTCACTAATATTAGCACTACAACAGAGAAAGTATAGGCTCCAAAGCGGTCGAGGACTGGGGAAAGCGATCCAAAACATCCAATATCGGTGGCCTCCACTTCGGAGGCTGACTAGGCGCAATGAAAATCTACGGATATAATAATCATGGCCTCCAAAAGGCCACAACTAACCGGGATCTGCTTAATCTTCAGAAGCAGAGTAACCCGGGTGTAATCTTTCTGTCATAAACTCACGTCGATGAGTGCCCAACAGAGTGCTTGCACATGAAACTAATGATGGATTTTAATGAGGTTGTGCGGAGTGATGGCCATAGTGGTGGTTTGTTGCTATTTTGGAAGAAAGAGGTTCAAATTTCTCTTAGGTTCAAGGCAGACAACTTCATTGACATTGATGTTGGTAGTGGATAGAATCATGTGTGGAGGTTTACTGGTCTCTATGGAGAGCCAAGATGATAGGGCAACCATAAGAATTGGCAATACGTGTGTGATTTACATGCTGCAGGTGATAGGCCATGCCTGGTGATGGGAGACTTCAACGAGATATTATGTCCCCATGAAAAGGAGGGGGAAATCTAAGGCCCTTAAATTTTATGAAGGCCTTCCGAGATGCGTTAGAGGACTGTAATCTGTTAGACTCTGGTTACATAGTTCACAAGTTCACATGGCACAGGGGAAATCAGAGAACGGCTAGATCGTGCTCTCACAAATGATGCATGGAACACCAAGTTTGGAGATGCTGTTCTGCAAGATCTGGAGTATAATAGCTCAGATCACCGCCCTATTCTAATGAGTTTTGATGAAGAGGAAAGACATGAACTGGGCCGGTGGTGCTATGTTTGAGGCAAAATGGCTTAAGGAGGCCCACTTCTATCAAGTTGTGGAGGAGGCACGGGAGCAGGCCGGGTCCGTGGTTCAAACTAATTTGTTGGCGGAAAAATTAGCTCTAGTTCATGACCATTTACACAAGTGGGATAGAACAATTCTTCAGAAGTCAAAAAATAAAATTCGTAATGCACAAAAACAAATGGAAAAAGTAGTCTCTGGTCCTCTAGATGATGAATCAATTCTACTACAAAGAGAATTAGCAAAGGAAACTGAATCCTTATTAGAGAAGGAGGATATACATTTGGCTCAGTGAAGTAGACTTAACTGGCTACAGCACGGCGATAAGAACACTTCTTATTTCTACAATTTTGCTAGTGAGCACAGGAGAATGAATAGAATAAAAAAGCTGAAGGATAATAATGATAACTGGGTTGAGGGTTGCTCGGACCTAAACCCAATGGTGTCACAATGTTTTGGTGGTTTGTTCTCTGTTGAGATTGATGAACCTGACTCGGATGTTATTGCAAAAGTAGTGCCTAAGGTGTCAGATGCTATGAACGATCACTTATTGAGGCCATATAGTGCGGAGGAGGTCAAAAAAGCCCTATTCTCAATAGGAGACATGCAAGCGCCAGGTGTGGATGGGCTACATGCAATTTTCTTCAAAAAATTGTTGGAGTGTATTGGGAGAAGCTCTAATGAAGGAGGTACTTTATGCTATAAATACTAAAATCATCCCTGATGGATGGAATGGCACTATGATTATTCTTATACCCAAGACTGATGCACCGGAACATATCACTCGGTATAGACCCATTAGTTTGTGCACAGTCCTGTATAAGGTAATATAAAAAATGATTACTCTTCAATTAAAGTACATACTTGATGAGGCTATTTCTTCTGTACAAAGTGCATTTGTTCTAGGTAGATTAATAACAAATAATGTGTTGCTGGCCTATGAAAGTTTGCATCGATCAAGAATAAAAAGCAAGGAAAATGGGGATATTGTGTGGTGAAACTTGACATGCACAAAGCCTATGATCGTGTGGAATGGAATTTTGTACAAAGCATGATGGTTCGGCTAGGTTTCGAGAGCTTTGTGGGTCTTCTTATGGCATCGTCCGATCAGTAAAGCATAAAGTCAGTATCAATGATCAGGAAACAGATTTCTTCACTCCAAGTAGGGGGGTCCGACAAGGGGACCCACTCCCCTATTTGTTCTTGCTTTGTGCAAAGGGACTCTCAAATCTTTTGGCTCATAGAGAGGAGGTTCGTGGTATGGAAGGTGTCAGTGTATGCAGAAATGCACCATCAGTCTCATATTTTCTCTTTGTTGATGATTCCCTAATCCTTATAAAAGCGAAGATGACTAATGTAACCTCATTGAGACAGGTTCTTGATCAGTATTGTGCAAGCTCTGCACAACTGGTTAGTGAAGCTAAGTGTAGTATTTTTTCAGCCCTAATGTTGATCTTGAAATTAGGGCTGAAATATGCACTGATTTAAACATAATGACTGAAGCCTTGTTTGATAAATATTTCGGACTGCCAGCACTTGTGGGGTTGACCGGTATGATAGCTTCTTGTATTTAGTAGAAAGTATTATCAAGAGAATAGAAGGGTGGAAAGAAACGTTCTTATCTATGGGACGAAAGGAGATATTGCTAAAAGCAATTATTCAATCAATTTCGGTATATGCAGTGTTAATTTTTAAAATACTAAAGAAGCTGTGTAAAGAATTGACGGATTCTATGGCTACAGTTTGGTGGGGAGACTCTAAAACTCAATAAACGTATGCATTTGTTGGCTTGGTGGAAAATATGTGCTCCGAAGAAGATGTGAGGTATAGGTTTTCGTGATCTTCATGCTTTTAATTTAGCCATGTTGGCAAAGCAAAGCTGGAAATTAATCACCAAGCCAGATTCTCTATGTGCTCAAAGTTTGAGAGCTAAATACTACCCTGACGAAAATTTGTTAAAACGTGGACCAAAAAAAGACTCATCGTTTACATGGCAAAGTATATGAAGGGAATATGCCAGAGAGGCAATAATAAAGTTGTTATTATATGTATTTCAAGTATATGATAGATGTTTATTTTGCATGCTATAATTGTATTAATTTGGAAACGTTAATACATGTGTGTTTGGTAAACAAATAAAAGTTTCCTAGTTATGCCTCTCTTATAAACTAGTTCACTAAGTAACAAGATGATCAAGATTTCCTGATCATAGACATTGTATGCTGTTAATAACGAGATCACAACATTAGTGGAGTGATGTGATGAACATTCATCCGAAGTATAGCATTACGATCAAAGTCATTGTGTTTATATTTATATAACATCATACTAAGTAATCCTTATCCTTAGACCATGAGATCATGTCAATCACTAACACTGGAAGAGTCTCTTGATAACGTCAAATGGTGACTATAAAGGTGGGTTCAGTGCTAGGAAGGTGTTATGTAGAGGCTCATGGATCAAGAGTGGGATTTGTCCATCCCGATGATGGATAGATATACTCTAGGCCCTCTCGATGATATCACATTAAGATAGCTTGCAAGCAAATGATGTGATCACTAGAATGTTATATCATGGGAACGAGAAAAAAGTGCATGTCAGTAACAAGATCAAACTAGATATGGAGATACCGATGATCGAATCTTGGACAAGTATTATATCACGAGACAAAGAGATTTAGTTACTAGCGTTAAAGGTTCTCACGATCACAAAACGTCATCGTTGAATGTGTGGGAGTCAGTATGCATCTCCGGGTCCTGCTACTTATTATTGATCAAAGAGGGGTCCCGATCATGTCTACATTATTCGCGAACCGTAGGGTGACACACTTAAGGGATACCAACACCATTTGGAGCAAATATGTTCTATACAAAAGAATTGCAAAGCGCTAGAATTATTTCAATGGACACCGGAATTGTTCCAGATGAAATTGCCGAAATTGGTTTTGTATGTGATATTGAAATATTGTAGGGGGTTTTATGTGAATGTTTTTTAATTAAAATAATTAACAAATTTTTGAATAAAATAAATAAAAGAGTTCTATTAAATGAGAGTTGTATTAAGTTTTGTGGAAATTTAATGCATTTTGAGTGGGATTTTGAGTGGAGAAAATGGAGGGCCAAATTTATGTGAGTGGAGCTTCCACCACATGAATGAGGAAGAGGTGGGGGCACCCACCATGGCCGCGGGCCATGGGGAGGGGTTGCCCCCCTCTCCCTCCTTCTCACTCACACATCCTCGTGAAGGGTCTCTCTCCCTCTCTAGAATTATTCCCCATGGTCTCGGATTAGCGAGATACATGTTCCCGGTGACATTTCGTCTAAAAGGAGTTGTCTCTTCGGCTGCATCGCTAGAGCAAGGAGGTGGGGGTTGTTCGGTGGCCTGAACGTGTGTGCGATCACGAATGCGTTGTTGAGTTGTGGCGCTGGACTTCTTCTCGATCCTGAGATCGACAAGCGTTCGACTATATCATCCACGAGTTCAACCTCGTTACACTTTGTCGGTCTACAAGGTTATGTTCTCTATGTATGTATATCCACCCGTAGCTTGTATCTAGTAGATAGATCTTGGTGCTTAGTAGTTCCCATCGTAGGAATTTTTTGTTTTCTATGATGCGAACCCAATAGTGGTATTAGAGCCTGATCTATGTGTAGATGCTTTGCACCGGTAGTACACATATGAGTATGTGGGCGATGATGATCATGTTATTGCTTCTTATATGTATTTTAGATATTGGTGGCATAGTGGGATGAAGCGGCCCGGACTAACTTTACATGTCCTCGCATATGAGACCTGTTCCACGATTGACATGCAACTAGTTTTGCATAAGTGGCTACCGATATCTGTCTCTCCTACTATAGTCAATATCTGATTTACAACGAGTTGCTAATAGTTTGGTTATCATCGTTGTGGTTTCATATTCGTAGGTAAGACCTGATACGTCCATAACGTATCTATAATGTTTGATGGTTTTATGCTAATAATATGCTTTCGATACTCCTTTTTATATAAAGTTTCTGATTTATTTGGACTAACCTACTAATAGTTGCAAAAGTGCACAATGTTCTTGTTTTACACTTTTATGTGTAGGAATTACCAAAAATACAAGTGAAAACCTTGTTGGAGTCAAATTGGGATTTTGCAGAAATCTGTCTCAGAACTCGTTTTTAAGATGGTCACGTTTCGGTCCTAAGACAGCGTCAAACGGAAAATTCTTCAACTACAAAGTTGTTGGAAATTTCGCGACACACGTTCTGCACATAAAATTTAGCTCATTCTGAGTCCGGACGGACCTTTTAGGCTCGATTTACTGCAGCCCAAGATGGGGTGACGGGAATCCGAGAAGCTATATAAAGGGAGGAAACCTAATTCGCCCAGGACACCTCCACCCACGAATTTGCAGCCACCAAAACCACGTTTTTGCCTTCTCCATAGATCCCATCTCCATGGGGAAGGGCTCCCAAGAAGCCATGAAGGAAGGGTGCTAAGGGGCGGTGCTCCCCTGTGATACCGGCGACGGGGAAGAAGTCCTCCGCGCCGCCGCCGCCTCTTCACCATCTTCACCGCCATCTCCATCGCCATTGCTGATTCCCATGATGAGGAGGGATTAGTTCTTCTTCGAGGCTAAGGGTTCTACCGGTAGCTATGTGTTCATCTCTCTCTCTCTATGCATGATCATATGGTGATCATGAGCTTTGTAATCAAGTAGATCTACCTTGCTACTCAAGTGCTTTAATAGATCTCTGCTCTCCCCATGTGTGTGAAAGTGACAGCGTGCACACCATGGTGGCACTTAGGCTAGAGATTACAAATACTTATTAAGAGTTATATTTGGAGTTGGATGTCTTTATGAAATTGTGGTGCTCGTTGGAACAATTTAGTGCTCAAGGTGACAGTGTGGGGTTATCTAGATGGGGAAAGCGGACTTTGAGGTGTGCTGTTATAGCCCTACCATCGATTAGAGTGTCCAACCGGAGAGTAGTTAAGAGTAGTATCATAAAGAGAAGATATTTATATGAGAGTGTTCACTAGTGAAAGTATGATCCCTAGGCCTTGTTTCTAAGCATTGATACACCATTTCCAATTAGATCTGTTACATGTTTGCTTGCTTTCATCCTTATTTCAGTTTGCCTTTAGTCTCTTCCACGCCATCAAGTTATTTTCTATCACCGTTACCGCTTATAATTATCCATACCACTTGTATTTCACTATCTCTTCGCCAAACTAGTGCACCTATACACCTAAGAAGTGTATTGGGTGTGTTGGTGACACAAGAGACTTCTTGTATCTTGATTGCATGTTTGCTTGAGAGGGAATACCTTTGACTACTTCCTCCCTGAGTTCGATAAACCTTGGGTGACCCACTTAAGGGAAAATTTGCTGCTGTTCTACAAACCTCTGCACTTGGAGGCCCAACAACTGTCTACAAGAATAGAAGTGCGTAGACATCAAGCTATTTTCTGGCGCCGTTGCCGGGGAGGTAAGGTAAAAGGTATTCACACGGGAGGATTAAAGAAGAAGAACCTCTCACGGCAAAGGCCTATTTTCTGGTGTGAGGCTCGAAGTTATTTCCTTTAGATTCTGCAATTTTGTCTTGTTGTTTCTTGTTTTCACTAGTTAGGCTTAATAGAAAACAACAACAAAATTAGAGAGCTTTATAGTATTTATCTTGAGTTAGGATATGAAGTGTTTGAAGAGAAAATTAAAAAACCTATGGAACTTTATTTGCATGCTAATAGCAATGTTGTTAGTATGAATTCTTTGGACACTATTATTGCTAATGCTATGGAAAAGTCTAAGCTTGGGGAAGCTAGTTTTTATGAAAATGATCTTTTTAGTTCCCTAGCTTTGGAAGATAGCTATTCTATTGCTTATGATGACACAAAACCTCCAATATATGATGATTACAATGATGAATATGATATTTTCAGTCCACCTACTATTGAGGAGGAAAGTAATTATGATTACAATATGCCTCCTATATTTGATGATTATGGCGATGAGAATAATAATGATAGTTATTTTGTTGAATTTGCTCCCACTATGATTAATAAGAATGATTATGCTTATGTGGAGAGTAATAATGATTATATGCATGTGGATCATGATAAGAATGTTTTATGTGATAGTTATATTGTTAATTTTATTCATGATGCTACTGAAAGTTATTATGAGAGATGGAAACATGGTCTTATGTATCTCAATAATATTAGGTTTCCCCTCTTTATGTTGAAAATCTTGAAGTTGCACTTGTTTTGCCTTCCTATGCTTGTTGCTTTGTGATTTCATGACTTGTTTATTTACAATATTCCTATGCATAGGAAGTGGGTTAGACTTAAATGTGTTTTGAATTTTCTTCTTGATGCTCTCTTTTACTTCAATTCATATTTCTTATGTGAGCATCTTCTCAAACTATCATGCCTAACTTAAAGGCGTTAAAGAAAAGTACTTATTGGGAGATAATCCAAAAGTTTTAGTTGAGTCTTGGAAGTTACTACCTCTGTAATAACCTCTCCTTATCCTTTTTATTTGATTTTTGTGCCAAGAGTAACCTCTAATGAGAGAGAAGTAATGATTGGGAAAGTTGCTGTCGCGAAACAGATTTTGGTGCTTCACCGTAAACATTCGTGAGAGAGCTCTGTATGTAGGATTGAGCTCTAATGTTTTGTGCTTCTGCCCCAGGTTGTTATCTAACTTTCGTTAGTTCAACACTTTTTTTATTTGAGCAACAGAAGGTCTTAGAAAAAATTCGTCTTTACCTGTTGGTCTGTTTTGACAGATTTCTGCCATTTTCTGCATTTGCTTCTTGTTAGTTCCTTCTTTAGTTCTTTTGGGGAATTGAGCTTTTTGAGGGAAGTGCTACAGTAGCTAGTGTTCTAATGGAAGTTTATTTGGTGTTAGAACTGAACCTTAAGACCTATTATCTTGAGTGCACTAATGTTGCTAATAAAGATTGTGTGAAGTTTTGTATGAAGGAAAAATTTCAGGTGTATGGAAGGAATGAGTAATAAGATGAAGAATGGACTAAAGCTAAAGCTTGGGGATGCCATGCGTGTCACCCCAAGAAATATCCAAGAAGTACAAGCGTCAAAGCTTGGGGATGCCCAAGGCATCCCCTTCTTCATCAATAAAAATCCCAGGTTTCTTCCAAAAGCTTCATTTTTATTGTTTCATGCACAGTTGTGTTGTTCTTGGAGCGTCTTATTTTGGTTTTTAGTTTACTTGGTTTGCTTAGTTTTCTGAATAAATTGGTTGGACCCCCTCTTTCATACATTGGTTTGCAAATAGTTTGGTTTGGTTTGGAAAAGAGTAGGAAAGTTCATGCTTATGTGGTAAAAAGAGCTTGGTTTTGACTGTGGCCGATGCTTTGTCATGCCATGCTTGATATTGTTTTGGCTTTATGCTTAGTATTCTTTTCTATATCATGACTTGTTATAAACAATTGAGATTACTTAATGTGCCTTGGAAGAATCATGCGTTGTTTTAGCATATTAAAGCATAGTATAGTGGTATTCTCCTTTGATGCTTTATTTGGGTTGACTTGGCACATGCTCACACCATGTTATGACTATCCCAAGTCACCATAGCCTTTATGATCCTTTAGTTTTCAACTTGTAGTATCACTTTATGCTTTGATCAATGATGTTTTGTCGCTCTGCATGATTATGGCCATTATTGCTCTCTTAGTTTGTCGCTCCCAGTATTTTGCTAGCCTCCACAACAAAGTATGAGTTCCACTCATGCATCCAACTCCCTAAACTGAGTTTTTCCAAAGAGTCCACCATACCTACCTACTAGCTTATGCTATTCCATGTATATTCATGCTTTTGTTTACCTTCCACTTGTTATGAGAAAACTAGTGATTAAAGCTCTCACGAACTTGATGGCACACTTTACTTTACTTGCCCTTAATAAACTTGAACCATTGTGTCTTCTATGTTGTATATGTTTGCACTTATTTGTTGGGAATTAGCAGAACCATGCTTTCATGGAGAACGCTTTCAATATTGCACTTGGTACTTGTACCTAGTTGATATCATGCTCTTTTGTATATGGATGTCGTCGGTGTGAAATGAAAGGGGAGCTTGTAAGTCCATGGACTTATGTATATGTGTTGGAGAAACGCCTGGGCCGCTGGTCTAATCTATGCTGACATGGTGGAAACCTGCAGCATAACCATAATGAGCTATCTATGAGGCATTCTTCTTATAAAAAAGAGTCCTATATTGAGAAAAAAAGAGATACTATGAAAAGAGGAAAGAGAGAAAAAAGCACCATATTCCCATGGTAAATAAGAAGAATGCTGAGATGCTCGTTGTCTGCTTGCCTTGTCATTTTGATATGGGGATTCTTCCGTATCATCGGGCAAGGGGTACCCCATTGGCGGTTCTCAATGATACACATGTACATACAATGACAAGAACTTACCGGTGACTAAACTTGAGTAGCATGAGGAGCGGCCCTCGTATACAAGGGACATGAGATTTCTGACTTATACTTCGTCAAGCATGTACACCATAGTTTGTTCACTTTAACCTTAATCACTTCAATATGCTTATGATAGGGGCAATGAGAGCTAAAAGCTATAAGTATCATAATTTTTGGAAGCTCTTTATGAAACTTGAATCTCTGCTTCCTTCTATGAAGGCCTTTCTTTCACCATTATGTTGAGTCTCCACCTTCTATCTTTATGCACCTATTGAGAGAGCATAGTGGCCATTCTTAGTAATGTGCATTGTGCCAAGACTTGTTGATTGATGCATAACTTTGATATTGCTTGTTTTTAAACTATTTGTATCTAGTCACCCTTATAAACTTTGAAGGTGTCCTATGCAATTATGATTTGCTACATTATGAGGGACAAGTTGAATGCCACTATGTTATGTTTTCTTTATATAAAACAAACAAACGTTTTGCAAAGCATTGTTATTCATGAATATTTTGTTTGTGCCTTTCATGTTGCATGCATAGTTGATATGTCTTATTGTTAGAACTCTATCTTTCATGTTCATGTTTAGAGTACCTTGATCCCAGCTATCAATGCTTTTACAATAGTGATGATCAAGATTGTGTTGATTGCATGTCACCTCAAAAATTATATTATTTTGATCGTTTACCTACTCGAGGACGAGCAGGAACTAAGCTTGGGGATGCTAATACGTCCATAACGTATCTATAATTTTTGATGGTTTTATGCTAATAATATGCTTTCAATACTCCTTTTTATATAAAATTTATGATTTATTTAGACTAACATACTAATAGTTGCAAAAGTACACAATGTTCTTGTTTTACACTTTGATGTGTAGGAATTACCAAAAATACAAGTGGAAACCTTGTTGGAGTCAAATTGGGATTTTGCAGAAATCTGTCTCAGAACTCGTTTTTAAGATGGTCACGTTTCGGTCCTAAGACGGCGTCAAACGGAAAATTCTTCAACTACAAAGTTGTTGGAAATTTCGCGACACACGTTCTGGACATAAAATTTAGCTCATTCTGAGTCCGGACGGACCTTTTAGGCTCGATTTACTGCAGCCCAAGATGGGGTGACGGGAATCCGAGAAGCTATATAAAGGGAGGAAACCTAATTCGCTCAGGACACCTCCACCCAAGAATTTGCAGCCACCAAAACCACGTTTTTGCCTTCTCCATAGATCCCATCTCCATGGGGAAGGGCTCCCAAGAAGCCATGAAGGAAGGGTGCTAAGGGGCGGTGCTCCCCTGTGATACCGGCGACGGGGAAGAAGTCCTCCGCGCCGCCGCCGCCTCTTCACCATCTTCACCGCCATCTCCATCGCCATTGCTGATTCCCATGATGAGGAGGGATTAGTTCTTCTTCGAGGCTAAGGGTTCTACCGGTAGCTATGTGTTCATCTCTCTCTCTCTATGCATGATCATATGGTGATCATGAGCTTTGTAATCAAGTAGATCTACCTTGCTACTCAAGTGCTTTAATAGATCTCTGCTCTCCCCATGTGTGTGAAAGTGACAGCGTGCACACTATGGTGGCACTTAGGCTAGAGATTACAAATACTTATTATGAGTTATATTTGGAGTTGGATGTCTTTATGAAATTGTGGTGCTCATTGGAACAATCTAGTGCTCAAGGTGACAGTGTGGGGTTATCTAGATGGGGAAAGCGGACTTTGAGGTGTGCTGTTATAGCCCTACCATCGATTAGAGTGTCCAACCGGAGAGTAGTTAAGAGTAGTATCATAAAGAGAATATATTTATATGAGAGTGTTCACTAGTGAAAGTATGATCCCTAGGCCTTGTTTCTAAGCATTGATACACCATTTCCAATTAGATCTGTTACATGTTTGCTTGCTTTCATCCTTATTTCAGTTTGCCTTTAGTCTCTTCCACGCCATCAAGTTATTTTCTATCACCGTTACCGCTTATAATTATCTATACCACTTGTATTTCACTATCTCTTCGCCGAACTAGTGCACCTATACACCTGACAAGTGTATTGGGTGTGTTGGGGACACAAGAGACTTCTTGTATCTTGATTGGAGGTTTGCTTGAGAGGGAATACCTTTGACCACTTCCTCCCTGAGTTCGATAAACCTTGGGTGATCCACTTAAGGGAAAACTTGCTGTTGTTCTACAAACCTCTGCACTTGGAGGCCCAACAACTGTCTACAAGAATAGAAGTGCGTAGACATCAAGACCGGTTCTATCTTCAAAAGCCCTAAGCCACGTAAAACTTGCAAAGGATAAATTAGAAGCGTCTAGTTTAGATTGTTGCTAGGTTGGTGTCATGATATGGTAATGTTGTAAGTTGATGTATAGTTGATACTCCAACAAAACACCTAACGTGTAAGTTCCATAGACCTTGGCCTTACACACAAATGAATGATAAAGATCATACCACGATGCACATGATAGTGATTAAGTGCAAGCACCATATCATTTACATATGATGTTTGCATCCTATATTGCTTGTTTGGCATTTTAGGAGCATTATAAGATGATCCCTCATTTACATATCAAGATAAAAATGTGTTCTTCCTTAAGTACGCACCATTTCATGTTTCGTCGCTTCAAGACATCACGTGATGATCGGGTGTGCTTGAATCCATGTTCATATAACGGGTGTAAGATATTTTTACACACGCGAGTACTAAGGTTCTTACTTGGCGAGCCTAGCATGGCCTCGGAACACAGACCGAAAGGTTAAGCATGAGTCATATAGTTGATATGATGCCCATATAGATGCTCGCCTTTGAAGCTACGCCAACTCACATGATGATCGGACTTGGTGTAGTGGATTTGGTTCATGTAGTCAGCAAAAAGACATGAGGGATGTTGTTTTTACGTGGGAGTTCATTTGTAATTTGGATTAGTTGAACTTAATCTATCATAAACTTAGTCTAAATTTTACAAATTCTGTTGTAGTTGGCACCACCTACTTTTAATTTTAATGTGTTCATGGAGAAAGAGAAACTTGCGGCAAATGGTAGCAACTTTACAAACTGGGCCATGAATTTGACGATTCTCCTCACTGCTACACAAAAGCAATATGTGCTAGAAGCGCCACTACCCCCCCCCCACCAGCTCCTGATGCCCCCGACGAGGAAAATAACGTCTATTTGACTCGTCAGGAGGACCACAACTTAGTTCATTGCAGCATACTGTATGGGCTAGAGCCAGAACTTCGAAAGCATTTCGAAAATGGCAATGCTTTTGATACCATCGGTGAATTAAAAATGATTTTCGATACTCATGCTGTCGTAGAGAGTTATAATGCTTCTGAAAAGTTCATTAGCTGCATGATTGAAGAGAACAAATTCGTTAGTGAGTACGTACTCAAAATGGCTGGATACACCGATAACCTTGTGTCCTTGGGAATAATGATTCCCATTGACTTAGGCATACATCGTATTCTCCGATCTCTGCCACCTAGCTACAAGAGCTTCGTGATGAACTATAACCTGCAGGGCATGAAGAAGTCTCTCCCCGAGCATCTGTGAATGCTTGAAACTGCAGAAGTGGAGATCAGGAAAGAGCCTCAAGTGTTCCTGATCAATAAGACCATTGGTTTTAAGAAAGACGAGAAGGGTAAAGAGAAGGGAAAGAAGGGCGGCAAATCTATTGTTGTGCCTAGAAAGAAATCCCGAGTTGGCCCTAAGTTTGATACTGAGTGCTATTATTGTAAGGGGACTGGCCATTGGATGCGCAACTGCCCCAAGTATTTGGCGGACAAGAAGGCCGACAAGGCCAACAAAGGTATATGTGATATACATGTTATTGATGTGTACTTGACTAGTACTCACAGTAGCACCTGGGTATTTGATACTGGATCGTTTGCTAATATATGTAACTCAAATCAAGGGTTGCGGAACAAGCGACCGCTAGCAAGGGGTGAGGTCAAGATGCATGTCGGCAATGGATCAAGAGTTGATGTGATCACTGTCAGAATGCTACCTCTCCACCTACCATCGGGATTAGTGATAAATCTAAATAATTGTTATTTGGTGCCTGCACTAAGCATGAACATTGTATCCAGATCGTGTTTGATGTGAAGTGGTTATTCATTTAAATCCGAAAACAATGGTTGTTTGATTTATATGAATAATATCTTTTATGGTCATGTACCTGCGATGAATGGTTTATTTCTATTGGATCTCCATAAATATTGTTACACATATTCATAATGTTGATGCTAAAAGGATTAAACTTGATAATGATATATCTGCATATATATGACACTGCCGTCTAGGTCATATTGGCGTAAAACGCATGAAGAAAATCCATTCTAATGGACTTTTAGAATCATTTGATACATGTGAGCCATGCCTTATGTGCAAGATGACTAGAATGCCATTTTCTGGTTAAATGGAATGGGCGGCAGATTTATTGGAAATCATACATACTGATGTATATGGTCCAATGAGTGTCTCGCGTGTGCTGGGTATCGTTATTTTGTTACTTTCACGGATGATTTGAGTAGATACGGGTATATCTATTTGATGAAACACAAGTCTAAAACCTTTGAAAAGTTCAAGGGATTTCATAATGAAGTGGAAAATCATTGTAAAAGAAAGATCAGATTTCCGCGGTCCGGCTGTGGAGAGTATCTTAGTTGCGAGTTTAGCGCACATATGAGAGATTGTGGAATAGTTTCACAACTCACGCCTGCCGGAACACCACAATGTAATGGTGTGTCGGAATGTCGTAATCGTACTTTATTGGATATGGTTTGATCTATGATGTCTCTGACTGACTTGCCACTGTCATTTTGGGGTTATGCACTAGAAACTGCTACATTCACTTTAAATCGGGCACCATCTAAATCCGTTGAAACGACACCGTATGAATTGTGGTTTGGAAACAAACCTAAGCTGTCATTTCTTAAAGTTTGGGGATGCGATGTTTATGTGAAGAAACTTCATCCGGATAAACTCCAACCCAAAGCGGAAAAATGTGTCTTCATAGGATACCCGAAAGAAACAATTGGGTATACCTTCTATCACAAATCCAAGGGCAAGGCCTTTGTTGACAAGAATGGATCCTTTCTAGAGAAAGAGTTTCTCGCGAAAGGTGTGAGTAGTCAGAAGGTAGAACTCAAAGAAGTTATTGAACCTTCTCTTCATGAAACGACAAGTGGCACAGCGCCAGAAATTGTTCCGGAGTTGACTTCACCAAATGAAGAGGGAACTAATGGTAATGATCATGAAACTTCGAAAGAGCACACTACCAAACCTCGTAGGTCAAGCAGGACACGTGCATCTCCTGGATGGTACAAAAATCCTATTATGAATTTCATGGTTGATGAAATAGATGACCCTGCGATGTATGAAGAAGCGATGATGAGCCCCGATTCCAACAAGTGGCTAGAATCCATGAAATCCGAGATGGAATCCATGTATGAAAACCAGGTTTGGACCTTGGTGGACTTACCTCATGACCAAAAGGCCATTGAGAATAAATGGATTTTCAAAAGAAAAACTGATGCTGATGGAAATGTGACCATCTATAAAGCTCGACTTGTCGCAAAGGTGTTTTGACAAATTCAAGGAGTTTACTACAATGAGACTTTCTCTCTCGTAGTGATGCTAAAATTAGTTAGGATTATGTTAGCAATTGTTGCATATTTTGATTATGAGATATGGCCGATGGATGTCAAAACTGCATTCCTCAATGGTAATATTTAAGAAGATTTGTATATGATACAACCTAGGGGCTTTGTCGATCCTAAGGATGCTGATAAGGTATGCAAACTTCAGCGATCCATCTATGGACTGAACCAAGCATCCTGGAGTTGAAATCTCCGCTTTGATGAGGTGATCAAAGAGTTTGGATTTGTCCAAACTTATGGAGAGGCTTGTATTTACAAGAAAGTGAGTGGGAGAAATGTGGCATTTCTGATATTATATGTGGATGACATATTATTGATTAGAAATGATATAGATCGTTTAAACAGTGTTAAAAGTTATCAATAATAGCAAATTTTCGATGAAGGACCTTGGTGAAGCATCATATATATTAGGAATTAAGATCTATAGAGATAGATCAAGGCGCCTAATAGGGATATCACAGAGTACATACCTTGATAAGATTTTAAAGAAGTTTAAAATGGACAAAAGTAAGAAGGGCTTCTTACTTATGTTGCAAGGCAAGACATTGAGTAAGACTCAAAGTCCAGTTACGGCGGAAGAAAGAGAGATAATGGATAAGATCCCTTATGCTTCGGCCATAGGATCTATAATGTACGCCATGCTATGTACAAGACCGGATGTGGCACATGCTATTAGTTTGACTAGTAGGTACCATTCTGATCCAGGTTCGGAACACTGGATAGCGGTCAAGAATATCCTTAAGTACTTAAGAAGAACTAAGGAAATGTTTCTTGTATACGAAGGTGAAGAAGACTTTGTCGCTAGTTGTTATGTCGATGCTAGCTTTGACACCGATCTGGATGACTCTAAGTCTCAATCCAGATCTGTATTTCTCATGAACGGAGCAGTAGTTAGTTGGAGGAGCTCCAAACAACCTGTGTTGACAAAATCGACAACAGAGGCGGAATATATTGCTACTTCAGAAGTAGTGCAAGAAGTGGTTTGGATGAAGGAGTTCATAACCGAACTAGGTGTGGTCCCTAGTGCATTAGACCAATTGGTGATCTATTGTGACAACAATGGAGCCATAGACAACGCCAAGGAACCAAGGTCTAACAAGAATTCCAAGCATATTAAGAGCCAGTTTCACTCCATCCGCAAGCATGTTAAGGATGGAGATATAAAGATTTGTAAAATACACACAGATCTCAATGTAGCAGATCCATTGTATAAAGTTCTCCCTAGCACAAAACATGATCAACACCAACACTCCATGGGTGTTAGATTTATCACTATGTAACTAGATTATTGTCTCTAGTGCAAGTGGGAGATTGAAGGGAATATGCCCGAGAGGCAATAATAAAGTTTTTATTATATGTATTCCAAGTATATGATAGATGTTTATTTTGCATGATATAATTGCATTAATTTGGAAATGTTAATACATGTGTGTTTAATAAACGAATAAAAGGTTCCTAGTTATGCCTCTCTTATAAACTAGTTCGTTGATTAACAAGATGATCAAGGTTTCCTGATCATAGACATTGGATGTTGTTAATAACGAGATCACAACATTAGTGGAATGATGTGATGAACATTCATTTGAAGTATAGCATTACGATCAAAGTCATTTTATTTATATTGCTATAACATCATACAAAGTAATCCTAATCCTTAGACCATGAGATCATGTCAATCAGTAACACTGGAAGATCGAGTATCTTGATAACATCAAACGTCATACCGTGACAGGGTGACTATAAAGGTGGGTTTAGTTCTACGAAGGTGTTATGTAGAGGCTCATGGATCAAGAGTGGGATTTGTCCACCCTGATGACGGATAGATATACTCTAGGCCCTCTCGGTGATATCACATTAATATAGCTTGCAAGCAAGTGATGTGATCACTAGAATGTTATATCACGGGAACGAGAAAAGAGTGCATGTTAGCAACAAGATCAAACTAGGTATGGAGATACCGATGATCGAATCTTGGACATGTATTATATCGCGAGACAAAGGGATTTAGTTACTAGCATTAAAGGTTCTCACGATCACAAGAAGTCATCTTTGAATGTGTGGGAGTCAGTATGGATCTCTAGGTCCCGCTACTGATTATTGATCGGAGAGGGGTCTCGATCATGTCTGGATGATTCGCGAACCGTAGGGTGACACACTTAAGGGATACCAACACCATCTAGAGCAAATATGTTCCATATGAAAGAATTGCAAAGCGCTGGAATTATTTCAATGGACATCAGAATTATTCCAAGTGAAAATGCTAAAATTGGTTCTGCATGTGATATTGAAATATTGTAGGGGGTTTTATGTGAATGTTTGTTAATTAAAGTAATTAAAAAAATCCGAATAAAATAAATAAAAGAGTTTTATTAAATGAGAGTTGTATTAAATTTGGTGGAAATTTAATGCATTTTGAGTGGTATTTTGAGTGGAGAAAATGGAGGGCCAAATTTATGTGAGTGGAGCTTCCACCACATGAATGAGGAAGAGGTGGGGGCACCCACCATGGCCGCAGGCCATGGGGTGGCGCTGCTCCCCTCTCCCTATAAAAGTCCCCCTCTCCCTCATTCTCACTCACACCTCCTCGTCAATGATCTCTCCCCCTCTAGAATTATTCCCCATGGTCTCGGATTTGCGAGATACATGTTCTCGGTGGCATTTTGTCTGGAAGGAGTTGCTGCTTCCGCTGCATCGCTGGAGCGAGGAGGTGGAAGTTGTTCGGTGGCCTAAACGTGTGTGCGATCACGGAGGCACAGCTGAGTTGTGACGCTAGACTTCTTCTTGATCCTGAGATAGGCAAGCGTTCGACTACATCATCCATGAGTTCAACCTTGTTACGCTTTGTCGGTTTACAAGGGTATGTTCTCTAATAGATAGATCTTGATGTATATCCACCCGTAGCTTGTATCTAGTAGATAGATCTTGGTGCTTAGTAGTTCCCATCGTAGGAATTGTTTTGTTTTCTATGTTGTGAACCCAATAGTATAGTTGCAGGTTTAAACACTTTCAGGAAAGGTTACATATGGAGAGTTGGTTCAGGCCAAAATATAAACATATGGACGGATCATTAGGTCCCTAGAAAGCCAAATAGAATGGTTGAAACTCCACGAGGACATATTCTTTTGAAAACTATAGATGTTCTTCAAAATGACCAAGGAGACGCAGCTGCTAGTGCTAGGTGGAAGTTACAAAACATGTTAGATGTCACAACAATGGAAGCCGTAGCTTTGCAGAAAGGATTGCAGTTAATTGAGCAGCTAGGCTGCTCACTGGTGATTATTGAGTATGATTCACTGGAATTGGTTCAAGCATATAATGGTGATATTGAGATATGGAGCCCCTATACAGCGATCCTTGCAGACTACTTCCAGATAGCGAGAAGAATTGGACAAATTTCCATTCAGCATTGTTTCCAGGAGCCTAACACAGTCAGGCACAATTTAGCTAGAGGTTCTTATGATTTTAGATGTTTTCTTATTTTGGGACTACGATCCCCCTAGTATGGTTAAATCAGATGTTTTAAACAATGTATCCATGTTTAAATCGAACCCAAACGCTTAAAAGTGCACGGTTGCCAGTTTGTACTTCCGAACCACCGATTCATGGCCGTATGATCGAGTTGATGGAGCACCGCATCCCACATCGCTTCTGACAGGTTTGCACCTGAGCGTCACGTGTTCGACAGTGATGGCCCAAACGACAGAAAGCGACAACGGTGTAGCACGCTGGTAAAACCACTACTAGAAAATTATGTGTTGTTTTTATTTTGTGCACCATCATGACCACATGCTCATGTCATCATGCCACATTGCATTTGAGCATCGTCATGTCATCAGGCATATTTAACCTAAAACTATTTTCAAAAAGCCTATCTTTGTTTTCTAAATACCCCTCTTTATTTTAAATGTAAAACCCTCGATCCACCCGGATCTTTTATTTGTCTAAACTATTTTACAAAATATATTTAAAATAAAAAACTATTTTGTCAAACCAGGGAGGCAGCCCAGCCGTTAGGCCAAGCCACCTACAACCCCGACCCAACTATACCCAAACCCTAGATCTTCCCAGATCAAACCCTAACTAATCCTTTCCCCACATCTAACCAAAAACCTAAATTCTAACCACCACCTAGTCCAACCCACCACCATGACTACACACGCACACAGCGTGCGCCCACCACCCGACCCAAACCCTGCCATGCTACCTAACCCGCGTGCAGCGATGCATGCGCAGCCCGCGGCGCGCCTGGCCGTTCCACCCACGCACACGCGACCAGCACCCCACCCCGTGACAAAACGCCATGCTCCCCCGGCATGCCCCACCCCATCGACAAGCTCCCGCCTGATCCCATCTCCCAACCCTTGCTCGCTCGGCCACCCGTGTCCCTCGCACATGACCCAGATCAAAGCCCCACCCTCCTCGCAGAGACCCCGCACCCCCACGCCCCGCTTCGCGCGCCGTCACGGTGAGCCATGATGGCTCAAGATATCTCGAGCTCGTTGGGAACCCCAAGAGGAAGGTGTGATGAGCACAGCAGAAAGTTTCCCTCAATTATGAAACCAAGGTTATCAAACCAGTAGGAGCAAGCAAACAACTCCATGGTGTTGCTACCAACTTGGAATCCTGCACAACACAACCACAGAAGTTTGCCCCAACTTACAATGAGGTTGTCAATCTCACCGGTTTTGCTGAAAACAAAGGATTAAACGTATAGTGTGGAAGATAGTAATTGCTTGCAGAAAGTAAACAATAAACAGTAAATAGTAGATGGTATATCATTGGTAAAAGAATGGACTGGGGTCCATAGTTCACTAGAGGTGATTCTCCTTAAGATAGATAGCATGTTGGGTGAACAAATTACAACGGGGCAATTGACAGATTTGAGAAAGCATACAATGCATATACTAGACATCTTGACTCCTATGAGATTTGATTGGGCATTACAACATTATACATAGACCGTAATCCAACTGCATCTATGTGTAATAATCCACCTTCAGGTTATCATCCGAACCCCCTCCAGTATTAAGTTGCAAGCAACAGATAATTGCATTAAGCAAAGTGTGTAAAGTAAACAATACGATTGTCCCATGGACAAAGGATTGTTGTTTTCTCCTTGGTAGCAACAACACATCTACAACCTTAGAAATTCCTGTCACTTCCCCAGATTACTAGAGGCATGAACCCACTATCGAGCATAAATACTCCCTCTTGGAGTTGCAAGCATCTACTTGGCCAAGATAGTTACTAACAACGGAAAGCATGCAAGATCACAAATAACATAGACATGATAGAATCGATAATCAATCTGAAATAGCACCTCAATATCCATATAATCCCCGCAAACACAACATGTAAGATTACAAATAGATGATCTTCATCATGAACGGAACTCACAAGATCTAAACATGATAGCACAAAGGAGGAGAACCAACCATCTAGCTACTACGTGGACCCATAGTCCAAGGATGAACTACTCATGCATCACACCGGAGGCAGTCATGGTGATGAAGAAGGCCTCCAGGGTGATCTATCCCCTCTGGCAGGGTGCCGGGAAGAGCTTCAGATCCCCCTGATCTAGGGATGGAGATGGCGACGACTATAGATTCTTCCGTGGATTTCTGATTGGGTATTTGATCGGGTACTTAGGGTTTTCCTCCTGGGAGGCTTTTATAGGCAAAGGGGCAAGGTTGGTGGAGCACCAAGGGCACACCCCCTGGTGGCGCGCCCCCGAGGCCGCGCCGCCACCAGGTGTGGCTGCCTTGGTGCGCCACTTCGTCTCCCTCCAGACTTCGTGTTGCTTCGGGTAAAATATTGACTTTGGCTTTTGTCCCGTCCAATTCCGAGAATATTTCCTTACTAGCTTTTCTGAAACCAAAACAGCATAAAACAGGCAACTGGCACCGTGGCATCTTGTTAATAGGTTAGTTTTAGAAAATGTATAAAAATACCTCAAAGTGTGAACAAAACATAAGAAAGTATATATAAAACAAGCATGGAACATCACAAATTATAGATACGTTTATAACGTATCAAGCATACCCAAGCTTAACTCCTACTCGTCCTCGAGTAGGTAAGTGATAAAAAATAATAATTTTTGAGGTGACATGCACCATCACAATCTTGATCAAGGTATTTGTAAAACATTGATAGCTGGGATCATAGTACTCTAACATAGACATGAAAGACATAGTTCTAACAATAAGACATAGCAACTATGTTGTAACATGAATAGGTACAAACAAAAGATTCATGAATAACAATGCTTTGAAAGATGTTTATTTGTTTCACATATAGAAAACATAATAAGAATGGTATTCAGCTTGTCCCTCATGGTATAGCAAAACATAAATGCATAGGACACCTTCAAAGTTCATAAGGGTGACTAGATACAAATAATTTAAGAACAAGCAATATCAAAGTAATGAATCAATCAACAAGTTTTGGGACAATGCACATTAAACTAAGAATGATCACTATGCTCTCTCAACTGGTGAATAAAGATAAAAGATGGAGTCTCAACATAAAAGTAAAATAAAGGCCCTTCATAGAAGGAAGTAGGGATTCAAGTCTCATAAAGAGCTTCCAAAAACTATGGTACTTATTAGCTTTCAGCTCTCATTGCCCCTATCATAAGCATCTTCAGGTGATTAAGGTTAAAGTGACACAAATATGAGGATATGCTTGACAAGTTATAAGTTGAAAATCTCATGCCCCTTGCTTACGAGTACTGAACCTCATGCTACTCAAATTTAGTCACGAGTAAGTTCTTATCATTGTAAGTACATGTGTATCATAGAGAACTGCCAACGGGGTACCCCTTGCCCCATGATACAGGAGCTATCCCATATCAAAATGACAAGACAACAGACAGTGAGCATCTCAGCGATCTTTTTATTTGCTATTTGCATAGGTTTTTATTGAGGATGCTTCACAGATTGCTCACTATGGTTATGCTGCAAGTTTCCACCATGATTAGGCATGGCTTAGGCTAGCCACCCAGGCATTTCTCTAACACGTATACAAACTCCATGAGCTTACAAGCTCCCCTTTTATTTCACACTGCTGGGATCCATAAACAAAAGAACATGATATCAACTGAATAATAAGTGCAATGTTGAAAGTGTTCCCCATGGTAACATGGTTCTGCTAATCCACAACTTATAAAGCGCAAGCATATACGCAACATAGATGGACACAATGGTTCAAGTTTATTAAGTGCAAGAAAGTAAAGTGTGCCATCAAGTTTGTGAGAGCTTTAATCACTAATTTTCACATAACATGTTTAATTCAGAAGGTAGATAAAAACATGAATATACTTGGAATAGCAACAATGCTAATAGGTAGTTATGGTGGACTCTTTGGAATAACTTGGTTTTATTTGGAGTTGGATGCATGAGTGGAACTCATACTTGCTACATGTGGAGGCTAGCAAAAGACTGGGAGCGACCAACTAAGAGAGCAATAATGGCCATAATCATGCAAAGCCACAAAACATTATTACTTAAAGCATAACGTGATATTATAGGTCGAAAACTAAATGATCATAGAGGCTATGGTGACTGGTATTGTCTTAACATGGTGTAAGCATGCGTCAAGTCAACCCAAATAAAACATCCAATGAGAATACCACAATATTATGCTTTTGTATGTTAAAACAACGCATGATTCTTTCAAGGCAAATTAAGCAATCTCAATTGCTTGTAACAAGTCATGCTACAACAATAATCACTAATCATAAAGTCAAAGCAATATCAAACAAGACATGATAAAGTGTAGGCCAAAATCAAAACAAGCTCCTTTTGTACCACTTATAAGCATGAAACTTGCTACTCTTTTCCAACACAAATCAACGTATTTGAAACTATGTATGAATGCGGAGGCCCAACCAATTTATTTAAGCAAACCAAACAAAATAAAACTAAAAATAAAAACAAAGACGCTCCAAGAACAACACAATTGTGCATGAAACAATAAAAATGAAGTGTTTGGAAGAAAACCTGAGATTTTTATTGATGAAGAAGGGGATGCCTTGGGCATCCCCAAGCTTTGACGCTTGTACTTCTTGAATATTTCTTGAGGTGACATGGGTGGCATCCCCAATCTTGAGCTTTTTTCCATACTTCATCTCATCACATTATTCTTCCATACACTTTAAAATTTCCTTCATACAAAACTTCACACAATCTTCATTAGCAACGTTAGTGTATTCAAGATAATAAGTTTTTGGGTTCTGTTTCAACACAAATAAAACTTCCATTAAAACACAATCTACTATAGCAATTCCTTCTAACAGCTCAAGCGATCAAAGAGAACTCAAAGAGAAATAGATTAAGAGGCAAATGCAAATAATGACAGAAATCTGTCAAAACAGACTAGCAGGTAAAACCGATCTTTTAGACGACCTTCTGTTGCTCAAATCGAAAAGTGTTAAACTAACAAAAGTTAGATAACAACCTAGGGAGAAAGCACAAAAAATTACAGCTCAATCTGACGTACAGAGATTTTTCACGATTTTTTACAGTGAAGCACAAAAATCTGATTCGGGACAGCAACTTTCCCAAGTCTTACTTCTCTCTCATTAGAGGTTATTCTTGGCACAAAAACCACACAAAAATGATAAGGAGAGGTTATTAATGAGGCAATAACTTCCAAGACTCAACAAAATAAAAACTTACTGAATAAAAGTTTGGGTTATCTTCCAATAGTGTTTTTCTTTAACGCCTTTGAGCTAGGCATAGGAAGCAAGATTCAAGCATTATCAAATGAAGAAGCATTAAGAGCAAATTTTGTTTCAATAGGAGAGTCAAAAGGAATCTTCTCTCTTCTTAGGGAAGTGTTCTATACATTTCTTGAGTGGGAATTGATATTTAATGGTGCCTTCTTTCATATCAATAATGGCACCAACAGTTCTAAGAAAAAGTCTTCACAAAATAATAGGACAAGAAGCATTGCATTCAACATCCAAAACATAGAAATCAACGGGGACATAGGTATTGTTAACCATAATATGAACATCATTAATACTCCCCATGAGTTTCTTTTTAGCATTATCATCAAGTTGGACATCTAAATAAGAATCTCCTAATGGTGGCAAATCAAGCATTTCATAAATCTTTCTAGGCATAACAGAGACACTAGTACCAAGATCACATAAAGCTTTGAGAACAAAATCATTCACTTTCATGTTAATGATGGGTTCCCAACCATCTTATAATTTCATAGGAATAGAAGCTTTATGTTTCAATTTTTCTTCTTTAATTTTTATGAGAGCATCAGTAATATGTTTTGTAAAGGCCATATTCATAGCACTAGCATTAGGACTTTTAGCAAGCTTTTGTAGGAACATAATTACTTCAGAGATATTGCAACCATCAAGATCAAAATCATAATTACCATCCAAGGTAGTAGAGCTATTGTTTCCCATATTTCGAAGAATTCAACATTTTTATTAGAAAAGGTTCCATTGGTTTTAGGTATTGTTGCAAAAGGAATGGGGACTTCATGTGGTTTGCTAGCATCAACATTGGTGGTGGTAATAGTACAAATACTATTATTTCTAGCAATTTCATCTTCTCTTTCCCACTTAGCATGTAATTCAGCTAGCAGTCTAACATTTTCATCGATTCTAACTTGTATGGCATTAGTAGCAGCAAAGTGGTTTTCCATGGTTTCAGGTTTAGCAGCAAGTTTATTAATCAAAGAGGATTGTGCTTCAGACAAAGATGATATATTTCTTTCAGCATTTGAAAGTTTTTCCTCAACAGTTTTATTGAAAGCAGTTTGTTTACTAATAAAATCCTTAAGTATGACTTCAAGTTCAGAGGGTGCACTTCTATTGTTGTTCTAGGAATTTCCATAAGCATTACCATTATTGGGAGGATATGGCCTATAATTATTATTACCAAAATTATTCCTGTAGGCATTGTTGCTAAAATTATTATTTCTAATGAAGTTCACATCAACTTGCTCTTATTGAGCAACCAAAGAGGCTAAGGGAACATGATTTGGATCAATATGAGCTTTTCCATTAACAAGCATAGACATAATAACATCAATTTTATCACTCGAGGAGGAGGTTTCTTCAACAGAATTTACCTCCTTACTTTGTGGAGCTCTCTCAGTGTGCCATTCAGAATAGTTAACAATCATATTATCAAGGAGCTTTGTTGCAGCACCCAAAGTAATGGTCATACAGGTACCTCCAGCCGCAGAATCCAACAGATTTCTGGAAGAATAATTCAGTCCTGCATAAAAAGTTTGGATAATCATCCAAGCAGTCAGTCCATGAGTGGGACAATTCTTTACCAAAGATTTCATTCTTTCCCAAGCTTGAGCAACGTGTTCATTATCAAATTGTTTAAATTTCATTATTTCACTTCTCATAGATATAATCTTAGCAGGAGGATAGTATTTTCCAATGAAAGCATCTTTGCATTTAGTCCAAGAATCAATACTATTTCTAGTTAGGAATATCAACCATTCTTTAGCTTTTCCTCTCAAGGAGAAACGAAACAATTTAAGCTTAACAATATCTCCATTTATATCCCTATGTTTCATCTCACAAAGTTCAACAAAGTTATTATGGTGAGCAGCAGCATCTTCAGTACCAACACCAGAGAATTGTTCTTTCATAACAAGATTGAGCAAAGCAGGTTTAATTTCAAAGAAAGTAGCTTCAGGAACAGGTGGAGCAATAGGTGTGCACAAGAAATCATTGTTTTTTGTGCTAGTAAAGTCACACAACTTAGTGTTTCCAGGAGCATTCATTTTTGTAAGATTAAAGTAAGCCAACAGAAATAGAAACTAAAATAGGAACTATTTTTTGGGGGTTTTTGATAAAAAGAAACAAGCAAACAAATAAAAATAAACTAAGCAAAACAAAAAACAAAGTAAAGAGATTGGTTGTGAAGGACTCCCCTTGTGAAGCTGCCCTTAACTCCCCGGCAACGGCGCCAGAAAAAGGCTTGATGGCTCAAGATATCTCGAGCTCGTTGGGAACCCCAAGAGGAAGGTATGATGACCACAGCAGCAAGTTTCCCTCAGTTATGAAACCAACGTTATCGAACCAGTAGGAGCAAGCAAATAACTCCAAGGTATTGCTACCAACTTGGAATCCTGTACAACACAACCACATAACTTTGCCCCAACTTACAGTGAGGTTATCAATCTCACCGTTTTTCGCTGAAAACAAAGGATTAAACGTATTGTGTGGAAGATAATTGCTTGCAGAAAGTAAACAGTAAACAGTAAATAGTAGATGGTATATCAATGGTAAAAGAATGGACCGGGGTCAAGAGTTCACTAGAGGTTCTCCTTAAGATAGATAGCATGTTGGGTGAACAAATTACAACGGGGCAATTGATAGATTTGAGAAAGCATACAATGCATATACTAGACATCTTGACTCCTATGAGATTTGATTGGGCATTACAACATTATACATAGACCGTAATCCAACTGCATCTATGACTAATAATCCACCTTCAGTTATCATCCAAACCCCCTCCAGTATTAAGTTGTAAGCAACAGATAATTGCATTAAGCAAATTGTGTAAAGTAAACAATACGATTGTCCCATGGACAAAGGATTGATGTTTTCTCCCTAGTAGCAACAACACATCTACAACCTTAGAGAGTCCTATCACTTCCCCAGATTACTAGAGGCATGAACCCACTATCGAGCATAAATACTCCCTCTTGGAGTTGCAAGCATCTACTTGGCCAAGATAGTTACTAACAACAGAAAGCATGCAAGATCACAAATAACATAGACATGATCGAATCAATAATCAATATGAAATATCATGTCAATATCCATCAGATCCCCGCAAACACAACATGTAAGATTACAAATAGATGATCTTGATCATGAATGGAGCTCACAAGATCTAAACATGATGGCACAAAGGAGGAGAACCAACCATCGAGCTACAACATGGACCCATAGTCCAAGGATGAACTACTCACGCATCACACCAGAGGCATTCATGGTGATGAAGAAGGCCTCCAGGGTGATCTCTCCTCTCCGGCAGGGTGTCGGGAAGAGCTTCGGATCTGCCCGCGAACTAGGAATGGAGATGGCTGCGGCTACAAACTCTTCCGTGGATTTCTGATTAGGTCTTTGATCGGGTACTTAGGGTTTTTGTCCCGGGAGTCTTTTATAGGCGAAGGGGCAAGGTCGGTGGAGCACGAGGGGGCCCACCCCCTAGTGGCACCCCCCAGGCCACTCCACCACTAGGTGTGGCCTCCCTGGTGTGCCACTTCGTCTCCCCTCCGGACTCCGTGTTGCTTCGGGTAAAATATTGACTTTGGATTTTGTCTTGTCCAATTCCAAGAATATTTCGTTACTAGCTTTTTTGAAACCAAAAATAGCAGAAAACAGGCAACTGGCACTGTGGCATCTTGTTAATATATTAGTTTCAGAAAATGTATAAAAATACCTCAAAGTGTGAACAAAACATAAGAAAGTAGATATAAAACAAGCATGGAACATCAAAAATTATAGATACGTTTACGACGTATGAAGCCGTGGCACCGCCGGCCCCTACAGGAGCCACCCCCATCGCCCTTGATCCCGGAAGGCCATCATCGAGCTGCCTCGACCCCGCGCCGGCCCTCCTGCCCTTCCATGCGTGCAACATCGCACCACGCTAGTCAGCCATGCCTTGGTGCCGACATGGCCACCCAGAGCTCGCCGCTCGCGTCCATCTCCCTGCCTTCCTCTCCCGCGGCCACGACCCTGAGACGCCCCACCTCCATGTCTTCCGCTCGCCACCACCAGCGCCCTCCTCGAAGCCTCCCGAGCACGTCGTCGGCCTCCACTCCTGTCCGCTGTCCTCAGCATGCCCTGGAACCCCGCCGCCTGCGCTTGCACACATGGCCAGCCGCCGTGACCTTCCTTGACCCGGTCCCGCCATCCTCGTCTCTACGCGCCTGGCCGCGAGTCCCGGTGTGTCGTCCTACGCCCTTCTGCCCCAACCCGCGTGACCCCATGCCTCGAGTATGACGCATGCTGCTGCCACAAGGCCACCCCTTGCTGCATGGTTTGGAACAGCAAGGTCTACAGCTTAAACCTCAACCACGGTGATACCCAAATGGAGTGTATGTAATTTTGAGGTGATGTATCAGTTGTATTGGAAGTGAGGTGTTGACCCGGTGACTACCAAAGAAATTTGTTGTATGCATTGGTATGGTGTGTTGGTGCTGTGAAGACCATGAGATGGTGTTGATGTGCTGCCTCAAATCAAGATCTCCTTCACGGTACGGATAACCCGAATACGCCGTCATAGAACCAAAGGTGCCCGAGGACCACGGGACACCAAGATTTTCCTCAAAGATCCGATGAGAAAGAATCCAACCCCGAAGACTGAACCCAAACCACATCGAACCAAGATCGCCAATACCAATGTGTGACCCTATCCGAGACCCCCCTATTTTTACAAATGACATATATATTGTTGCATTTAAATTATTCATGCTCGCATCGCATCATGTGGGTTGGGGACACTTTGTTTATTCACCTCATAATTAAATATGGAGACCATATGCGCACTTTTCTAGTCTTATATTGGCTCCATTTAAATTTGTGTAGCAAACTGATTGTAACATCCCAATTTCAGCAACTCTGATTGTTGTCTAGAATGCAAGAATCAAGGGGAACAAAATCTTTTTCTTGCACTTTAGTGTAGTGCTTGCTTGTTGTTTGTTTGCACTTGCGCTTTTGATGTGTATCTTAGGATACTCCTTACCTCAACCTCAGTTGGCAAAAGCTATTTACCAAAACTATCTTGGCTTACTTTACACATTCTCAAACGTTCTGGCATTTCAAAACAGGAGCCAAGATGCCTATGTAACCAAAACTATTTTTGGTAGCTTCTATTAACAGAACTAGGGAGAGAGATATGATACAATCTGCTTATGTTTTCAAGATAGAACACTCAACTAATCTTACCTCTAGTCTTCCCATAACTCTTGTTCAAAGCTTTTGAATTCTACTCTTGGTAGAGATACCAAGAACCCTCATCTTATTCAAAACTCAACCTCTTCAAAATGTCCCAACCTTACCCCAAGCTAAGCTTGATGGTGACCCCTAGTAATAGTTGATTAGTGTATAAGATGAGTTGCCTTGATCTGCTGTCTGATGAATTGTTTTGATCTACTGTTTGATTTGTTTGCTTAGGAAGTAGTATGAGCCACCCTACGAGCTCATCACTAGGCTCAAGATGTTTCCCAATCATCAATCCCTAAGCAAGAAAGCAACCCTTGATGTGATCCCTAGCCACTAGGTGATTATCTAAAACCATCAACCAGATCTATTCTAAGGATTTCCATTCTAGATGTTTCCAAGTCCATGAAGACTCATTTCAAGCATGGATCTCTTCTACTCACTATACACTTCCATATCAACCACTTGTTAATGCTCTCATACCTTGCAACTCCTCCATGAACTTTCCCTCTCCTACTCTAGTCAAAATCCCCCAAAACTGCCAATTCTTGACTAAGTCTAGAAACAGTTTCAACCTCACCTTTTTGAATGCCTCCTTTTCTCAAACCATGTGCATTTTTGGAAATGCACTTGAACCATCTGGTTAACCATCCTAAGGACTACCAAGGCCCACATCTTCCCTTGGTTAGACCCTCCTCCAACCCACTTGGCCATGATGGTTGTGTAGACAAGAAAATAACATTTCCTGCAAAACTAGTCATCATGCCTAATTTTGGTAGAAGCTCACACCCTCATCCAATATCCTATGGACCCACTCTCTACAAAGTTGTGATATAATCATTGATGTCTATCAGAACCTACTTCACTTGTTCCAAGTGGACCTTTGAACTTATTAAACCCACTTGGTTTAGAAGGCTTCATGACACTTTTTGTATGGCAGTCTTATTTTCAACAAAGTTTGCCATCACTTCTAGAACACCTCAAATACAATTAATTCAAAATCCTTCTGCCATGATCATCTATATAACTTGGCCTACTCAACCATCTATCCCTTGCACCAAGGTGAGCTCTCAGCTCCAAGATGCAAGCATGTTTTGGTGGTATAAAAATAACCCCGCCCTAGATCATCAACTCCTTGTTTTCCATCCTTTTCAAGTTGGAATTTCATTCCACAAGGTTGCAACTGCTTGCTACATGTTTTCTATCCCATCTACATGGATCCTCAATATTATCAAATATTATCCATAATTATTATGGCCCCAAAACTATTTAATTTCTTAAATAGTCAAAATCTCCAAAACGCCCTCCATAAAAGAAAGTTTGGTTTTTACCAAACCACTCCCCCAACTTTTGGGTCCTGTGAGCCCCACAAATCATATCCTATCTTTACATCTAAAAAATAAATATTTTTGAGAAGCTTTATTATTTCTTTTTGTCCATTTTCTTAAATGGCTGAATTGGAATAATAATTGTTTTAAATACTTTTATGTCCCAATAAATCTTGGGAAAATTCCCCTAAGTGTGTATTCACATTTGGGACCCTTCCACACCCAAAATCCATCCTTGTACAATGGAAATTTAGCAAATGATCTTCTAGAAATCATTTATGTCCTTTTTGAGTAATTGGATTTAAGTGGACTAAAACCCCACCTAAAAATCCCAATTAAATCCTAGGAGTCTACCTTGACCTCACTTGTCTACCAGTACCATTTTCTCCTCTTGTCCAATGTAACTTTTTGGACTTCCTTCACAACCATCTATTAGGTCAATATTTGTCAATTAAGCAAACCTCTACTCTAGTCACTTCAAACTCCATCACACCTTGATCATAGCTCATTCTCAGCACTAGGACACACCACTGGTCGACCAACACTATAGCCCAACCCCCAACAAATCCCCATCTTGCCCTTGTATTAGTAGTAAGAGAGAGACAACAAGGATCTTACAAGGATTTGCCACAATAAATTACCACAGCTCCCCACTCTGCCCCTGCACGACCAAAACCCCATCCTGCCCCTCTCCACCTCCCCCTGGACCAATCCCTGGCCAACATTGCTCTCCCCCTTGTCCTAAATGGTAATCCACCACATCTACCCCTCCCTTTTGGTATATATGTCCAGCAGCCCTTCCCCAGCCAGTCCCTGCCCTCATTTGCCCCCTCTCCCTCTCACTTGCCTCCCCCGAGCACCACACCCCCTCCCCTGCTCTATGCTATCCAAAGGAAGAAGGAGAGGAGCTCTCAGCCTCCTCTCAAAAATCGAGACCCTCCCCTTCGCCGTCGCCGTTGAGCACCGACGAGATCATCCTCGGCCGTCGTCGCGTGAGCTATCTCCCAACATCAACCCACCTCGTGCTGCCCACCGATCTACTCGACGTCGTCGACCACGTCGCCCTGCATCCTCCCCGACCCTCCTCGAGCCCTCAGGTGAGCTCCCCGCTCCGCGCCACCCTCTGCTAGGGTTAGTCTCGTCATCGGCGAGCCCCGGATGGACGACAACTCTGCGCCGTCCATCGTCGCTTAAGCGGACGACCAGATCTGGCCGATACCGCTTCGGCCTCCCCCTCTCGCTGACTGTCGGGCCCCGCCTGGCAGGTTCGAGCGCCGGCTCCCGCGTGTCACGCTGCCCCGCCGTGGGCCGAATCCTCCCCCGCAGCCTAGTAGCTCCCCAGATCCAGCCCGCTTCACCTCATTTTATTTTTCTTTTAGAAGATCCATTTTTCTAGAAAAGTTTCTGCAAGGATTAAATCCAAATAAAAGGGTAAATCAAGTCCAAATGCCTAAATCCAAATTCCTGGTGGTTCTCTGATGTTTTCTCAAACATGTAGAGGCAATCCCATGTCCAAAATAAATTTTCTCTAATTACTAGTAATTATTCTGCTAGAATGTATCTAGAACCCTAATTTAATTCCTCTATGAGCTAGCCATCTCCATTTGAGATGAACCAAAGACCTACTGGAAGGTATTGGAAATACCTATCATCCAGCACCAGTCTTAGGTCAAGTCGAACTATATTCTGCCTTTAACAGAAATAACAAAACTAGCAACCTTCTGTCTTAGATAAATTCCCCAGGTCAAACCAAATTAGGTTTTGATCTGATTCCACCTCCCATTACACTCCAGTACCAATATCGACCAAACCCCAGCAGCTCATAATTTATTGAGCTCTGGTTGAGATTTAGTTATTTAAATACTTGTGTAAAGGGCATTTTCACTAAATAAATCACTCAATGAGTTTGGCAAATTCAAAATGAGTGAATCCAATTCCTATAGAAAGTTATTCTAAATACCTATCACATCCCCTTGGAACCAACTCAATATCTCCTATAGAATTAATCTGGTGGAAAAGAGAAGATCCATATAGAATTGCCTTTGGGAATTTCCTGAGGGCATTCTGGTAATTCTTTGGACTTGATTCCAACTCTAGGTCATTCAGTACAGAAAGTAATACCTAACCATCCAAGGGAATAATTTTTAGAGTTCCAGAACTTTTCTGGTGAATTACTTCCTCAAACTAGAGTTTAATCCATTTTAAAAAGCATATTTAAATCTAGGAATTCGATTATTCAAGTGAAACCACTTGTGATGGTTTTGTCTTGACCAGACCTATCTCAGGATATCACTTTTTCACATTGATATCCTACTGACCACAGAACCCTTATCCAAGTCCCTTGCATCTATCCTAGACTTACATTTTCCAAGAGAAAAACACCCCAGTGGCAATCTTGTAAATTCCACCATTGAATCCCACTTCTCCAAAGCCTCCCAAGTTCAGTAGTTATATTTATGTTTGTTTGATGTATGGTTTGACTGTTTGAATGCCTTGTATTGATTGTGGTATTGTCTGTTTGCATGTGTATTCGATGACTATGATAGTGTGAGTGTCTGACGACAAGAAGAACGAGACTTTCTTATTATTATTATTTGGGTATTCTTGGTCATCTGAAGAAGTCCAGGGACTTATTGCTGATCACAGGCAAGCCACCTTCTTGCTCATAAGCCTCGTCCTAGTATTTTACTTATGCATGTTTAACTTAATGTTTTATGAAAACTGCATTGTTTTACTTTATGTTGACGTATACATATATATGGTAGTGGTTTGGCTCCTCCGAACCATTATACCTTTGTACTATTAAGTACAGCTCCCTTGGTGACACCTACCTCTCCCTAGTAGAATAGATGGTGCATATCCACCATACCCCTTTGGAGACCACCGATTTAGCCGAAGCAAAAGCTAGAGGATGGGAAGACCCCCGGAAAAAGTTTTACCAAATGTTTTATGATAAAACCTTGGTGAGGTGGGACCTCCCAAGAGATGTTGAGAAAGAGAAAGGTTTTGGTTTTTACAAAATGCTGGAGGAAAACCAAAGGAAAAATGTTTACGAAAACGCACCTAGTTCTCTTCAGTTTTGCTAGAACAATTAACCCTGTTCAACCACATTACTCTGGTATGGGACAGGGCTAGATTTGATGTTTGTCTATTCTGATATAAGCTGCCTCGCAACAACTATAGGGGATCGGGGATCCCTGGAGGGTGGGCCTTCTCCGATAAAGGTGGGACCTAGAGAAGGAACGATGGGTCGGCAGGACTCCACGCGTTACTATGGACCCCTCATTGAAAGCGCACACTCTCGAGGAGTGGAAAAAGCGCTCCGGTTGGTCCTCGCCTGACATCCCGGTTTTGAGGGGATTAACACCCATAGGGTAGGCACTTATATTGGAGTGGGCATCCGGAGAGTCTTGATCGGTTACTCGACCCACGATCGGTGAAGATCAGGGTAGTGTACCCGGATGATGTGGGTAAAGTCTACAACCTCTACAGAGTGTAAATCTATTCAAATAGCCGCGTCCGCGGTCATGGACGGTTGGGAAGGTTGCTCTAGAGCGGTGCTGGTTTTTTTTTCAAAAAGGATTTCGAAAAAGCAAAAGCTTTGAAAATATTTTTGACCATGGGATGGTCGGAAAGGATACCGGCTTTGACCATGGGATGGTCAGAGAGGTATGGAAGCAGTTTGGTCATGGGATGGCCATAAAGGAGAAGCAAATGGGTGACCCAGTCCTAATGTTTTCCAAAACTTTTCAAAATAAAAAGGTTTCCAAAATGTTTACAAAAGTTTTCCACAAAGATATGTAGATGCTATATCTACAAGAGAAACTAATTGAGAAAAGAACCTCTCTTGGAGCCCTCCTACCACTACAACCATATTGCATATCCCCTTGTTATTACTATTCTCTTAAGGTGGTTTGCGAGTACATTCAAAGTACTCACTGGCATTGTCCCTGGCTATTAACATGGTCAGATATCAAGACGAAGGTGAAGTGGACGACTATGCGAGCTAGGACGTTCTCCCAGTCAGTTGCCTATAGGTTAAGGCATGGCTCGGGCTCTATGCTTGATGAAGATCCGCTGCTGCTTATTGATGTAGCCATAATGGCATTTATGTAAGTCTTGTAATTCGGTATATTCTCGGATGATGTAATGATACTGGTCGGTTATGTGCCACGACTAACTGATCATGGGATCGTGCTTGTATGCATAACAGGGATTCTCGGAGGATTAATCTGGGGGACCCCACACTGATGACAGGTTTCGACTTGTTAAGCCAACATTTAAATTGCGGGTATCTAAACAACATGAACCATCTAATAAATTGTCGGGACCCCGGTTCCGCTTAATATTTCCTAATTGCATCGCACCTTTTCCATGTCATTCATCATACATGCATCATGCCCGATCTTATGTAGTAGTATTAAATAGTGCATCTGGTGTTTCTTCTAGTGCTTTTCTTCTTCACGGATTTGGCTGATGGGTTGATGCAAGTGTCGACCCGATCGTCGGATGATCTTTCGGAAGTGTTTCCCAGGTGAGCATTCTCCCCCTTTCTACCTATTTTGCATTTATAGTCTTAACTTCCTCCTATTGATCTATTGTTATCTGTGTTGCGATGGTTTAGTTTCCGTGTACCATTTATATTCCTTGCAACCTTTATATTGCCTTGGACACATCCTATTGCCTATTGTTTGATAGGCAGTTGGCCTTGCAAGTCGTAGTTGCTTTCTTAGGTGCTACTTCGTGTCGTTGTCGTTCCACCGTTGTTGGAAGGTTGGCACATGCTTAATGGTGGAGATGATCATGGTTTGAATTACAACTTGTTAATTAAATGTTGGAAGTGGAAATAATTAATTAAGAGGCACCGGTGGGTAATAGTTGAGATTTGGTTGTTAACCGCCCACTTGTGTCCACCTAGGACCCGAGTTCATGACACCTGTTCCGAGACTGAGCGCGCTAACCACATGTGGGGTGTCTGGGCACCCCTATTGGCTTATTACCTGATTTCAAAGTACTGTTCTAGGGGCCACAAACTAGTTCGGGCTTTACACATTACCTATTGTACTTATGCCATGTATGCCATGTTTATTACCTGTTTATCGATGAGCGTTTATTACTATTGCGTAGGTGCGGCACTCTGTCACGGGAATATATTGTCTATGGCCTCTTCTCGCGTGACAAGTTCACGCAACCTTAGGGTCTGTACAAGGAGGATTAGCTATACCTCGTACGGGTAGCTCTTTCAGGTGGCCCCCGTGTACTTTCTTTGGGTCTAGAAAAGCGTCGTGTCCGAAGCCCCGTCGACATACTGATGGGTGTATGCTAATTGATCTGGCACAAAGGGCGGAAGTGCGTGTGTAAACTTTGGTGCACCCCTGGAGGGTTAAATCTTTTTGAAAAGCCGTGTCCACGATTATAGACGACTTGGAGCATAGTTTCTCAATCATAGACAACTACAACTACAACTAAAGTTTACTGTTATAATTTGACTTGTATCTGATATGGCTAGTAAGTTGGATAACCACCATGGAAAGAATGAATAAAACTACCAACCGTGTGAGTTTCCTCGGAAGGACCTTCTCGTTTGGTCTTGAGGGGGAAATACCAGGATGGGTATGTTTGGTCTTAGTATCAGGTTGGTTCCGCATAGGTCTTTCTTATCTCTCTCTGATAGCCAACAATTGTATCGAGTCTCTATAGGTTGTATAGTGCATGCTTCGCTGCCGCTTCAGTCCACCATACCTATGTAGGCGAGAGCTGCCAAATACTATACTCGCCATGTACTACCCTTAGTACTGACAACTCTCTTTTTCCTTTTCTGTTTGTCGGCACCCCTTTTGTTTTGGCAGGTTTGAGATTGATGTTGTTAGCAGGGTTACCCTTCCGGCTTGGCCTAGGCAGGGTTATGGACCCCATTGGTTATTCTTCAGGGCTCTTAGCCCCATTTGCATCTTATCCGTACTCGGATGTTGTATCGTTTTCAAGGTGATTAGGATCTTTGTACTGTATATCTGTATTCGTGACTCATGGAGTCGTTGTTGTATATATATGTTCTGTGGGGTCCATCGTGGAATATTGTGTATTGATATTACTTCGTTTTCCACCCGCACGCAAGTGCCTGGTAGGCATCTTTGAATCGTTTCTATGTGGGTTTGGCGGAAATCGCTAAAACTTGCATAGGGTCGATTTGAGAGTGTTACAAGCAGTGTCCCTCACCTTCGAGCGGTGTGCCGCCCTCCACCCCTACCACGTGCCGCCTCCCCTGCTGCCACGCAGTCACGCACCCTCTAGTCCCTTCCACCGCCATAGTATGCCAAGCACTTTGCCATCGAGGTCCTCTCTTAGACGCTAGTCCAAGCCTCCGGACCACCACGGGGCTTCCCGGCAGTGCTCCTGGTCTTCATCCTCGACCCTAGCCACGAGATTCCTGGAGGTGGTTGCCGCCATGCACGTCGCCCTCCCTGCGGTCCTCGCCTGATTCTATACCTTTGCCGGACCTGTCACCCCCAATGCCTCCACCGGCGTACCAAGGTCCCTTATCTGACCCCTCTCGCCATTGCGGCCCGTATAGACCATGAGTGGGGAATAAAGTCAGGGGTGAAAGAAGGAGGCCGCTTTTGTGGTGGAATCCATGGATGTGCATCGTCGGAGCTAACATCTAGCCATGGTCCAGAGGCGGCACCGCATCCCCGAGAATAGTTGCACACACTCCCTCCTACTAGCATGTGCGCCGTGCGTGACCGCTTTCTACTAGTTGCTGCTGGGCGGCCGCCTGTAGTCCGCCGGTCGGTGATGTACCCAATTTGGTGTGTTCTAGTTTTCATGGGGGATTTGGGATTATGAATTTAGGATGTGTTGTGGCTGTTTGTACCTCGTGTAGGCCACACACGAGAGGAAATAGGCCAGGGTCCAGGGAGCTGAGGCAGGTCTCGCCAGCCATCCTTGGCTCGTCGGCCGGCAACAACATCACTATAAGGCAATGATGGTCCAAAAGGACCTGGTGGGAGAGGCAGTTGTAGAGGAAGAAAGTTGGGACAATTTTTTGCTTCAGTTCAGAATCATCATTGTTGAAAACATAGAGCTAGAGAAGTTCAGAATCATCATAGTTGAAAACATAGAGCTAGAGCAGCTGTAGAGTGTGAAAGTTGGGGCAGTTTTGTAGTGAGGCAGGACATGAGAACCACGTCTATACTCTCAAGCAACGGCCAACTGAAAAATGAGCCGAGGAAAGAGGAGTGTGGTTTACTTAGAGCATCTCCACCAGTAGCCCAATAGCGCCCCCAATAGCCATATTGGGGCCCGGTCCCAAAATACGCCCTGCACCGGCATGCCCCATGCGACATCGGTGCCAATTCGGGCTAAACACAATAGCCGACAAACCCACGCTGACCCCAACGCATGAGTCCTCTCTTGGGAACGCGGGTGCGCAAAGCCATGTAGGAATCACCACCCAAATCTGACGCAGGCCTACCTTGGCAGCGTCACGCGGCGGTGCAACGCACGCGTGAACGCCCATGTCAAATCGACTTGACGCCGATGGACAGCCGTCGTGTACACCTGGCGTGCCACTCGACGCTGGCATAAATGCCTCACTGTCCTCTCCACCTCCTAGTGGCCGTCGATAAATCCCCCACGCAAACCCTAGCCCACGACGAGAAAACCCTAAACCCTAGATAGCTAACAACCACGAGGCCAACGGCTTCGGATCGACGGTGGCAAAAGCTGCAAAGGGTGAGGAGGAGGACGCACGCCACAACCGCAACATCAACCAAGAAGAGGTGAGGGTGTTGTACAAGCATTGAACACCGGCTCCCGCATGGCTGGAACATTTCCGCCGCGGGATACACCGTGCCTGAAATGGATCATATGGGCACCTAGAGGGGGGTGAATAGGTGCTACCTCAAATTTTAATGCTTTTTCAATTTTAGGCTTGACACAAAAGGTAAATTCTCTAGATATGCAATTACGAAGAATTTCCCTATATGCAAACATAACTACTAGCGAGTAAAGGCGAGTAAGAGTGAGGAACAAGGAAACTATAAAGGAGCACGCAGAGACACATGATTTGTTTTACCGCGGTTCCTTCCTTATTAAGGGAAGTACATCTGCATTGGAGGGGTGGGTGATACTAAGACCACCACGCCACAATAGGCCTCACCCTATTCTCTGATGGATCTGGACACCAAAGGCCTGATCCACCTTTCCACTATTGGTACCCTTCGAGGCAGGAACCGATGCCTTTACACAACTAGCAGGGCACAACTCCACAACCAAATTGGAGGCTCCTGTAATGACGACAAGCTGCCACAAGACCAAATATTATCAAAACCAAAACATAAGATCTAGATATTGACAAGAATACTAGATCGAGAGATCTCCAAGTGAATGGAGAGGAAGTGAAGCGCTTGATTTGTGATGTCGATGAATGAAGTCTCCTCCTTCGATTCCCCAAAGATCGGAGCCTTCGGGTGGTTGAAGTGGGAGACCTTGAATGAGAGCTTTTTCAACAGACCAGTACTTTTTAAAATGAATCAAGAGATCTAACCGGAGGGGTGACTGGGACTTTTATACCCCCTGTCCAAAGCCGGCCGTTGGTGAAGTCTAAGGATAGATTATTTGGCCCAAGTGAAGGCCGGATTATCCAGCCGGCTATAAAAATCCGCCCCAACCTCGGATTATCCGGGGGATATTCTGCCCCCACACAGAGGGTCACGCCGTGGCTCCCTTAGCAAACTTCTCCAGGGGCGGATTATCCGGCCCGGGCAAAACTCCAGCCCTGACCGAACAATCCGAGAGATTATCCACCCCCACAGAAGGTTGCGCCTTGTCCAACTTTGACAGCCTTCTCCGGGGGCGGATTATCTGGCCCCCTTTGGGGCAGATTATCTGGCCTGGGAAAATACTCTGGCCCTGGTCAAACAATCCGAGGGATTATCCGTCCCCCACACAGAGACTCACGCCGCGCCCACCTTTGTCAAAAGGGCTAGGCCAGATTATCCCCCCCCACAACAATAGGTTTTCCAGCTTTTCCTGTGAATACTTATCTGCAGCACTTAGCACACATGAGATACTCCATGGTATTATTATCTAACACACAAAACACTAGAGATCATGAAATGTTCTTTCAATCTCCCCCTTTTTGGTGTTAGATGACAATACTAGGGTTTGCAAGATAGCTCTAATATCGCAAACACAAACATGAATTAGAGTCCCCCTAAGTGTGTGCATAGTTGAGTAATTTGCATTTCAATACAAATGCACACAAGTAGGTACAAGTCTTTTCATAGGAAAAGAATTTTACACACATGAAAATATAGCACAAAACCTCATACCATTGTGAGATAGAAGACCAAAATATAATACAAGGATAGCCAATATGATAACCATTATTGAGACCAATAACCAATGAGATAGTTGGATCCATAATCACCAATAGATAAATCCATAAGACCATTCCAGTTCCACACACCAACATAGTCTCATACAAACCAAATCACGAATGAAAGTTCAACGCTAAATGGGCACAAGCGAGAAAAAGACCGAAACGATAAAGTGCAAATGCTTGCGCCTGACCCATGCAAATCCACGAAGACCTAATAGAACTACTTCTCCCCCTTTGGCATTGAAGCACCAAAAAAGAAGAAGAGCAATGCTAGCACCCCAAGGGATCACTCGTAGTCCTCATTGTCTTCCTCGTCCCTGTCCTCGTTGTCATACTCCTATCTATCTTCCCCTTCCTCACCAGCTGCTGCAGTGGGCTCCCTCGTCGAGGCAGGAAACAGGTGGCGCTCAAGCTCTCCATAGTTGAGCCCAGAAGAAGTGTTCCACTGAGCATATGGATTAGGAGCGGTAGGGGCTGGAGGAGCGCCTGATGCCCTAGACACATGATGGAGAATGAGATGCTGGGTATGGGCCATCTCGTGGTGCTGCTTGTACTCCGCATACTGTCCCTTGCGAGTATCCACCCCCATGCACAAAATATGCTGCTGAAACCAATTCAGCTGCTTCACCTCACGAGCAACCGGAGGCACTGGGGGCCTACGATTACTGGCACGAGCATCCCTCATAAAACCCTCAGGACCATAGGATGGATGATATGTCTTCCTTGCCTTGTTGTAGATCTTCTCCACCTTATGCTCAACATCATAGTGAAATTCTCCAGTGGGAAGCAAGTAATTGATGAGCATCATAATATAAGGAGCATACAGAATGGATAGCCTATTGAACATGGCATCAGTCAATTCATGGTAGATGAATTCCATCACATCCAGCTTGTAGTCCATAGACTCATTCTCACAGGAGGCCACCTCATAGGAAAAAGCAAGCAGCTAAACCAAGTGGCCACGAATACTATCATTATTGCCTCCACTAGGCGTGATGGAGTCACGAAAAATGCCAACCAACCTAACATAAAGGATGGAGAGACCAGCAAGGTTACCCACAATCCCATCATCATCCGTGCAAGGAGAAAGAGCAGCATCTTTGTTGGGCTTGAGTTGGGTGATGATACGATAGCCACAAGCACGATCCCTACCAAGAAATGGATAGCCAAGTACCCCCATGAAAGTCCGAAAATCAGATTGCATCATAGTGTCACGGGTCATCCACTTCATGGTGCGGTTCTCATCGCCACAAATTACCAAAGTGGATAAGAATTGCTTCACCACCTCGGATTCATAGGAACACTAAAGAGCCATAAGTTGGTGTAGCCCCATCCTCTCGGTCACAACCATAGCATCAACAAGTTGGGGCTTCTCCATAGCCTCAGCAATATTCATGGGACGCATAGTGCGAATCTTCAGAGCCGAATAGACATCCTCATAGATGGACTTTTGGTCAGCACACCAAAAGCGGGAGTCACTAAGCTATGTGTCTCACTCATATTCCTCAAACAGATCACGATGATGAATTGAAGAGTAAGTGACGGGATCCATTGCCTTATAGTTGACCTTGGGTACCTTCCCTTTTCTCTTGGACACACCCACTCTTCCCTTTGTTTTCTTTGCTTGTTCAGCCATGCGGTCAGCCTCTTTCTTTCTCCTTCTCAGTTCAATCTCGTCCACGAGACCACCTTCACCGTCGTCCCTGATGTAGAGTCCACGAGGACGGCACTTCTAGGTTTTGGGAACACTGGAACCACCTATAAAACGAATAAGAGGGATAACATGGGGATAAGCGCACACACAAGTCCAGGAGGAAAGTAGAAAAAGTAGACAAACAATCCACAACCCAAAACTACATTATGCAAAAATCTAAGGAAATCTGAATCAGAGTTGAGTTTGCCAGGCCGGATAATCCGGCCATCTAGGCGCGGATAATCCGGCCCTAGCAAATTATTTTAGATTTGGCCTAGATTGAGTGCAACAACATAGATCGGGCATAGGAATTGCAAGGCTATGATTTCTAAGCGAAACAAGAACCACAAGGAGACTCCTAGTCCATGTTCCACCAACAAGTAACACATCAACATAAAAGATGGGAGGTAGGGAGTTACCCTCACTCATTAAAGGAAGAACGCGGAGGAGGAGGTACCCGGATGCGTGGGGAAGAAGATCTAGGGGAGGCCCGGAGAATCTGTTGGCCGGAACAGCTCCGGGGAGGGCTGGGGCAGTGGGTGGTGGCTTGGGAGAGTGAGAGGGGTCGGGGGAGAAGAACTGATCTTCTTTGAGCTCTTCCCCCTGACGCCTAGCCCTTAAAGGATAGAAGCTGCCAGGACCGGATTATCCGGCCCCCACTTGGGGCGGATAATCCGACCTGAATTCTGAAGTTCTATTGTACACAGATTCTGGCCCGCGAACCACCAAACAAAAACCCCCACAAGGTAAACAATGGACTTGCGTCCAAGAAGAGACGGCTCGAGGATAGAAAAGGGCTTGGGATTAGACAACCAAACTGAGATGGTACTACACACCCAAGATTACAAGAACCGAATCAAATAAAATCCAAAATTGAGTGCGGTTTCCATAAAAACATAAGATAGGCAAAAAAAACAAGAAGATCCACATAGAACCAAATCTTCTCACGGAAGAGGGCGGTGGCCGAGGCCACCTTGTTGGAGTGCATGGTATGACACCGCGAAGATATATCTTGGGTTCATGACAAATACTCATCAATAAGCTCACATATCACAAAATGATATTAAGAGAAATGATTTTACTTACTTTTGGCGTTATGGGGGGAGGGTTAGCCCAATCAATTAGGACCACACTCCCCCTATATACATGCCCACACCTAAACCAAATAAGGAGGAGATATAAGAGTATGTGCATGGGAAATTGATACATTGCAAATGTATCTATAATTTTTGATGTTCCATGCTTGTTTTATCCACTTTCTTGTGTTTTGTTCCAACTTTGGAGTACATTTCATATGATTTTTTGGACTAACCTATTAACAAGATTCCATAGTGCCAGTTGCTTGTTTTCTGCTGTTTTGGTTCCAGGAAGTCAGAAAATGAATCTTCTCGGAATTGGACGGGACAAAAGCCAAAGTTACTATTTTCCCAGAAGACTCACAGAGCTAGAAGGAGAGTCGTAGAGGGGCCATAGGGTGGCCACACCACCCCTAGGCGCGGGTCCACCTAGGCCGCGCCAGGGCATGGTGTGGGCCCCCTGGCCGCCCACCGACCTTGCCCTCTGGCCTATAAGAAGCCTCCCGAGGCATAAACCCTAGATCGTCAATCAGAAATCCACAAAAAGTTCCGCAGCGCCACCGCCACCAAAGGGGAGATTCGAGGGACAGAAAGTCTCTGTTTCGGCACCCTGCCGAGATGGGGAAGTGCCCCCGGAGACATCTCCATCGATCTCCACCACCATCTCCATCACCATTGCTGATTCCCATGATGAGGAGGGAGTAGTTCTCTCTCAAGGCTAAGGGCTCTACCGGTAGCTATGTGTTCATCTCTCTCTATATGCATGATCTTATTGAGGTCATGATCTTGTAATCTATAGATCTACCTTGCTACTCAAGTGCTTTATTAGATCTCTGCTCTCCCCATGTGTGTGAAAGTGACAGCGTGCACACCATGGTGGCACTTAGGCTAGAGTTCTCAAATACTTGTTATGAGTTATATTCGGAGTTGGATGTCTTTTATGAAATTGTGGTGTTTGTTGGACTCATCTAGTACTCAAGGTGACAGTGTGAGGTTTTCTAGATGGGAAAGACTTACTTTGAGGTGTGCTGTTATAGCCCTACCATCGATTAGAGTGTTCAATCGGAGAGTAGTTAAGAGTAGTATCATAAAGAAGGATATATTAATGAGAGAGTGTTCACTAGTGAAAGTATGACCCGTAGGCCTTATTTCTAAGCATTGAAACTTCGTTTCTACTAGATCTGTTACATGTTTGCTTGCTTCCATCTTTATTTCAGTTTTACTTTAGTCTTTTCCACGCCATCAAGCTATTTTCTATCACCGTTACCACTTATAATTGTCCATACCACTTGTATTTCACTATCTCTTCGCCGAACTAGTGCACCTATACACCTGACAAGTGTATCGGCTGTGTTGGGGACACAAGAGACTTCTTGTATCTTGATTGTAGGGTTGCTTGAGAGGGGATACCTTTGACCACTTCCTCCCTGAGTTCGATAAACCTTGGGTAATCCACTTAAGGGAAAACTTGCTGCTGTTCTACAAACCTCTCCACTTGGAGGCCCAACAACTGTCTACAAGAATAGAAGTACGTAGACATCAAGCTATTTTCTGGCGCCATTGCCGGGGAGGTAAGGTAAAACGTATTCACACCGGAGGATTAAAGAAGAAGAACCTCCCATGGCAAACGCTTATTTTCTGGCGCCATTGCCGGGGAGGTAAGGTAAAAGGTACTCACAACCTCCGGTGCCAGTGCTCGAAGTTATTTCCTTTAGATTCTGCAATTTTGTCTTTTTGTTTCTTGTTTTCACTAGTTAGGCTTAATGGAAAACAACAAAATTAGAGAGTTTTATAGTATTTATCTTGAGTTAGGACATGAAGTGTTTGAAGAGAAAATTAAAAAAAACCATGGAACTTTATTTGCATGCTAATAGCAATGTTATTAGTATGAATTCTTTGAACACCATTATTGCTAATGCTAAGGAAAAGTCTAAGCTTGGAGAAGCTAGTTTTTATGAAAATGATCTTTTTAGTTCCCCAACTTTGGAAGATATCTATTATATTGCTTATGATGATACTAAACCTCCAATATATGATGATTACAATGATGGATACGATATTTTCAGTCCACCTACTATTGAGGAGGAAAGTAATTATGATTATAATATGCCTCCTATATTTGATGATTATGGTGATGAGAATAATAATGATAGTTATTTTGTTAAATTTTCTCCCACTATGATTGACAAGAATAACTATGCTTATGTGGAGAGTAATAATGATTATATGCATGTGGCTCATGATAAGAATGTTTCATATGATAGTTATATCGTTAATTTTATTCATGATGCTACTGAAAATTATTATGAGATAGGGAAGCATGGTTTTATGTGTCTCAACAATGTTAAGTTTCCCCTCTTTATGTTGAAAGTCTTGAAGTTGCACTTGTTTTGCTTTCCTATGCTTGTTGCTTTGTGCTTTCATGACTTGTTTATTTACAATATTCCTATGCATAGGAAGTGGGTTAGACTTAAATGTGTTTTGAATTTTCTTCTTGATGCTCTCTTTTACTTCAATTCATATTTCTTATGTGAGCATCTTCTCAAACTATCATGCCTAACTTAAAGGCGTTAAAGAAAAGTACTTATTGGGAGATAATCCAAAAGTTTTAGTTGAGTCTTGGAAGTTACTACCTCTGTAATAACCTCTCCTTATCCTTTTTATTTGATTTTTGTGCCAAGAGTAACCTCTAATGAGAGAGAAGTAATGATTGGGAAAGTTGCTGTCGCGAAACAGATTTCTGTGCTTCACCGTAAACATTCGTGAGAGACCTCTGTATGTAGGATTGAGCTGTACTTTTTTGTGCTTCTGCCCCCGATTGTTATCTAACTTTCGTTAGTTCAAAACTTTTTTATTTGAGCAACAAAAGGTCTTCAAAAAAATTCGTATTTACCTTCTGGTCTGTTTTGACAGATTTATGCCATTTTCTGCATTTGCTTCTTGTTGGTTCCTTTTTGAGTTCTTTGGGGGAATTGAGCTTTTTGTGGGAAGTGCTACAGTATATAATTTTCTAATGTAAGTTTATTTGGTGTTAGAACTGAACCTTAAGACTTATTTATCTTGAGTGCACTAATGTTGCTAATAAAGATTATGTGAAATTTTGTATGAAGGAAAATTTTCAGGTGTATGGAAGGAATGAGTAATGAGATGAAGGATGGACTAAAGCTCAAGCTTCGGGATGCCACGCGTGTCACCCCAAGAAATATCCAAGAAGTACAAGCGTCAAAGCTTGGGGATGCCCAAGGCATCCCCTTCTTCATCAATGAAAATCCCAGGTTTCTTCCAAACGTTCATTTTTATTGTTTCATGCACAGTTGTGTTGTTCTTGGAGCGTCTTCTTTTTCGTTTTCGTTTTGGTTTTCGTTTGCTTGGTTTGATTAGTTTTCTGAATAAATTGGTTGGACCCCCTCTTTCATACATTGCTTTGCAAATAGTTTGGTTTGGTTTGGAAAAGAGTAGGAAAGTTCATGCTTATGTGGTAAAAAGAGCTTCTTTTTGACTGTGGCCTATGCTTTGTCATGCCATGCTTGATATTGTTTTGGATTTATGCTTAGTATTCTTTTCTGTAGCATGACTTGTTATAAACAATTGAGATTACTTAATGTGCCTTGGAAGAATCATGCGTTGTTTTAGCATATTAAAGCATAGTATAGTGGTATTCTCCTTTGATGCTTTATTTGGGTTGACTTGGCACATGCTCACACCATGTTATGACTATCCCAAGTCACCATAGCCTTTATGATCCTTTAGTTTTCAACTTGTAGTATCACTTTATGCTTTGATCAATGATGTTTTGTCGCTCTGCATGATTATGGCCATTATTGCTCTCTTAGTTTGTCGCTCCCAGTCTTTTGCTAGCCTCCACAACAAAGTATGAGTTCCACTCATGCATCCAACTTCCTAAACCAAGTTTTTCCAAAGAGTCCACCATACCTACCTACTAGCTTATGCTATTCCAAGTACATTCATGCTTTTGTTTACCTTCCACTTGTTATGAGAAAACTAGTGATTAAAGCTCTCACGAACTTGATGGCACACTTTACTTTATTGCCTCTAATAAACTTGAACAATTGGGTCCTTCTTTGTTGCGTATATGCTTGCGCTTTATAAGTTGAAATTAGCAGAACCATGTTTCATGGGGAACACTTTCAACATTGCACTTGTACTTTGTACCCCGTTGATATCATGTTCTTTTGCTTACGAATCCTGACGGTGTGAAATAAAAATGGAACTTGTAAGATCATGGAGTTTGTATGTGTGTTAGAGAAACGCCTGGGCCGCCGGTCTAATGCTGACATGGTGGAAACCTGCAGCGTAACCATAATGTGTTGTCTATGAAGCATTCTTCTTATAAAAAATGAGTCCTATATTGAGAAAAAAGAGATTATGAAAAGAGAAAAGAGAGAAAAAAGCACCATTTTCCGATGGTAAATAAGAAGATTGCTGAGATGCTTGTTGTCTGCTTGCCTTGTCATTTTGATATGGGGAATCTTCCGTATCATCAGTCAAGGGGTACCCCGTTGGCGGTTCTCTATGATACATATGTACTTACAATGACAAGAGCTTACTTGTGACTAAAGTTGAGTAGCATGAGGTTCGGTCTTCATAAGTAAGGGGCATGATATTTCAGCTTATAACTTGTGAAGCATATCCTCTTAGTTGTGTCACTTTAACCTTAATCACTTCAAGATGTTTATGATAGGGGAAATGAGAGCTGAAAGCTAGTAAGTACCATAATTTTTGGAAGCTCTTTATGAGACTTGAATCCCTACTTCCTTTTACAAAGGCCTTTCTTCCACCATTACATTGAGTCTCCACTTTCTATCTTTATGCACCTACTTTGAGAGTATAGTGGCCATTCTTAGTTCTATGTGCATTGTCCCAAGACTAGTTGATTTATGCATACTTTGATATTGCTTGTTTTAAACTATTGTATCTAGTCACTCTTATGAACTTTGAAGGTGTCCTATGCAATTATATTTGCTACTCTATTGAGGGACAAGCTGAATACTATTATGCTATGTTTTCTTTATGTGAAACAAACAAACGTCTTGCAAAGCATTGTTATTCATGAATCTTTTGTTTGTGCCTTTTCATGTTGCGTCATAATTTCTTTGCTTATTGCTAGAACTTTGTCTTTCATGTTATGATTGAAGTACTATGATCCCAGCTTTGAATGTTTTGCAAATACTTTGATCAAGTCTTTGATGGTGCATGTCACCTCAAAAATTATTCTTTCTTTTTATCACTTACCTACTCGAGGACGAGCAGGAGTGAAGCTTGGGGATGTTGATACATTGCAAATGTATCTATAATTTTTGATGTTCCATGCTTGGTTTTATCCACTTTCTTGTGTTTTGTTCCAAATTTGGAGTACATTTCATATGATTTCTTGTACTAACCTATTAACAAGATGCCATAGTGCCAGTTGCCTGTTTTCTACTGTTTTTGGTTCCAGGAAGTCAGAAAATGAATATTCTCGGAATTGCACGGGACAAAAGCCAAAGTTACTATTTTCTCGGAAGACTCACGGAGCCAGAAGGAGAGTCGGAGAGGGGCCATAGGGTGGCCACACCACCCCTAGGCGCGGGTCCACCTAGGCCGCACCAGGGCATGGTGTGGGCCCCCTGGCCGCCCACCGACCTTGCCCTCTGGCCTTTAAGAAGCCTCCCGAGGCATAAACCCTAGATCGTCAATCAGAAATCCATGAAAAGTTCCGCAGCACCGCCGCCACCGAAGGGGAGATTCGGGGGACAGAAAGTCTCTGTTTCGGCACCCTGCCGAGACGGAAGTGCCCCCGGAGCTATCTCCATCGATCTCCACCACCATCTCCATCACCATTGCTGATTCCCATGATGAGGAGGGAGTAGTTCTCTCTCGAGGCTAAGGGTTCTACCGGTAGCTATGTGTTCATCTCTCTCTATATGCATGATCTTATTGAGGTCATGAGCTTGTAATCTATAGATCTACCTTGCTACTCAAGTGCTTTATTAGATCTCTGCTCTCCCCATGTGTGTGAAAGTGACAGCGTGCACACCATGGTGGCACTTAGGCTAGAGTTCTGAAATACTTGTTATGAGTTATATTTGGAGTTGGATGTCCTTATGAAATTGTGGTGTTTGTTGGACTCATCTAGTACTCAAGGTGACAGTGTGGGGTTTTCTTGATGGGAAAGACTTACTTTGAGGTGTGCTGTTATAGCCCTACCATCGATTAGAGTGTTCAACCGGAGAGTAGTTAAGAGTAGTATCATAAAGAAGGATATATTAATGAGAGAGTGTTCACTAGTGAAAGTATGACCCGTAGGCCTTGTTTCTAAGCATTGAAACTTCGTTTTCTACTAGATCTGTTACATGTTTGCTTGCTTCCATATTTATTTCAGTTTTACTTTAGTCTTTTCCACGCCATCAAGCTATTTTCTATCACCGTTACCACTTATAATTATCCATACCACTCTTATTTCACTATCTCTTCACCGAACTAGTGCACCTATACACCTGACAAGTGTATTGGCTGTGTTGGGGACACAAGAGACTTCTTCTATCTTGATTGCAGGGTTTCTTGAGAGGGGATACATTTGACCACTTCCTCCCTGAGTTCGATAAACCTTGGGTAATCCACTTAAGGGAAAACTTCCTGCTGTTCTACAAACCTCTGCACTTGGAGGCCCAACAACTGTCTACAAGAATAGAAGTGCGTAGACATCAGAAATCAAGACAAACTCCTCGATTCAACGATATTTAGCTCATTCCTCAAATAACAGAATCTTGCTTCATCAAGTGGCTTTGTAAAAATATCAGCAAGTTGGTTCTTCGTGCTCAACAAAGATAGATCAATATCACCACGAGTAACATGGTCCCGAATGAAATGATTCCGAATCTCAATATGTTTTGTGCTTGTATGTTGCAGCGGATTATACGCAATTTTGATTGCACTTTCAGTATCACATAAAAGAGGCACTTTGTCACAATTGACTCCATATTCCTTTAAAGTTTGCCTCATCCACAATAATTGAGTACATGCACTTGCAGCAGCCACATATTGAGCCTCGGTGGTAGAGAGAGATATACAATTTTGCTTCTTAGAAGACCAACATACCAAAGACCTTCCCAAGAATTGACAAGCTCCAGAAGTTGATTTCATATCATCCTTTTCACCAGCCCAATCTAAATCAGTATAACCACATAGAGAGAAATTGGATCCCTTGGGATACCATAAACCAAAATTAGGGGAATGAACCAAATATCGGAAGATTCTCTTGACCGGCACTAAGTGGCTTTCTTTAGGAGCTGCTTGATACCTTGCACACACACCTACACTCAACACAATATTAGGTCTAGATGCGCAAAGGTAAAGGAGAGAGCCGATCATGGACTGGTATACCTTTTGGTCCACATCTTTACCATTGGGATTAAGTTCAAGATGGCAGTTATTTTGCATCGATGTGGTGATGCCATTAAGATCCGTCATCTTGAACCTCCTAAGCATGTATTGGATGTATTTGTCTTGATTTATGAAGGTTCCTTCTCTAAGTTGTTTGATCTCAAATCCAATAAAGAACCATAACTCCCCCATCATAGACATCTCGAACCTGTCAGTCATAAGCTTTATAAAATCATCATTAAAAGCTTTATTAGTAGAGCCAAAGATAATGTTGTCTACATATAGTTGGCACACGAAGATATCCCCCTTAACCTTCTTAGTAAAAAGAGTGGGATCGATTTTCCCAACTTCGAAACAACGGTCTAGCAAAAGCTCTTTAAGGTGCTCATACCACGCACATGGGGCTTGTTTAAGGCCATAGAAGTGCCTTATCGAGTTTGTAGACATGGTTCGGGAAGTTGGGATCCTCAAATCCCGGGGGTTGCTTTACATATACCAACTCATGTAGAGGACCATTAAGAAAAGCACTCTTAACGTCCATTTGCTGTAATTTAAAGTTATTATGAGCTGCATAAGCAAGAATGATACAAATGGACTCAAGACAAGCCACATGAGCAAAGGTCTCGCCGAATTCGATGCCTTGAACTTGGGAATAGCTTTGTGCCACGAGTCTTGCCTTGTTCCTTACAACAATGCCATTCTCATCTTGCTTATTCTTGAAAATCCACTTTGTGCCGATAACATTGCAGGAATCCTTAGGCTTCTCTAATAATTTCTAGACCTTGTTGCGCTCGAAATTATTTAACTCTTCATGCATAGCAACAACCTAGTTTGGATCTTCAAGAGCTTCAAACACTTTCTTGGGTTCCACCATGGAAATGTGAGCTTGATGATCACCGAAGCTTGCTAGCTCCCTTCTTGTGGACACCGTCCGTTTGAGATCACCTACAACTTTATCAAGAGTGTGACCTCTCAATTCAAGATTTCGGTCTGCACGAGCTTTGCGGCGAAGTTCAATCAACTTGTTGTTTCTTGGAAGAATTTCTTCATCATTTGAACCTTCATTGGGAATACTCGGTTGACCTTGATCTATAGCTTGATCATCGAGAACAGGAGAAGAAGGCCCTTGCCCTTGATGAAGATCAGTAGCCATAACAGGAGGCTGCTGCTGTTCTGAGACTTCAGGGCCAGATAATCCAGCCGAGGGGATGACCGGATAATCCGGCCTAGGAGTACTTGGTCCTGGCTGGCTATCTTGGATGCTTCTCACTCGAGTTGGAGAAGGGTCGGATAATCCGGTGTCATCCGAAAAATCCGGCGTAGGAGTTGCATCATTTCCTTCGATGATCTATTCAGTCTTAGCATTCAAGGTAGCCTGGACGGATAATCCGATGTCAACCAGATAATCTGGCCTGGAGCTTCTTGGAGCAGATGGTGGATGATCTTCAGCAGGTGGCGGTGATGGTGTAGAAGTTTCTCCAGCAATTGTAGCATGTTGAGCTTGAGTCGATGAGGGCTCTACTAGAGTAGATCATTGTCCTTCCTGATCCGCCACAAGGGGTTCCTCAATGGGGCGGAAAAATCCCACGCCCATTCTTCTTATGGCATCTTGGGGTATTTCAACATCTTCATCACAAACATCAACTTGCCCCACACGGGAGCCATCATTTTCCTCGAACATCACACTACAAGATTCTACAGCAGTTTCGGAGAGCTTATTGTAGACTCTATAAGTGTGGGATTCGGCACCATAACCACCAAAAATACCTTCTAAATCCTTAGACTTGAATTTAGATAAATGAACTCCTTTGATAAGAAAGAAACACTTACAACCAAATACCCGGAAGTAGGAGATGTTTGGCTTGTTACCGGTAAGTATTTCATAAGGTGTTTTGTCCAAGATTTTGCTGAGGTAGAGCCGGTTGGATGAGTGGCATGTGGTAGAAATTGCTTCAGCCTAGAAATTATAGGGTGACTTGAATTCAGCCAACATAGATCTTGCCATACCCATTAAATTCTGGTTCTTCCTGTCGGCTACACCATTTTGTTGAGGGGTGTACGCAGCGAAATATTGGTGTCTTATCCCCTCTTCACTTAGGAAATCATTCAGAGTGTAGTTCTTGAACTCGGAGCCGTTATTGCTATTATTGCCAAATAGGAACATTGTGTTGACGTTGAACCTCGTTGGCGAAATTGATGACCGTTTGTTGAATCTCGCTCTTCACCTTGAAGAAATAAACCCATGTATATCTTGAATGGTTGTCAACGATTACGAGGCAATATTTCTTCCCACCGAGGCTTGCATGAGATGGAGGACCAAAAAGGTCCACATGAAGGAGCTCCAATATCCTCTTTGATGAAATAATTGTCTTCTTTTGATGGAGAGAGTCAAGCATTTTCCCTTCAACACAAGCCCTGGAAACACGATCTTTGGCAAAGGAAATATTTTCTTTTAGTCCAAGGATGTGGCCACCCTTGTGGAGACTTTGCAAAGTTCTCATGTTAACATGGGCTAGACGGCGATGCTAGATCCAACCCGCGTCGGCCTTTCCAAAAAGACACATCGGGCCTGTAGTGGTTTTCCCCGAAAATTCCACCACATGCAGGTCATTTTTGACGTATCCAACGAAAGCGACCTTTAGAGACTTGCTCCACAAGAGTACCACCAAATCACCATCAATAAAAATAGCAAAGCCCATCTTACCAAGAGCACGGACATAAAGTAAATTGTAATCGAGGGTCTCAACAAGCATGATGTCCATGAGTGAGATATCGTGGGCAACCATAACCTTGCCAAGACCCAATACCTCAGATTTTGACTTATCACCATAGGAGACGGTTATATGATCATGGTTTGGCCGCATCTCAAAGATGATCTCCTTGCTTCCGGTCATATGACTCGTGCACCCACTATCGAGCACCTATTTGGACCCACCGGAAGCATAACCCTGCAAGAAAGTTACTTCTTGGTTTTAGGTACCCATTTTCAATGGGTCCTCTCATGTTAGTGACAAGGGTCTTGGGAACCCAAATAGACCAAGAAATGTAGCTATCAAATGGACCAACATAACTAGCATATATATCACCATAGTAATCATGAAATAATTCATAATTAGGATTATTAGCCCCTACAAAACCAATATAGTTAGTCTTTTCATTAGTTATGGTATTTGTCTTTGTTTGAGCAGTTTTGCTCTTCTTCTTCTTCTTCTTCTTCTTTGTCTTGGGAACATAGCCAAGACCCTCTTTTCCATTGCTTGTTCTTTGTTTGCTAAGAATCTCATCTAGGACTTCCTTACCTTTGGGTTGGGATCCCTAGACAAGTTCTTCTTTCAATCTAGCATTTTCTTCAATAACATCTTCATGACCACATGATGGTGTGGAGGTGCTAGTGACGAGGGTTTAACTCATCAATGCCCATTGTTATGGACTTCGGTTTTGGAGAAGGACGGAGCGCTGGAGACATTTATTGGCTAGCAAACAAGCATACAGGGGACGAAGATTTACCTAGGTTCAGGCCTCGTAGAGGTCCCTACTCCTGCTTGTCTGCTCGTGGAATTATCGAAGCAATCGAAAGTTACAATGGTGCGCAGATGCACTCTAGCGAGGGTTGTGGAAACTAGGGCTACGTGTGTCCTCCTCGCCGCCCCCTCCTAGCCCTTATATAGATAGGCTAGGTCTCGGGTGGCAGGTCGAGTCGGTTACAAATTAGGGTTTTCCCCTTCAAACTTTCTATCTTTAACTTCTTCTTGTTCTTCAAACAATCGAGAGTCCGTAGGTTACTCGAGTCCTTTGTTTGGGCGTTGGCGACACCGTGGGCCTGTACGTATTTAGACCGTATATACCAAACTCGGGCACCTGTAGGGTATACCCATGTCAGTAGCCCCCGAGTGTCCAGTGGAATCGCAGATTCGATTGGGACTTTTTGAAGTCTTTCGAGTGCCTGCACGAGCGTATTTCGACTGCTTTATTTGTGTCATAGGGATTGTTGATGTACGTTCCTGATATATTCGAAGTATCGGTATCAGTTAACCACCTTAGGGTGAAACAACGCAATCTACTCGAACTCGAGTCCCCGGACTCGAATCCGGAAAAGTGTTGGTGTAATTCGACTCAAGCTGCGGAGGTCTTCCAGGAGTCGAATTCCAATTATATGGGTGTGAGCACTCGACGCGTCCGTCAAGGCATGTTCATCGTACCTGTAGGCACGGATACATTTCTGGTAGTGCGTAGATAATGCGTTGCCACGCCTTATTCAGGTCTTACCTTCACGCTGTAAGCGCGGCATCCGAAATTTATCATCGCGGAGACGATTCGGGTGACCCAGGAGACGTAGTCTCTTTGTAGGGAAAAATTATGACGCGGTGTCGCCATGAGTTTCGAGTGTCGATGTTATCAACACACAGTTTTTTGTACAAATAATCATAGGGCGCGTGCCCAGCGCTCCCTATCAGAGTAGCCCCCGAGTGCCTGGTTGAGTCGAAGACTCAGGCAGGGACTAAAGAACTTTTGCGACTGCTGTCGTCTTTTGCTTGCTTGTTTCAGTCGAATTTGTTTCCGGCGCTCCCTATGGGAGTAACCCATATCCATAGTCGAACCGTATTTCGAGTGGTTGGGTTTGCCTTTTATTGTCCATGTTCCTGCAAAAAGAAGATAAAAATCGTAGGGTGCGTTTCCAGCGCTCCCTATGGGAGTAGCCCCCGAGTGCTTGGTGGAGTCAAAGACTCAAGCAAGGACTAAAGTAGTCGAAGTTTCCGCTGCGTAGCTTTGATGATGTCAGTGCTGACGCTTTTATGACCTCAGTTGCCCACGTGAGCGAATTTGACGGGACGTGACGAGCAGTGGGTCCCACTTTCTGACTTTGATTTGACTGGGCGTGCGTAATCTTTATTTTACATGCGTCTCCTTGATTTCCGCGCGTAATGGGAGTAGTGGAGGGACGGTTCGTGCTTCCACTCCTCCACGTTTCCAGCACGATGTGTGCCACGCGTCCAGTAGGGTTTTTCTGAGCCATTGGATTGCATCTTCTAGGGGTTAAGTAGCAGCGGTGTGACGGTAATTTTCCCATCTGTTCCCATTCATCCTTGCTGCCATCGCCATTGCCGCTGCTCCTCTGCTTTTCTCTGCGCTCGTTTCCTCCACTACGCTGGACCAGCTCCACTCGTTTCCAAGCTACTTTCTTCGCTCGCATCGCCGTCGCGCAATGGGGAAGAAGAAGGGAGGCGCTACCGCTGATTCCACGGCCACCGTTGCCACGGCGAAGAAGAAGGGCGGCTCCGCCGCTGCAGGCACCAGCACCGCCGCCGGCGGGAAGAAGAAGGTCCCAGGCACTTGCGTCACGAATGGTGCGTGGCGCCCCTCCATCATCAAGGCGTCTGATCTCCGTCTTCTTCGCCAAGACGGAGTACTGTCCGCAGCAGTCGCCTACACGCGCGTCCCCAGCAGTGAGACAATTCTTGCTCCCCCCGCTGGTTTTCGAGTGATGTTTCTTGCATTCATCATTCGCGGTCTCTCCTTGCCCCTTCACCCCTTTTAGGGGTCTCCTTTGTTTCTACGGGCTTCAGCTCCATCAGCTGTCCCCGAATTCCATCCTCCATATCTCTTGCTTCATCACTCTCTCGGTCTCTTCAAGCGCCTCTTCAGACTGAAGCGCCAATCCGCATATGGCTCTTTAGTCTATGATGTAGGTGGTTGCGGAATCCACGTCGATCCATCCGCCACCTACTTTGACATCAAGCTCATGGCGTCCGTCCAAGGGTGGAGGGACAAATGGTTCTACATTCGCGATGAGAAAGCGAACGGTGAGCTCTTTGGACTCGCGCCCTTCGATCCCGCGACGCCATGCAGGAGGATGCGCTCCTAGAAGAACGTAGTCATGCCAGGCGAATCCGCGGAGACAGATGCGCTGTATAGGCGCGTCTGCGACCTTGAGAGTCGCATTGGCAAAGAGGAGGGAGGCTGCGCCCTCATCTGCACTTGGTTGCGCCGTCGCGTCCAGCCCCTACAAGCCAAAGTCCACCCCATGTTTCAGTGGGCTGGTGCTAATGATGCCACTTGCGTGTCTGCCGATGGCATGTCCGCGAGTGAGGTGGACAAGAGGGTTCGACTGGTCACCAAGTACACCGTCAAGGATGTACTTCCTAGTGAGCCAGTTGTTCCTCCATTTGATGTTGCGAATCCTCCTCCTGAGGTATAGTTGTGCTACGCAGTAGCTGAATTTGTCGATTGCTTTTCTGGTGCTTACTTGCTTTTTGCTGAATTTTGTTGTCTGCATGCAGGATTGGGCGGTGTCGCCTTGTATGCCCCCTCTTCCTGAGGGGATTATTCCTCGTGAAGCTTTGGAGGAGGACGAGTCAAAGTCGACTGTCCCTTCTGATGTGGAGGAGGAAGCCCCCGAGTCCGATAGTCCGGATACTCGCAAGCGTTCGCGCAACGAGGATTCCGATGTGTCGTCTCCTTCGACTCCGGAAAGTACGGGTGTTGGTGCGGAGTCACCAATTCCTGCCGTTCATGTGAGTGCTGTGGCACCATCTTCTCGCAAGAAGATGCGATTGCCCAAGGAGTCTTCGTCGGAGTCGGTGGAGGCCACATTTGACTTTGACAAGTTTGACTGGTAAGTTTTCTAGTTCACTTGTTTCTTCTCTGTTTTGTCCTTGTTGGCTTGTCTCAGAGTTTGCCCTTTCTCAATGTGGGTTTTGTCTTGTAGTCAAGAGGCGTCGTCATCTTCTGTCGACGTCCAATTTTTGAAGGAATCAGGAGTCGCGACCTCAAGGGCCAAGAAAGAGGTCAAGCGCGCTCCTTCTCCTCCATTGGCGGCCCACTCCGGGCACAACTCTTCCAGTTCTCCTCATGCAGGGGAGCATCGAATGGTTGCTCGGATGATGGTACAGCAAACATCTTCGGAGTCATTGGAGGACCATGTGAGTGTAGTTTTTTCTCCATTGTTGTGTTGTAGTCGATGTTATCTATTGCCTCTGATGGTTCCTTGTTGTACGATAGCTCCTCGTGAAGGAAGCCCAGCACTTGGCAGAACAAGTGATGGCGATGGGCCACCAGCATGCAATGCTGGAGATGCGTCACCGCGTGGTTGAAAGTGAGTGTTCTACACTTATTCTTCTTCGTCTTCTCCTTTTGATATAGTTGACTGACAGTCAACTTTTGTTTGTCGTGTAGCTGAACATAATGCCTTATTGCGTGACGCCACCACCTTGGAGAAGACACTTGCCACGGCTGTGAAGGAGCGCGACGAGGCAATCGCAGCGCGTGACGAGGCGCGAAAGCGTGAAGAGGATTTGCGTGCCTCCTTCGCGGCCAGGGAGAAGTTGTCCGAAGAACAACTGTTCTCAATCGCCAAGGCCCTCTGAGGTACTTTGCTTGTGTATATTGTTACCCTTCTCTGCTTCAAATGCTTTTGCCGGTGGCGCTGATGTTTTTTTCCATGTGTGGATTTATGTCCAGATGTTGGCGATTTGAGCTTCGACTAGCAGGCCCTTCGTCGTGATGACGCTCTGGCAGGTGCGCTGTCAGCAGTCGAAGACCGCAGCACCGCCGTGCAGGACACGCTCTCCAAGGCCAAAAGCGTACTCAGTCGCCTTTGGGAGGAGCTGATGCCCAAGGCGGAGCTAGTCGAAAATATCGACGAGCTGGTGGAGTCACTCGCCGGAGGTTTGCCTTCTAGCTTCAAGAACTCCCTCTGCGCGGCCGGCGCATCCATGTCACTTGCCATGGTGCAGGCCCACGGAGTCGAGATCGATCCTACCGCGGTGTCGAAGGCGATGCCTGTTAGCACGGATGGCCAGCAGGTAGTCTTTGCTCCCTTCGCGACTGCCTGTGGCAAATATGGGCATCATTTGATAAAAACCGTTACGAAGTACTCTGAGGAGCTCCAACGTGCCAAGAAGGCGGCGAAAGTTTCGGCATCAGGGGCTGGCGGAAAGTCAGTGGCGTCTGACACTGCCACGGACTTGATGAAGCTCCCGAAGTCGTCGAAGTCGAAGAAGCCAGTTGCTCCTTAGTTTGCTTTGTAATAGTTAATTTAGTTTATGTCCTTTTGTTTAAGAACATGCCTGCTAGCGAGTGTATCTGTTGATACTTTTGCTAGTCTTGAATGCATCTGATCCTTTTGTCTTTGCGTTGATTTGGTCTTCTTATTTGCTTCTATCTTGACTTGTGGTAGGGTAAATCAAGTGATCCTTTGAGGGAGCCTCAGGACTCGCCGACTCTTGATGATACCGTGGCACCACCATGCTCTAGGGTAGATGAGTTGTCCTTGCTTTCGTGACTGCGTGACCGCGTGAAGTAGCTAGAGCGTGAGTAGCCCGTGCTCCGCGGTAATGCGGATGTATGGAAGTCGAAGGCGGAAAAAGCCGCCGCCCAAGAGCAGTATCTGCTTGGCGAGGTGACGCAGTTGGGCGACCAATTCAAATGTTAGTTTGCTTGTTCTCATCTTTTCCTTGTAGTTACTTGTAGTGGTATGTTGTACTCATGCTGCTATTGCTGCTTCATGTAGTTGTCAGCGCGTGTCATCCGCAGGAGGAGAAGGATAGAATTGCCATTCGCCTGCATGACCTCACCCGGGAGCAACTACAAGAGAGTGGATACTTCTAGGTAGATCATGATCATGCGACTGCGCTGGCGACCCTGCAGGATCGTGTGTCGCGAGTGCTGCTCTTTTTGAAGAAGTCACAGTCATGCTTGAAGAAAATTTATCGGACGATGTTTCTGCTGGATGATACTCCATCAAGTTTACTGGCCCTCCTTGCCAAGTTTCAAGATCTGAGCGCTGTTCGCGAGTGCGTGAGGCAACAGTTGGTGGCTGGTGCCAAGGCCGCTTTGTCAATGGTGCGACTGCACAGGCCTGACGTAGATGTTGCGGCAATTGCGTCTGGGCCGCCTGCACCACCAGCAGGTTCTGCTTGGAACATGGTGCCGCACTACCAGGCGGTGGATCGCCCAGCAGAAGAAATCGTCGAATTTTTTGAGGAACAAACCAACATTCTCCTGCTGCAGTAGTAGCCTAGTTTGTACCCTACACATAAGTGTACTTGTGTTGTAAAGTTCGTATAATTGTTGTAAATAATTTATTGTCGAATGTGCATAAAGAGTTTTGTTAGTATGAAGTGCGTTGCACTATGCGAATCCTTTTCGTTAGCCTGGTCATGTTTTATCTCGGTCCCTTGTCAACCTGTCAGGTCCGTTGCAGCTAGGTTGAGATTGTGTTTAAGGGTTTCGATTGATGTACCAGCTACTCAGGATATCGCGTTTTGGTTCGAAGAACAGATGTGTATAGGGTGGCGCAGCCCTCGAGTAGATAAATCGAAAAAGTAAAGGAGAACACAGAGTTTTGGGGAACTTAGCTTTTATTTATTCGAAGGACAGTGCGAGGTACAATGTGTGGCTGAGTAGCCTTGGCTGAGTAGCCTTATTTGCAATGTAAAAGTAAAACGACTAGGGGTAGAAGCGTCGCAGTTGTGCGACGTTCTAGGGGTTGGAGTATGCGACTCCTGTCTCTAAATCTTTGAGGCGATATGCGCCACCTGGGATTACTACTGTAATCACGTACGGTCCTTCCCAGGGGGACTCGAGCTTGAGATGCCCCTGCTGCTTCAGTCGCAGGACCAGGTCGCCTTCGACGAAGGATCTAGGGCGAAGCCTCCTACTGTGATAGTTGCGCAGGTTCTGCTGGTAGATCATTGATCTTTCCGTGGCGATTTCCCTTGCTTCGTCAAGGAGGTCGACGGAATCTTTGAGTGCGAGGGATGACTCTTGTTCGTTGTAAGCGACCACGTGCGGCGCCTTGTACCATACTTCGGCGGGTAGCACTGCCTCTGCTCCGTGCACCATAAAGAATGGCGTGTAGCCCGTGGCGCTGTTTGCAGTTGTACGTAGGCTCCAGAGTACGGATTGCAGTTCGTCCGGCCAGCAACCCGCGGCTTGTTCGAGTGGCTGGAGGAATCGCTTCTTGATGCCACTGCAGACGAGCCCGTTTGCTTTTTCCACCTGACCGTTGGTCTCTGGATGCGCTACTGAAGCGTAGCTGATGTTGATCCCCAGGTTCTCGCAGAATTCTTGGAACTCCTTGGGTGTGAAGTTTGTCCCGTTGTCGGTGATGATGTTGTGTGGTACTCTGAAGCGGTAGACGATGGACTCGAAGAACTTAACTGCGTTGTGCCCTAATTGGTTGGTCACTGGCATGGCCTCAATCCACTTGGTGAATTTGTCGACTGCGACCAAGAGGTAGACGTAGCCTCCTCGCAAGGACCTTGGAAGTTTGCCGACCATGTCGAGGCCCCATTGCACGAAGGGCCAGGCCAATGGGATTGGTCGTAGCTCTGCGCCCGGTGTGTGTGGCTTGTCCGCGAATCGCTGGCAAGCATTGCATTTTTGGACTATGTCTTTAGCGTCGCACATGGCCGTAGGCCAGTAGAATCTAGCTCGTAGAGCTTTGGCAACGAGGGCGCGACTGCCGGCGTGGTGCCCGCAGGTCCCTTCATGGATGTTGAGGGGAACTGCTTTTCCACCGGCCATGGAGACGCATCGTTGGAGTACTCTTGTGATGCTACGTTTATACAGTTCGCCGTTGATAATAGCGAATGCCTTGGATCGTCGCGCAATGTGCCATGCATCTGTCGGATCATCCGATAGCCTCTTGCTGAGGAGGTACGTGATGTACGGCTGCGTCCAGGATTGTTAAATCATCATGATGCTCATTGGTCCCTCGAGTCCGGTGTCCAGCTCCAATTCATCGAGTGCCATTGGCTCATTGGGTGGCGTAGCCCCCGAGTCCGTTGCTGCGCTTGTTTTCTTCTCTACGGCCTTTGGCTTGATGGAGCATTCGCAAATGCGCTCGAGAAATACCCCAGGTGGTATGGGGGCGCAGGTAGAGCCTATGTTGGCGAGTGCGTCCGCCTCTTCGTTGCTTTCGCAGCCTACGTGCCGCAGCTCGCAACCGTCGAAGTCTCCTTCGAGTGTGTCGTAGAGGTCGCGGTACGCGATCATGTTGTCGTTCAGTGCGTCGCACTCATGCATTGTTTGGTTGACGACCAACTTGGAGTCGCCGTATATGATGAGCCTCTTGGCGTCGTAGGCTTTTGCCATCCTCATCCCGTGCAACAGGGCCTCGTATTCAGCATCATTGTTTGAGGCTGTGAACTGCATTCGCAAGATGTATTTCAGTTTATCCCCTTGAGGTGATGTCAGTATGACACCTGCGCCTGCTCCGTCTTTCCGCTTGGACCCATCAAAGTGCATTGTCCAGAGGTAGGACATATCTAGCTTGTCTGGGAGCTGGTTCTCCATCCAGTGCACGAGGAAGTCAGGGAGAACTTGCGACTTGATTGCGTCGCGCTTTTCGTATGTGATGTCTCGTGGAGACAGCTCTATTCCCCAAAGCGCGAATCGCCCCGTGGCGTCGGGGTTATTGAGGATATGTCCCAATGGGGCGTCGTTGAACAAAACGATTGGGTGTTCCTGGAAGTAGTGGCGCAGTCGCCGGGCGGTCATAAAGACGACGTACGCCAGCTTCTGGTAGTGCGGGTACTGCTGTTTTGTTGGCGTGAGGACCTCGCTGAGGTAGTATACTGGGCGTTGTACGCCGTGGACCTTGTTTTCCTCAGCTCGCTCGACGAAGAGCACTGTGCTGACCACCTGGTTGGTAGCAGAGATGTACAGCAACAGTGGTTCCCTTTCTCGTGGGGTCACCAGCATTGGCGAAGTGGATAGCAAGCGCTTGAGGTCTTCGAATGCTTCTTGCGCTTCAGCGGTCCACTCGAATTTTTCAGTTTTGCGGAGGAGCTGGTAGAAGGGCAGTGCCTTTTCACCCATTCGACTGATGGATTGACTGAGGGCCGCGATTCGTCCGTCCAGCTGCTGGACGCCCCTTATGTTTTTCGGCTTCTCCATGGCCAGTATGGCTTTTATCTTCTTCGGGTTCGCCTCGATCCCCCTCGCGGAGATGAGATACCCAAGTAGCTGCCCAGATGGTACGCCGAAGGCGCATTTGTCCGGGTTGAGCTTGATTTGGTAGCGGTCAAGATTGGCGAAGGTTTCGCGCAAATCGTCGATTAGAGAGGCTTCCTCCTTGGTCTTGATTACTATGTCGTCGACATAGACTTGGATGTTGCGACCTAGTTGTTCCTTGAGGCAAGCCTGCATGCATCGCTGGTAGGTGGCTCCCACGTTCTTTATCCCGAAGGGCATTGTGTTGTAGCAGAACACACCAAAGGGCATTGTAAACGCTATTTTCTCTTGATCTTCCTCCTTCATTCGAATTTGATTATAGCCTAAGTAGGCGTCGAGGAAGCAGAGGCGCTCGCATCCCGCGGTGGAGTCGATGATCTGGTCGATCCGTGGCAACGGGAAGTGGTCCTTTGGGTAGTGCTTGTTCAGAGAGGTGAAGTCCACGCACATCCGCAGGATATCCGTGTCCTTTTTTGGTACCAGCACCGTGTTGGCGAACCAAGTGCTTTCCTTGATCTCGCATTTTAATTTGGCCTCAAGGAGTGTGTTGATCTCCATTCCAACTGCTTGCGCTCGTGGCTCAGACAGTCGCTAGATTGTTTGCTTGACTGGCCTTGTGTCGGGGTTGACGTTGAGTGTGTGCTCGGCGAATTCCCTGGGAACTCCTGGCATGTCCACAGGACACCAGGTGAAAATTTCCCAGTGCTCACGGAGGAATTCGACGAGCGTGAGTTCCTATGCGGGACTCAGGTTGTTGGCGATGAGGGCCGTCTTGGTGGGATCCGATGGGTGGACCTGCACTTTCTTTGTGTGCACAGATGAGTCGAAGGAGAGATCAGGTGAGCTTGGCCTGCTCAAGGGAGGCAGGTTGTTTTCTGTCATCTCCTTCAGTCTCGCGAGTTCCTCCTGCATGCCAAAGGACTGGGAAACTCTGTTGAATTCCCTATCGCAACTGTCAGATCGCTCGAAGCTCCCGTTGATCATGATGACGCCATTGGGACCTGGCATTTTCATCTGCAGGTAGGCATAGTGGGGCACTGCCATGAACCTAGCGAATGTGACGTGCCCGAGTATGCAATGGTATTGTGAGGGCCAGTCGACGACCTCAAAGTCGATGCGCTTGCGCCGGAAGTTCTTCGGCATGCCGAAGATGACGTCGAGGTTGATTTTGCCCAGGGGGTATACACCTTTCCCTGGGACGATTCCGTGGAACGTTGTGTCTGATGCCTCCAGGTAGGTTAGAGGGATTCTCATTGCTCGCAAGGTACTCACGAATATGAGGTTGATGCCGCTTCCGCCATCTATGAAGACGCGGCTCATGTCGAAGCCTCCAATTTGCGCCTCAAGTACGAGGGGGCAATGACCTAGACGGGGTATCTGAGGCGGATGGTCGCGCTTGTCGAAGGTGATGCATGACTCGCTTCCACTGAGGTACTCAGTGGTGGAGGGTGGCGAGTGCGTGGCCAAGTTGACTTGTCGAGTGATGGCCTTCTGCACCCTGTTGGAGGGGCGTCCCTTTTGGATCATCATGGTGCCCATGGCCCATGGGTACGGTTCGCCTCCGTGGTGCTGGTCCGGTGCAGCCGCATTCGGTGGTGGTCCAGGTGGTGGTGGCGGTGCGCCATGTGCCACGGTGCCTGGAGCGGCTCTGTAGCCTCTTTCGACTGCATTGCGGTTCATCCGCACCAACCCCTCATGTAGCTTGAGGAACTCGTGGCTGTACTTCCTCTTGCCATCATGCTTGTCGATGTAGAAGTGCACCGTGCAAGGCCCGGACAGTTTGTCCTCGATGGAGTTCGCGGGTGCCTCATCACGAGTGCGGCGTTGCCACACTTGCGTGGTTTTCCCGGAGTCGCGATATCCGCCGCTACGGTATCTGCTGTTGCGGTTATCGTCGCGTCTATCGGCGTAGCCGGCCGCGACCATGTTGACGTCGTCGCGGTCGTCGTAGATGCGCATGCGGCGCTTGCCCCGGCGGTCGCGTCTGCGTTCGAGTTCTGCCTCCTTGTCGGAGTGAGCGCGATTCTTCACCGAATCTTCTCCATCGGCCCACCGATTCGCGATCTCCATCAGGTGGTCGATGGTCTGGGGCTTTGAGCGGCCTAGCTCCTCCCTGAGTTCTAGGCGACGGATGCCACCGTTGAATGCGTCAATCGCGCGATCTTTTGAGATGTTCTCTGCGGAGTTCTTGATGATGGACCACCTTTGGATGTAGGAGCACAGCGATGCGCCAGATCTTTGTTGGCAGCATCTCAGCTCTTCGATTGATGCGGGCCGCTTGTATGTGCCCTTAAAGTTGCGCACGAAGCTATAGACCAGCTTGTCCCAACTGCGAATGGATCCGCGTGGGAGGTTGTTGAGCCATGCTGGGGCGGCGCCCTGCAGCTGTAGCTGCAGGCATTGCATGGCAGTGCTTCGACTGCCCCCGTGGAGTCTGACGGAGGAGATGTGGTCCTCCAGCCAGATCTTGGAGTCCTGTAGGCCGTCAAACTTCGGGTTCTCCGATGGGAGTTTAAACCCTTTAGGCCTTCGCTTCTGCCTAATGGATCTGCTGAAGCATCTGGCGCCGCAGAGCTCCCCATCTTCTTCTTCTGTGTCAGTCGACCGAGCACGTCATGCCCTTGATTTGTCGATCTTGCGTTGCATGAGGTCGTCGCGCGCATCGTAGTCATGGTCGTGTCGCCGTGAGCGGCGGCGTCGAGACAGGTCGTGACTGTCATCGCTGGATGAGGGCGAGGAGTAGCGCTTTGCTAGTGCTTTGCCCTTCTTTGGGTCTGGTGTTGGCTCCTTGTCGAGGGCCGCCTCGATTAATCCCAAGCCCGCGATTGTAGATCGGTGCATGGCGGTTCGGGGATCTCCAGCTGGCGGCTGGTTGTTAAGGAGGTACATGGTGGCCGCTGTCACCGCAGCCTGCGACGTCCTAGGGACCACGTTGCCCCTCGTTTCGACTGTCATAGTGCCGAAGTCGAGGAATTTTGTGGCTTCTATGCGTTCTTACTCGGTGAGATGGGCCATCCGCGATTGCCTCTTCTTGGCGAGGTACTCGTTGCCCCTTGAGGAGGATCCTCCATAGGAGGAGAGCCCAGCGCGACGAAGGCTCGATTCGTCCGCTGCCTTTTTACGCGCTTCGAGTTGCGCGATTGTCTGCAGTTGGCGCTTGAATTCTTCCTTCAGGAGCTAGTGATAGCCCATCAGCAGTTCTTGCGGGGATCCGAAGGGTAGAGGGGCGCCTCGTAGGGCCTCGCGGCAGCGATCCCATTCTTGCTCGTTGAGCTTGATCACGACGCGTTCGCCGGTTTGCTCATTGAGTATGCTCGGAGGTTCGGCTGCTCCTCCATTGTTGACGGGGGCGCGATTGCCACCGTTACCGTCGTTGCCACCATTGCCACCATTGCCGGCATTGGGTGGATCGGTGCCGTTACCTGGGTTGCCACCGTTGTCGCGATTGGCAGAGGTATTGCCTGTGTTGATGACGGCGCACATGAAGTGATTAGGGAAGCTGTTGCTTCCACAACTCTCAGATCCAGAACCGTAGGTTCCATCTTCTGTGGCCAGATCGCTCAGTTCGGAGTCGCGACTGCTGTCGCTGACCGTGTTTTCGACTGTTGCCGGGGCGTTGAGCTCGCTGAGGGTGCCGATCGATGGAGGGAACCATGATGCTGGGGCAATCGCCGGTGCTGTCGGCTGATCAGGCATGGGAAGCGTGCCCATCTGACCAACTTGGAAGTGGAAGCTCCCGATCGCCAGGCTGATTCCGTCGCCCACGGACTCGAAGGCCGGGCGAGTGGCCGGCGTGTGGCCGGGGAAGTCGAACACACCGAAGAGCTGGCAAATCTCAGTTGTTGCGGAGTTGTAGATCGCAGTCGATGGGGCCGAAGAAGCCGCAACATCAGCACTCCCAATTCCCACAGACGGCGCCAATTGACGTGGGTTTAACTCATCAATGCCCATTGTTATGGACTTGGGTTTTGGAGAAGGAGGGAGCGCTGGAGACATCTATCGGCTAGCAAACAAGCACACATGGGACGAAGATTTACCCAGGTTCAGGCCTCGTAGAGGTCCCTACTCCTACTTGTCTGCTCGTGGAATTATCGAAGGAATCGAAAGTTACAATGGTGCGCAGATGCAATCTGGCGAGGGTTGTGGAAACTAGGGCTATGTGTGTCCTCCTCGCTGCCCCCTCCTAGCCCTTATATAGATAGGCTAGGTCTCGGGTGGCAGGTCGAGTCAGTTACAAATTAGGGTTTTCCCCTTCAAACTTTCTATCTTTAACTTCTTGTTCTTCAAACAATCGAGAGTCCGTAGGTTACTCGAGTCCTTTGTTTGGGCCTTGGCGACACCGTGGGCCTATACGTATTTAGACCGTATATACCAAACTCGAGTACCTGTAGGGTATACCCATGTCAGCTAGTCATATTATACTTGTCAAATTGAGTTTGGAGATGATCATGAGACTCATTTAGAGTAGAGTGTTCACTCTCCAATGCCTTGTAGGCAATGTCAAGTTTCTCTAATTCCTCTGAGAGTCTAGCATGAGCAGCCCCAAAGTCAATCTTCGCCTTCTTTAATTTCTTCACCTTAGCAAGAGCATTGTCATGTTCCTTTATGAGGTGGGCAACAATCTCTTCATGAGACTCCTCAATTGACTCAAGTATCTCCTCTAGAGAGACTCGAGACTCTTCTTCTTCTAGATCATTCTTCAAAGAGGCTATCTCCATGGCATCTTCTCTGTCAATTCTCCCCTTTTCTTCGAGGAGTTCTTCAGAGTGAGAAAGTTGGCTCATAAGAGCATCAAAATGAAGTTTGTGCTCACCTTGCAAGTTAGTAAAAAAATTGTCCAAAGCAATAACTTCTTCCTTTACCATAAGACTTGTATGGTCATCCAAATCAACATTCATAGTGATCTTAGGAAATGAAGAAATAGTAGGTGATACCTCGGAACCTCTTGCTATAAGGCAAGTGGCGTTCTTATTGATGATGTTCTCATTAGGGGAATCAAAGAGCGGTGTGGGAGTAGATGTGGTGGCTATTGCAGCCACCTGTCGAGTGCTATCTTCATCCTCCTCGTCTTCACTTCCAGGTGAGTATTCTTCTTATGCCACCAAAACAATCTTTGGTTGCTTCTTGTAGGGAGCACTCTTCTTGATGAACGGCTTCTTCCGAGGTGCCTTTGATTTTTCCTTGAGGACGAGCCTGCCCCATTATCTTCTCTACTTTGATAGGGACACTCATCCACAAAGTGTAAACGGTATCCACAATTGTAGCAAGTTCTCAGTTTTGGGCCATTCTCCTTTCGCCCACTTGACCCATTCTTGCGCTCAAGTTCAACTTTAGCCTTAGTTGGGTCCTTCCAAAAGTTTCTTGCGTAGAAGGCCATGTACTCACCATGAGCACGCTTGACCTCATCGGGACAGCTCATGGAGACAACATCAAACCCTCCATCATTCTCATCTTGTTCAACAACATTGGCCTTTAGAGCAACATTGACTCCTTTTTGCATCCCAATTGCCTGAGCACGAGCATCTTCAGCATTCTTAGCTGCTACCTTGAAGGCCGCCATTTCTTGCATGACTTCATTGGAAGTCATTTGGTGGTAGTTGTGTCTACCTTGCAAACTCTTCAAGTCCATGGGCTCAAATGGCATGAGGGCACTCACATATTTCCTTTTGATCCAAGCATCATCAATATGAGTGGCACCATGCTTTCTAAACATTGTTGCAATGCTCTTGAGCCTTCTATACATGTCTTCATGGTCCTCACCATCCAACATGTAGAATACTGCAGCTTCATTGCTTAGAGCATCATACCTATTTCTTCTCATGCTTTCATTGCCAATGAACAAGTCGGTGAGAGCATCCGACCCTTATTTGGCGGTGTTCAAGTGCTCAATATGTGGCATGTCCTTGGGGCCCACACCAAGCTGAATCATGTGAAGAGCCGTTGCATTTAGTTGACTGTCCACCGCTTCTCTTATTGTGAAGTTGGTGGAGTCTCCAATATGAAGGCCATCTTCAATGATCCTCCAAAGCTCAATCGACGAACTGAACACATGAGATTTCATTAAGAATTGCCATTGATTAAAACAAGATGCAGTAAGCTTGGGTGGATCACCCCTATTGTTTATATGGGGATGAGGGATAGGTGGGTGATACGTTGCAAACGTATCTATAATTTTTGATGTTCCATGCTTGGTTTTTATCTACTTTCTTATGTTTTGCCCACACTTTGGAGTATTTTTGTACACTTTCTTGGACTAACCTATTAACAAGATGCCACCGTGCCAGTTGCCTGTTTTCTGCTGTTTTTGGTTCCAGGAAAGTCAGAAAATCAATATTCTTGGAATTGGACCGGACAAAAGCCAAGTTGATATTTTCCCGGAAGATTCACAGACCCAGAAGGAGAGACAGAGAGGGGCCACAGGGTGGCCACACCACCCCTGGGCGCGAGTCCACCTAGGCCGCGCCAGGGCATGGTGTGGCCCCCCTGGCCGGCCACCGACCTTGCCTCTTTCGCCTATATATCTCCCCCGATGCAAAAACCCTAAAGAGTCAATCAGAAATCCACGAAAAGTTCCGCAGCACTGCCGCCACCAAAGGGGAGATTCGGGGGACAGAAAGTCTCTGTTCCGGCACCCTGCTGGGATGGGGACGTGCCCCCGGAGCCATCTCCATCGATATCCACCACCATCTCTATCACCATTGTTGATTCCCATGATGATGAGGGAGTAGTTCTTCCTCAAGGCTAAGGGTTCTATCGGTAGCTATGTGTTCATCTCTCTCTCTATGCATGATCATATTGTGATCATGAGCTTTGTAATCAAGTAGATCTACCTTGCTACTCAAGTGCTTTATTAGATCTCTGCTCTCCCCATGTGTGTGAAGTTGACAGTGTGCACACCATGGTGGCACTTAGGCTAGAGATTACAAATACTTGTTATGAGTTATATTTGGAGTTGGATGTCTTTATGAAATTGTGGTGTTTGTTGGAACCATCCAGTGCTCAAGGTGACAGTGTGGGGTTATCTAGATGTGGAAAGCAAACTTTGAGGTGTGCTGTTATAGCCCTACCATGGATTAGAGTGTCCAACCGGAGAGTAGTTAAGAGTAGTATCATGAAGATAATATATTTATATGAGAGTGTTCACTAGTGAAAGTATGATCCCTAGGACGTGTTTCTAAACATTCAAACACCGTTTGCAACTAGATCTGTTACATGTTTGCTTGCTTCCACCTTTATTTCAGATTGCCTTTAGTCTCTTCCACGCCATCAAGCTATTTTCTGGCATCGTTGTCTTTTATCCATACCACTTGTATTTCACTATCCCACGCCGAACTAGTGCACCTATACACCTGACAAGTGTATTGGGTTTGTTGGGGACACAAGAGACTTCTTGTATCTTGATTGCAGGGTTGCTTGAGAGGGGATACCTTTGACCACTTCCTCCCTGAGTTCGATAAACCTTGGGTGATCCACTTAAGGGAAAACTTGCTGCTGTTCTACAAACCTCTGCACTTGGAGGCCCAACAACTGTCTACAAGAATAGAAGTGCGTAGACATCAAGCTATTTTCTGGCGTCGTTGCCGGGGAGGTAAGGTAAAAGGTACTCACATCTTCTGGCTACTAAGCTATCTTCTAGTACTGTTGCTGGTGTGTGAGTGCTCGAAGTTATTTACTTTAGATTCTGCAATTTTGTATTTTTTTTTCTTGTTTTCACTAGTTAGGCTTAATGGAAAACAACAACAAAAATTAGAGAGCTTTATAGTATTTATCTTGAGTTAGGACATGAAGTGTTTGAAGAGAAAATTAAAAAACCTATGGAACTTTATTTGCATGCTAATAGCAATGTTGTTAGTATGAATTCTTTGGACACCATTATTGCTAATGTGGAAAAGTCTAAGATTTGGGAAGCTAGTTTTAATGAAAATGATCTTTTTAGTTCCCCAGCTTTGGAAGATAGCTATTCTATTTCTTATGATGATACCAAACCTCAAATATATAATGATTACAATAATGAATATGATATTTTCAGTCCACCTACTATTGAGGAGAAAACTAATTATGATTACAATATGCCCCCTATATTTGATGATTATGGTGATGAGATTAATAATGATAGCTATTTTGTTGAATTTGCTCCTACTACAATTAATAAGAATGACTATGTTTATGTGGGGAGTATTAATTCTTTCATGCATGTGGCTCATGATAAGAATGTTTTATGTGATAGTTATATTGTTAATTTTATTCATGATGCTACTGAAAGTTATTATGAGAGAGGGAAACATGGTTTTATGTATCTCAACAAAATTAAGTTTCCCCTCTTTATGTTGAAAGTCTTGAAGTTGCACTTGTTTTGCTTTCCTATGCTTGTTGCTTTGTGCTTTCATGACTTGTTTCTTTACAAGATTCCTATGCATAGGAAGTGGGTTAGACTTAAATGTGCTTTGAGTTTGCTTCTTGATGCTCTCTTTTACTTTAATTCATATTTATTATGTGAGCATCTTCTCAAACTATCATGCCTAACTTAAAGGCGTTAAAGAAAAGTACTTATTGGGAGATAACCCAAAAGTTTTAGACGAGCCTTGGAAGTTATTACTTAAGTAATAACCTCTCCTTATCATTTTTGTGTGGTTTTTGTGCCAAGAGTAACCTCTAATGAGAGAGAAGTAATGCTTGGGAAAGTTGTTGTCCCGAAACAGATTTTTGTTCTTCACTATAAAAATTCGTGTAAAATCTCTGTACGTCCTTTTGAGGCATGAATTTTGTGCTTCTACCCCAGGTTGTTATCTAACTTTCGTTAGTTCAACACTTTTTGATTTGAGCAACAGAAGGTCTTCGAAAAAATTTGTCTTTACCTGCTGGTCTGTTTTGACAGATTTCTGCCTTTATTTGCATTCGCTTCTTGTTGGTTCCATTTTGAGTTCTTTTGGGGAATTGAGCTTTTTGAGGGAAGTGCTACAGTAGCTTGTTTTTTATTGGAATTTTTATTAATGTTTAAACTGAACCCAAACACTTATTATCTTGAGTGCACTAATGTTGCTAATAAAGATTGTGTGAAGTTTTGTATGAAGGAAAAAATTCAGGTTTAAGGAGAGAATGATGTAATGAGATGAAGAATGGACTAAAGCTCAAACTTGGGGATGCCACCCCGTTTCACCCCAAGAAATATCCAAGAAGTACAAGCGTCAAAGCTTGGGGATGCCCAAGGCATCCCCTTCTTCATCAATAAAAATCTCAGGTCTTCCACACACTTCATTTTTATTGTTTCATGCACTATTGTGTTGTTTTTGGAGCGTCTTCTTTTTCGTTTTTCGTTTTGGTTTTTGTTTGCTTGGTTTGCTTAGTTTGCTGAATAAATTGGTTGGACCCCCTCTTTCATGCATTGGTTTTCAAATAGTTTGGTTTGGATTGGAAAAGAGTAGGAAAGTTCATGCTTAAGTGGTAAAGAGAGCTTGTTTTTGACTGTGGCCTATGCTTTGTCATGCCATGCTTGATATTGTTTTGGCTTTATGCTTAGTATTCTTTGCTGTAGCATGACATGTTATAAACAATTGATATTGCTTAATGTGCCTTGGAAGAATCATGCGTTGTTTTAGCATATTAAAGCATAGTATTGTGGTATTCTCCTTTGATGCTTTATTTGGGTTGACTTGGCTCATGCTCACACCATGTTATGACTATCCCAAGTCACCATAGCCTTTATGATCCTTTAGTTTTCGACTTGTAATATCACTTTATGCTTTAATTAATGATGTTTTGTCGCTTTTCATGAGTATGGCCATTATTGCTCTCTTAGTTGGTCGCTTCTAGTCTTTTGCTAGCCTCCATAACCAAGTATGAGTTCCACTCATGCATCCAATTCCTGAAACCAAGTTATTCCAAAGAGTCCACCATACCTACCTATTAGCATATGATATTCCAAGTATATTCATGTTTTTATCTACCTTCCAAATTAAACTTGTTATGTGAAAATTAGTGATTAAAGCTCTCACGAACTTGATGGCACACTTTACTTTTCTTGCCCTTAATAAACTTGAACCATTGTGTCGTCTATGTTGTATATGCTTGCACTTATAAGTTGAAGTTAGCAGAACCATGTGTCATGGGGAACGCTTTCAACATTGCACCTGTACTTTGTACCCCGTTGATATCATGTTCTTTTGCTTATGGATCCCGACGGTGTGAAATAAAAGGGGAACTTGTAAGATCATGGAGTTTGTATTTGTGTTAGAGAAACACCTGGGCCGCTAGCCTAAGCCATGCCTAATCAAGGTGGAAAATTGCAGCATAACCATAATGAGCACTCTATGAAGCATCCTCAATAAAAACCTATGCAAATAGCAAATAAAAAGATCACTGAGATGCTCATTGTCTGCTTGCCTTGTCATTTTGATTATGGGATAGCTCCCGTGTCATGTGCAAGGGGTACCTCGTTGGCGGTTCTCTATGATACATATGTACTTACAATGACAAGAGCTTACTTGTGACTGAAGTTGAGTAGCATGAGGTTCGGTCTTCGTAAGTAAGGGGCATGAGATTTCGGCTTATAACTTGTCAAGCATATCCTCTTAGTTGTGTCACTTTAACCTTAATCACCTTCAAGATGCTTATGATAGGGGCAATGAGAGCTGAAAGCTAATAAGTACCATAATTTTTGGAAGCTCTTTATGAAACTTGAATCTCTACTTCCTTCTATGAAGGCCTTTCTTTTACTTTTATGTTGAGTCTCCACCTTCTATCTTTATGCACCTACTTTGAGAGCATAGTGGCCATTCTTAGTTTTATGTGCATTGTCCCAAGACTTGTTGATTGATGCATAGCTTTGATATTGCTTGTTTTAAACTATTTGTATCTAGTCACTCTTATGAACTTTGAAGGTGTCCTATGCATTTATGTTTGATACTCTATGAGGGACAAGCTGAATGCTACTATGCTATGTTTTCTTTATGTGAAAGAAACAAACGTCTTGCAAAGCATTGTTATTCATGAATCTTTTGTTTGTGCCTTTTCATGTTGCAACATATTTGCTATGTCTTATTGTTAGACTTTATCTTTCATGCTATGTTGAAGTAGTATGATCCCAGCTATCAATATTTTACAAATACTTTGATCAAGATTGTGATGGTGCATGTCACCTCAAAAATTATTCTTTTATTTTTATCACTTACCTACTCGAGGATGAGCAGGAGTTAAGCTTGGGGATGTTGATACGTTGCACACGTATCTATAAACTTTTGATGTTCCATGCTTGGTTTTTATCTACTTTCTTATGTTTTCCCACACTTTGGAGTATTTCTATACACTTTCTTGGACTAACCTATTAACAAGATGCCACAGTGCCAGTTGCCTGTTTTCTGCTGTTTTTGGTTCCAGGAAAGTCAGAAAATCAATATTCTTGGAATTGGACCGGACAAAAGCCAAGTTGATATTTTCCCGGAAGATTCACAGACCCAGAAGGAGAGACAGAGAGGGGCCACAGGGTGGCCACACCACCCCTGGGCGCGAGTCCACCTAGGCCGCACCAGGGCATGGTGTGGCCCCCCTGGCCGGCCACCGACCTTGCCTCTTTCGCCTATATATCTCCCCCGATGCAAAAACCCTAAAGAGTCAATCAGAAATCCACGAAAAGTTCCACAGCGCTGCCGCCACCAAAGGGGAGATTCGGGGGATAGAAAGTCTCTGTTCCGGCACCCTGCCGGGACAGGGAAGTGCTCGGAGCCATCTCCATCGATATCCACCACCATCTCCATCACCATTGCTGATTCCCATGATGATGAGGGAGTAGTTCTTCCTCGAGGCTAAGGGTTCTACCGGTAGCTATGTGTTCATATCTCTCTATGCATGATCATATTGTGATCATGAGCTTTGTAATCAAGTAGATCTACCTTGCTACTCAAGTGCTTTATTAGATCTCTGCTCTCCCCATGTGTGTGAAGTTGACAGTGTGCACACCATGGTGGTACTTAGGCTAGGGATTACAAATACTTGTTATGAGTTATATTTGGAGTTGGATGTCTTTATGAAATTGTGGTGTTTGGTGGAACCATCTAGTGCTCAAGGTGACAGTGTGGGGTTATCTAGATGTGGAAAGCAAACTTTGAGGTGTGCTGTTATAGCCCTACCATGGATTAGAGTGTCCAACCGGAGAGTAGTTAAGAGTAGTATCATGAAGATAATATATTTATATGAGAGTGTTCACTAGTGAAAGTATGATCCCTAGGCCTTGTTTCTAAACATTCAAGCACCATTTGCAACTAGATCTGTTACATGTTTGCTTGCTTCCAGCTTTATTTCAGATTGCCTTTAGTGTCTTCCACGCCATCAAGCTATTTTCTGGCACCGTTGTCTTTTATCCATACCACTTGTATTTCACTATCTCTTCGTCGAACTAGTGCACCTATACACCTAACAAGTGTATTGGGTGTGTTGGGGACACAAGAGACTTCTTGTATCTTGATTGCAGGGTTGCTTGAGAGGGTATACCTTTGACCACTTCCTCCCTGAGTTTGATAAACCTTGGGTGATCCAATTAAGGGAGAACTTGCTGCTGTTCTACAAACCTCTGCACTTGGAGGCCCAACAACTGTCTACAAGAATAGAAGTGCGTAGACATCAGTGGGCCTGGAGAATATAGGTGAGAAACCTCACTATAATTCCTCCTTACCACTTCCCTTCTTAGAAGCGGAACCATTAATTTTCTCACCCACCACCTCATCTTCCTTAGAGTTAGCATGAGCTTTATCCTTAGATAGAGGTGTGGTGCCCTCAGAGGAAGATGGAGGTGGGGCTGTAGATGAGGTGAGACAAGCAATCATTTGTTGCATCTCTTCCATTTTGGTCTCAAAGGATTTCAACAAGGTTGTTTCCAACATCTTGAGGTCATCCATTGTGACCTTGTCCATAGCCTCACTCCCATTTTCCTTAGTAACCATACTTCTCTTAGGTTATTAAGCCCGAATAAAGAGACAAGGCTCTAATGCCTATTGAAATGGATCGTCTGGGCACTCAGAGGAGGGGGGTGAATAGGTGCTACTTCAAATTTTAATGCCTTTTCAATTTTAGGCTTGACACAAAAGGTAAATTCTCTAGATATACAATTACGAAGAATTTCCCTATATGCAAACCTAACTACTAGCGAGTAAAGGCGAGTAAGAGTGAGGAACAAGGAAACCGTAGAGGAGCACGCGGAGACACATGATTTGTTTTACCGTAGTTCCTTCCTTGTTAAGGGAAGTACATCTGCGTTGGAGGGGTGGGCGGTACTAAGACCACCATGCCACAATAGGCCTCACCCTATTCTCTGATGGATCTCGCCACCAAAGGCCTGATCCACCTTTCCACTATTGGTACCCTTCGAGGCGGGAACCGATGCCTTTACACAACTAGCGGGGCACAACTCCACAACCGAATTGGAGGCTCCTGTAATGACAACAAGCTACCATAAGAACAAATATTATCAAAACTGAAACACAAGATCTAGATATTAACAAGAATACTAGATCGAGAGATCTCCAAGTGAACGGAGAGGAAGTGAAGCGCTTGATTCGTGATGTCGATGAATGAAGTCTCCTCATTCGATTCCCCAAAGATCGGAGCCTTCGGGTGGTTGAAGTGGGAGACCTTGAATGAGAGCTTTTTCAACAGACTAGTACTTTTTTGAATGAATCAAGAGATCTGACATGAGGGGTGATTGGGACTTTTATACCCCCTATCCAAACACAGCCATTGGTGAAGTCTGAGGACGGATTATCCGGCCCAAGTGAAGGCCGGATTATCCAGCCGGGGGTAAAACTGCGCACCAGCCTCAAATTATCCGAGCGATATTCCGCCCGCCACACAGAGGGTCATGCCATGGCTCCCTTAGCAAACTTATCTAGGGGTGGATTATCTAGCCCCATTTGGGGGCGGATTATCCGGCCTGAGCAAAACTCCGGCCCTGGTCGGACAATCCGAGAGATTATCTGCCCCTCACATAAGGTCGTGCCTTGTCCAACTTTGACAACCTTCTCGGGGGGCGGATTATCTGGCCTGGGCAAATACTCCGGACCTTGCCAGACAATCCGAGGGATTATCCCCCCACACACAGAGACTCATGTCACGCCCACCTTTGTCAAATGGGTCAGGTCGGATTATCCGGCCCTTGACAGGGCAGATTATCCCCCCCCCCCCAACAACAGGTTTTCCAGCTTTTCATGTGAATACTTATCTGTAGCACTTAGCATACATAAGATACTCCATGCTATTGTTATCTGACACACAATACACTAGAGATCCTGAAATGTTCTTTCAGTGTCGCCGATCCCGGAGGGCGACCACCTACGTAGCTACATCAACCGTCGCATCGCCATCTTACCCCGGAGCAGGATAACGAGCCGGGTGGGCATTGTTCGATCCGGCGCTCTGGTTGCCCCTCTTCCAGCGGGAGAGCGAGGCGGTGCTCGCGCGTCTCTACGGTCCCTACATTGGACGGTTCAACTGGGTCGGACACCATGCCTAGTAGTACGGGCGTGGCGTCTGATGTACTCGACGTTCTACGTAGAGCTCGTTGGGAACCCCAAGAGGAAGGTATGATGAGCACAGCAGCAAGTTTTCCCTCAAATATGAAACCAATGTTTAATCGAACCAGTAGGAGCAAGGAAACACCCCAAAGGTGTTACTAGCTGAGCTTTGGCAGGGCGCACTACCGGTGCTAGTAGCAACGTGGAGACCTGCACAACACAACCATAGAACTTTGTCCCCAACTTGCGATGAGGTTGTCAATCTCACCGTGTTTTGTGGAAAACAAAGGATTAAAAGTATCGAATGGAAAGAAGTAAAAGTTTGCAGAAAGTAAACACAAAGCAGTAAAAGATTGTAGATTGTATGTAAAAGACAAGGACCAGGATCCATAGTTCACTAGACGTGGCTCTCCTTAAGATAGATAACATGCTGGGTGAACAAATTACAGCGGGGCAATTGACAAACACCGAGAAAGCAATACATGCATATACTAATCATCTTGACTCCTTTGAGACTTGATTGGGCATTACAACATAATACATAGACCGCCATCCAACTGCATCTATGACTAATAATCCACCTTCAGGTTATCATCCGAACCCCCTCCAGTATTAAGTTGCAAGCAACAGATTATTGCTTTACGAACTGCGTGTAAAGTAAACAATATGATTGTTCTATGAACAAAGGATTGTTGTTTTCTCCCTAGTAGCAACAGCACATCTAGTACCTTAGAGATTTATGTCACTTCCCCAGATTACTAGAGGCATGAACCCACTATCGAGCATAAATACTAACTCTTGGAGTTGCTAGCATCTACTTGGCCAAGATAGCTACTAACAACGAAAAGCATGCAAGATCACAAATAACAAAGACATGATAGAATCAATAATCAATCTGAAATAGCATCTCAATATCCATCGGATCCCTGCAAACACAACATGCAGAATTCCAAATAGATGATCTTGATCATGAACGGAGCTCACAAGATCTAAACATGAAAGCACAAAGGAGGAGAACCAGCCATCTAGCTACTACATGGATCCGTAGTCCAAGGATGAACTATTCACGCATCACACCGGAGGCTTGCATGGTGATGAAGAAGGCCTCCAGAGTGAATTCCCCTCTCCGGCAGGGTGTCGGGAAGAGCTTCAGATCCCTCTCGATCTAGGGATGGAGATGACGGCGGCTACAGACTCTTTCGTGGATTTTTGATCGAGTACTTAGGGTTTATGTCCCGAGGGCATCTTATAGTCGGAATGGGAGTCCGAGGGGGTGCTAGGGCTAGCCTCACCACCCCCTGGCGTGGGCCAGGCTGGGCCGTGCGGCCAGGTGGTGTGGCGGCCCCCTGGTCCTTCTCCGTCTCGTATTCTGGCACTTGATCACTTCCGAAAAAATAGGCTTTTTGGCTTTTGTCCCTTCCAATTCCGAGAATATTCATTTTCTAACTTTCCTAGAACCAAAAACAGCAGAAAATAGGCAGCTGGCACTGTGGCTCTTGTTAATAGGTTAGTCCAAGAAATCATATGAAAAGTACTCCAAAGTTGGAACAAAACACAAGAAAGTGGATAAAACCAAGCATGGAACATCAAAAATTATAGATACATTTGCAATGTATAAACATCCCCAAGCTTAACTCCTGCTCGTCCTCGAGTAGGTAAGTGATAAAAGAAAGAATAATTTTTGAGGTGACATGCACCATCAAAGACTTGATCAAAGTATTTGCAAAACATTCAAAGCTGGGATCATAGTCCTTCAATCATAACATGAAAGACAAAGTTCTAGCAATAAGCAAAGAAACTATGATACAACATGAAAAGGCACAAACAAAAGATTCATGAATAACAATGCTTTGCAAGACGTTTGTTTGTTTCACATAAAGAAAACATAGCATAATAGTATTCAGCTTGTCCCTCAATAGAGTGGCAAATATAAATGCATAGGACACCTTCAAAGTTCATAAGAATGACTAGATACAATAGTTTTAAACAAGCAATAACAAGTTATGCATCAATCAACTAGTCTTGGGACAATGCACATAGAACTAAGAATGGCCACTATGCTCTCAAAGTAGGTGCACAAAGATAGAAGGTGGAGACTCAATATAATGGTGGAAGAAAGGCCTTTTGTAAAAGGAAGTAGGGATTCAAGTCCCATAAAGACCTTCCAAAAATTATGGTACTTATAGCTTTCAACTCTCATTGCCCCTATCATAAGCATCTTGAAGTGATTAAGGTTAAAGTGAACAAACTATGGCGTACATGCTTGACGAAGTATAAGTCAGAAATCTCATGTCCCTTGTATATGAGGGCCGCTCCTCATGCTACTCAAGTTTAGTCACCGGTAAGTTCTTGTCATCGTAAGTACATGTGTATCGTAGAGAACCGCCAACGGGGTACCCCTTGCCCGATGATACGGAAGAATCCCCATATCAGAATGACAAGGCAAGTAGACAACGAGCATCTGAGCATTCTTCTTATTTACCATGGGAATATGGTGCTTTTTCTCTCTTTCCTCTTTTCATAGTATCTCTTTTTTCTCATTTTTTTCTCAATATAGGACTCTCTTTTTTATAAGAAGAATGCTTCATAGACAGCTCATTATGGTTACGCTGCAGGTTTCCACCATGTCAGCATGGATTAGACCAGCGGCACAGGCGTTTCTCTAACACATATACATAAATCCATGGACTTACAAGCTCCCCTTTCATTTCACACCGACGACATCCATATACAAAAGAGCATGATATCAACTAGGTACAAGTACCAAGTGCAATGTTGAAAGCCTTCCCCATGAAAGCATGGTTCTGCTAATTCCCAACAAATAAGTGCAAGCATATACAACATAGAAGACACAATGGTTCAAGTTTATTAGGGGCAAGTAAACTAAAGTGTGCCATCAAGTTCGTGAGAGCTTTAATCATTAGTTTTCTCATAACAAGTGGAAGGTAAACAAAAGCATGAATGTACTTGGAATAGCATAAGCTAATAGGTAGGTATGGTGGACTCTTTGGAATAACTTGGTTTAGGGAGTTGTATGCATGAGTGGAACTCATACTTGTTGTGGAGGCTAGCAAAAGACTGGGAGCGACAAACTAAGAGAGCAATAATGGCCATAATCATGTAGAGCGACAAAACATCATTGATCAAAGCATAAAGTGATACTACAAGTTGAAAACTAAAGGATCATAAAGGCTATGGTGACTTTGGATAGTCATAACATGGTGTGAGCATGCGCCAAATCAACCCAAATAAAGCATCAAAGGAGAATACCACTATACTATGCTTTAATATGCTAAAACAATGCATGATTCATCCAAGGCACATTAAGCAATCTCAATTGTTTATAACAAGTCATGCTACAGCAAAGAATACTAAGCATAAAGCCAAAACAATATCAAGCATGGCATGACAAAGCATAGGCCACAGTCAAAAACGAGCTCTTTTTACCACATAAGTATGAACTTTCCTACTCTTTTCCAAACCAAACCAAAATATTTGCAAACCAATGTATGAAAGAGGGGGTCCAACAAATTTATTCAGAAAACTAAGCAAACCAAGGCAAACGAAAACCAAAACGAAAACGAAAAAGAAGACGCTCCAAGAAAAACACAACTGTGCATGAAATAATAAAAATGAAGCGTTTGGAAGAAACCTGGGATTTTTATTGATGAAGAAGGGGATGCCTTGGGCATACCCAAGCTTTGACGCTTGTACTTCTTGGATATTTCTTGGGGTGACACGCATGGAATCCCCAAGCTTGAGCTTTAGTCTATCCTTCATCTCATTACTCATTCCTTCCATACACCTGAAATTTTTCCTTCATACAAAACTTCACACAATCTCATTAGCAACATTAGTGCACTCAAGATAAATCAGTCTCAAGGTTCAGTTCTAACACCAAATAAACTTCCATTATAACACTAGCTACTGTAGCACTTTCCTCAAAAAGCTCAATTCCCCAAAAGAACTCAAAAAGGAACCCACAAGAAGCAAATGCAGAAAATAGCATAAATCTATCAAAACAGACCAGCAGGTAAAGACGAATTTTTTCGAAGACCTTCTGTTGCTCAAAATCAAAAAGAGTTGAACTAACAAAAGTTAGATAACAACATGGGGCCGAAGCACAAAAAATTACAACTCAATCCGACATACAGAGCTCTCTCACGAATTTTTAGGTAAAGCACAAAAATCTGTTTCGGGACAGCAACTTTCCCAATCATTACTTCACTCTCATTAGAGGTTACTCTTGGCACAAAAAGCAAATAAAGAGGATAAGGAGAGGTTATTACATAGGTAATAACTTCCAAGACTCATCTAAAACTTTTGGGTTATCTCCCAATAAGTACTTTTCTTTAACGCCTTTAAGTTAGGCATAAGAAGCAAGAAAAAGGATCGAGTATTCTCAAATGAAGAAGCATTAAGATCAATACCAGAAATATTTTCAACAAGGCGAGGTATATCATCCAAGTAAGTTCTAGAGGATCCTTTCTCAATGCTCTTGGGTTCACTATTCTCATCAAAAGGGTTTGCAGGAACAATCCAATCAAGATTCTTTTCTGTGGCATCATGTATTGCTACTAGTTTAAAGGGTATTGGTATCTTAGGTTCCTCCCAATTAGGTTCGGTTTTGTTCATCTTTTCTTGTGTACCAACAACATCTACACATGAGCCTAGCATATTGAAACGTTCAAAAACTTTTCTAGCTTCCTTGGCAACATCATAGAACTCCTTAAACAAAGTTTCTAGAATAAAATCCCTCTTTTCAAGATCCTCAATTTCTTTAAGCTTAAGAAACATTACTTGCATTAAGGGGTTGAGGTTAACAAACCTAGCTTCTAACATGTGAATTAAAGAAGCTGCAGCAATCTCATAATTTGGAGCAAGTTCTACAAGGGATCTATCCTCACTATCTTCATGTTTGCTAACATGATTAAAGAATTCTTCAATGTTATCTTTCCCAATTATAGAACCACTACCAATTGGAAGGTCTTTCAGGATGAATGTAGGGATCAACATGGTGAGCTAAGGAAGAGGTGACAACTAAATGAGACTTAATTTTTTTGTGTTTTTGATAAAGAAAGCAAACTAGTAAAACTAATTTTTTTTGTGTTTTTGAAGAACAAAACAAGCAAAAAAAGCAAAACAAAACTAAGCAAAACAAAAATAACAAAGTAAAGAGATTGGTTATGAGGGACTCCCCTTGTGAAGATGTCCTTGACTCTCTGGCAACACCGCCAGAAAAATCTTTGATGTACTCGACGTTCTACGTAGAGCTCGTTGGGAACCCCAAGAGGAAGGTATCATGAGCACGGCAGCAAGTTTTCCCTCTGTCATGAAACCAAGGTTTAATCGAACCAGTAGGAGTAAGGAAACACCCCAAAGGTGTTACTAGCTGAGCTTTGGCAGGCGCACTACCGGTGCTAGTAGCAACGTGGAGACCTGCACAACACAACCACAGAACTTTGTCCCCAACTTGCGATGAGGTTGTCAATCTCACCGTGTTTTGCGGAAAACAAAGGATTAAACGTATCGAATGGAAAGAAGTAAAAGTTTGTTGAAAGTAAACACAAAGCAGTAAAAGAATGTAGATTATATGTAAAAGACAAGGACCGGGATCCATAGTTCACTAGAGGTGGCTCTCCTTAAGATAGATAACATGCTGGGTGAACAAATTACAGCGGGGAAATTGACAAACACCGAGAAAGCAATACATGCATATACTAATCATCTTGACTCCTTTGAGACTTGATTGGGCATTACAACATAATACATAGACCGCCATCCAACTGCATCTATGACTAATAATCCACCTTCAAGTTATCATCTGAACCCCCTCTAGTATTAAGTTGCAAGCAACAGATTATTGCTTTACGAATTACGTGTAAAGTAAACAATACGATTGTTCTATGAACAAAGGATTGTTGTTTTCTCCCTAGTAGCAACAACACATCTAGTACCTTAGAGATTTTTGTCACTTCCCCAGATTACTAGAGGCATGAACCCACTATCGAGCATAAATACTAACTCTTGGAGTTGCTAGCATCTACTTGGCCAAGATAGCTAATAACAACGGAAAGCATGCAAGATCACAAATAACAAAGACATGATAGAATCAATAATCAATCTGAAATAGCATCTCAATATCCATCGGATCCCCGCAAACACAACATGCAGAATTCCAAATAGATGATCTTGATCATGAACGGAGCTCACAAGATCTAAACATGAAAGCACAAAGAAGGAGAACCAGCCATCTAGCTACTACATGGATCCGTAGTCCAAGGATGAACTACTCACGCATCACACCGGAGGCTTGCATGGTGATGAAGAAGGCCTCCAGGGTGAATTCCCCTCTCCGGTAGGGTGCCAGGAAGAGCTTCAGATCCCTCCCGATCTAGGGATGGAGATGACAGTGGCTATAGACTCTTTCGTGGATTTTTGATCGGGTACTTAGGGTTTACGTCCCGAGGGCATCTTATAGTCAGAAGGGGAGGCCGAGGGGGTGCCAGGGCTGGCCTCACACCCCCTGGCATGGGCCAGGCTGGGCCGCGTGGCTAGGTGGTGTGGTGGCCCCCTGGTCCCTCTCCGTCTCGTATTCTGGCACTTGATCACTTCCGGAAAAATAGGCACTTTGGCTTTTGTCCTGTCCAATTCTGAGAATATTCATTTTCTGACTTTCCAGGAACCAAAAACAGCAGAAAACAGGCAGCTGGCACTGTGGCTCTTGTTAATAGGTTAGTCCAAGAAATCATATGAAATGTACTCCAAAGTTGGAACAAAACACAAGAAAGTGGATAAAATCAAGCATGGAACATCAAAAATTATAGATACATTTGCAATGTATCAGCGTCAACACCGAGCTGGGCGCGCTCGGCTACCACCCGTTGCGTTGGTAGCTGGAGACGGTCTTTTCTCGGGGGCCACGTGCCCGCTTCCTCTCCAGGACCCTATCGCCGTGCGCCTCCCTGTACCCGCTGCCTCGTGCCTCCACCGCCTCCCACAGCATCGGCATCCACGAGCCCGGCTCCGGTTCAAACTCCGGGACCTCAGATGGCCTTCGCCGCCCTAAGGAGGAGCCCTTGCCGGTGCCATCGGTGAAGGAGGAGAAGAAGGAGAAGGCGTGGTGGGAGCTGTAACTCGAGCTGCATGCCAGCTTCCACGACGCCAACGACCCCGAGGATGCGTCGGGGCAGGGGCTGCTGATGGAGACCTCCTTCAACACGGTGAATCCCCTAGGGGAGGCGGAGGTCGTCTTCTGGTCTGCGCCATGGCGCAACCCCTGGGGGCGACGGAGGTTGTCTTCTAGTCAGCCGCCGACAGTAGCGCGTTGATCGAGGTGGACAAGAAGATGCCCTCATCGGAGCAGCAGCCCAAGCCGAAGCCGGAGATGCCGCCACAGGACGACGATAGCCTCTTTAGCTTTTGGGACGACGACAAGGGCGACGACGCGGACGGCGGCGATGGGGCGGACACCGACAGTGGCGATGGCGGGCTAGACTACATCGCCTTCTACATGTACAAGTCAAAAAGCAGTTGTTTTAATTTTGTTTTTATTTAAGTTTAATGTAAATTTGGTTGAAGTTTAATGAACTTTGCTAAAATCGATGTCTTTTGTTGATTTTGGTTTGAATTTGTGTTTATTGGGTTCTCGTATTGGGTTCGCTAATGGGTACACGGCCTCCCGAAAAGAAATAAGCCTCTGGTGGTGACGTGGGTATACCTTACAGGTACTTGAGATTAGCCTATACGGTTCAGCCCAAGAAGGAGTCCATGGTGCAATCAAAACCCAACAAGGATTCGGGTGGCCCATTGGAGTTCGACTTCTTGGAAGACACAGTAGCGTGTAGATAGAACCTTAAAGGGAAAACTCTAACTTGTAACCAACTCGACCTGCTACCCCGAGACCTAGACTCTCTATATAAAGGTCAGGAGGGGTAGCGAGGAGGACCAACTCATACACCCCACAAACACCTCACCAGATTGCATCTACGCACCCTTGTAACTTTCGACTCCCTCATAATCAAGATCAGACAAGAAGGAGTAGGGTCCTCTACGAGGCCTGAAACTGGGTAAACCGTGTGTCACGTGTGTGCTTGTTTGCTAGTCGATCGATGCATCCAGCGCTCCTCACTTCCTCCCCATCTTCTTCCGTGCGGGAGAAGAAACAACCCGCACGGGCACTGTAGGGATTAGAGCATCCACCTCCGTCGAAGGACTATTCATCGTCTCTGGTGACAAGGCATCTGATTCCTCCCTTCAAGAGCACTTGCAAGTGCCACCCTTGCTAGACGCGGGGCTTCCGTCTCCTTAGCAACGGGGACGATGGAGCCGGATTCATCCTCCTCCTCAGCCTCAGGAGGAATTATCCCTTCCAGTTGTGGAGGCAGGACGGTCACCACTTTCCATTCCTATAATGATAAGCACACTACCATTAAGCAATACTTGCAGAAAATTGAAGAACAATATAAGATTCAATGATAAAATTACCTCAGGTCGGGGGTGACTCGCGCAGAACAGGAGCATGACTGAGTCACCTAGGAGCTTCTCCTTGGCGGTGAACTTGGTCAGCCCCTGAACCTCTTGTCCTCCTCACCCGACGAAATGTTCTCCTTAGAGATGCGGGTGACATCATCGGCACCAGTCCAGCAGTACATTGGGTGCAGCCTAGCTTGCAGCGGCTGCACCCAACGATGCATCCAAGTGTGGATGAGGTCTGGCCCGTCAATCTCCCTTCCTTGAATGAGTTGGAGATCACAGGCACGCTTGTACAAGACCTCGACCTCTTCGGCTTTGTCGGGCATCACCAAATTCTTCCAAGACCTCCTCCTCTTGCATTCTGCCTTAGGATCAAAGGATGCAGGCCCGAAAAGTTCATTGTTGACCTTCTGGTCACGGATGTAGAACCACTTCTCCCTCCATCCTTGGACGGAATCGGAGCTCCTGAGGGAGAAGTACTAGATGTTTGGGTCCACATAGATGTCGCAGCCTCCAATATCATAGACCATGGATCCAGAACCCAATTGCCGCTTTAGCTTGAAGAGCTTTTTGAAGAGGCCAAAGTGCGGATCGATTCCGAGCCAGCACTCACAAAGAGAGAGATAGCATGCAATGTGCAAAATTGAATTTCGGATGAGGTGATGCAGCTAGAGCCCATAAAAACATAGTAACCCTCGCACAAACTTGTGGAGGGGGAGAGAGAGGCCACGGACAATGAAGGCAACAAACATAACCCGAAATCCAATAGGGGGATCCGGGATTACCTCCAGGCCTGACATCTTCGTGTCCGCCTCGTCGGTGGGGAGCAGTCCATCCTGACGATGATTGTAGAGCTCATGCTCCTTCATGGCAGTCCGCAGCCATGAGCCGTTGGTGACATGCATCCCCGCGCCTTTCTTCTTGCCGGCTACAGCGGCAGTGCCGGAACAGGCAGTGACGGTGCTCTTCTTCTTAGCCGCAGTAGTGGTGGTAGCAGATCCAGACGTGGTCGCACTGTTCTTCTTCCCCATCCTTCGATGGAGATGAGATCACACGAAGTAGCTAGGAAAGGTCTTGAGACCATCCAGCGCAGCGGCAAAGGCGAGAGCGACGGAGCAGCATCAAGGAGCAATGGAAGTCGTGCGCAAGGAGGAAGACGGTGAACTATGGGGAAATTTACCGCACAGGATCCCCTACTTAACAACAGGGTAGATGCAATCCAACGGCTTGAAAAGCCTCAACCAGACGCGTGGCTCAAATCAAAGCAGACACGTGGCAATGGAAACGGTGAACCGTCGCCGCACTTTCCCCATTACACGCGAGAATCGAGGAGGCGCAGTTAAAACAAAGATTATGCACGCCTAGTCAAATCCCAGTCAGAAATGGGGCCCCACCTTCGTTACGTCCCGTCAAAACCACTTAGGCAGGCAAATGAGATCACCTAATCGTCAGCACTAACGTCATCTAATCTAGTAGAAAATATCTTCGACTACTTTAGTCCTTGCTTGACTCTGCGAGTTGATCAAGTACTCGGGGGCTACTCCCATAGGGAGCTAGCCACATACCCTATGGACAACTTAAATCATTAATAATATGTTGACTACGTCCATATTCGAAACGGCGACTCTGCCTCATATTCTCCCTACAAAGAGACCACGTCTCCTGGGTCACCCGAATCACCTTCGTGGTGACTAAAAATTTGGATGTCGCGTTTACAACGTGAAGGTAAGACCTGGCAACACATCTGTTGTGCTCTACCAGATATAATCCGTGCCTACAGGCACGATAAAATAAGCATTGACGGACACGTCGAGTGCACACACCTAAAACACTGGAATTTGAACTCTATAAGACCTCCATGGCCAGAGTCAAATTACACCAGCATTATTCTGAATTCGAGTCCAGGGACTCGAATTTGAGTAGATAGCGTTGTTTTTCCCTAAGGCAGTTAACTGATCCTGATCCATTGGGTGAATCAGGCACGCATATCGACAATCCCTATGACATAAACTGTGGTACCCGAAATAACTTCGGATGAGTCTGTATCTCACGCACTCGAAAGATTTATAGTCTCCACCCGAATCTGTGATTCGGCTGGACACTCGGGGGCTACTGACATGGGTATACCTTACAGGTACTTGAGCTTAGCCTATACGGTTCATCCCAAGAAGGAGTCCACGGTGCAATCAAAACCCAACAAGGATTCGGGTGGCCCATTGGAGTTCGACTTCTTGGAAGACACGGTAGCGTGTAGATAGAATCTTAAAGGGAAAACCCTAACTTGTAACCAACTCGACCTGCTACCCTGAGACCTAGCCTCTCTATATAAAGGTCAGGAGGGGGCGACGAGGAGGACCAACTCATACTCCCCGCATACAAGGATTGCATTTGCGCACCCTTATAATTTTTGACTCTCTCATAATCAAGAGCAAACAAGCGGGACTATGGTCCTCTATGAGGCCTGAACCTGGACAAACCTTGTGTCACCTGTGTGCTTGTTTGCTAGCCTATCGATGCCTCCAACGCTCCCCACTTCCTTGAACCTAAGTCCATCAACGATGGGCATTGATGAGTTAAACCCTCATCAGCCGGCGCCCCCCATAGCGCTATGTTGGCGGTGCTGCCGGCTACCATTTGGGGGCTGTCGGTGGAGATGCTCTTAGTGAACCTGTGACATCTATAAATAAGACAACAATTAGATGTGATATAATTTTAGTTGTTTCTCTTTTTTAGGATACATAGAAATTTAATTTAGTTTAGTAAATTTTGGGCATCCACACCACATCAGATGATGGCCAGAGCTATACCTCGCGACAACGGAGTGACGACAACAGCCATGAAGACAGTAAATCATTGCTTTAGACTATGTACTAAGCTGTATTTTGTAGGCCATGTTATTATTGTTGCACATGTGCTAAGTTTGTATTCAACAATATATTTTCTTCTACATATTTTCAAAGTTAAATTTATAGTTAGTAATTTGTTGTTTTGTACGTGTGCTAAGTTGTATACCCACTCGAGCTAAATTACATACCCACTATTGCTAAGTTGTATACTCACTGCAATAAGTTGTCTTCATAATTATTGCCACTATTTGATAAATTATATACCCACTCGAGCTAAATTGCATACCCACTATTGCTAAGTTGTATACTCACTATGATAAGTTTTCTTCGAAATTATTGCTAAGTTGTATACACACCAAAGTTAAGTTGCATCAACATTCCAACATAGGTGTAGATGCACCATATATATTTGCTTTTTTGTCTCTGCTTAGTGTGTTTTGTGGAGTTTTTTATTATTTGTAGATTATCCTACCAGGGATAAGTTGCATCATTGTCCTACTAGTAATAAGTTAGCTAGCATCATTTATGGTGAAGTTGTGCACCATAATTTATAAACTTGTTTATCCCACGTCTAAGTTTTATATCATTAGTACTAGGTCAGCTAGCACCATGGTTATGAAGTTGTGCACCATTATCGGAAAGTTGCCTACCATTGCGCCTAAGTCACCTACCACTTGTACTAAGTTGGCTACCACCACATCTAACTGTTTTTGCGCACCATTTTTGTGAACTTGACTATTCATGTGCCTAAGTTGCCTATCATTAATACTAAGTTGGCTAGCACAATTGTTTTGAAGTTGCCTACTTTGTTATTTCTAGCTTTGCGTGGTGCCACATCCATGTTGATCGAGGTGGAGTCGTAACTCGCGGTGATGACTACAACAAAGATAACCGATTATTTTTTCACACCTGCTAAGTTGTATATTTGCCCACGGTATTATTGGTTTCACAAATGAGTTGAATTGTATTTTTGCATACAATAAATTGTTCTGTCATACATTTGCTAAGTCGTGTTTTGTAGACACTAAATTATTGCTTGACGCATATGCTAAGTTGTATACATGTTATTGCTAAGTAATATACCCATAGTGCTAAGTTTCATATCCAATCAAGTTGCCCAAGAAGTGAAAACAACTATAGGATGCATCAAATGTAACTTAGTGGAGTATGGTTGTAATTAAAACACAACCATCAATAAGTTGCTTTTTATCCCATATTTCATCTATTTACCAACTGGATTGTAGCTCGAACAAGAAAAGTTGCATGTTGATAAGTTGTATTTATTGAGAACAAATTGTTGCTTCACACATGTGTTATTTTGCATACTCATTATTGCTAACTTTTATACCATATCCATGAAGTTGCATGCCCATTATTGTAAGATCTCACCATAATAAGGTAAGACCCCTGTGATTGCAGTGCTAGTCCCTGGATCGAAAAGCTAGCACCCACAGTTTAAGATGAAGTACACAGACACAAAGGTCATTATTACATCGCATATCCAGGAATATAATAGTTCTTACTACTCACTTAGCCCAAGGCTAACATTGTTCAAGGTTCACAAGACATAGTATAATAATAGAGACTTTTGTCTTCATGCGCCACAGGCAAACATGTCGAGTGTAAACCCGCAACCCTACTCATCATCAGAGTATACTGCAACATAATAAGTTACAGCCACAAGGGTCAATACATTTGGAATTGTATTGGCAAGTGATACCATAGATACTTAGTATAAACCAACAACTACATGAATATATGGCTAAGTGTGGTTTTGGCTGACTTTGCTAAAAGCAAGGTTTTATCTCATAGTTTTTGAAGAGTAAGTTTTCTCTTTCAAAACACTAAGGTACCATTGATAGACATCAATGAACCTTTAGCCCTGTTCACCCACAAGTTTTTAACTTAGAGAAATTTGGATGAGGAGATTATTGAACTGCTTCACTGTCTTGACGCTCAGAAATTGTCCATAACCGGGGACACGGCTAAGTACTTAGTTTTACCCTCTCGAGAGGTGGTGCACTTTCCCCACAAGACTCGACATGCATCGAGACAAGACTTTTCAGCAGCAATCCCTCAGACCACCACGGACGCGTTCCATCCTATCATATATACCACCCTCTGTCCATCTGGCTGAGTTCTTGCAACTTAATTGGTCAAGGCAGAGCCCATATGCCATGTGGTTGCACTGGAAGCTTCGCGACAAGAACGTCTCCAATCTCTTTGTTCCTGGGTGGCCGTCCACAAGTGTGATACACCAGTTGACCATAGTCATGGCCCCTGAGTAACCACTCAACATAATCCAACAAGTCCCATTCCACCCAGGTGTTTCATTAACATTAGTTGTTCTCTTAGTCGACAAAATATTATATTCCCATACTATCTTGGTATGAATTACCACCCACGAATTCTAATAGCATGGCTAAGAACTCTAGAATACGATGTCTTTCAACTAGGAAATACTACCAAGATATAATCTATAGGATAGCATAGCAAAGTATCATATAAATATTCCTACCATGCTAAGATCTACCAAATATAACACTAGTGCAATAGTGAAAATAATAGGACATAAGATGAAATATCACTTGCCTTGGTAGCTAGGGGAATAGGTACAATCCTCACAACAACAAATTTCACAATCCACACAATTTACACAAAGAATAAACCAACAACAATAATACAATCAATATAGCATCACAAAAATATGAATGCATGCAAAATGCAATGTTATGAACCAAACTCTAAAACTTGCAGAGTCTACAATACAGAGGTTAAAATACTCTATCTAAAGGCATAAGGAATAGCTAAAAACAATTTATGGAGTAATTTTTATGAGCAAAATACTCCTAAAAAGGTTCTGCCTATAACTCCAATTTTCAGAAGCAAAAGTGTGGAATAAGGCCTCAACAATAAAGGTCTCATTTTTCTGAATCCATAGACACCAAATTTGCATTTTTTTGATTTGTGGATCAAAAGTTATTAAATTTCTAAGTTTAATATAAATTCTGTCTATTTTTCTAATTAAACAGTCGCTCTGGCCGACGTGGCGCTTTCCTATTGGCCCGTACCGATTCGATCGGATCGATCGCTTGGGCCGTTGGATTTTAAGTGGCCACGGACGAACCAGATCAGCCCGTACCGCTTTGTTTAGTGATCTAATCCTAGCCGCTGGGACTAGATCGGACGGCGCTCAGCGCATGGCCAAGTGCTGGCGGCACTGGCTCTTTGTGCGTGGCGGCGGCACGTCGGACGGCGGTGTTCCAGCGATTCTAAAGAGGCAGGGGGTCCGTGGACTGTTACCACAGGTAGCCGTGGTCGAGGTGGTCTCAGTGATGCTCGTAGTGGAGAGAGGGATGCTCGGCTTCGTGTTGTATTCCTCGCCGGAGTTCTTGCCGACGGCGGAGCTCGCGTCTCCGAGACGGTGACGTTGATCTGGGGCTCGAGCAGGCAAATAAAAGGGTTAGTAAGGTGCACCCGGTTCAGCACCATCTAGTAGTGGCCAAAAAGGGGCGGTGGGAACCCGAGTCTCACCGGAAAAGTCGACGAACGGCGGTGGCAGAGGGAAAACGCCGGTGATGATCGTGTCGACGACCTGGGGCAAGAAAAAGTGGGTGGCCAGGGTTAAAAGGTGTGCCAGGACATGGTAAAGGGGATAGGGAAGAGAGGAGGGCATGAGGTGGTCGGAGCTCACCGGAATCGTTGCCGGAGTCGCGTCGGTGAGCGGCGGTTCGAGCTCACAATTGGAGAGCCTGGGGGCTCTCTGGGGGGTGACTAAGGGGAAACCGAAGAGGAGGGAGAGGGGATTAAGAAGGAGTGGTCGCAGTGGGGATTTAATGCGTGCAACGCTCAAATTCGAGCCGATTAGAAACGGTAGAGGAGAGGGGGTCAGTTCGTCCCGCGGTGGAAGAAGATGAGGTGGAGGCTGACGTGGAGGTGGGGCCAGGGTGTAAGTGGCAGGGGGCGTGCAGGAAGACGGTGAGAAAAGGAGAGAGAGGGGAAGGGGTAGCCCGGATGGGCTGCTTGCTGGGCTGGGTTGGGCCGAGCAGGCCAATGCTACTGCTGCTGCGATTTTTTTCTCCTTTTTGCTTTTTCTTTTTAGTCTTTCTTTTCCTAGGTTTTGAATTAGCAAAAGTGTTTCAAATTGACACAAAATTTCACCAAATTTTGGGGGGACAAACTAGATGCAATGCAACACATGCCATGATGATAAGAGTGTAATGATGATGGTTTTTAGATGAAAAATTTGGGATGTTACAAATCTAACCCCCTTAAGATATATCTCGCGCTCGAGATTCGGGTTGGCTAGCAAATAGGTGAGGGTGATCTCTCCAAACTTCATCCTCTCGTTCCCACGTTGCTTCTGATTCAGTGTGATGGTTCCACTACACTTTGCAGAATTTGATTGTCTTGGTACGGGTAATTCTTTCTGCTGTCTCTAGAATCTTAATAGGTTTCTCTTCATAAGTGAGATCATTCTCTAGCCAAACTTCTTCTATCGGTATAGTGTCTTTCAACGAAGTTTCTTCCATCTCTGGGTGACACTTTTTCAGCTAACTGACATGAAATACATTATGAACTGCTGACAGAGATTCTGGTAATTCTATCTCATATGTCACTTCTCCTTTGCGGCTCAAAATCTTGAAGGGTCCTAAATAGCGTGGTGCTAATTTTCCTTTGATTCCAAATTTCTTCACACCACGAAGTGGTGATACCCTGAGATAAGCTCTATCACCAACCTCATAGGTGACCTCTCTACGTTTTGGATCTGCATAGCTCTTTTGTCGAGATTGGGTTACCTTTAGCCTATCCCTCACCATCTTGAATTTCTATTCGGCCTCCTTGATTAGGTCTGGTCCGAACAAATTTCTTTCTCCTACTCCATTCCATAGCAATGGTGTAGTACACTTCCTTCCATAAAGGAATTCAAACGGGGCCATTTCTATGCTTGATTGATAGCTATTATTGTAGGAAAACTCTGCGTATGGTAGACTTTCATCCCAACTAGATCCGTAGTCTAACGCACAAGCACTTAACATATCTTCCAATATCTGATTGGTCCTTTCTGTCTGCCCATCAGTCTGTGGATGAAATGCAGTGCTGAATTCTAGTCGAGTTCCCAATGACTCGTGAAGTTGTCGCCAAAAATGCAAAGTGAATTGAGTTCCTCTATCTGACACGATACTCTTAGTCACCCCATGTAAACATACAATTCTATTCATGTATATTTTGGCTAGCTTGGCACTTGTGTAAGTGGTCTTTACCGGTATGAAATGAGCCACTTTTGTCAAGCGATCAACGATAACCCATATAGAATCGAACCCATATAGAATTGTATTCGGACTTAGTTCTCGGCAGGCCGGTGATAAAATCCATACCGATTTTATCCCATTTCCAATCAGGTATTGGCAGTGGTTGTAATAATCCCACCGGTTTCTGATGTTCTGCCTTTACACGACTACACACGTTGCACAAGGCAATGTGCTCTACTATATCCTTCTTTAAATTATTCCACCAGAATCTTTCCTTAACATCCATATACATCTTGCTGTTGCCAGGATGAATTGAATATGGTGAATTATGAGCTTCTTGTAAGATCAACTTCTTAAGTTCAAGATCCTGTGGAATACAGATACGTTTTTCGTACCATAAGGTTCCTTGTTCGTCTACATGAAATCCTTTTGCCTTGCCTTCACTAATTTTACTTCGGATTTCTTCTATTTCCTTGTCCATCTTTTGAGCTTCTTGGATTCTGTTCATTAGTGTGGGCTGCACTTCCAAGGATGCAAGGTATCCTTCAGGCACTATCTCTAATCTCAACTCCCTAAATTGGGCACATAACTCTTCCGGTAATTCTCCTTTATTGAGGCCATTTACATAAACCTTGCGGCTTAATGCATCGGCTACAACATTTGCCTTTCCAGGATGGTATTGCAAACTTAAGTTGTAGTCCTTGATAAGTTCTAGCCATCTTATTTGTCTCGTGTTGAGTTCTTTCTGTGTGAAAATGTATTTTAAACTCTTGTGATCGGTGAACATTTCACAACGCTTTCCCATAAGATAATGCATCCATGTTTTTAATGCATGCACAACTGATGCCAACTCTAAGTCATGAGTAGGATAGTTGACTTCGTGATTTTTGAGTTGCCTTGATGCATAAGCTACAACTCTACCTTCCTGCATTAGTACACCTCCCAGTCCTTGGTGAGATGCATCACAATAGACTTGAAAGTCTTTCTCAAGATCTGGCAAACATAACACTGGTGCTGACACTAATCTCTTCTTCAACTCCTGAAAACTGGTTTCACATGCTTCTGTCCAGTTAAACTTCTTCTCTTTCTTTAGCAGATCAGTCATAGGCTTTGCTATCTTTGATTTCAATGAACCTCCGATAGTATCCTGCTAGGCCTAGGAAACTATAGATTTCTTTAACTATTTTAGGAGGTTCCCATTCCATTACAGCTGCCACTTTTGCTGGGTCAACAGTTATACCACTTCTAGATACTATATGCCCAAGAAAACTCACTTCATTCAGCCAAAATTCACATTTACTGAATTTGGCATAAAGTTTGTGTTCCCTGAGTTTCTCTAGAATTAGGCGCAGATGTTCTTCATGTTCTTGGTTACTCTTGGAATATATCAATATGTCATCGATGAATACCACTACAAACTTGTCAAGAAATTCCATGAATACCTTATTCATCATGTTCATGAAATAGGCCAGTGCATTGGTCAATCCAAACGGCATCACTGTATATTCATACAACCCATATCTAGTGGTAAATGCAGTCTTTGGTATATCATGTTCTCTAATCTTTAGTTGGAAGTATCCTGATCGAAGATCAATTTTTGAGAACACACATGCTCCCTCTAGCTGGTCAAAAATATCGTTAATTCTAGGTAGGGTATATTTATTCTTTATGGTCACTTCATTAAGTGATCAATAGTCTATGCATAGTCTTTGACTTCGGTCCTTCTTCTCGACAAACAAAACCGGTGCTCCCCAAGACGAAGAACTTGGTTGTATAAATCCCTTTTTCAACTGTTCTCCCAGCTGTTTCTTGAGTTCTTTTAACTCGTCCACTGACATTTTGTAAGGTCTCTTTGCTATAGGTCTAGTTCTTGGTAGTAAGTCTATCAGAAACTCCACATCCCTATCTGGTGGCATGCCAGGTAATTCTTCTGGGAACACATCCGGGTACTCCTTCACTATTGGTACACTGTCTAGGCTAACCCCCTTAAGAGAATTAACCTTGCTCCCCTTGGCCTCAAAGTTAGACTTGAACCTGATCCGTTTCTTTTCTAGGGTTGTGAGCATAACGGTTCGTTTGGCACAATCAATCACTCCCTCATAACGTGTCAACCAGTCCATCCCTAATATTACATCTAATCCTTGGGACTCTAGGATTATTAAATTAACTGGAAACTTGTTCTTTCCAATCTCTAGGATTATCTGTCGGCACCCAGAATTTACTATCATTTCTCCACCCAGGGAACTTACCTTAATGGGATATCCAATAGTTTCAGTGGAGAGTTTGTTTTTGACTACAAATGCTCTTGAAATGAATGAATGCGATGCGCCGGAATCGAAAAGGATAAGTGCAGGAAAGGAATTAATCTTAAACTTACCAATCATGGCATCAGATCCTTCTTGAATTTCCTCCACATTGATGTGATTCACATGACCCTTTTGAAAAGGGTTCGGCTTAGCCCCATCAGTCTTCTTCTCTGGGCATCATTAGCATAGTGCCTTGTCTTCTTGAACTTGAAACATTCCACCTGACTGATGTCTTTCTTTGCTAGCTGATTATGGCGATTCTGACCATTTTGATTCCCATGGCCATGACCATTGTGGTTATTCCTGTACCCACCTTTGTTGTGTCCACGATGATTGTTCCATCGTGGTGGTGGTTATTTTTATGATGATTGTTGTGATTCCCATTCTTTTGGAATCCAGAACTCCCGCTTCCTTCACCATGAGAACGCTTGTGAGGTGATCCTGATCCGAACTTATCAAAATGGTTCTTCCTCTTTCTACCTTCAACTTGCTTCATCTTGTTTTCTAGGATGGTAGCTTTATCGCACAGAGATTGATAGGTTGGAACATAAGAAACAGATAGTTGCATAGATATTTCATCATTCAACCCATCAAGGAATTTCTCCTTTCTCTTTGCGTCAGTGTCAACATCATCTAGTGCATAACGTGATAGATTGTTGAATTCTTCGATGTACTCAGAAATACTGCGGTGGCGTTGTTTGAGGTTGTGAAACTCCTTTTTCTTTAACCCCATTATACCAGAAGAGATGTGAGTGGTACGAAATCCATCCTCAAACATTGCCCGAGTTACTTCTTCAATAGGGTGAGTAACTTGGAAATTGTCCCACCAAGTAGCTGCATGACCTTCCAGTAAGTGTGTTGCAAATCTGACTTTTTCTGCATCAGTGCATCCAACTGTGACTAAGTCCTTATTCAGAGAGCATAGCCAGTCATTTGCTATCATGGGATCAGTAGTACCCGAGAACTTGGCAGGTCTCAGCCTTAGAAATCTGGTGAGCATATCCAGAGGTGGTGGATTGTTCTGGTTGTTATTATTGTTATTGTTGTTGTTCTGATTCTAGTTCGCCATGAACTGAGTCATCATCTGCATCACATGCGTCTGCGCAGCCATCATTTGCTGCATTCCATTGCCATTGTCGTTATTGTCCTCGTTGTTACGGCGGGGAGGCATCTGTGGGTTTAATAAGGGTAAGTAATGATAGATAACCCCAAATAGAATAACAACATTCAAACAAACAAGCACATGCAGGTTCAACATCACGACAATAATAGAGTTTGCGGAGATAAACATACTAGCATAGTCACCCACAAGTCGGTATGATCTATGCGACTCGATAATAAAACGATAGATAGGTGGATATCACTACTCCTCCATGTCGACTTCCTCCTCCACTAGTGCAAGTCCTGCTGCGGCGAATCCTGCCTTGTATTCCTTCAAGCTTGTAGACAAAGCATCGATCTTCGCCTATAAATCTCTCTTATGTGTGCACAGCCTCTCTATCACCTCATGATCCACCTCCAGCTCAATGTCCTCAAGCTCTAACTCGGTCTCCAAGTCTCTAATCTTCTTGTTCTTCTCCTTAACCCTCTTCTCTTGGCTCTTGAATTTCTTCTCCTGGTCTTCAAACTTCTTCTCCATTTCCTTGATTCGCTTCTCCTATTCCTGGAAGGCCTTGTCCTTCTCCTTAAGTTGGACTCGTACTTCATCGTTGCTAAGCATCACATTAGTCCTATCAGTATCAAGGTGCCTGATAAGGCTCTCTAAGTCCTGGAGGTGGTGACGCACGGGCTTGATAGTCTCCTTAGTGGCCTCCTCCAACACAATAGGCTCTCCGTCCTCGTCGCGTCTCCCAAAGAAGTGAAAGTAGTGGCTCTTGATCTCGGAAGAGTGACATCCACATAGGCATCCCAACAGCTCTTGCATAGTGATGTCGAGGCCCCTCTCCAAGTCATCATGGAGTATCTTGAAGGCGATCTCCTTAGTTTGGGGCTCTGTCTCACGTCCTGGCTAGGTAACTCTGAATCCCCATAAGTCCTTCCTCTGAAACTTCCTCAGCTGAAGTCCCTGAATGGTAGGGATTGGAAGAGCAAGCACATGGACGAGCTCCAACATGCGAGTCCCGAAGCGAGTTCCCTTGAAATCCTCGGCCATGCTGTAGACAAAATTCGGCATCTTTTGCATAGTATGGAGAAAATTAGTAATAACACAAGTCTAGAGGAAGAAAACACAAATAACAATAGATGCAAAGATAAAATCAACCAACAAAGCAATCCTCAAACCAAGTAGCAATACATTATTCGACTCAAGCAAACAAGGTCCAAAATAGCTTATTTTTGCCATACCACATAGTTCGGTATGATAAATATACTAACGTGATAAAACAGCAAGTGTGGTGGTCCAACTAGTATCTCACTCCTTATTAACCAAGGTAGCAATCTGGGCATCCTTGGCAGCAATCTGTTTGTCTTGCTCGCATAACTCCAAAGCCAAGTCTATAATATCCTTACTTAGTAGTTTTACCGTGGCCCTTGATTCTTGGACAAGATGTTTCCCCTCCTTAAGATCCTCCTGAGTATTGAGCATTCTATACTTAAGTCTTTCCCCAAGTTCCTCAATGGATTTCCATGCAGCATTCCTTGCAGAGTCAAAGAATGACGTGTGCATTTCAGAGTTGGTGAACATGCATAATCCCATACTATTTGGATCATCTTCCTTGTTTTTATATAAATGGAGTTGCACCCACCAATACTCTTGTCCTTCGTCTATCACAGGAAATCCCATGTACACGGCTTCACCATCCATCCCCAAGCCGATCATGAGGTTCTTGAGTGCCTTGGAAAATTCCGTCTCACACTCAAGTGTCATAGTCATCAGTGGTCCCTTCTTGATAGATTCATTGATGGTGGACATCTACAAAAATAGATGAGGAAGCATGATTAGGAACAGTTTTACGAGATGAAAAGACAAGTGTAAAATTTGAAATAGAGTTATTTTTCCTAAGGGTTTTCCTTAGTCTAATCCAACCTAGGGTCACGAACCTACAGGCAACACAGTGCGCTGATACCATCTGTAAGATCTCACCATAATAAGGTAAGACCCCTGTGATTGCAGTGCTAGTCCCTGGATCGAAAAGCTAGCACCCAGAGTTTAAGATGAAGTACACAGAAACAAAGGTCATTATTACATCACATATCTAGGAATATAATAGTTCTTACAACTCACTTAGCCCAAGGCTAACATTGTTCAAGGTTCACAAGACATAGTATAATAATATAGTATTTTGTCTTCATGCGCCACAGGCAAACATGTCGAGTGTAGACCCGCAACCCTACTCATCATCAGAGTATCCTGCAACATAATAAGTTACAACCACAAGGCTCAATACATTTGAAATTGTATTGGCAAGTGATACCATAGATACTTAGTATAATCCAACAACTACATGAATATATGGCTAAGTGTGGTTTTGGCTGACTTTGCTAAAATTAAGGTTTTATCTCATAGTTTTTGAAGAGTAAGTTTTCTCTTTCAAAACACTAACGTACCATTGATAGACATCAATGAACCTTTAGCCATGTTCACCCACAAGTTTTTAACTTAGAGAAATTTGGATGAGGAGATTATTGAACCGCTTCACTGTCTTGATGCTCAGAAATTGTCCATAACCGGGGACACGGCTAAGTACTTAGTTTTACCCTCTCGAGAGGTGGTGCACTTTCCCCACAAGACTCGACATGCATCGAGACAAGACTTTTCAGAAGCAATCCCTCAGACCACCATAGACGTGTTCCATCCTATCATATCTACCACCCTCTATCCGTCTGGCTGAGTTCTTGCAACTTAATTGGTCAAGGCAGAGCCCATATGCCATGTGGTTGCACTGGAAGCTTCGCGACAAGAACGTCTCCAATCTCTTTGTTCCTGGGTGGCCGTCCACAAGTGTGATACACCAGCTGATCATAGACATGGCCCCTGAGTAACCACTCAACATAATCCAACAAGTCCCATTCCACCCAGGTGTTTCATTAACATTAGTTGTTTTCTTAGTCGAACAAAATATTATATTTCCATACTATCTTGGTATGAATTTCCACCCACGAATTCTAATAGCATGGCTAAGCACTCTAGCATATGATGTCTTTCAACTAGGAAATACTACCAAGATATAATCTATAGGATAGCATAGCATAGTATCATATAAATATTCCTACCATGCTAAGATCTACCAAATATAACACTAGCGCAATAGTGAAAATAATAGGACATAAGATGAAATATCACTTGCCTTGGTAGCTAGGGGAATAGGTACAATCCTCATAGCAACAAATTTCACAATCCACACAATTTACACAAAGAATAAACCAACAACAATAATACAATCAATATAGCATCACAAAAATATGAATGCATGCAAAATGCAATGTTATGAACCAAACTCTAAAACTTGCAGAGTCTACAGTACAGAGGTTAAAATACTCTATCTAAAGGAATAAGGAATAGCTAAAAACAATCTATGGAGTAATTTTTATGAACAAAATACTCCTAAAAAGGTTCTGCCTATAACTCCAATTTTTCAGAAGCAAAAGTGTGGAATAATGCCTCAACAATAAAGGTCTCATTTTTCTAAATCCATAGACAACAAATTTACATTTTTGTGATTTGTGGATCAAAAGTTATTGAATTTCTAAGTTTAATATAAATTATGTCTATTTTTCTAATGAAAAAGTCGCTCTGGCCGACGTGGCGCTTTCCTATTGGCCCGTACCGATTTGATCGGATCGATCGCTATGGGCCGTTGGATTTTAAGTGGCCACGGACGAACCAGATCAGCCCGTACCGCTTTGTTTAGTGATCTAATCCTAGCCGCTGGGTCTAGATCGGACGACGCTCAGCGCATGGCCAAGTGCTGGCGGCACTGGCTCTTTGTGCGCGGCGGCGGTGCGGCGGACGGCGGTGTTCTAGCGATTCTAAAGAGGCAGGGGGTCCGTGGACTGTTACTAGAGGTAGCCGCGGTCGAGGTGGTCTCGGTGATGGTCGCGGTGGAGAGAGGGATGCTCGGCTTCATCCTGTATTCCTCGCCGGAGTTCTTGCCGACGGCGGAGCTCGCGTCTCCGAGACGGTGACGTTGATCTAGGGCTCGAGTGGGAAAATAAAAGGCTTAGTAAGGTGTGCCCGGTTCAGCACCATCTAGTAGTGGCCAAAAAGGGGCGGCGGGAACCCGAGTCTCACCGGAAAAGTCGACGAACGGCGATGGCAGAGGGAAAACACCGGCGATGATCGTGTCGATGACCTGGGGCAAGAAAAAGCGGGTGGCCAGGGTTAAAAGGTGTGCCAGGACATGGTAAAGGGGATAGGGCAGAGAGGAGGGCACGAGGTGGTCGGAGCTCACCGGAATCGTCGCCGGAGTCGCGTCGGTGAGCGGTGGTTCGAGCTCACAATTGGAGAGCCTGGGGGCTCTCTAGGGTGGTGAGTGAGGGGAAACCGAAGAGGAGGGAGCGGGGATTAAGAAGGAGTGGTCGCAGTGGGGATTTAATGCGTGCAATGCTCGAATTCGAGCCGATTAGAAACGGCATAGGAGAGAGGGGGTCAGTTCGTCCCGCGGTGGAAGAAGATGAGGTGGAGGCTGACGTGGAGGTGGGGCCAGGGTGTAAGTGGGAGGGGGCGTGCAGGAAGACGGTGAGAAAAGGAGAGAGAGGGGAAGGGGTAGCCCGGATGGGCTGCTTGCTGGGCTGGGTTGGGCCGAGCAGGCCAATGCTACTGCTGCTGCGATTTTTTTCTCCTTTTTGCTTTTTCTTTTTAGTCTTTCTTTTCCTAGGTTTTGAATTAGCAAAAGTGTTTCAAATTGACTCAAAATTTCACCAAATTTTTGGGGGACAAACTAGATGCAATGCAACACATGCCATGATGATAAGAGTGCAATGATGATGGTTTTTAGATGAAAATTTTGGGATGTTACAATTATTATTAAATTTTATACTACATTTGTGCTAAGTTGCATACCAAGTATTTACTAAGTTGTGTACTTGGTGCTAAGTTGCATACCCCATCTATAAAATTGTCTACCTCAACACCAGAGCGGCAACAACTTATTTCATGGAGAAGTGGGCACCGCCGGTCTCGAAACGACATCCCTTCAGTTTCTAGGATCTTGTGTTGCGTCCTATGTCATGACTTGCGGCACTAGCCCCATCGAAGTTAATCGAGTTGTACCTCGCGGTGGCGGCCACTACGAAGATAGTAAATTGTTCCTTAGCACATGTTTGAAATTCTATTTCCTCATGCGGTACTATTGGTTACACTGACCTAAGTTGTTTTTTGCACACAAAAAAGTGTTCGCTCACATGTTTGCTAAGTCATGTTTGTAGACAGTAAATTATCACTTCACACGTGCTAAGGTGCATACATATATTTCTAAGTTGTATAGTCCTAGTGTTAAGTTACATATCCCATCTTGTAAAGTTGAATAGCAGAGTGGCAATAATTTATTTTAAGAAATGGTTGTACCTATAGTCCACACCAAATGTGACTTAGTGGGGCAAGGTTGCAACTTAAACACCACCAGTAGCAAGTTGCTTATTTATCCCAAGTTGCATCCGTTTATCAATTGGGTTATCGATGGATCAAGAAAAAATGTATGTTGGAATGATAAGTTGCATATCTTGATATTAAAATGTTGCTTCACATATGTACTAAGTTGTATTTTGACGCCATGGAGCTCGGAAGGGCCGTGACCTGTTCTGAAGTGTCGGTCTCCTCGTTCTCCCGTTGGTGGTTGTCTGCTCAGGCTATTTGTTGTTGGGGCGTTAGGGCAAAGGCCACTATTGCTAGTGGAGTCGGGGCCCACAGTGGGGTTGTGGCGATATTATGATTACGTCGATGAGTATGTGAAAGTGTAAGATGTTTTACCTAGAGGGGGTGAATAGGTTTCTAACAAATTCTTTATAATCTTTTGCAAGTTTTAGGCTTTGCGGAATATAAGTGTGCCTAAATGCAAACTAGGTGAGGCAAACTAGATGATGATACAAGATACTTCAAGCACGAAGGCTATCACAAAGTAAACAACACAAGTAAGAGAGGGGTTAAGGAATAACCCAAGCACGCGGAGACGAAGATGTATTCCCGTGTTCACCACCTTTGGGAAGGAGGCTACATCACGTTGGAGAGGTGTGAGATTCCACGAAGGATTCCCCAACGCCACAAAGGCTCACCTTCTTCGCTGAGCCTATCCCACGAAGGAATAGCTCACTTACTCATGATAGACTTTTAAGGTAGTCTCCAAACCCTCACAAAATTTCCACGGAGCAAATCACAAGCCAAAAGCCTCCGGACGACCCTAGCCACCTAGGGTTTCCCACAAACCCAAGAGTAACAAGCTAACTCGATGAACTCAAGGGGGGATGAAATTTGGCTTGGTGGAAACGTAGATCTGGACGTCCTCTTGCTTTCTACCAAAGGGATTTGAGTTTGATTGGGTAGAATGGGAGATCCTCAAGAAATTGTGTTTCAACAATGGAGAGAGAGAGCTCCAAGTATGAGATATAAACTGAATGCCTAACCTACTCAAGCTGGAATAAGAGGTATTTATACTCAAGGGAGAAATCTAGCCGTTTGAAGCACTTTCTGTGAAACTCGGTTTTAAGTTCGGTTGGACCGGTCCACACACCGGACCACCCGGTGTACAGCCCGGTCAACCAAAATCCAAACAGGGATACTCACTGTGTGTGAGCCCGGATAGACTCGGTATACGAAACCGAGCATCCTGGTTTGGGTTCGGTTGACCGACGCTAGTACCGGACCGTCCGGTCTGGGAACCGGTTCAACCGGCCTGAGAACCGAGTTTGGCAGAGATGTTATCAAACTTAGATTTCTTTCTCCTCTCTCTTTGGTGATGGAACAAGTGGGTGTATAGGATGTGTATAAGGCTTAGAAAAACATCCCCAGCAAGCTCATCGAGATAACCCCTCTTAATAGTGTGGTGTTCCTAAATACTCAAGAAACATATAAAAGGTAAAACTCCGGCACTTCTCTTTATTATCGAAATGGGGGGGTCTTCGATGATCTTCCAACATACCGGCGGACTAAAGCCTGTTCAAGACACTGGTAGGTAGCATTAGTCCGCACTAACTATGGTGTCATTGTCAACCAAAAACAATATAGGGTAAATTACCCTTTCAATCTCCCCCTTTTTGGTTGGCGATGACAAATCGAGCTAGAGTTCACAAGGATATAATAAAGAGCTATATACCAAGGAATTCCATAGAGACATATGTGATCTCCCCCATCAAGTGTGCACTTGGTTGAATTTGCGTTTGAATGCAAGGTGCACCTAAATAAAGTATAGAGAGCTTCCCACATGTCTTTATGGAAGCAAGCATAACATGACAAGATATAGAGCATGGATATCTATGCAAGGCTAGACAAATGAATGAAGTACACATAGTCGTAGCACAATAGACATAACCATGGTTCACACACATAGCACACGCTTGTCCAACATACGAAAGTAAAGCAAATAGTTCCAAACATGAAAGCAAATGGTAAGCACAATGCCATAAGAAGCAAAGATAGGGCAAAGGGCATTGTGCAACTGGCGAACCCCAGAAAAACCCTGGCGAGGAACCCGTAGAGACCTAAAAGAACTCTACTCTTCTCCCCCATTGGCATCGAAACACCAAAAAGGAAGAGGAGTAGGGCGATGCTAACGGAACCCAACTAGAAGAACGTAGGAGGCGGCAGAGGGTGAACGGGGGCATCTTCATCTTCATGGATCTGCTCTTCATCATCATCCTCAACATCATCATCAATAGATCCACGACGAGCAGCAGAGGAGGCACTAGGACCACCATGAGGAAACTGACTGGGAAAGTAGCCAAAGAGCATGGCATCATTAAGGGGCGGCATCTCATAGTTGACATAAGGAACAGGAGTCATCTCGGGACCATCTGGAGGAGGAGTGACATGCTGGGTCACAAGAAACTCATTGTGCCTGCGTCGAGTATCTTGGCTCATCTCGAGAGCCTTGTGGCTCACATCATAGGATGAGCGGCACATCTGAAACAGCCGCTTGAAGAAAGTGGCAGCACCACCCTTGGGCCTGGGACGTGAGGAGGAGGACTCGCCAACCGGACGACGAGAACCCAACCGAGTAGCAAAGTGAGGCTGAGGATCATGGACATCCTTGGTGTGCTGCTCGGGGGGGGGGGGGGAGGGTCATCGATGGAACCTCAGGAGACTAACCACGAAGAGAAAGAGTAAGCTACTCTTGTTCCACACGCTCACCAGCCATCACACTAGGAGGCACAACCCTGTTGAGAAGCTTTTGTACATATACGCAGAAGGTGGGGGTCATCCTGTCCAAAGCAGCTCGACGTAGCTCAAAGTACACAAAATCACAGCCATCAATCTTCCTCAACCTGTCAGGATGACAATAATACATGAGGTTGGCAAGATACCCACGGCAGTTTGTAGTATCTCCAACTCGGGGAACAAGCGACTGACGAAAGATGCTGGCCAAGGTGTGGTAGTAAAAGTACATGCCAGAGATGCATGGAGGAGCATACTCAGAATCCTTCGGGTAGTAGAAGGCCAGGCAGTCAGCAGGCTTGATCTTCTCACTATGAATGCAAAAACCACCTGGCTTATCAGAATAGCCCATGACCTCAACCAGATCTGCAAAGGTGGCACAGAAACGCCGCCGGTCATCCATGACATAGTGCGGTCATCATCATCATGAAAATAGACTGTGCAGAAGAACTGACGAATATACTCAGGATAGTAGTCCTCCTTGAGACACACAAGGTCAAAGAGATCCATTTTCTTCAAGGCATCATCAACAAAGCGATAATCTGAGGCAGCATACATGTTGAACCAGTCCACATTGAAAGAAAGAATGTTACCGTAGGAGGTGACCTTGAACTGAGTGTAAATATGTTCCCACATCAAGGATTGAGTCTCAGTCCAAAACTTCTTGTCAGTGCCAGTGTAAGTGCGAGACTTGAAGCGATAGGGATTCTGCTTGCGAAAGGTCTGGTACATAGCAATCTCCATATTCTTCAGGTTTTGAGAAGGTACATCTTCTTTGTCATCACGCACGACAGGTTTCTTGCCCCTGGTGGCCTTGCTCTTGAAGCGACCAGAACGGGCGCTGCCCTCTTCCTCATGCTGCACAGACTGACTGGCTCGACGAGCCCTCTTACCCCTGCCGGTTTCCTCAGGCACATAGTCATCATCATCTGCACCTGTGAAAAAGAGAGAGAGGTTTGGGAGCACAAGGATAAGTACACATGCCAAACAACAAAAACAGAGGCAAACTTGGATTTGGGCAAGTGCATGGTAGAAAAGAGACATTGTAGAGAGATTCGGTGCCAGGGCCGGTCTGACCAGCTCTAGAACCGGACGGTCCGATGTCAGCACCGGACAACCGAACCGAAACAGGACAGTCCGGTGTCAGCACCGGAAAACCGAACCGGAACCGGACGACCCGGTGTCAGATCCGGTCCAACCAGGCCTGGAACCGAGTTGGTCGGGGAGGCCCCAAAACTGCTCTATGCAATGTAAAACATCTACCCATGTCTCAATACTTGCACAAATACAAACTTCTCAAGAGAGGTAGGCCATGGTTTGACGTGGTTGGCATACAAGAAGGAAGGTGGAAACCCTAACTTGGCAAATCCATCAAAATGTGTAGCAAAACATGGGGATTTGACAAGGAAAAGGGAGAGGAGCAAGGGATTACCCGAGGACATGGCTTCTCGTGGAGGAAAGCCCCGAAAGCCCTTGAGGAAGAAGATTGCAAAAAGCTCCCAAACCACCATGAGATGGAGAGATTCCTTCGGTGGAGAGCCTCCAAAGGTCCTTCTCTGCAAAATGGTGGTCCGATCTACGAATCCTAGGGGTGGAAACACCCTAGGAGAGGGGGGAAGGTGGGAGGGGCGGCAATGGAGAGTGGATGGGTCGGGGGAAGTGAAGGGGTAACTTGTGGAGGAGGGGGTGTCCATGGAAGAAGAAGGGAAAAAGATTTTCCAGATCCCAGTTTGAGTTCGGTCCAACCGAGATGTAAACCAGGCAGCTCGGTGCACAGCCCTGTCAACCGAGCCAGGAACCGAATCTGCAGGAATTCTGGCACGAGAGAGATTCGGTTTTCAGCCCGGTCAACCGGCTCCACAACCGGAGTACTCGGTTGAAAACCGAACTGGCAACCGAACTCGTTCAGTGACCTTCTGTCCGCAGACCCGAATAGACTCGGTTGAGAACCGGGCTGGAAACCAGACGGTCCAGTTCTGGAGCCGGTTGGACCGGGCCAGAAACCGAACATCGGGAAAAACTTCGGAAAAGTTTGGAAATAGAAAAAATTTGAGAATGGCATGTGCAAGGAAGAAGATAGTAGACTCTAAAAGGGTAGAGGAGGCAGGTGATCTAGGCATGCCTATTGGAGAAGAACCAAATAAACACAGTTAATAGCAACAATAGGCATGATTCAAAAATATCAAGAGCCACAAGAGACCAAAGTTGGCGGGGGATTTCTCCCCCTATGTTTAAGCACACATGTCATGGCGCCTCAAAGATAGATGCTTGGACCCATATGATGACACAAGATCAATTAATATCGCACGCATAGGTATGCATCAAACCAAGACATGGTAAGATGACTATCCCTATGTGTGCTGTGCGACTAGGCTACATAGCAAGTTAAGAGCTGAAATATAATGCAAGAAGTGAATCAATCCAAGTTTTTGGGATCTAGAATACCAAGTTCTCGCCTCAACACGACAAAACGGGCTTCATCCAAAGGCTTCGTGAAAATATCCGCTAATCAGAACATCGTTCCCACATGAGTGAGATTGATGTCACCATTTGCGACATGGTCACATAGGAAGTGGTGGCGGATGTCAATATGTTTGGTGCGGCAATGTTGGACGGGGTTATTGGCGATCTTTATTGCGCTTTCATTGTCACATAGAAGAGGCACCGTACCAAGAGACACACCATAGTCTTTCAAGGTTTGCCTCATCCATAACAATTGAGCACAACAAGATGCCACGGAAATGTATTCGGCTTCGGCGGTGGATAAGGCGGTGGAGTTTTGTTTCTTAGATGACCAACTCACCAAAGACCTGCCAATAAATTGGCAAGCCCCGGAGGTCGACTTCTGGTCAACCTTATCACCGGCCCAATCGGAATCCGAATAGCCAACAAGCTCAAAGGTTGACCCCTCCGGATACCAAAGCCCGAGAGTAGGAGTGAGAACAAGGTACCTAAAAATCCGTTTGACTGCCATCAAGTGGAACTCCTTAGGAGCGGATTGAAAACGAGCACACATTCCAACACTTAACATGATATCCGGTCTAGAAGCACAAAGGTAGAGCAAGGAGCCAATCATGGAGCGATATACCTTTTGGTCCACATCCTTCTCACCTTCTCCAAGGCCAAGTTGCCCATTGAGTGGCATGGGTGTCTTCATGGGGTTGGCATTGGCCATCTCAAATTTCGCAAGCATGTCCTTCACGTACTTCTCTTGGGAGATGAAGGTGCCTTGAGCAAGTTGCTTCACGATGAAGCCTAAGAAGTACTTCAACTCCCCCATCATGGACATCCTAAATTTCTGGGTCATCAACTCGGCCAAAAGCTTTGTTATGTGATTCGTTAGCTCCACCAAAAATAATATCATCAACATAAATTTGAACAATAAACAAGCCACCCCCTTTAACCCGTTTGGTGAAAAGGGTGGAATCGACTTTACCCACGCTAAACCCGTCCATGAGTAGGAAATCCCTAAGGTGCTCATACCAAGCACGAGGAGCTTGCTTTAGTCCATAGAGCGCCTTATGGATTAGATACACATGGTTGGGAAAGCGTGTGTTTTCGAAACCCGGGGGTTGAGCCACATATGCAACCTCTTTCAAGGGACCATTAAGAAATGCACTCTTCACATCCATTTGATAAAGCTTAAAGTTATGAAAAGCTGCATATGCAAGCAAGAGACGAATAGCTTCAAGGCGAGCAACGGGCGCAAAGGTGTCCTCATAGTCAATACCCTCTATTTGGGCATAACCTTGCGCCACTAACCTTGCTTTGTTCCTTGTGACGGTTCCGTTCTCATCTTGCTTGTTCTTGAATACCCACTTGGTCCCAATAACATTGATGCGGTGATCTTTAGGTCTCTCCACAAGAGACCAAACTTCGTTGCAGGTGAAGCACTCGAGTTCTTCTTGCATGGCAATGACCCAATCCGGATCTTCTAGAGCTTCATGGACCTTGAGAGGCTCGAAGTTGGATACAAAAGCATGATGGCCACAAAAGGTAGTGAGTTGCTTCTTCTTGTTGTGGGTATCGATTCCTCTAGATATGCTTCCAAGTATATTATTGACTTGGAGACCACTTGCAATAGAGGCGCACTTGATCTTCCGGATAGTTCCTTCATGATCAACAAATTCATCCTTCGTTGGTCCTTGATAATTAACCGCATCTTGAGCTTGACCTTTATCTTGGGAAATTAGAACATCTTCTTGGTCTTCCTCATGGGTTGAGGGCTTGGTTCTTGTTCTTCGGTTTGCGAGAGTTGTTCGTCGTGAGGTACACTTGATGGTTCAACTTGAGTAGAGCTTGGATCTTCTTGAGTTGGGCTTGATTCTCCCCCATAAACATCTTGATCATGAGTGTGATGCTCGGTGGGCAAGATATGCCCAATTCCCATCAACTTGATGACTTGAGAGGAATCTCCATCACCTACAACATGTGGAACAACTTGCCCCCTTGGGGACCATTATCTTCCAAAAACTCCATGTCATAAGATACTTCAACACAACCATTGGATTTGTTGTAGTATCTATAGGCGTGAGAGTTTTCCGCATAACCAACAAAGATACCCTCGATAGTTCTAGATTCGAATTTACCGAGTTTTTATTTCTTGTTCTTGACAAGGCACATGCACCCAAAGACTCAGAAGTAGTTGACATTGGGCTTGTTCTTTGTGAGAATCTCGTACGGAGTCATGTCAAAGGGAGCTCGAAGGAAAAGCCGGTTCGAGTAGTGAACCGCGGTGGCGATGGCTTCTCCCCAAAAGTTGTGGGGTGACTTGTACTCACTCAACATAGTTCTTGCCATCTCAATGATAGTCCGGTTCTTCCTTTCAACAACGCCATTTTGTTGAGGAGTATAAGGAGCCGAGAATTCATGCTTGACTCCCTCATCTTGAACAAACTCTTGCATGGTATAGTTCTTGAATTCGGTGCCGTTGTCAGTCCTAATGGTCTTGATCTCCACTCCATGTGTGCGTTGAGATTGCTTGGCGAAGGTCATGAAGTACTTGTAGGTATCATCCTTTGACTTGAGAAGGAATACCCAAGTGTATCTTGAGTAATCATCGATGATGACAAGACCATATCTCCTTCCACCAAGAGAATCATATGTTGATGGCCCGAAGAGATCCAAATGGAGAAGCTCCAAAGGTCTTGACGTGGCCACCTTTGATATTGATGGATGACTCCTCCCATGTTGTTTTCCTGAAATACAAGCACTACACACACGATCTTTCTCAAAAGACACACCGGTTAGTCCAACAATATGTTCGCCCTTTAGGAGTTGTTTAAGATTTCTCATGTTGACATGGCCAAGGCGGCGATGCCAAAGCCATCCCTCGTCAACTTTGTCCATTAGACATGTAGGAAGAGATCGACTCTCTTGCGAGAGGTCGACCACATAGAGGTCGTCTTCCACATATCCAACAAGGACCAACTTGAGATTATCACTCCTAAAGACTTTCACACAAGTTCTAGAGAAATAGGAATCATAACCGGCATCCGCAAGATGTTTTATGGAAAGTAAGTTGTAACCAAGGTTTTCAACAAGCATGACGGTCTCTAGGGACAAGGCCTAGGAAACCACCAACTTGCCAAAACCTAGTACCTTTCCTTTAGAGTTGTCTCCAAAAGTGATGCTTGACGTTGAATTGACATCATGAATAAATTGGTCAAGCGCACTTCTACCTCCGATCATATGATTGGTGCATCCACTATCAAACACCCATTTTGATCCATCGGAGGCATACCCCTACAAAATCAATTCTTTGATTTAGGAACCCATTGAGTAATGGGTCCCTTAGCATTAGCAACAAGATCTTTTGGTACCCAAATTGAGTACCACCTATACGCATAACCATTGCGAGGGCCAACGTATTTGGCATAAACATCTCCTTGGGCGACCTTACATAGCACATAGGATGGATTAGATTTTCCCGCAAACTTGTGGTTGGGGTTGCCCCTATTGGCTCCCCCATTCACAACATTCTTCTTTACTTGGTCAACCACCTTGTGCCCTTCACGGACAAAGTTGATCCTTTTAGGTTGGTTGGCACCATTTTTGTCATTGTTGGGGTCATACCCCATACCTTGCCTTGGAGCTCTCATCGTTTGTCGAGCAAGAATCTCATCAAGAATCTTGCCTTTGGTGATAGGTTTGAGACACTCCATCTCAAGTTGTTCCCTCAACTTATTATTCTCCTCAAGGAGATTATCTTGATCCAAGGAAAGGTTATAAGCACAAGTAATATCCTCAACAATAATAGGATCCTTCAATGTACCAAGAGCTTTCTCATAGGACACTCGAAGTTGATCATGATTCTCCCCAAGTTTTATGAGCTCACGCTTGACAAGCAAATTAGCTTTCTCAAGGTTATCAAGGTCATTGGTGAGAGAAGCATGAGAAACTTCAAGTTCTATCTTTAAAGTATCAAGTTCTTGGGACAAGGTGATAGATCTATCTATGGTATCCATATATTTTGCCTTATCTAGTTCATAGATTTCAATTCGTTCTTTAAGAAGAGAAGTAATGTCCCTTTCCTTGCTTAGCTCTTTCTCAAGAAGATTGAATCTTAGTTTCTCATCATCAGTATGAGACTCCAAACTATCAATGGTCTCATCACGTGAATTGACAAGGCCCATTAATTGTTTGAATCTAGCACGAGCATTGCTAGGAAGGGACTTCATGATTTTACACATTTCTTTTACATAGTTTTCATTGAATTCATCATCGTCACTATCATTGGTACTATCATGATCATCCAAGATGCTAGAGAGAGATGGAGGGGAAGAGATTACCTTGGTACTCCTTTCCATGAGACAAGTACCGACGACCTTGGGAGTGATGGAATCATCGACATAGAGTGACCTGGGTCGGCAAACGCCAAACCGGCCACCCCCACAACCTTCTCCTCATCTTCACTCTCCGCATCGGAGAGGTACTCTTGGCCAAGAAAGCCTTTGCCACCACGCTTCTTATTCCTCTTGTATCTCTCATTGATGGGATTTGGCTTTAATCTTGGCTTGGCACCCTCTTCATACTTGGGCTTGTCAAGTCTCTTCTCATATGGGCATTTGTCGGCAAAGTGGTCTGACTCATCACAATTGTAGCAATTTCTCTTCTTCTCTCTTGGTCCGGTTGAGCTTCTTCTTCTTTGGAACTTCAAGTTCTTGGTGAAGAGATCAACTTGAGCTAGCATGTCATCGATGCCCTCGCTATCACTATCTTCATCATTTACACCACTTTCTTGTGCATACTTGGCCTTCAGTGCAAGGTATTGAGAGGGCCCAATGGCACGATTGATCTCCTTGATCTTTTGTCCTTCATCCGCCATATTGTCCGTGGCAACAAGATAGGACACAAGATCATCAGGCGAGAAGTGGCGAGCTGAATCAAGAAGTTGCAAGTTCAAGGCAAGCTTCTTGTCGGAGGAAGCAATCATGGAGATAACCTTGGACTTGATTAGCTCATCATTCAAGTTGAACCCATCTTCATACTTGTCACAACCAAGACCATCAATCTTGACACGGAGGGCAATAAGTCTCTTGTATGCTTCGGCGATGGACTCACCATCATTGTTCATGAACATGCTCATCTCTGACTTGGCGACTTCATACTTGGACTTTTGGATAAGGGAAGTCCCCTCTTGGAGAATGACAATCCTCTCCCACAACTCCTTTACGGTGGGAATGTTGCTAACTTGATCATAAAGAGTGCGATGAATGGCACTCCTTAACTTGTCACAAGTCGTTGCATTTAGTTGACGATCATAGTACTCTCCCGGAGTGAGATCATTGGGATCTTGTGGATAGAAGCCCTTGCCCACAATCTCCCAAAGCTCCATGCTGCAACTGCGAAGATGATATTCCATAGAAACTTTCCAATGAGAGAAGTGAGTTACATCATAATGAGGTGCGGGACCCGAACCACTAATATGAGGCATGACGTTATTTTGTTTGGGATATATATACAGAAATGGATTAGGAGGCATGGAGGCTTTCGTCGGGTCCCTCTCGCTAGAGGCCTCGTTCATAGCCTCCTTACTGGTATCCATCAGCCTCCCTTGAGGTACTACCGAAGGTCCGGCAAGCATGACCCCCTCGCCCATCCCCATAAAGTGTCCTTCAAGAAAACTTATTCGAGCACGGAGATCGGAATCCGCCTTAGCCTTTTCAAGGGATTGTTTGGCAAAGAGTTCACGGATCTCCTTGACCGAGTAAGTCTTTCCCTCCTCATCATTGGAGAAAACCATATTTTCTCTTAGGCGGTAAAGCCCTTAGAAGAGCACTTGGCTCTGATACCAATTGAAAGTGTAATATGGTTTACCTAGAGGGGGTGAATAGGTTTCTAACAAATTCTTTATAATCTTTTGCAAGTTTTAGGCTTTGCGAAATATAAGTGTGCCTAAATGCAAACTAGGTGAGGCAACCTAGATGATGATACAAGATACTTCAAGCACGAAGGCTATCACAAAGTAAACAACACAAGTAAGAGAGGGGTTAAGGAATAACTCAAGCACGCGGAGACGAAGATGTATTTCCGTGTTCACCACCTTTGGGAAGGGGGCTACGTCACGTTGGAGAGGTGTGAGGTTCCACGAAGGATTCCCCAACGCCACGAAGGCTCACCTTCTTCTCCGAGCCTATCCCACGAAGGAATAGCTCACTTACTCGTGGTAGACTTTTAAGGTAGTCTCCAAACCCTCACAAACTTTCCACGGAGCAAATCACAAGCCGAAAGCCTCCGGGCGACCCTAGCCGCCTAGGGTTTCCCACAAACCCAAGAGTAACAAGCTAACTCGATGAACTCAAGGGGGAATGAAATTTGGCTTGGTGGAAACGTAGATCGGGACCTCCTCTTGCTTTCTACCAAAGGGATTTGAGTTTGATTGGGTAGAATTGGAGATCCTCAAGAAATTGTGTTTTAACAATGGAGAGAGAGAGAGCTCCAAGTATGAGATATGAACTAAATTCCTAACCTACTCAAGATGGAAGAAGAGGTATTTATACTCGAGGGAGAAATCTAGCCGTTTGAAGCACTTTCTGCGAAACTCGGTTTTAAGTTCGGTTGGACCGGTCCACACACCGGACCACCTGGTTTATAGCCCGGTCAACCGGAATCCAAACCGGGATGCTCACTGTGTGTGAGCCCAGATAGACTCGGTATACGAAACCGAGCATCCCGGTTTGGGTTCGGTTGACCGGCGCTGGTACCGGACCGTCCGGTCTAGGAACCGGTTCAACCGGCCTAAGAACCGAGTTTGGCAGAGATGTTATCAAACTTAGATTTCTTTCTCCTCTCTCTTTGGTGATGGAACAAGTGGGTGTATAGGATGTGTATAAGGCTTAGAAAAACATCCCCAGCAAGCTCATCGAGATAACCCCTCTTAATAATGCGGTGTTCCTAAATACTCCAGAAACATATAAAAGGTAAAACTCCGGCACTTCTCTTCATTATCGAAATGGGGGGGGGTCTTCGATGATCTTCCAACATACCGGCGGACTAAAACCTGTTCAAGACACTGGTAGGTAGCATTAGTCCGCACTAACTACGGTGTCATTGTCAACCAAAAACAATATAGGGTAAATTACCCTTTCAGGATGGTTGCTCGAGTTACTAACCTAGTGACATATGAACAACAACTTTATTTCATTGTACATCAACATCATGAACTTGCCTATCACCGTGTATGAGTTGCCTACCAGTAATAGGTTAGCATCACTGTTGTGAAGTTTCATACCATTATCATGAAATTGTCTACTGCTGCAGTTAAGTTGCGCACTGTTTATTATGAAGTTGCAATTTTGTTTACTAAGTTGTCTATATCTCAGAAACTAAGCTGGCAACGATACTATAAAATATGGTAGGTAACTAGTATTATAAAGTTGCGGGCCTGAAGACTATAAAGTTGTTGGTTGTTGTTGTTTAGTTGGTATATTGAAAACTAAGTTGAATACAAAATATACAAAAAAATATAGTGTAAGCCTCTTTGTACAAAGTTGATTTTTCATAACACTAAGTTGCTTTTCAATAAAAAGTTTGTCCAAACATATACAAATGAGATCTAATTTCGAAGATCTCATCGCGAGAAACCCAATTGTGAAAACGGATCGCAATTCTAACGCACGGTTTAAGCATTATGACTTCTTTTTTAAAAATCGCGTAAAATAAGTACACGAGCGTAAGTGACTGTGTGCTGTTTTGGGTTGAGGTTGCTGTGGCTGGCTAGATGTGTTCAAATTGAAAAATAAAGCGCCCCACAAGGCTTTCCCAGAAAAAAAATATAGTGGGGAAACTGCAGTGCGCAGCAACCGGAGCTATATACACCTGGGAGGAAGAACCACACGCGCATTTCTTTCTTTTTATTTTCTCCACGAACGAGAACAAACGAAAGCAGCAGCACTCGTGTATATAGTCGTATGGCTCGAGGTCGAGGCGATGGCACTAGAAAGCCGCGCGGGTCATGGTCTCGCCACCGACCATAAAAGCGGGCCCAATAATGGCAGCTTAGCCCCACGCTAATCGCCCGGTTCCTTGCCTCACATATCGGCCACCGCGTCCCCGCATCGCCGCTTCCTCCCCTTTCCTTTCCTTTCCTTCCGAGACCGTACGTTGATCCCACCGCCATGGCCGCGTTGCGCCGCGTATCGTTCCTCCGATCCGCTGTCGGACGGCTCGGCTCCCTCCGGGCATTCTCCGCGGCCGCCGCCGAGGCTGCCGCGCCCCGCCGCGACGCGAGGGCGACCGAGGCCGCGGCGTTGGCGGCCGCGGTGGCTGCCGGGTCAGGGCTAGGGATCTGGCTCCTGCCCACGTCGCAGCCGCTTGCGGACTCCGGCCAGGGGGACTTCGCCGTGGCGGAGGCGGGGTTTGGGGATGTGGGCGCGGCGGAGGAGAAGGGCAGGTTCCTCTTCGGAGGTGCGTGCCCTTGTTTTTTAATTTACCGTGGCGAAAATATTCATGCATGTTTGTATTTGTATTTTGTAAAAGCTTTTATGCCTAGATTTTCGTGCCTCCTCGCCTAGTTTCCGGTTGGAATTTTGTGGACGAAGTTTCTGTGTTGGAATTTTGTGAGGCCGGGCCAACATTTTTTGCATGGATCAGCCATTCGATTAATAAGGCTCTTCGATCATATTCCGGACGAACATTCTAGCCGTTCATCACTGTCCTCAATCCTGGTGCTCGTATGACGGATTCCCCGGAACCGCGAAATTGCTCACGGTCCTTGTCTTCGTTTTGTAGACTCGTATCGCAGAAGGGTGTTCTTCAACTACGAGAAGCGGATTCGGACGCGTAGCCCTCCCGAGAAGGTAAACCATGGCATGCTGTATGATTTGATAAGTTGTCACCATTGTAACTGTGGACTTGTGCTGTTCTTCCTGCTAGATCTTCGAGTACTTTGCGTCCACCCAGAATCCGGAGGGTGAAGTGTACATGTTACCCGCCGACTTGATGAGGGCGGTTGTGCCCGTTTTCCCTCCATCTGAATCTAATGTTGTCAGGGAGGGAAGACTCAGAGGGGAACGCAACCCTGGGGAGCTACAATGTGCCCCTTCTGACTTTTTCATGCTGTTTGACACAAACGGTGATGGGCTCATCTCCTTTGCTGAGTAAGTGGTTCTGGCTTCAGCTGAAATGCCTAGCATGTTTGCCATTTGATGTGGTACCCAGTTTCCTACTTTATTTAAGTACTTTCTTTAAGTACTTACTTTAAGTGGTTCTGGTTTCATACTTTCTTTAAGTACTTACTTATGTGCCTTGTGCAGGTACATCTTTTTCGTGACATTGCTTAGCATTCCTGAGTCAAGCTTCAATATAGCTTTCAAGATGTTTGACCTTGACCACAGTGGGTAAGCTCTCTTGCAGCTAGTGGAACCGATTTAATCGTATCATTATGCTATTGAGACTGATATGCCTATGTTCTCTAGATATTCTTTTATCAATAATCATCTAAACCAGTTTCACTATAAAAAACATCACCCGGTTGCAAAATTTAGCTTGCAGTAAGTTTCAACGGTTTCATTAGTTTATTATCATTTGGTTTTGATGTCAGATTAAATGGGATGTTGATCTGTATAGTCTTTGGTAGCTCTTGACATTTGATGGAAATAAATATTCTGCATTTCCTTTCCTGTTCACCAGACTTGATCAGTTTTCATGCTTATGACTTTGGATATGCTCTGATAGCAAATAACTACCTCCATGTTTTTAGTGACAATTCAATACATGCACATGACAACTGAAAAAGTACTGCATCCATAAGCAAACTATGCACTACATCCGCGGAGCCAGCCTATTATCCATTTCTTCCTTTATTAAAAAGAAATCTACATCGTGTTTAAGAGATTTATGAAGCTAATGTATTATAGCTCTTCTTTAATTTCCTTTTTCTCGACAACATAGGCCATACCTTGATTCGAAGAGTCGTGCGAGTAAATTAATGACAATTTGAGCTAGTGGGGCATTAAGGGGCAACAACTGTCGATAGAATATAGAACAAGTATCTCAGCTTATAGCTGTTTTGTATACCATAGAGTCAACTTGCAACATATTCTGAAATGCATAAGATGTGAGTATGTGACACTCGTAAGTGGTAGTTCTTTGATTTCTGCATTTCTTTTGTTTCCACTTTAAACCTCATTATTTCTAAAACTGTTAAAGGTGTCGTTTTCCTACTTTATGTGGGATTTACACAACAATCCATCTAAGTATTGTGCTGTTTGTGCTTTATTTATTGTTATTTACATGTCATCATTGGCATGCATTTAACTGTGTCGTGCAGAAAAACTACCTGGTTTCTAAGCATGTTCAGTCATCTCATTGTTATTTGATGGTACAGAAGGGTACGAACCAAAATCGGCAAGATGTATCTGTGGTTATTTATTCTCATCTGCTATTTATTATTTCAGGGAAATAGATAAAGAAGAGTTTAAGAAAGTAATGACATTGATGCGGTCCTATAATAGGCAAGGAGCTGCACACAGGGATGGGTTACGTATTGGACTCAAGATTGGTCAGCCAGTAGAAGACGGTGGTCTGCTTGAGTACTTCTTTGGCAAGGATGGGAGTGAAACTTTAAAGTATGAAAAGTTCTCTGATTTTTTGAAGCAATTGCATGATGAGGTGATTTTTTAATCTTTTGTTCTGTTAAAATATTTAGGATTTGACACCTTGTTATTGACGCAACGTTCTCAAGTCCCGTGTTTGTGGATCATGTAATCAAATTTGTGTGCATGTACTCACGAATATTGTGCATAGGCGCCTAAATATCCGTCATATTGTGAACAGTCCACATGTCCTGAAATATTTTATAAGCTATGTGTCTCTAGGGAGAACATGGATAACCATAAGTTGGTCATATCTATAAAATGTGTGTCCTTAGTACAAACAATCAAACGCAGAACAGAACAGTGTCATTGTCAAATGCTGACAACTGTGATATCCATCAATTTCATTTTATAGCAGCTCAGTAATTAGTGAAGCATTGTAATTTTATTCTACCTCTTAATATGCCCACCTACCCGCACACAGAGACAAAAAATCCAGATCTATAAACGTTGTTGAAGGGTTGAGTGAGTAAAAGGATGATTTTACCTCTGTCAAAAGCCTACGTTTAAGGATATACATTTGCTCTGTCATCACTATATATATCATCGTTTTTATTTAATAATCTGCAGATTGTTCGCTTGGAGTTCAGTCACTATGATATAAAATCATCCAACACAATATCTGCTAAGGACTTTGCATTATCCATGGTTGCTTCTGCTGACATGAATCATATAAACAAGCTACTTGACAGAGTTGATGATTGCGATGAATCTCCTGACGTCAAGGATTTGCGCATTACCTATGAGGTTTGACCATTTGTTATCCAGATATGCCGGTTGTATTTCTTGGCTCCACCTTGTTTTTGTAAATCATTGCTGTTATTTGGAAATTCAGGAGTTCAAGGCTTTTGCTGATCTGCGGCGTAGATTGGAACCATTTACAATGGCTATCTTCAGTTATGGAAAAGTAAATGGTTTGCTGACAAAGCAGGATCTGAAACGTGCTGCAACTCATGTATGGTCTTCCATAATTGTGCATATATTTATATCCTCTAGGTAGCAGAAGTAGTCTGAAATACCTAATTTCAGTGGAAGTCTTTCTTTTAAGCATTCTTATAAGAGAATCACTGGCCTTTTTTTTTCATTATGTTGTGTTCTTCGCTAGCTAGACAGTTAGCAGATAATTGATATGCTCTAGCTACCCAGTTAGTAGTTATTAGCTCTGATTTCTGATTGATTCCATAATCTTGTTTTATAGGTTTGTGGCGTGGACTTGACTGATAATGTGGTCGACGTCATCTTCCATGTGTTTGATGCTAACGGTGATGGGAACCTAAGCTCAGAGGAGTTCTTGAGGGCACTACAAAGACGGGAAAGCAACATTCGCCAGCCAACTACTCCTGGTTTAATGGGGGTATTTTCCTGCTGGTTGAACTGTACGAAGTGTTCTTATCAACAGATGCTGCTCCAGTAGAATATCTTGGTACTAACAAGATTAGCCTTCTGCCGCCATGGGTCACTCTTTCTATTTGATGTACGTATGCCAAGCTCACCCTATATGAAATTAGTTGCTTCTGTTGTGTTTGTGTCTCCTAAGGTCCTACCTCAATACAACAGGTGTTGGTGATGTTTTTTTTTGTCATGTGCAGGAGCTGGAGAACGAAGTATAACAACCACTAGATGTCAGCAGAGACGATCTTGCTGTAAATATTGTCCTGCTGAGCAAAGTTGCCCAATTATGTAGCATCTGTAAATAACAGATTTCGTTCGGCCCAAGGGTTCAGTTGACAGATCTCGTTCACTGATGTAATGAACCTGTGACTTTGAGCCTCGTTTATTGTAGTGCCACTCCTTGTGTCCGTGTGTTTTTATGCCAAGACATTTTACATGCTTTGCAAACATAGAAGCCGACAAGGCCTTAACTACAACAATATGCACGATTTTTTCACTAGTATTGATCTTCTACTATTCTGCTAGAGCGTGAACGTTTACATTTTACGTTTTGAGTAAACAATTTATATTTTTTTTGGTGCTTGCAGTAACGACTTTTTGAGTAAATATCCTTCTGCACCGGAACGTATTTGCATTGCATCTTTGTATCCATCACTGTTTTCTTTTTCCGAGAAAATGCAAAATAGTTTTAGTTTGCATTTCATTGAACCGGAAGAAGACATTGGGGTACAGCCTCTAGAGGAGGGACACACCCACACATTGTTGCATTGCATTGCAGTTTTTATACAAGATTGTATCTTAGTGGTGTTTGGGGCGCGTTTGGTTGCTAGCAGCCAATTTGAGTTTGTGCGAGCTAGGTCCTTGTGGCTTGTCCACAGGTCTAGGACGTGTTGCGTGTTTTGTTTGGCTATACGGGGTGGGCAACTATCCCCCTTATGTTTGCTAGGTTGGGCGACACACTTTTGGTTTAGATGATGCAACACAATGGTGTTTGGTTGCCCGCAGTGGCTACATATGGTTACCAAGATTATGATATGGTGGGCTTACTATGATAAAAATTGCAGCAAAATCAAGATCAGTATCAAAAGGAATCATAGTGTCAATGTACCACCGGCATCAAACTATAGCTACATGATATGATATTATTAACACATCACTCCTCGCAAATTTCTTGATCCTCTTCAGCTTGCCTTTGTTAGCATCGACAACATTGAACCGATCAAACATCGTGCGCTCAAGCTTGTTCTTTTCTTCTATGGGGACAACTTTTTCATCATTCCACTGTTGCTGCTTGGCCTTCATGATGTCTGCTTGCGGTTTCTGCAACTACTTAAGCATCTCCACTTCCTTCAACATAGTGGTATGCTCTTTTTCTGGCTCCTTCATCTTGAACAAGTTATCCTCCACAATCTTTTTCTCCGATTCATCCATGAATCTCTTCACATCAATTAAAAGAGTTGAGTACTTCTTGTCGATCTTGCTCTTCTCCTCTGCCAGCTCCTGTAACAGCTTTGCATTCTAAATCTTCTCATCGATTCTGGTGTTGTTACTATCATCATATAGTCAGTGGCGGAGGCAGGATTGCCTAATTTCAGATGTTGAGAAGGGCCAGTTAAAGAAAAAATCCCAAAATCTATAATGTTCATATTACTTTAGCTTCAAACCAATTGGGTTAGGGGGGCCAGGGCCCCTGCTGGCCCGCCTGTCTCCGCCACAGCATATAGTCCCCACAGTTTGGCCAACACATTTTTTGCTGCTTGTGGCCACTCACTATCCAACCAGGCCGAAAATCCACAGTTTGTGGCTTCCTACAATTCAAATATCATGCTCGCAATGTGTGCATCAGCTCTAGTAGATCAAAACTCATCTCAAGGGAACTTACATTTTGCACTTGGCAGAGCCAGAAAATCGGCGCCCAATGTTGGTTCCTTCGAATGCAACACAATTCACGGACCGGAGTTTGTGGAGGCGGCACACGTGGGGACAATCTACTACAATACCGGTGAATGTGGGATCTTCGGTGTGGTCAGGAGCATAGTCCATGTCGGTGAGGTCCTAAGAGACAAGAAATCGAAACAATAGCTAGTTCAACTGATGCCAAATCGAAAACCCCCAAATCTAGGGCTAACCCTAATCATGAAGAAGAACATGGGGGAATTGAGCTTACCCCAAGATAGGACTGTTCCGATGACTCGCCGTCATTCCAGCTAGGCATGGCGACTTTGGTGGCCGCACTGATGTCCTTTACGCCGCCGGTGATCGGATATGAGGGAGCTCACCGGTGAGGAGTGAACAAGGAATGGATCTCGATGTAGAAAATGGGGAGTTCAAACAGATAAAGAGTTTCGGCGGGAGGTGACCGAATCCTTCCCGCTCCAAATTTCCATTTTAGCGGTGGCACGCCCTTTATCCCGCCATCTCCCTGCGTGGGCGAGCTCGTGCAGTGAGTCCTGAATGGGTGGCTTGCTGGAAACGGCAGAACCTACAGTTCCCAACGGGCCTGCCCCATGGGTGCTTTAAGGTCTATGCGGGCCACAACGAGAAGGTTGGGCAGGAAACCAACCGGCCCAACCTCTGCTCCCCCCACATAAAACGCCCTACCAAACACGCCTTGCAGGTTCAGAAGCTACAATTGCTCAGCAGGTTATAAATTAAATTGACAGCTTGTGTGCTCCCACCTTTTGGGTGTAAAATTTCCGAATCTGTGATTTCTAGGAACCAGCGTGCCTTGTTTACTTCTCTGTACTACTCAATTCGATTCCATCCAATGTGTATGCACATTAGCACCCTGACCAAACAGTAATTTTCGATCCATGCATGTACTGATTTGCATACAGACAACACGAATCAGTACGGGAGCCTGACGTTGAGCCTCCTAAGCCAGATGGAGTGCAGCACCATGTGGATCATGTCGAACCGCCTCGCCGGCCGGTGGAGCACGAAGTGGCGCTGCGCCTGCAGCACCCTGGCACGCAGCACCCGGTACCTCCGCTCCGACACCCCCCGCAGGATGTTCTTCAGCTCCGGTATCCTTGCCGCCGACACGGTCACCGACATCTTGGTCCAGTCGAGAACGTCGCTGAACGGCAGCGGGTACCCCTCCGAGATGATCACAGGCACGCAGCCGGCGAAGACGGACTCGACCACCCTCGGGCTCGCCACCTCGAAGCCACTCGGGCAGAGGCAGAACCGCGCCGTGGCCATGAGCGCGTGGTAGTCCTGCCCCGCGGGAAGGTACTCGTGGACGCACACGTCCGAGTCCCTGCCAATCCAGTGCTCCAGGAGCGCCCTGCGTATGGCGCCGTGCATGCCGCCGGCGAAGAAGGCGAGCGTGGTCCGGTTCTCCGGCGGCAGGCCGAACGTCGGCCTGCGGATGATGCCGTCGGCGAGGTTCACCTCCGGCAGCGTCGCGTCCTTCCGTGGCCTGAAGCCCTCCGAGGTGTTGGCGTTGCACAGTACCCGGATCGCGTTGCCGTAGAGCTGCGCGTTCCCCTCGGAGACCAGCGGCGCCCAGTCGTGGCAGGACACGAGGACGTGGTCGGCGCCGCTGGACCGGTTCCAGTACGGGTGCCTCTCGGCGACGACGCGGACGTAGTCGGCGACCAGGCGGCGCAGCGGCGCGAGGTAGGCGGTGGTGTTGAGGCGGTAGACGTAGTGCACGAGGTTGCAGACGCTGATGGGGAGGAGGAAGACGTTGGCCTCGTCGGGGCGGCGGGCGGCGAAGCGGTTCCGGGGGTCCTCCATCTCGTACAGGAACTGGCCCTCGATGGAGTAGATGTCCGTGCCGGGGCCGAGGTGCGCCAGCGGCGGCTCCCCCTCCGAGTACGTCCATATCTTTAGCCTCCTCTCCATCTCCAGGTAGCTCCTGATCGATTAATCATCCATCGCAAAACATCAGCTCGATCCTCGCTATGAAATGCTCGGAGTCGGTCGCCAATCGTGATTGAACGCGCCGCGCACTATGTATGAATGTATCCGTACCTGTGGAAGGCCCGCGCGTTTCGGTAGATCGCGCCCCGCGGCACAAAAGCGTCGCCGGCGTCTCCGAAGCTCCGGATCCGGCGGACGCTCTCGTCTGTCGGCGCCGCGCGAGCTGCCCGGCGAATGGCCGTCCGAGACCGAGCCAGGCCTTCCTCAATCACGCCTCCAACCACCTATATTCAATCAAACGGGTGCAAAAGCCCAAATGTCAGATCCTACATGGCGCATACACGCACGCGCGCGTGCAGATTAATCAGTCACCTTCTTCCTGCTGGACAGAGTACTCGCCGGCAGCAGCGCCGCTTTCTGGGCCTCGCCCGGAACGTGCCGCAGGAAGTGCTCGCGGTGGTGGTACCCGTACTCTGGGCCATGGCTCCCGGTTCTTCCACCGCCGCCCGAGACAACTGCGGCGACGAGGACGACGAAGGCGACAAACGGCACCGCAACGGCCGCGGCGCGTCCGCATTTCATCTCCATGGAGGGTCGTGAGTTTTAACGACTAGAGACTAGAGAGAGAGAGATCCTTCCGCGGCCGGCGGCGAGCTCCTCTCGCCTCCCTCCTCCTCCACGGCGCAGCTAGCGATGTGCCTGGTAGTCGACCAACCGCCCGCCGCTAGCTACGTGCCTCTTGACTGTGCGCTGCGGTAGCTGGGTCAGTTCAACTGGATCAGCCGCAAAAGGCTGCCGCGTTTGACTCTGTAATTTGGCAGGTTTGTTGCAGCGCGCGGGAGGGCTGGGTTGCACTTAGCACGCATGCCGCATTTGAATTGAATCCTGTGTTCCAGACGCGCGCCAAGAGCAACCGATCTCGAGACATCTACGCACTGGATACTGTCGCCTTCATGCTCGTGTCACGGTGGCACAGTACAAGGTGTAGCTAACCGCGGTTTCGATGCTACACACTCCCTCCACGAATAAGTATACTTTTTTTTTATAAGTCAAACATAACGAAAATTGACCAAATTTATAGAAAAACATAGCAACATTTGTGACACTTAATTAGTACCATTAGTTTCCTTTTAAAATGTAGATTTCTAATATATGAATTTAATTATATATATTAGTACATTTTTATATATAATCGATTAAATTTTAAAAAGTTTGACTCAAAGCAAAAGGTAGTAGTAGTACACTTATTTGGAACGAGATCGTCTGACGTACTCGGGGAAAACTGCAGAGGGACGTTGGTGCTTGTAGTCTGTCCGTTTGCATCCGACGACAGCAGGTCAAATCCCCTGAAAAACACACGCGGCCCAAAGTCCGCTTCAAGAATAGATGGAGTAAGAAAAACTGTGCTCTATCTCATTGAAAAAAAACTACCATCCCAACAGTACGTCTTAAACAGGACACGAAATCTGTCCGTTTAATTTATTTAAGGCGTGTTCCGAACGGTTTGTCCTCAGGAGAATTTTTTTTCTTAAAATTTCATTCATACGAAATAATTTACATAGGAGCCATAAAATGGCAAAAAACAAAAATAGCTTCAAATAAAAAAAACTTGAACAAAAAGCATCTAAATTTAAACTATGACCACGTCGGTGGTGGCCTACTAGTTGTTCTCCTCGTCGGCGAGGTCGATAAACTCCGGTTGTGGCCACGGCCATTCTGGGTGCGGTGGCGGCGGCACCGGCTGGTGTGGTGGTGGTGGAGGCATCTACGGCGACAACGGTGGCGGCGAGAGGGGCATGCGCTCAGTGGCCTGGGCCGCCATCACCTCCTGCTTCCTCCACCTCCTCTTGCTTAACATCGACCTAGTCTGAGTCATCGTCGTCAGTGGTGCCGATCTCTGGCAGATTGTCGTTGGCCACCTCCGGGTTGAAATCTCCACAGAAGGTGCTCCGCCGCCACGCTTCGTGTTTCTACTGGAGGAAATCCACCTAGAGCGGAGGAGCCAGAGTGGTGCCGTCTTGGTCGTCGTGCTCATCCTCGGTTGTCGCTGATGTTGCGCATTCTCGCCGTCAACCTACACCTACGCTTGCGGCCGCCATTGGTGTCAGGTTAGGTCGCGTCGACGTACCTTCCTAGGCTTCGGCGTCTCCCAGCTAGGCCAACGGTGCGAGCCTACCGCTGGCGTATCTCAACCATCGGCGCGAGTCATGTGACGGATGGCGTTGATGGTGCGGCGGTGCTATGCTGACGACTTTGCAGTCGATGTATCTATCCAAGAAAAACAAAAAAAAAGTGTGTCGACGGTTTTCGTGCCGACGACGACCCTCGGCCTAGTAGACGATACGCTGGCGGTTTTCCTACGCCGATGGCTTTTGCCTGGTCTAGAGCAAGGCGGACAGCTCCGACATCTGGCCGTCGGTGTAGCTTCCGGTCGTCGGTCTACCACTCGATTCCCGTAGTGATGTACTAACTCCAGTTCCTACTTGCATATATGTAGAACTAAACAAATTGTAAAGAAAAATATTCCCGGGTTTGCTTGAATGGTATAAATAATCAAACAATTGTTCAAATAAAGTTTGTCCATGTGCAAATTGAACAATAAACATGCAGAAATCTGATCCGAACTGAGCTGAATATCAATTGTTTCTGAACCGAACCGAACTCAGCTTTCTGTCTCTCGTTCGTAAGTGGGCTTTAGGCTGACTCACCATTGTGTTTTCAGGGTATTTGACATGCTGTCGTAGAATCAGACGGACTACAAATACCAATGTCCCTCTGCAGTTTTTCATGGTACGTCAGAGGATCTCGTTCCACTTATTTAGTGGAGTAATAAGGACGTAGGGACTACGTTCAAACCTTAAGAGCTTGGACGTGCATCAAAAAACAAAAGAAAAACCCAAGTGCTAAAAAGCATCCGGATGCCGGACTGCTCGAGCAAGCACTCTGCGCTATGGCCGTCCGATCTACTTGATCCACCTGCAGTTTCTCTCTCTTGTCTCGTTCTCACACCGAGAGGACCCCCTTCCCGCCCCCATTTCTTTCCACGGTGCCGCCGCCGCCAGCTCCTGCTCTGGCCGTCGCCGCCGCCAGCTCCTAGTGCCTTCTTACGCCGACGCGGCACCGCTCCTGCCTACTACGCTGAATCCCCACCATCGCCACACGCTCTGCCCTAAGCACGACGCCGCAGCTAACCCTAGCCTCGCAGCGGGCTCGCCGACCCTGCTCCAGCACCCGGCATTCGCCCGCGTCGCCTCGCCACGGACGCCTCCACTAGTTCCACACCGCCGCCCTAGCACGACGCCTCCTAGGTGCGCCCTGGGCAACCCTAGCCACACTGGCTCGGGCCATCGCGCTGCTTCGAGCACCAGCGCCTCCGGCTGCACCCTTGACGTCCCCGAGCTCCTCTTCGTGGACCTCACCGATTGAGATGGTCGTGGAACCTACTTCCGGGCAGCGACCTCGGCATCTGCTGATACATGCTCAAGGTCTTGGAGGATCTAGGCTGGAGTTCTAGATCCGGTACTGCGGTAAATTGGGGATGTGTGTGTTGTACCTTGAAGAGCAGGCTCGTGGTTTACTGTTCAGCTAATGGATCATTGTGACTGATGTATGCTTGGGGTAACTTAACGTATTAGTTTCTACCATAAGGCAAGTATTTCAAGACTCAATGTGCTTGCTAACTAGGCACTTAGCTTTCAGCCTTCAAGTTCTGGTTAGGTTGAGTTTAGTGAATTGATACATGAGATAGCTAGCTTGGATTGGTTAATTTTTGTTATGCTACCAAAAGTATGGATTTTATGAGATATACTAGTGCCTTTTTTCCATCAAATAGGTGCACTAAAACATGAGAATATTTATATTTTTTGGATAACAATGCTAAGGTGCCTACTAGCTGCAGTTAAAATGTGTAAATTTAAGGCGAGCCTTGAAACCAACTAGATGTTTATAAAGAACACCCCATAGATTATGTTGCCTTGCCGATTCTTTTTACTTTGCTGACAACCCGACAATGGGTTGAATTCGGCTTGGAGCTCGAGGTCATGCCGTCAATAATTCACCACGGTTCTGCATGTGATTTAATTTCATTTACATTTTCATATGTACTTATTTTTCATGCTTCGCCATGGGATCATGATTGTATAATTGTAGACTGCTAGGACAGTGTTCCTATATAGCTAGACACTAGGGTTTTCTTTATGTCTTGTTAATTATAGAAACTACAAAAAGTTTAGGTTTATACTACGGTAGTTTTGCTAAACATATGGATGCATGATTTGTACGGAATTTTGGTGATCTGTTTTGGTGTTTTCATGTCTGAATGGATGCATGTTGCTAGACAAAATGTTCAGATTTATGCCTGGACGTAGGATTTTATCACCGCAGTTTCATGGATCTAGTCCACTTCGAACTCGATGATGCATTTTTTTGTTTAGGGGCACGCATTATGTAACTATTGGTTTGGTGCGTAATTAGGAGTAGTGGGGATGTAGACTTTTTGTCCTTCAGAGATGAGTTATATATATAGCAACCATTTTTTCTCTAGAATAGAATTTATTGGCCCTGCACATGAGAAGTAATTCCAGGTCAGTAATCTGGTTGCTTAGTCATGGTTTTCCGACATGCATGGGACTTTTTTGGTGTTTTTTGCCCCAAAGTTGTTCTGTTTAGTAGAGTTGCTATTCACTTTTAATTAAGTTGTTTCTTCGCAGTAATTAAGTTGCTCATACCTTACATTAAGTTGTTTACTGCTCAGTTTTATTCAAGTTTTTTATTTGTTGCAATATCCATGATTAGTTGGTTTTTTCACATTATTACTGAGCTACTAGTTACTTTTAGCTAAGTTGTTTCTTCGTGATAATTAAGTTGATACTTACATATAGGGGGTATTTTTAGTTCTTCTCCTCGATGCCATGATTTATGCATATTGTTTCCTTTTTGAGCTATATAGATAAGTTGGCTAGTGGTTTAATTAAGTTGTTTGATCACTATGTACCGAAATAAATTAAGTTGATTCCTAAGTGGTTTTTCTACACTCTATAAGGAACATGCTTCTACGGCTGCAGATAAGCCTAACAACTTAAGATTTATGCGCTATCTACTGCAGTCACCTTCACATCAAACGCGACAAGCTTAGAAATCTCTGGACGAAAGGACAACCTCTGAGAGTATTGTACTTGGGGCATACAATGCTTGCGCCAAATGTGCATTTAGCACCAAAGCCTGCATGTACACCACGGAACGTTCAGGTGTGTGTTTTTATGTACTCTTTTCTACCTTGCTTAAACATAACCTAAATGAAAGTGCTAACTGTATGCGACACGATGGAATTAAGTTGTTTTATTAATTCCCTTAAGTTGCCTTCTAAAAGTAAGTTAGTTATGCCACCATGTTCAAATTACTTTTTATCAAGTTTTCTTTTGTAATTATGCCTTTTCCCCTTCTGAAGTTCACTACGGGATTAATTAAGTTGCCTTAGTTAACGTGCCTAAGTTGGCTTTTGAAAGTAACTAAATTGGTTCTGTCACCATGCTCAAATTGTTTTTTATCATTTGCTTTTTAATTATGTCTTTCCTTTTTGAAGTTGGCTACAAGATTAATTAAGTTGCCTTGGTCAACATGCCAAAGTTGGCTTCTAAAAGTAACTAAGTTGTTTTCTTGCTCAGAAAATTCAAATTGCTTTTTATTATGTTACTTTTTATTATTTTTATTTTTGAAGTTGGCTACAAGATTAATTAAGTTGTCTTTGTCAACATGCCTAAGTTGGCTTCTGTAACTTAGAGACTGTAAGTAACTAAGTTGGCTACTGAAGTAACTAAGTAACTAAATTGGCGCAATTGCTTCTTAATTATATTTTTCCCTTTTGAAGTTGGCTACATGATTAATTAAGTTGCCTTGGTCAACATGCTAAAGTTAGCTTCTCAAAGTAACTAAGTTGTTTTCTTTTGCTCAGAAAATTCAAATTGCTTTTTTAGTATGTTACTTTTTATTTATTTTTTTCTCTTTGAAGTTGGTAACAAGATTGATTAAGTTGTCTTGGTCAGCATGCCTAAGTTGGCTTCTGTAACTTAGAGACTGTATGTAACTAAGTTGGCTACTGAAATAACTAAGTAATTAAGTTGCCTTGGTCAACGTGCCTAGGTTTCTGCTTTTGCTATAACAATATTGCTTAAAAACAACGCAACCCAAATTCCAGGCAGATAAAATATGAAGTAACTTATGCATTTTACATGCACAACCTGAAAAAATTAACTAACATGCTTATATGATTGCAATTCTTTCAGGTTTCTGCGACATGAACCAGCGAGCACGGTGCCAGCATGATCATCAAAAGAAAGATGTTAAGTTGGCTATATCGACCCCACAATTTCTAAAAAAATCGTGTTATTGTAGTGTTTCTTAGCTTATGGTTCTGGTATCTGCTAAGTTCCTATATGTTCGGATTATGGTGTATTTTTAGGCCTAGGGTTCTAATGCATCCAGGGTGCACAAGTTTATGCTTTTCTATGTTCTTAGATCAAATAAGTTGCTATAGGTTTGTGCCGTGTATTCCTTTGTTCTGGGATCTACTAAGTTACTACAGATTTGGGCTATGTTCATGTATTCCTAGGTTTGAGGTTCTAAATGCATATAGGTTGCGACAAGATCGTGCTTTGTTTGTTTCTAGGATCTACTAAGTTGCTACCCAGATCCTGATGGTTCTAAATTAGGGAACTTATTTTGAGGATAAGGTAGGAGTAAAGAGGTGTCTAATTTCGTTTACCGTTTTGATTTCATGTAGCAACTTCAATTTGAAGTTTGTTTTGTTGTTGCGCAACAACCTATGAAGAAGTACAACTTGATGGAGATCTAGAGGAGCAAGAAAGGAGCATCGTGCAAAAGGAGACGTGGAAAGATGAGCTGGGTCTAAGGATGAAGGAAGGGTGCATGTTTGGGCATGAGGGAGAGAGTTGACATGGGATTTTGTATGTTTTCCGAATTATTTGCTGGACTACTAGATGGGGGTCTGGGGGAGGACTTCCTATTTTTGGACGGATGTTGGTTCATACTAACGAGCACCCGAGTGCTGACTAGCAGTGTCCAAAGAAAAAACACTGAAACATACGGTTAAGGCCGTCTCACGATCTCGTAAAAGAAAAGACAGTCTCAAGATTTCACGCTATAGGGGCTTGGCCAAGATTTGTTTGCGTACTCGTCTATATCCATACAATTCACGTCGTTTGTCAGCCTAAAAATTTCCGTCTGCCGAATTTGGACGGTTTATCCCTGAAAATTTGAAGAAATAATAGACACTGCCACCGCCAAGTACCACGATCCTATCCCCTCACGTCCACCTGAGTTGACCCCCTGCCTACTCTTGAGCGCACGGCTAATTTTTTTAAATAATATTTTTTTAATGAATTTCACGAATATTACATAAAAAGGAATTTACGGATCTACTGCACTATCTTTTTTGGGAAAACGACAAGCGACAACCCAAGTCATTTGTTAAAAAGACGACCAGCGTCTGACATGATCGGCTGGCAGCTGGTCGTTTTTTGGAAAAACGACAATCTCAAATCGTTTTTTTGAAAAGACGGCTTGTCAGTTATTGAAAAGCAGACGGTTGCATTGATCATGCACACTATGTTAGGCTAATCCAGCTGTTTAAAGTATCGCCCGTCGGTAGAATCCCGCCACTATTTTGCGTCGTTCTTTTCCCCGCTAGTATTTCTCTTGCCACTTTTTTGCGCCGTTTATGTCCCGCCACCTCTTCCTGCCAGTATTTGTCCCGCCATTTTTTTCGCGTCGTTTCTCTCCCGCCAATTCTTTCCGCTGTTTTCTCCCGCCAATTCTTCCCGCCGTTTCTCTCCCGCCACTTCTTCCCGCTGTTTTCTCCTGCCACTTCTTCCCGCCGTTTTCTCCCGCCACTTCTTCCCGCTGTTTTCTCCTGCCAATTCTTCCTGCCGTTTCTCTCCCGCCACTTGTTCCCGCTGTTTTCTCCCGCCAATTTCTACTAGTTGCCTCTATAAATACTGGCACCAAGATGGGATCTCTCCATCCTGTTATTCCTCTATTTCTCTCATTTCCTTCCCCTCTCCATCATGAGTGTGCCATGTTCGGACCCCGAGCATAGGCCTACGAAGACGAAAGATGTCAGGTTGCCGCAAGGGGTGACACACGAGCGTTGTTGGTGCGACCATCTCGCGAAGGTCAAGGAGTTGATCGATTTCTCTACCTGCATGGGCATGAAGTTTTTCATGTGTCCCAACTACGACGCAAGCCCGCCCCGGTAAGCAAGTTCGTCGTACGAGAGGCCTCCGGTATGTTCCTAGAGCATGGTTAATATGAACTATTCATGTTATCATGAGTTCTTTTATTCATTCTATTGATTTGCTTGCAGTCTCCTCCTCCACTTTGCAAGTGCTACCATTGGATTGACACCGAGCAGCCAGCCTGGGCCAAGAAAGAGTGTCATGACAGGAACGGAGCTGCGTGGGATGCCTTTCATGAAGAGGAACGTGCTGAAAGGATGGCCAAAGAGGCGAAGAAGGAACGAGAGAGAAATGAAAGAATTCCGAGTAGAGCAAGCTCGAAACCGCGAGCTGAACAGGAAGCGAAGAGAGGAAGAGGAGGCAAACCGCAAGCACCAGGAACAGGTGCGCAAGGAGGCCCGTGAGACGGGAAGGAAGAGATTAAGAGAAAGAGCTGCCAAGGCACAGGCGGCAGAGGAACGTGGGGACAAGACCGGGAAGTAGCCGTGCTGGACTCAGGGAAGGTAGACGTATGTCTCAGTACCGATGTATCTTAATTCCCATTGTAGTGTCTTGATGTAACTTCATTTCAGCTGTAGTGTCCCGATGTATCTTAATTTCAGTTGTAGTGTCTTGATGTATCTTAATTTCAGTTGCAGTGTCTTGATGTAACTTCCTTTCAGTTGTAGTGTCTTGATGTATCTTCATTTCAGTTATACTGTTGTGATGTATCTTTAATTCAACATGTCAGACAATGTATCTAAAATCTTTCCCACCGAAATGCTTTCCATGAAAAAACATTCCCGCCAGAATGCTTCCCGCCAGAATATTTCCCGCCATAATGCTTCCCGCCAAAATATCTCCCGCCAAAATCTTTCCCACGAAAATGCCTCCCGCCATAATGTTTCCCGCCAGATTTTTTCCCGCCAGAATGTGTCCCTATAAAAACCCCTCCTCGCGCAGTTTTTTAAGCAGCAGCCACTCCGTTTTTAGCCAGTATGTTTCCCTACGATCGCAGTTTCGTGCCAGACATGTTCGTCGACCTTTTTCATTTGGCTAGGAACTTTAGGATAGACAACAATCCAGCCCCATTGGAGAAACTAATTGGTAGTGATTGTCTCCTCACTGAGTTGCGTGAGGGATTGCGTAGGAAAGGGTGGCCGAAGAGGACTCCAGAGGAGATACGGCAAGAGCTACTTCGAATCAATGCTAGGTGGAGCAAGCAAAGATTCTCTAATGAAGGGGCAAGGCAACAGAACATCACGTTCCCTTGGATTTGGATAGAAGAGAGTGAAGATGAAGATGATATATTCATGACGCCTACCGTTGGGAGTAAGTGGAGAACTGAGTGGGATGAAAGGCAGGCCAAGAAGAAGGGTAAAGACGAGGCATCGTCAAAGGGTAACGGCAAGCCATCATCGGTCGAGGCATCGTCGAAGGGTAAGGGCAAGAAGAGCAATGACAAGATAGAAGAGAGTGAAGATGAAGATGATATATTCATGACGCCTGTCGTTGGGACTAAGTGGAGAGCTGAGTGGGACGAAAGGCAGGCCAAGAAGAAGGGTAAAGACGAGGCATCGTCGAAGGGTAAGGGCAAGAAGAGCAGGTCATGAAGAAGGCATCGTTGAAGTATAAGGGCATAGTCGTAGGGATAGAGAGCGCTCTTATTTATTTACCGCAAGTTATGTTAAACTGTGTTGCAAGCTATGCTGAAGTGTTTGTCGAATAAAAAATGTGTCTCATACATAGACAGCTACCTAGACAGATACAAAATACAAGTCTCATACATAGACAGATAACTAGACTGATACAAGATACAAGTCTCATACATAGACAGATAACTAGACCGATACAAGATACATAGACAGATACGCAGACAGATTCATAGATAAATATCACTGCCACCGGTCACGAGGTTGCCCTGGCGTCGGTGTACCCCATCCGTACCTTCTAGGAGGCACCACATTGCGAGGAGGTAGAGTTGACCCGTCACCCTGCGTCTGTGTATCCTGTGTGGGGATAGGTGGTGGAGTCTGCTGCGTCTCCTGAGTATGCTGCGTCTGATACAGTCCAAACCAGTCCACCTGATCCTGATGAGTCTGCTGATCCTGTCGCCCACGAACCCATTGAGGACATGCTTGGGTCTCCATATCCTCCTACCATGTAAAAATATTAAGTACTCAACGATTATACACTACATATAACCAAAATAGATAGGAAAATACGTACCCTCAGGACGATAGCCCATGAATGGACTTGCGGCTGCTGCTGGTGCCACTGGTCGAAAGTAAGCTGCGGCTGCTGCTGCCACTGGTCGAAAGTAAACTGCGGCTGCTGCTGCCACGCCGATCCTCCAGCCTGGTCTGGGGGTGGTGCTCTTGGTGTCTCCTGCTGCTGCTGCCACGCTGAGCCTCCTGCCTGGTCTGGGGGTGGTGCTCTCGGTGTCTCCTGATGTAAGATCCATGGACGAGGCCCATGGCGGATAGGTGCAGTGGGTGTCTCTTGTTGTGAGCCTCGGAGCAGTGTCTGGTCTGCACGCGGGGTGCGCTCCTGCGTGGAGTGACGTGGCGGGCGAGCCTGCATGGAGCGACGCGGCGGGCCCTCCCCCATGGAGTGACGAGGTGGACGCTGTGCTGCTCGGTGCTGAACGACGTCTGAAACATTCGTGCACGTGATGGTCGCATAGATATTCTGTAGTCTTTCTTGGACACGCCTTACGAAGGACTGAACTCCTTGACGTGGTAGTAGAAGAGGAGCGGACGAGAGCGAACGTCCCCACTGATTCACTTCATTCTGTAGCTCCCATGTCATATCGGCCTGCATTTGTATAGTGGATAAGTACACATTATATAGGCTACCAGGTGCAGTGACGAAGAAAAGTGTATTTACCGCTAATTGTCTGGGCTCCATAGTCGACTGGCTAGGGTATCTTTCATCATCATGTGCGTGGTGGATGGGACGCAACCGCGTCATGCTCATGTACCTATGTAAGTATGCACGGAATAGCTCCATATCAAACGCAGGAACGGTCCACATGTCAGTTGTTGTATTCTGCAAACCATTGATATACGTATTAACCCGTTGAAGCCACTGATTTGCACTTCTTTTAGTACCCTCCCGAGAGTACCTGCAGTTAGATTTTGTAAGTACACAATCGGCGTAAAATTATAGATACATAATATATTAACTTACATATACATGTCCGATAAAAGGGGCGCCTCCGGACATGGAGGATCTACCATCTAGCGAAGACCGAATTGCCTCATGACCCTCAGTTGAGACATCTCCTCCACCTGACAATCGAAGATGATCTTCAATTTAGTGAGCCAGTAGTCCTCATCTCTACGACACATAATAGATAACCCGCCGGGATATCTTGCGGCTGCCTCAGCTGTGGTGTACGGCTCCCAAATCACTGATTCCTCCTTCAACATGTCGAACTGCTCACTGAACGCCGGGTAGCAGTGGGTTACTTGTTCTCTCGCGAAACGACACTGTTGGATTAAATAGTTGTTAGTTTCCTTCGTAGTGCAATATGGACCATGCAATTAACAGAACCTTTTAACTTACCTTGCGTCGTGTCCAATGTGTACCGAATGTAGGCATGTCAATTCTCTCGTGGTCAAACAGCATATCAGACTCATAGACAACGGGTTGCTCTCCCTGGACGATTACCGCTTGATTTTTTGCTACCTCCGGGCGGCCAATAGGGAACCTCTCCCATGACCACAGCTGCAGCAACAATGGGCATCCTAGCAAGGCAGATTTTTCCTTGGTTAGCGTACAGTCCGTGCACATACCTCGGTACATTGCTGCTAAGACAACAGAACCCCAACTCCATTGGGTGATGGCGTTCTGGCACGTCGCCTCCGCGATCTCTCTAGCATAGCGGATGTAGCGTGCACTGATGGTTGAGACATGGTTCTCGGTGAACATCACCTTCCCAAGTAGCCACAATAAGTACGCCTCAAGGCTGCGCGTAATTTGTGGCTCAGTCATCAGAACACCTGGGTACCCGAACCTCTGTATCTGCATTGGTTAATATAACAAGTTTTAGCATCGTGTGATATGAAAATAGGTGTGTCAAATACAAAGATACTTAGTAGCAAACGAACCTGATAGTTCTGCAACCAATCAAATTTGGGCCCATGATTTTCATACGTGAACTTCGGAACTCCTTCACGAATGCCATAGAATCATTGGGCCATTTCTTGGGCCCAATTCTCCGGTGCATCCACCGGGCCTATTGGCACTCCAGCCAATGGCAGACCCAGCAAGTACGAGACATCCTGCAATGTAGGAGCCATCTCCCCCCACATAAAGTGGAAAGTGTGAGTCTCGGGCCGCCATCGATCCACTAAGCAGGTGAGCAACGACCCGTCGTAGCCCATGCGCGTGGTCTGGAATCCATGGTGTCGTCCTTCTATCTCCTGCGTATGAGTGGTCTCAACCAGACGCACAAATGGTAATAGCCCGGCCCACTTCAACCTGCATATCGAGATAGAATTACAATTTGTTTACTTTGGCCCTCAAATATTTGAACCCCAACTAGGAATAAATGTCTCATACCTCTGCAGCCAATAAGGGTGTATCATCCAGTTAGACATGGGAGTGCGAGTGATAAGGTGCTTTAAGCTCCCTGGTTCCGCATCCAATAAAGTTGACCGGTGCTTTCTATCAATATCAGCATTAAGCAAAGATCCCGCCATCTGCATAATTTAGAACATGGTTCCATAAGAATTACAAATTTAGAACATGGTTCCATAAGAATTACAAATTTAGATATGGTTCCATAAGAATTACAAATTTAGAACATGGTTCCATAAGAATTACAAATTTAGAACATAGTTCCATAAGAATTACAAATTTAAAACATAGTTCCATACGAATTACAAATTTAAAACATAGTTCCATACAAATTACAAATTTAGAACATGGTTCCATAAGAATTACAAATTTAGAACATAGTTCCATACGAATTACAAATTTAAAACATAGTTCCATACGAATTAAAAATTTAAAACTAGTTTCTTCCTCTGCCTCTTGTTCCTCGCCTGCCACGTCTGCCACGTCCATGAGGAGCCGCTCCTCCAGTCCCGAAGATATGACAATTGGTGTCTCTATGACCAAAATGATTACATTGAAAACATTGTCTAGTAGGGCCTCCCTCTTCAGATTCATCCATATCATTACGGATGCGAACACATTGTCGCCTTCCTCTGCCTGTCCGCATTAGTTCAGGATCTGGGATGTAAATCCTTTTACCGGGGTTTACTTTGTTAAAATTGCCCCATGCTCTATATCCCATCATCTCACCAGTCCATGTATTGATCACTGACTCCTTAAGAAAATAAGGAGACACAAACGATCTCGCATCCATACCTAACCGTCCGCACGCAGCAAGTACATGAGAGCAAGGCAGATGCAGCAGCTTGGGTTTGTTGCAGGTACACTCGTGTTTGGGTTGTTGATGATATGCATCTGAGCAAGCTGAAGTCTGTCTCTGAAGTACTTCAACGTTCCGGTAAAAATACACTCCACAATAGCTGTTAATGGCAGAGCCCTGCTTCCTCTCAAGACGAAGTTGTAAGTTTTGGCAAGATTTGTAGTCATGACGCCAAACCTAGCACCATGAGTGTCGTGCAACAGAGACCACCTCTCCACAGGCTCGTGCTCTATCCATTCCTGAAAATTCTTAATCCGTCTACCAGGCCTCCTCCTAGTACCGGGTTGGTCAAATCCCGGCAAATCGCAAAGAGCAATTGGTTCTTCCTCGGGTGGTGCTGCTCCAGCTACTGTCTGTGCAGCTACCGCGGCCGCATGAGCCGCCACAGCTGCTCTCCTCTGCCTAACATGTTTTTTTGTGAATTCATCTAGATAGGCCCGGCACTTGATATACTTCCACTCCTGGTTCTGCTTGCAAAGCTTCTTGAATAGGTTCATCAGGGCCTTGTTCCTGAACTGTGAGAAAAAGTTAGCCCCTAGATGCCGCATGCACCAACGACTCTGCATGTCTAGCCATGGAGTTGGTTCATCTGGAGCAGGCTGAGTCAGCTTCCTTATCACGCTGAGTATACCCGGATGCCTGTCATGTAGGACGCATACATTCGGTACATCCCTCACAATTGCTATCTTCAGCTGCCTGAAAAACCATACCCAACTCTCAGTGTTCTCGCTCTCCACGAAAGCAAATGCAAGTGGAACAACTTGACTGTTCCCGTCTTGACCTATGGCGGTCAAGATCTGGCCCCTGTACTTGCCAGTGAGAAATGTTCCATCTACACAAATGACTGGTCGACAGTGAGTGAAAGCTTCTATGCATATAGCAAATGAGAAGAACACTCGATGAAGCACCCTCAAATTGGGTTCTTGAGGCAATGTTAAGTGTTGGATGTCGAGGTATGTCCTGGATTCCTAGCCTGCAGTGTCTGGAGCATCCGAACAACATAGTCGTATCCATCTCGAAACGAACCAAATCTTGTCTCCAGTGCCCTCTGCTTAGTCCTCCAAGCCTTTCCGTAAGATATATTGTAGCAAAATCCGACAGCAACTTTGTTGATGATAGCTTTCACCACCATGGCTTTGGTCTCCACTATCTCAATGTATAACAGTCTAGCTAGGAGGGTTGACGTGAGATTACGATGGTCCTGCAGGACATTGTCAAGTTGACATGTGTGCTGCACAACATCGCTAACCTTACAGTTGGTGCCATATCGAGGAACATGGGCATGGACCCTGGCAGGACACCCAGCTACCTCGCAAACCAACGTCAAATATTATTGGGATGACACCTTTGTTTTGAAAACCCGCTGCGTAGACAATGCCTACTCAACGATTGCTTCCTGTAGATGCCTCTTGCTAGGATATAATGCACCAATGGAGATGTTGTTGGCGTGATAATGCCACGAGGAATCATGCCCATCGTTCACATTCATTGTTGCTGTGTGGTCTTGATTCCATGATGCCGGAATAGGTTGGTCCTCTTGATCAGACTCAGCGGAATCATAAGAGCTATCACTGTACCCTTCTGAATCTTCGGCTTCCATCTGATCTTGCAACCAACCGTCATGTATCTCGTCCTCATCGACCTCACCACTGAAAATATCTTCTCCTGTCCCTTGACTACCTTCAGCTGTCTAGTGTGTGCAAAACTACTCTGACCAGGTTCATAACTACCTCCATCGGTGTGTGCATAACTACTCTGACCAGGTTCATAATCACCACCGCCATCTTGGCCTTGACTACTCTGGTCATCATAGTAGCCACCACCACCTCTGTCTTCGGCTTGACTGCTCTGCTCATGATCATAACCACCACCAGCATGGTGTGTCTGAATACTCTGGCCCTGATCATAAACAGGCTCTTCCGCCATAGGAAGCACTAAGACACTAGGGTTAACTACCCTATGCAGACAGGCTTTCACCCATTTGACCCATTTAGCTTGCTCTTCTATCGGTCTAAAAAAATCAGGTTTAATCCTTGACTTTGTCCATAATACATGCACACCGACAGTATGGATGGGTGGGAGCCCTAAACGAGCATATAACCAATCTTTCAACTCAATAATGGGGATGGTTTTAGGATCTTGGAGCACTTTATCAATACAATAAAAATCGCTCATTCTGGCTTGTTTTGACAACACCGTCACCATAATAGAACCTAAACACTACATTATTGGACATAACTTCTGGCCTAAAAAAATACCACAATTTGTCAAATGCCCGTACAGTGGTAGATTTTAGCAAAAAATATATATTAATATTCCTATAGCCAAATAATCTTGCGTAGCCCGCAAATATAATTATAATCCTATAGCCGAATAATCTAGCAGCTAACCTACCACATCCAACACTACAGATGAAATAAAACTACACAAATGACTACAGTTAGCAAGAAATTAGGGTTTACCCTTGAAGCGTGAGAAATCCTGCCGTGCAACTGTCTCCACTCAACGGATCGACAACCTGCACTCAAGAACAGCTGCCTCCACTCAAGCTGCACCACCAACCTCCACCATAGCCATTGCCCCTAAAGAACACCACGAAATCTCCTCAAAAAAGCCTCAAATTACCTCACCAGATTATCCCATTAGTAGATCGGGACTCTACTAACTGTCTAATGTGTTTCAGCAGCAGATATTGGTGGAAAACAGGGCAAAACTGAGCTCCAAATCGGTGCTCTTCGCGTGGACAGAAGAACTGGCCAGATGAACACGAGAGAGAAGGAGGAAGAAGAATGCGCCAGCGCGGGGCTGGGCTGGGCGCGGCGCGGGGATAAGGAGGGAGCCGGTCGTTGCATCGAAAAACGACACGGTCTCGTCGTTGTCTCGAAGGACGACGCACCGGTTGGCCGTTGCACGAAAAGACGATGCTGTCTCGTCGTCTTACCGTCCAACGATACGCGTGCTGTCCGCCTGCAGCCCGGCAGGGCGGGGTCCGCCGCGGCCCTTTCGGCGCCTCAAAAGATGGCCCGCGCAGGTCGTCTCGTCAAACAACGACTCCAAAAAACGACAGTGCAGTGGATCCGTAAATTTCTTTTTTTTGCGTAATATTCGTAAAATTTATTTTAAAAATGTATTATTTAAAAAAAAAATAGCGAATGCACGAGCAGAAGGCCGGTTCCTGCGCGCCCCCGCCCCTCTTCCTCCGCTCCGCGCCTCCGCCGCACTGGTCCGCCACATCCTGCTCGCCGGCGTGTCTCGGCTCAGGCCCATCCTGCTCGTGGGCGCTCCCTGCTGCCAGCCTACTCGCCGACGCGGCCCACCCTCGTCCGCGCCCTGCTCGCCTCCCCGACGGCAGCCGGCACCGTCCCTGATCTGCTTCTTCACTGCCAGAGCACCGTCCCGACCTTCTTCTCGGACGCCGTCCCATGGTGGTAGCAACACCGGAACCTACAAGATGCTGGTATGGGAGGGTTGCTGGATCCACGTAGTGCTGGATGCGGGCAGGTTCAGGCTGAGCTTCGCATGTCCTCTCTGAATATAGCAACTCTGCTTCCCCTAGAGAAATTAGCAAGTCTGCTTCCCCTGGAGAAATTAGCACTGCGCTGGAAGCACTAGAAGCACCCCTGGCATGCGAATGGTTGGAGCATCAGGAGTTGAGGCGGGGGCACTGGAGCTCGCGGCGAGGCTATAACGGGGCCGCTCGGCGAGTGCAACCGGGAGACGCGCGGAAGACCGGCGCTTGCTGGAGACGCGGGGTGGGGCGCTCGTGCGGGGTAGCCGAAGCGGCGGCGTTGTGCTCGAGCGGAGAGGATCAAGCGGGAGCGAGGCCGCGAGGTTCGGGGTGGGCGCACGAAAACCGGAGAAGGTCGAGTCCTGGCGGCGGCCGGAGCTGTCCCACCATGAGGTCGAGCGGGGGAAGTTGCTTGACCCCGAATAATACAGTACCTGATTGAAGATGGAAACAGCTACCCGCCGTGCCGCCTCGGTCGCCCCTTCGCCGACCGTACTGAAGAGATGGACTCTGTTACCACCATACGAGGCGGATCACATGCTCCCAACCTCAGCTGCTTCCCTGGCCAATGGCATGATGGTGCAGTTGTCGAGACTGCTGCTCCTGATCTAGGTGTGTGCGTGGTCATAAACCGGAATTCGGTTCAGCTTTTGTGGTAGATAAATAAATTACGCCGCAGACGAAGTGTAGCCAAGGGCAAAAGCTAAACCACTGAGCAACTGCTAGCAGCAGCGAGGCCATCTTCTTTCCAGATGTCTGACCAAATGCCTCTACGGGCTGTAGTTCAGAGTAAATATTGGAACATGTTTTTGGAATATGTTAAAGAAAGGTCATGTCTGAATTTGTTTAATGGAGTTAAGAAACTGATTGTGAGATGCTTGTAAATATTTGCCCCGCTGTGAGCCTGATGCACAACACTAAAGTCTGTTGTAGCGGGCTAAGCTTAGTACTGTATTCGTTTTCTCTAAACATTGAATGGAACACTCAGAATTGAAAAAAAAAGATGTTTAATATTGGTTTGATTGTCTTTTTCTGACTTAATCACATGGTCTAGAATTGCTAAAATTTGTTTATTTCTGAGTTTATATTCCTATTGTGACCCCAAATGAAGCCACTCAATTGACTGTCCTATTTTGTAGTCCATGAATGAATACATAATTGTGGGTATAAGAGCGATGAACTGGTAGTGTATCTCTAGGCATAGCTGGGTAATGTAGTTAGGCATAGCTGGAGCACCGAGAATTGAAGATTTTGTTCAGTTTCTGACCTATTCGGTTAAGTGTATTTGCATTCAACCCATATTTGTTAAAAAAGAGTTGACTTGGCGACCTTCCGGTTCAACATGAGACAATAAGAAAGAGCATGAAATGACTTTCTTAGTAAATGTGCAGTGAGATGGTGTTTGATTTTGCAGTTTGGGTTGCTCGTCAACCCATACGATGCAATGGGAAATCGATGTGTCAGACTCAGAATCAATAGTTTTTCCAGAACTTCTAGATATTTGAAGGTTAATGAGGTTGATGATTATGAAAGGATGCCCCTATGAGTCTAGATATTTGAAGGTTAGTGAGGTTGCCGATTATGAAAGGATGCCCCTATGAGTCTAGATATTTGAAGGTTAGTGAGGTTGCTGATTATGAAAGGATACCCCTATGAGTCTAGAATACATGCAGCAAGAGTGAAATACCATTATAGAAGTTATTTTAGCCAATCTAGAGAAAGATATTTTTGTCCGAGCAGTAAGGGTCTTATTTGTCGGGAGATACATTGTGAGCTGATTTTACAAACTCGAAACATAGTGCCGAACTGCCGATGAAAAAAACGGTGGCATTTTCAACCGCTTTGTGTATAAACCTGTCCTTGATCGCTCTTGTTTCAAGTTCGCGTTTTACATTTTCGAGACAGCAAAATTATCTTTACGAAGAAGCGAATAAATATTCAAAAGAAGTTCAGCTACAGTAATGGCATATCAAAGGCAAACAAATGCAAATATTTTAAAAATACAGTCAAGCAATAGGAGGAGATTAATATACATAAATATTCGTGTGTGTTTTATATTTACACGTGAGACATGTGTGATAACAGAAATAATAAGAGGCCGTAGCAACGCACGGGCATTCAGCTAGTATTACTAGTACACTTCTATTTCTGAGACCTAATAGTTTAAATAATTTAAAAAAAATAGATAGATCCAATCTACAGCCTACCATGCCTTTACCTGGACTCCTCTTACTCAAACGATTCTCCAATATTTCTAAATATTTTTTCTCGATGTCATGATTTCTCTCCGACCTTTCCAAATGTGCAGAATTTGAATTTTCAAGGTTGTGAGATACACTGCTACAGAATCCACTTCTGAAGACGGTTTTCGTACATGCACCGGTGACGGTTTTGGCTTTCTTCTCCGGATGATAGTTGTTGATAAATCGGATTTTTCCAAAGCGGATGGTTCAAAGATTCTAGAAGTACTTCTCAGACGGTTCATATTAAAGACCACCTCCAATATTATTATTTTTGAGACCGTCTTAATAATTAATTGACTAGGGCCTGGGAGATGATTGCTTATACGAACCGGCTCTAGCCGCTCGGGTTTCTCCAGACGTCATGGCAAGATTAGAGACGGTTTGTAGGACGAACCTACTCCAAAGGTTAGAGACGGTTAAAAATAATAATATAGTCAGCTAGATCGGGACGTCCGAGTTTGTCTGATTTGCAGAGGCTTTCCGAATGCAAATCCGGAGCCTCCGGATAGCTTTTGCACAAGAGTGTTATATTTGTCCAGTTACCATTTCAACGCATTACAAGAACAAATATTTCAACTAAAGAAAACTTAATTAAGTAGACTTTGAACGCGCAGTACACGGTGATGATATCCAAATCAAGGTTTCTACTTACTGATAACCACACCTACAAGGACTAATATCATCTCACCTTGATATTAATTCTAGAAAGCAATTTCAAATTTCCTTCCATACACCTCCTTATTAGTATTTATTGTTATGGACACGTCAATGCCCATTGTTATGGACTTATGTTTTAGGGAAGAGCGGTACGCTGGAGACTTCGTTGGCTGATAGATAAACAACATAGGGACACGAGGTTTACCCGGGTTCAGACCACCGGAGGGAAAACCCTACTCCTTCTTGTATGTTTTTGATTGATGGAGGAACCAATGGTTACAACATCGTCAAGATGGCGGTGGTTGCGCAGATTAGATCTGGCGTATGCTACGGGTGTTGTGTTCTATGGTGTCTATTTTGGCCTATTGTGTATTGTGGGATGGTTTTCTAATCGTTGGATCCTCCTAGCATTTATATATGAGGGAGGCTAGGTCTTAGGTATCGATACGAGCAGGTTACAAGGTGGATTCAAAATTTAGTTTTGATCTTTCCTTTTCTTGCGCGCTTGGAGTCCGTGTCCCTATGGGCTTCGTACCAGGCGAAACATCATGGGCGTCATGGACCTTGGCCACGTCGTCGAGTGGTCCTTCCGTTGAGCCGCACCAGAGAGGTTGTAGTCGGGTGCATGTTGGACATACCTATGTCAGTAGCCCCCGAGTGTCCATCCGAATCATAGATTCAGGTGGAGATTTAGTTGTCTTGAGCCATGCATTTGGAGGTTGGAGTCGACAGTTATATCAAGTGCGAAGCACTCGCCCGGAAGTTCATCAGGTCAGCTGAATTCATAGTAGTTCATAGGGATATTGGTAAACATGCCTGGTGCGCTCGACGGATCGAGACCAGTTAATTGCTCTAGGACAAAAACAACGTCACCTACTCAAACTCGAGTCCCTAGACTCGAATACGGAAATTGCTGGCATAGTTCGACTCATGACGCGAAGGCCTTACTAAGCCGAACTCTAGTTTAAGTATGTACCCAACGCGTCCGTCGGGATTTTCTTCATATCATAGACACGGTATTTATCTGGTGGAGTGTAGCAGATGCAGTTGCTAGGCCATCAGATTATATCGTCTTATCTTTACGTCGTACACGTAGCATCCGAATGTTTATTTTCACTGAGGTGATTCGGGTGGTCAATGAGATGTTATCTTTGAACCTGACAATGTAATGTATAGCAGTCGAAGTCTCCAATGCGTTTGGTTGTTGTAAAGGAGGCGACATCATGGATGTAGTCGACACAATGGAACATACTGTGAATCGTTTGTTTTTTATAGGGCACGACACTAGTGCACCCTATGGGAATAGCCCCCCGAGTGTCTGTTTGAGTCATAGAATCGAGTGGAGATTTATAGTTGTCGATTGCATAGACACAATGATCTGGAAGTTTTTCGAATGATCTTGCAAATGTCGTCAATGCCGACGCTTTTTCAAATGAGCGACTAGTGTTCCCTATAGGAGTAGCCCCCGAGTCCTCATTCGAGTCGAAGATTCGAATGAGGAATCGGAGCGTGCCGCTCGAAGATCTTGTATGTGCGCGACCAACACTCTAGTTTGGAGTAGTCCTGAGTGTTTGGCAGAGTTGTAGACTCGGACAGAGACTCTTGTATCTTGTAGACGTAGTCGACAATCATGCGAGGAGAAAACACTGACCCAGAAGTGCACCGAGTCAGCGTATCATGCGCAAAGAGCCAAGAGTTGACCTTGTATATGGAGTCAACACAGCGGAATCATGCGGCATTTAACCAGAAAGACTCGACACTGCGGATGGAGTCGACGCGGCCGCTTCTATTGGGTGCGCGACCATCATCGCTTCTGTCGGGTGCACGACCAGCGCTGCTTCTATCAGGTGCACGGCCATCTTCGCTTCTGACGGGTCACCAAGCATTGTGGTCATCCGAGGAGAGTGTCGACTCGGGTCTTGGCATCTATTGCCGCGACTAGCATTATTCGACTCTGTTGGAGGACCCGATAAAATATTTTGACGCAGTCGACGTCCTTGTAAGCTGCAGAAAATGCAAAGAATTGTGAAGCCCTTGTATCCTGTAAAGAATATTTGCCTTTCGGCTTGTTATAATATTTTCTGGTGCCAATCGAGTCGATACTTTTGCGCTGTAGGCTAGGAATTTTTGTTAGCCTGATTACCCTTAGTCTCAGTACCTTGCCGAGGTACTCGGAGTTCAAGGATTCGACGATCAGGCAGAATCAGCTATTTGGACTGTCGCGTATGAGGTGCTCGAGCGCATGGAGTCAACGACACATTAGGTTACTCGAAGAGTGTTGTGGTATTGCCGACGAGTACGCCATGGAGGGGTCCTCACAGAGCGTGTTTATAGAGGTGGGGGAAGGAAATGAGTTGATGGGTATGAGGTAACATAGCTTACCCAGGTTCAAGTCCCGCAACGGTGGTGGAACTCTACTCCTGCTATAAATCAATATAATAACAATACGCTGAGTTACATGGATCGGTTCGTTGTGCGAGGTGTTGCTCTAAGGACTATGATTGTTTCCCTAAAGGCTCCCACAGGTCCGGCTTATAAAGGCGCCAGAACCTAGGGTTACAGGTAAAGTACCTTGCCGGACAGATTATAGAGTCCTACACTAATACTAACTAGTCTTTGTGTCATGTACCCCAAGGCTCCGAGTAGGTCGGTGACTGTATTGTAGCCTTCCTTGATCCGGCATGGGCCTTCCTTATGGATTTGTCTAACTGGGCCGCCCAGCAGGCCATGGCCCATGCTACCAGCTGTGGGCCACCCGGGTTAGCCGGATTAGAGACATGCAATGGTGATACCTATTTAGCATATCCCAAACAGTAGCCCCTAGAGGACTTTGAGATCTTGCGCCGTCTTGACCTTTGGTCTTGAACGCTCTGTCTAAGTGATACCAGCAATTCGTCAAGCAATATCTCGAAGGCCTACCAAAGAACCCTGCAATCCTCCCTATCTTCATCATGTAAGCCAGAGATTCTTCGAGTCCTCTTTTCTAGAGTTGGACAGTGTCCGTCTTAAATGGAATCTTAAGATGTGACTTGTCCCCTGCAATGGTCAGTACGATGACATAGGCTATAGCCTACGCTACCTCGAAACTCACATATGGTAGTGAATTAATCATTAGCAATTTCCCTGCGCGCAAAATCCGAAACGTTAAGCACCAAACGGGGGACATGGCGAAATTACCGCAAATGTTCGCACACATGTTGTTGATGCATTAGCCGTTAGACGTTCTTCACACGAATCTTGATGATATGGGCTATAAATATTTACTGTGACCAGAGTAATCTCTTTTACCCACATTCTCCCCCACATCATCTTCTTCCTCTCGTCGCGCGACCATTCGAGCTCCTCAGCGAGAAAACCCTAGCCAAAAATCCTCTCCTCCTCATCCTCCACTAGTACATCCAATGGCCAGCAGAAGCAACACTCCATCGACGGTGGTGGCTTCTGAGGCTTCAATCGAGCCATCGAAAGGAGTGCCCGTCCCACCGAAAGGCCTGGTGGTGCCTGTCTCTGCCATGGTGGAAATCACCGGCGATGACCAAAATCAAGCGGCACATGCAGCCGTGGAGGAGGAAGGAGACTCCCACAAAGGAGGGTTGAGGGGCTCTGATCTCTCTGCTGAATAACTGCAAGAACTCATCAGTGAGGGATATCTCCCTACGACGAAGGGGTTGGCCTGGTGGCCAGCACCATCTGGCGAAGTGGTCTCTTCTCCCCAAGTCGGAGAGAAAGGCTACCTCAAATCTGAGCTGGTACGTGGCGTTAGCCTTCCAGTCTTTCACTTCTTCCTTGAAATCCTCCGGCACTTTCGGGTTCTCCCCATAATCTTTCTCCCAACAACATCCTCGTACTTAGAAATTCCGTAGCCTTGTGCAAAGGATACCTAGGAATAAAACCTAGGTTAGATCTGTTTATTTATTTTTTCACCGTCAAGAGAGAGTTCGAAGAGTTCAAGGATGAACTATGGAACTGTAGAACCATCAATTTCAAGATCTGACCTAACCGGTGGTTCCACAACATCGTTGGCCACAAGTCATGCAAAAACTGGCAAAGTACATACTTCTATGGCCCAGATATTCCACTAGCCGGCCGCGAAGACTCGTACCCCAACTTCGTCGATGGAGCTATCACCGAGGCCCCCACCTGGAGATCCCAAGGCCCTCTCCTGTCCAACGACGAAGCTTCTTGCACCATAAGGCGGATATAATGGCTCGTAGATGGTGGGTTTAACTCGCCTGGACCTTGCCATGTGATGGTTCACAAGGCAGATCCAACCTCTGCAGCACCACGCCAAGCTCATGCACAAGTATTCCAAGGAGAGGGAAGATCCTATGCGGATTTCCAAAGATAACTTCTTCGGGGACTCCATCAATCTCCGGCTTAAGGACATCGTCAAGGTGAAGGACAAGAGGCGTGGCTTCAAGATCACCTTCGACATGTTCGAATGCGGCAAATGCCTAGAGGTAACTATGTTTCCTTCATTGCTTTCATGCGTACTCTAAGGTTTTTGACTTGAGTGTGTCAATCATCTGACATGCTTTTTGACCCATCAGCTGTCAACCTTGGCGGCGGATCTGATGGCCTCCCAAGTCTACAATCCAAGGCTGGAGGATATTCAGGTTGTGTCCGATGCTGATACCCCCAAGGATCATCCAGCTCCAGTAGCACGGAAGCGGAAGAGCTCCACCTTTGATGTTGCCGCCAAGGGCATGAAGAAGAAGAAAACAGAGAGTGGAGTCTCCAAGAAATCCATTGCCGCCTTAGAGGCGGAGAAGAAGAAGTCCACCAGCATCCCCTTGACCAAGGCACCTGCCGCGGTGTAAGTATATTCATTCTCGGACTTTGTTTTTCTTTGCACCTACTCAATCCCTGTACTTATACTTTGCATGTTTTAGGAAGAGATCTGGTATTGGTTTGAAGCAAACCTCCAAAGATGTTGGAGGTTCCAAAAATATTCACGATATGTTTACCAAGTCCTCGCCCGCTGTTGCTCACCCGACTTCTACCGCCAAGGCTGCAACATGCTCCACTAGAATTTCGTCCTCCATCATTCATGAGACCTCCATCATGGAGATATACATCAATCCGACACCGGATGTCTCAGGCTATGCCGGCATGGACCTTGCTCCTAGCGGCCAGGCGAAGCAGGAGAGTACCTCCTCCAAAGTGGCTGAAGCTCCGACTAAGGATGCCACCAAGAAAGGGAAGCAGCTGACACAGGGAGTGGAAGCAACATCAATAACAGCAATGGCCAAGCCGGGAGCTACTACACCATCAACTGCCATTATTACGCAGGAGATGGCTAGGGATTCTTCCATGCCTTTGGCTTCTACAACTTCTCTACCTATGACTCCTCCGACATTGTCCTTGGATGATCTCATTCAACAGGCAGATGCTATTTAGAACAATGCCTAGACCTTCCACAATGCATATGCCAATTTGGCCAACAAACTCAATATTATTGCTATTGTAAGTCTTCGACTTTTAGGTTTTACTTTATAATATATCCCATTGTAGCCCCCAAGATGTTAGGCGGAAACCAATAGTTATTGGCCTAAGTGATCCAAAGAACTAAGTGTAGAACTTGATAGTGTAGCCCCCGAGTTTCTAGTTAGAATGTGTAATTCCGGCTAGATACTCTAAGAGAGAACACACATGGATTAAAATATAACACTGTAGCCCCCGAGCCTTTAGTTGAAACCGATAAGTTCTGACTAGATGCTCTAGAGAAACTAAGTACTCTTCTGTTTGCAGAATGAGAATACCCGGAGGAAAGCTGCCAATGAAAAATATGCCAAGCTGCAGGAAACATTGGACATTGAAAAGGGTAAAACAACCTTTTTGAAGGAACAGATCACAAATAGCAAGCGTCTGTTTTCCTCCAACATCTCGTTATTAATCTAACACCTGGGAATACTTTATCTGAATTCTCACAATGTTGTCTTTATTCCATCTTACAAATACCATTGCCAAGGCAAAGAGCATCATTGAGCAATCCAAGCATATCCAATAGCTCGATGATGAGAATAAAATCTTGAAGAAAGACATGGTTGATGCCCTCAAAGGCCATGAGGAGGCGATGAAGGTTATGCAAGAGTCTGCTGATGCCGAGATGAAGCGCCTAAAGAAGGAGATTGAACAACTCAAGGAGCAAAACCAAGCTGCTAAACAACAGAATGCTCGGGGCCTTGAGGTGTATAAGAAGCTTCAGAAGGAGCATGACATCTTGGCGGAAACCTGTCAACAAGCCAAATCCAGCATCTTTGGCAACTTTCCTCCGTCCTTGACAATTCTATAAGTCGGATAAATATATATTTATTGTTGTACTCATGACCCTTGTCTCTAATGAAAACACAGCTCCCATTGGTTTAACCAATATGGGTGAAGGTGCTCCAGATTCAAAGAAGTGCATGATTCTTGCTGGCAACTTCATCAACACTACCATCACCTAGGGTAAGGAGATTGCTAAGCCGCTGGACATTACCATCAAGGCAGCAAATTCGGTCGCCAAGTATTCAGAAATCCTGCACCGAGCCCCCGAGAAAGTGAAGAGCTGGAAATCATCTTGCGTCTAGGCTGGTGCAAGGATGGCCTTGTCCTTGGTTAGGGCACACTACGATGGAGCCGACATAGATCTGGTGACCTCTGGCATGCCGAAGCTTGACGAGGAAGGGCGTGAAATTGACAGCGATGCTATCTAGAACTCCCTCACTAGCTATGGCACCAGGGTTGCCAAAATGGTCAAGGCAGACGGCTTCGTGCCTACCGAATTTCTGGATGATGAGCCACCATCTTCAGACTCTAGCCTCCGATCCTCCGAGTTAGATGATCTCGCCAAGCCTGACTCTCCTATGGCTAATGATGTAGCTTCGAAGTCCCCTGTAGTAGAGCTAAACACTTGTTGTATTAAATGTGTCTATGCAATCTTTTGTATGTGCGGAAAACATGTAGAAGTAAGGCCAAAAACTTGGCTGCAAGCCTCCTGCTACTTATCTATATCCAGCATGTGTATATATTTTTTTTAAGCCAGTGTTGGCTTATCCATTATTCTGGTTTGTATGCTTGACCTATCGTGACACAAAAGACTCGCAGCACAGAACCATGTTCTTAGGTGATTATACTTAATAGCACCGTCAAGAACCTAAGAACAAAATCGTCGGCTTTGAGTGCCAAAAAGTCACTACTCCGGAATCCACATAAAAACATCAGAAAACGTGTAGACTAGAAAACTTAAGCTAACACCCGTAGGCGGAATTTTCACATGTGCAAATGCAAACTTGCGCATAAAGGTTTTACATGATCTAAAAATGAATACTAAAGGAGTTAAAAGACTTAGCAAATATGAGTGAACCAAATGCTTTATTTCATTGATCATATAAGATACTTATTACATAGGGATTTCTATTTTCGTGCCCTCGGTTCGTTAGTTGTACTCAGTTTTCCCCAACCCCTTAACTTTTCCACCCTTTTTCCCATATCCTTCTATAAAACTCTCACACGTTCTGAAAACTCGCTGTCCGTTAGTCTTGCCATTACGTGCTGGCAAGTGGGGCCGCGTTCAGTCGGGTCCTATAATGGACCCTCGCCGTTACGTGCTGACAAGTAGGGGCACCATTCTGTCGGGTCCCGTAGTGGACCCTTGCCGTTATATGCTGACAAGTGGGGTCGCGTTCAGTCGGTTACCGTAGTGGACACCTCTCTCCACTTATCCAGATCAGCATCGGACCCACAGCTTATCCACGTAAGCGTCAGACCCACAACTTACCAAGGTTGGCGTTGCAAGATGGGACCCCGAGCCAGCCCCGCACCCACGCCCGTGCCGTTGCCTCCCCTTTCTTCTTCTTCTCCGGCGAGAGTGACCCTTCTCCAGCGACGGTGGCCCTTTGTCTATCTTTATTTTCATATAGTGAAATGTAATGCATAAACTTGCATATACGAAAATTATACACCTTTGAACTCTTTGAAATCGCACTTAGGACATGATAATGTTGTGCTAATAAAATCCTGATCATTTATCATTTCCATGGAGTGAAATATAATGCATAAACTCGCGTATACGAAAATTATAAACCTTTTAACACTGTGAAATCGCACTTAATACGTGATCATGATGTGCTAACAAAATTTTGAGAGATTATCATTTTCTCTCCCATTTTTATAGAGTGGAATGTAATGCATAAACTTGCATATATGAAAATTATACACATTTGAACTCTTTGAAATCGCACTTAATACGTGATAATGTTGTGCTAAGAAAATCTTGAGAGATTATCATTTTCATAGAGTAGAATGTAATGCACAAACTTGCATATGTGAAAATTATAAACCTTTGAACACTATGAAATCGCACTTAATACGTGATAATGATGTGCTAACAAAATTTTGAGATATTATCATTTTCTCCCCATTTTCATAGAGTGGAATGTAATGCATAAACTTGCATATACGAAAATTATACAGATTTAAACTCTTTGAAATCGCACTTAATACGTGATAATATTGTGCTAAGAAAATCTTGAGAGATTATCATTTCCATAGAGTGGAATGTAATGCATAAACTTTCATATATGAAAACTATACACATTTGAACTCTTTCAAATCGCGCTTAATACGTGATAATGTTGTGTTAAGAAAATCTTAAGAGATTATCATTTTCATAGAGTGGAATGTAATGCACAAACTTGCATATGCGAAAATTATAAACCATTGAACACTGTGAAATCGCACTTAATACATGATAATGATGTGCTAGCAAAATTTTGAGAGGTTATCATTTTCTCCCCCATTTTCATAGAGCGGAATGTAATGTATAAACTTGCATATACGAAAATTATACACATTTGAACTCTCTGAAATCGCACTTAATATGTGATAATATTGTGCTAAGAAAATCTTGAGAGATTAACATTTTCATAGTGGAATGTAATGCACAAATTATACACCTTTGAACACTTTCCCTTCAAATTATATTCAAAATCATTTGTTTATGGAGTTAAAGTACCAGTGGAAAACTCGTTATTTTGCATGAGAGGGGTGCCCCTCGACATATATAGGGGTTATACTATCTGCTAGATCATAGAGGATCAAATGTGTATAATTTTCGTGCACCGCACACACGTACCGTGAGTCACGTTTTTCCCTCGTGTCTAACCCTGGCGACTTAGTTGTGCTCAGTTTTCCCTCGAGTGTAACACTGGCAGTTTCGTTGTACTCAGGTTTGCCCTCCAGTACTAACACTGCCGTGTGCAATATACTCAGTTTTACCCTCCGATGGCTAGTCAAAAGATAGTGAATGAATGGGTTTTAGCTAGCTAATTGAGTCATTTTATGCATAACAAATTCAAAAAGATCAAAATATAGTTGCATCTATCCAGGGAGTCTTATTATGTGACCTTCTACCATAATAAATATATATAAATCAAGTTTTAACCTAAATCACCACTTCTCAAATCACCTACTATGTATGAAGGTTCATGGCTTTCTACTCAAGCCTCTTTCCAAAACATCCCTCCCCAAAACATAGTTTGTCTAAATGAGGCAATAATTGTCAAACTGGTGTATATTTGAATTTCAAATAGTTTGATGTATGTCAAGATGTATTTTATTATATAAAAGACGTATTTTCCATTTTTTAAATCTCTTTCTATTTTCTATTTAATCCCTTTGTCAGTTTTGCCCTTGGTTCTTAAGTTCTACTCAGTTTTCCCATCTCTTAGTCATAATCTCTCCCACATGTGCTCATCTTGGCTGCTACGCTCTGATTGGTTGAGACAGTTGTCACGCGGATCGTGCCCATCAACCGTTGATCCTCTATGATCTAGCGGACATTATAACCCCTATATCTGTCGAGGGGCACCCCTCTCATGCAAAATAACGAGTTTGCCACTGGTACTTTAACTCCATAAACAAATGAATTTGAATATAATTTAAAGGGAAAGTGTTCAAAGGTGTATAATTTGTGCATTACATTCCACTATGTGAAAATGATAATCTCTCAAGATTTTCTTAGCACAATATTATCACGTATTAAGTGCGATTTCAAAGAGTTCAAATGTGTATAATTTTCATATACGCAAGTTTATACATTACATTCCACTCTATGAAAATGGGGGAGAATGATAATCTCTCAAAATTTTGCTAGCACATAATTATATCATTATTAAGTGCAATTTCACAGTGTTGAAAGGTTTAAAATTTTAGTATACGCAATTTTATGCATTATATTTCACTCCATGGAAATGATAAATGATCAGGATTTTTTAGCACAACATTATGATGTCCTAAGTACGATTTCAAAGAGTTCAAAGGTGTATAATTTTTGTATATGCAACTTTATGCATTACATTCCACTATATGAAAATGGCAATCTCTCAAGAGTTTCTTGGCACATCATTATCATGTATTAAGTGCGATTTCAAAGAGTTCAAATGTGTATAATTTTCATGTATGCAAGTTTATACATTACATTCCACTCTATGAAAATGGGGGAGAAAATGATAATCTCTCAAAATTTTGTTAGCACATCATTATCACGTATTAAGTGCGATTTCAAAGTGTTCAAAGGTTTATAATTTTCGCATCTGTAAGTTTGTGCATTACATTCCACTCTATGAAAATGATAATCTCTCAACATTTTCTTAGCACAACATTATCACGTATTAAGTGCGATTTCAAAGAGTTCAAAGGTGTATAATTTTCATATATGCAATTTTATGCATTACATTCCACCCTATGAAAATGGGGGGGGGGGGGGAGAAAATGATAATCTCTCAAAATTTTGTTAGCACATCATTTTTATGTATTAAGTGCCATTGCACAATGTTCAAAGGTTTATAATTTTCTTATATGCAAGTTTATGCATTATATTTCACTCCATGGAAATAATAAATTATCAGGATTTTATTAGCACAACATTATCATGTCCTAAGTGCGATTTCAAAGAGTTCAAAGATGTATAATTTTCGTATATGCATTATATTTCACTGTATGAAAATGAAGCTAGACAAAGGGCCACCGTCACCAGAGAAGAAGAAGAAAGGGGAGGCAACGACACGGGCACGGGCGTGGGGCTGGCTCGGGGTCCCATCTTGCAACACCAACCTGGGTAAGCTGTGGGTCCGATGCTCACGTGGATAAGCCATGGGTCCGATGCTGACCTGGATAAGTGGAGAGAGGTGTCCACTATGGGAAGTGACTGAACTCGGCCACACTTGTTAGCATGTAACGACAAGGGTCTACTATGGGACCCAACAGAACACGACCCTACTTGTCAGCATGTAACGGCGAGGGTCCACTACGGGACCTAACTGAATGTGTCCCCACTTTTCAGCACGTAACTGCAAGACTGACGGACAATGAGTTTTCAGACCATGTGAGAGTTTTGTACAAGGATATGGGCAAACGTGAGGAAAAGTTAAGCGGCTAGGGATAACTAAGTACAACTAACGAACCGAGGGTACAGAAATAGAAATCCCTATAAAATATGCTAAGTGAAAAAGGATGTAGTTATGCTATGTTCTATGGCCGATCAGTCTCGGGATAGTTATCATTGGGGTCACGTTGCTTGCGCTTGTGTTCTTTTGTCCTATCTTTCAAGTCGCGAATATCGACGTGGTAATAGGAAACCTTGAGCAATGCTTTAATTATGACGAATGGTCCTTCCCAAGGAGGGGATAACTTGTGTGAATTTTGCTGCTTGAGGAGAAGCACGAGACCCCCCTCTTTAAACGAGTGATGCCTAACACGGCGACTATGGTAGCTGTGTAGCTTCTGCTGGTAGATGGCCGATCTTTGGCATGATAGGATGTGTTCTTCCTCGAGCAAGTCCACAGATAGGCGTCTAGATTCTTCAGCGTCATCTTCGTTGTAGGCGGCGACTCTTGGTGCATCGTGGAGGATGTCGGATGGTAGGACAACTTCTGCTCCATAGACCATGAAGAAAGGGGTCAAGCTGGTAGATCTGTTGGGTGTTGTTCGCAAACTCCACAAAACAGATGGAAACTCCTCCACCCAGGCTCCATCTTCTCTACGTAGCGGTGCCTCTAAGAGTGGCTTGATTCCTTGCAGAATTAGTCCATTGGCTCGCTCAACTTGCCCATTTGAATGTGGATGTGCCATAGATGCTAGGTTAAGGCGGATGCCTTTTTTCATGATAATACTCCTCAACTTCTCTGAGTGACAAGTTGCTGCCGTTGTCGGTGATGATGCTATGTGGGATACCAAATCTCACCACTAGATCCCGAACAAATTTCAGGGTTGTTGCCCCATCGAGCTTTCTAATGGGTTTAACTTCAATCCATTTAGTGAATTTATCAAGTGCTACTAATAGATGCGTAAATCGACAAGGTGCTATTTTCAAAGGTCCAACCATGTCAACCCCCATACTACAAATGGACAAGTAATTGGTATTGTTCGCAATTCTTCAACTGGAACATGTGGTTTCCTTGCATAAAAATCACACCCGACACACGTCTGCACCAGCTTATCGGCGTCAACCTTGGTGGTCAACCAGTAGAATCCTTGCTAGAAGGATTTAGCGACCAGCGATCAGGGAGCGGCATGGTGCCTATAATCTCTGAGATGTATCTCTCTAAGGATGTCCATACCTTGCTGCTGGGAGACGCACCGTAGGAATACTACTATGGTACTTCTTTTTTATAGTTTGTGGTCGATTATGACGTAGCCTTTTGCTCTACATACTATCTGCGTACTTTCGACTTCGTCGACGAGCAGTGTTCTGTCTTAGAGGTAGTCCATGAACGGTTTCGTCCAAGCCAGAGAGGTCACTGTTACTACATTAACAAATGAATCCACTCTATTCGGGTTGTCGAGGTCCGCTCCTTTCACGGATGTTGTTCGTAGATGCTCCAGGAAAACACCAGGAGGAACTGGTCGGCGGGATGATCCAAGCTTGGACAACAGTTTTGTTGCCTCATTGTCCTCCCTTTTGACATACTTGACTTCGTAGCCGTCAAAGCACTTGGCTATCTTGTATAATTCTTCTTGATATGCCACCATCATAGGGTTCCATGCGTTATAGGTGCCAGCCACTTGCTGGGCAACCAAGTTGGAATCTCCACAGCAAACTATGCGCTTGATGCCAATATCCTTAGCCATACGAAGTCCATGAATGAGGGCCTCATATTCCGCCATGTTGTTGGTAGCGTTCAAGTAGATATGTAGGACATACAGTAGCTTCTCCCCTGTTGGTGATTGTAGTAATACACCAGCCCTCGAGCCATTGAGTAACTTGGACCTGTCAAAGTGCATGACCCAATATTTTGGCTCTGGCTCATGAGTGTCTTCCGGAAGTTTTGTCCAATCTGCAATGAAATCCGTGAATGCTTGAGATTTGATAGCGTCTCGCCTCTTGTAGGTGATTTCAAAGGCAGCAACCTCGATGCCCCACTTCACAACTCTTCCTATAGCGTCGTTGTTGTTGATAATGTCCGATAGTGGAGCTTTGCTCACTACTATGATAGGGTGCTCCTGGAAATAGTGCCTTAGCTTCCGTGAAGCAAGGAAAACTCCATAAGCTAGCTTCTGGTAGTGCGGGTAACGCTGCTTGGATTCCGTCAAGACCTCACTTACATAGTAAACTGGTCGCTAAACTCCGTGTTCATGCATTGCTCCACCACGATGATGATGCTAATAACCCAGCTGGTTGCCGCCATGTATATTAATATTGGCTCCATTGACTCCGGCGCTGAAAGTATTGGTGCGGAGGAGAGTATTCTCTTCAACTCCTGAAGTGTTGCATCTACCTCGTTCATCCATATGAATTTATCTGCCTTCTTGAGCAATTTGTAGAGCGGCATAGCCTTCTCTCCAAGTCAGCTGATGAACTGGCTTACTGTTGCTATGTAGCCTGAGAGCCGTTGTATGTCCTTCAATCATGTCGGGCGTTGATGTCGAGGATGGCCTTGATCTTCTCCAGGTTGACCTCAATTCTGCGATGCGAAACAATGAAGCCCAACAATTTGCCGGCTAGAACCCTGAAGACACACTTCTTGGGGTTGAGCATCATGTTGTACCTCTGAAGATTGTCGAAGGTTTCCTGCAAGTCGGCAATGAGGTTGTTTGATTTCTTTGACATCATCGCAATGTTGTCCACATAAGCATGTACGTTTCGACCTATTTTTTCATGTAGGCAATGTTGCATCGTCCGCTAGTACGTAGCACCGGCGTTTTTTAACCCAAAGGGTATCTTGACATATCAGTATGTGCCATAAGGTGTGATGAACAAAGTGGCCAATTGGTCCAACTTTCGCATCTTGATTTGGTGGTATCCTAAGTATGCATCAAGAAAACACGGAAGTTTCAAGCCAGCCGCCGAGTAAATGACTTGGTCAATGCGAGGCAAAGCAAACGGATCCTTCAGGAACACTTTGTTCAAGCCGATGTAATCAACGCACGTTCTTAATTCTTTGGTTCCCTTTTTGGGGATAAGTACAAGATTGGCCACCCACTGGGTGTGAATAACTTCTTGGATAAAACTAGCCTTAAGTAACCTAGCTAGCTCCTTGCCTATAGCCTGTCGTTTTTCATCACCGAAGCATCGAAGAGGTTGAGGATCAATGTTTAAGCTATGCTCAGCAAGTTCCCTAGGTACACCCTTCTTGTAGGCAGGTTGCCAGGCAAAGATGTCCATATTCTCACAAAGGAACTTGACGAGCATGCTTTCCTATTTGGGATCCAGGCCCGTGCCAATGGAGGTGGTCTTGGAGGAATGTTCTTCAACATGTTCCACTTGCTTGGTCTTGATGGCAGCCTTGAATGCGGGTTTGGAGTCAGAATTATTCTTCTTCGAAGTCAGCATCTCCATGGCATCGACCTGGCGCTAGATCTCCTAAAACTCTTCACCATATAAGACCGCTTGAGTGAAGGCGGCTTCACTCAGCTGGCACTCCCTTGCCTTGGTGAAGCTTCCAACAACAGTGATGATGCCTTTTGGTCTGGGTATCTTGATCTTGTTGTAGATGAAGCATGGCCTGACGAGGATGGAGTGGAAGATGTCGCGTCCAAAGATGACATGGTACATGCTCTTGAAGGGCACCACTTCAAAGGTCATGCGCTCTTGGCGGTAATTATTAACATCACCAAAGGGGACTAGAAGGGTGATGCAGCCAAGAGAGCTAGCTTGCTGGCCAGGTACAATGTCATGGAACACGATATTGCTCTTCCTTACTTGGGTCTCCGTTAAGTTCATCTTATGCAGTGTATCAAGGTAAATAATGTTGATGCTGCTTCCACTCTCCACGAGGCACTTGGTGAACTCGCTGCCGTAAATCAGGGAGTTGATGACCATGGCATAGTAGTTCTCTGTTGGGATGAGCTCTAGGTGATATTCTCTGTCCCAATTGACTGGAATCTCCGACCACCTGACGTACTAGGGAACTGGGGGGGAGGGTAGGTATCAGTATTCTCATAGAGGTTTTATGGGCCCGGACGGTGGGGGTGCCAAGGAAGGTGTGGTAGACCAGCGCCTTATTTTCAAAGGGGTTCTTAGCCTTGCCATTTCCCCTGTCAGTGGGCTTGGGGTCCGCGTCTTCATCCATATCATCTGAATCCTTGGACTCTTCCTCCTTCTTATTCCCCTTGCCTTTTCCGTGGGGTCTGTTCTTCCGACTTTGCTTGTAGCCGGACTCAGGGTCCTCCTTGAGGAGAATATAATTTTGCTTTCGAAAGTTGAGGCGCCAAGGCAAAGAGGTACCCAAGTTGCTTGTAATCAGCCGCGTTGCCCACAGTTGGTGTGCCAAATACTTAGGGGGTCTTTTTCGGCACGAATTCAACTTAACGTTTGAATACAAAATATCAGGATAACGCCCATCAAGTTGGCCCCCTGTCAGTTTTCACCATTATGTTGTTGCCGCGGTGGCTGCCATGTAGGCTTGAAGCATTGGCGCCTACATCCATTACGCGTCATTGATACATTGCAAATGTATCTATAATTTTTGATGTTCCATGCTTGGTTTTATCCACTTTCTTGTGTTTTGTTCCAACTTTGGAGTACTTTTCATATGATTTCTTGGACTAACCTATTAACAAGAGCCACAGTGCCAGCTGCCTGTTTTCTGCTGTTTTTGGTTCCAGGAAAATAAGAAAATGAATATTCTCAGAATTGGACGGGACAAAAGCCAAAGTGCCTATTTTTCCGGAAGTGATCAAGTGCCAGAATACGAGACGGAGAGGGGCCAGAGGGCGGCCACACCACCTGGCCGCGCGGCCAGGCCTGGCCCACGCCAGGGGGTGGTGTGGCCAGCCCAGGCACCCCCTCGGCCTCCCCTTCCGACTATAAGATGCCCTCGGGATGAAAACCCTAAGTACCCGATCAAAAATCCACGAAAGAGTCTGTAGCCGACGTCATCTCCATCCCTAGATCAGGAGGGATCTGAAGCTCTTCCCGGCACCCTGCCGGAGAGGGGAATTCACTCTGGAGGCCTTCTTCATCACCATGCAAGCCTCCGGTGTGATGCGTGAGTAGTTCATCCTTGGACTACAGATCCATGTAGTAGCTAGATGGCTGGTTTCTCCTCCTTTATGCTTTCATGTTTAGATCTTGTGAGCTCCGTTCATGATCAAGATCATCTATTTGTAATTCATACATGTTGTGTTTGCGGGGATCCGATGGATATTGAGTTGCTATTTCAGATTGATTATTGATTCTATCATGTCTTTGTTATTTGAGATCTTGCATGCTTTCCGTTGTTAGTAGCTATCTTGGCCATGTAGATGCTAGCAACTCCAAGAGTTAGTATTTATGCTCGATAGTGGGTTCATGCCTCTGGTAATCTGGGGAAGTGACAGAAATCTCTAAGGTACTAGATGTGATGTTGCTACTAGGGAGAAAACAACAATCCTTTGTTCATAGAACAATCGTATTGTTTACTTTACACGCAGTTCATAAAGCAATAATCTGTTGCTTGCAACTTAATACTGGAGGGGGTTCGGATGATAACCTGAAGGTGGATTATTAGTCATAGATGCAGTTGGATGGCGGTCTATGTATTATGTTGTAATGCCCAATCAAGTCTCAGAGGAGTCAAGATGATTAGTATATGCATGTATTGCTTTCTCAGTGTTTGTCAATTGCCCCGATGTAATTTGTTCACCCAGCATGTTATCTATCTAAGGAGAGCCACCTCTAGTGAACTATGGATCCCGGTCCTCTTTCTTTACATACAATCTACAACTGTTTACTGCTTTGTGTTTACTTTCTGCAAACTTTTACTTCTTTCCATTTGATACGTTTAATCCTTTGTTTTCCGCAAAACACGGTGAGATTGACAACCTCATCGCAAGTTGGGGACAAAGTTATGTGGTTGTGTTGTGCAGGTCTCCATGTTGCTACTAGCACCGGTAGTGCGCCCTGCCAAAGCTCAGCTAGTAACACCTTTGGGGTGTTTCCTTGCTCCTATGGTTCGATTAAACCTTGGTTTCATAACTGAGGGAAACTTGCTGCTGTGCTCATCATACCTTTCTCTTGGGGTTCCCAACGAGCTCTACATCAACACCGCCATCAAGCATTTTTCTGGGCGCCGTGCATTGAGCCATCAGTCATCTTCTTCCCCAGAGCGGCGATCTATGGTCATGGCCATGGCACGAATCTGGGATGTCATTTCGTTCGGTGGTGAGATCCGGGACGTGGACGAACCTGCTCGGCCCTGCTCTCCTCCCCATCTCGAATCAGAGCTCTCCCTCACCATGGCCGCACCCATGGCATGACACGGGGACGAGAATTCATTCCCGGGTGAGATCTGTCACCATGCCGACCATGCTCGGTCCTGTTGCCCTCCTCCAGAATCCGAGCTTGCCATCGCCATGGTTGCACCCGCACCAACCATAGCGCCTTCCTCTCTGAACCCCAAGGCCACATCCACTCTATTCGGCACAACACCAAGAAGGTGAAATTCCATCCAGTTTTCTTCCTGTGATTGTGGTAGAAGAACATGTACAAATATGTTGTTTACTAGATTTTCATTTGAAATTAGTAGCTCCATGATGAAGAAATAGAGAGAACCTAAATGGAATGACAATGAAGACCATGGTATGTACTTTGCATTGCATCAACAAGGGCTCGTTGACGAAGCATGTTACCAAAAGAGTGGAGTTCATCGACCGTTGCCAAAAATATGGGAACAAATCCATGAGAGATTCAATGCAAATACGCACAGGGAAGCAAGATCCATGTCATCAATCAAAAATAGGTGGCACATTATAGTGATGCGTTCAAATGTGTATGCCATGTATCATTCATAACAATAACACTATCGATAGTGTTGCTAGCTATTTGTACGAGCTATTCAATTTATATGATCATGGCACCTTACTTTCCTGGTTAGTAATCTTGAAACTGCAATTAACTTGAAGTGGTTGTTATCCTAAGCAAAATGTCCGGTATGCACATGACCTTTGTATGTTCTATGCTGCAATTTTGCTGTTGAGAGCAGGGAAAGAAAAGCTAGGCTTCACTGAATATTACGCAGTTAGGCATTACTTAGTCTTACACACATAGTCTTAACTTGTTGTTACACAAATAAGCAAAGCAGTCTTACACAAATAAGCGTTACTGAGTCTTGACCAAAGAAGCATTTACTTCATAGAACTAGGGGGAGGGGAAACTAAAGATATAGATAAAGATAAATGGTTCATCGGATCTGCCAATTGAGCAGTAGGTCCCTGGAGCTGGTGGTATCATCGGAACGAACCAGAATGCTGCATTTGGCCGTATCTCATTCTCTATCAAATTGTACGACCCCAATTGATGAGGCAATGGTAGGCCACCTCCCCCCGACGTGGATTCGGCTCTAGGTTGGATATGGAGTATCAACATAATAGGCGCATGAGTGTGCATCAAACACACGGTCTTCTATCAACACTGGAAGTCCTGGCACCTCAGCAACAACGCCAACATGTTCCTGGACTTCGGCAGCAGCCTCAACAAGTATTTCGTCAGCTTCACCAACAACAACATTAGCAAGTATTTCGTCAGCTTCACCACCAACAACATTAACAAGTATTTCGTCAGCTTCACCAGCAGCAGCTTCACCAAGTATTTTGTCATCTTCACCAGCAGTAGCTTCACCAAGTATTTCGTCAGCTTCACCAGCAGCAGTAGCTAGTTCTTCGCCAGCTCCACCAACACCAGCAGCAGCAACAGGAGCCGGGGCTACCTGAGCAATTACAGGTACAACAGCTCCAGGGGCTCTGGGAGGAAAGGATAGTTGATCCCAAGAAACAAAGATTGTCCCTTCAGATTGTCGACTCTGCTCTAGACCTATTCTACTGGGTCTTTGGATACACATGCGTACCTCGAGAAAATGTGACACCGTAGCGAGGGGTATGAAGAAAGTTATGTCCCCATATGTTCTATTGTATCACCATGGCTATTTAGTGCTCCCCTGATATGAATCCACATGAGTTCAAGATCCTGTTCCGTGTCGCCTCCGAGAGGTTTCAAGAACCAGCGCCATGATCCAAGATCATCATCTGCTACTGCGTCTTTGATCATCTGAGCTGGAATGACGCACGGGGCTGCTTGTGTACCTGTCGTGTTACTTAAAGTCAGTAAGCAGAATTTTGAATGAAATTTTACATGCTATATGAAACCATGACTCGCCCCATGTGAACGGATCCCAAACACACATGTCGCTGCTAGGTTCAATGACCACGTAAATGCGTTACGGGTAGCCGGAGGTGAAGATGGCATTGACATACTTCCCCGGCCACAGGAAGTCATCATGCAAGACTGTCCATTCCTTGTCATCTGGGCAGCTAATGAATGCGATTGCCTTGTCAAACACCACTAAGAGGCTATACTCCCAATATTTCCACCCCTGCCGAGGTCTATATGGGAGCTATACCTTCAGGAGCTCAAGTTTTTCCATGTTGAACCTGTAAGCGAATTCAGAGTTGGGCGGAAGCAACCCGTTGTTGAATACAGTAATGCCGACACCTTCCAATGATGGCAGTGTAAATCTCAACGATCTGTAGGCATTTTTGAGAGACCAAGTAGTCCCACCCTAGGTTACAAGGACTAGCCACTCGTTGTTGCCACCCACCCAGTTCTGGTCATCTTCCATCTCGTCTTCCTCCCTGATATTCACCACTACTGATTGCGACCACTTATCCAACATCATCAGTTTTGCATGAATATTCTATAAAGTTTGTTGTTAGTTGGTAGAATCACCTAGCATAGATTCCATTACAAATACAATTTGACAACTAGACCTTCAGATTAAAGTAATATTTACGACTGTATCCTCAACTCTCGCCTAAATTGTGCCTCTGTCACTATGAAAATACCCAAAATATTAAGTACGAGCAGGGCTTCCCCCGAACAAACTCCTGACGGTGATCATAAACAACTAGGGACATAATATTCTTAAATCGTCCAATTTGTTTTTTTTAGAAAACAAAATATCACATAGCAGGCATTCCATTGCAAATCAAAAATTGGCAACTCATCTATCACCTAACTTAAGATTGTATCGCTATGAAAATACCAGAATATCAGGTACGAGCAGAGCTTCCACTGAACAAAATAGTCTTAAATGGTTCAATTTGTTCAGACCGTGCATGCACAGAACATGTTCGACCTAAGGAACATATGATTCCGATGAAAGTTCAGCACATATGAATCAACGATATGACTGAATCAATAAGAAAGATACATGAACTTACGTGGCCGTCGCGGTCATTTGGACATTCGCTGGTATCAGGGTAAAGAAGGCCTGGTGTGCCGAACGGGAGTTCGTCCATTTCCCGGATCGAGACCCGGTTGCTAGGGATGCAGCGAGTGACGCGACTAACGGAGATGATGTCCAAGCCCGTGGCGATCTTGTGCACGTTCGTAGCGCTGAGGTTCTGCCATCCTCAATCCTCGCGGTGGCGGTCGCCATGGCCAGCCCCGTCATCGTCGCCTGCCTTACGCTTAAGCCTGCTTCTACCCCAAGCTCTACCCATAGCAGCAAATGGAGTCTAGAATCCAGCAGATTAATGGAGGCAGTGTGATTAGGGGGCAGATGGATTTGGGAGGGGATGGAATTAGGGAGGGGCAGTTGTTCGAGTAAGGAGTGAGCCAGTGAGGAACCTCCACCGCGATTCTCATCCACGTGGAAGACAAGGAAGGGGGCGTAACTTTTGAGGGCGCGTACCGGAACCGTCTAGAGGAAGTGAAAAAATTAATCATAAGAGAGAAAAATGTAGGGTCCCATCTGTCAGTGATTGAAGGTCAGCACGCACAAGCGTGGCTATGTTTGACTTGGATCATGCATGGCGGACTTGGATTCCACTTCATGCAAGTGGCACAGAACCAATTTCAGGCAGCACTAGCATCGACGTGTAAAACCGCCATTTTTCTCCACCTCTACCCTACTACGAACGGTCTTGCACCATTTCAGATAGTAGGAAGGGCGGTTCCAATCTTGCAGTAAGTAGTTTCACTTCTCTGTCTCCTTTCCTCCTCCATGGACTCATCATCTTCCTCCTCCATGGCCTCATCCATTTCCTCCGCCACAGCATCACCCTCTTCCTCCGTGTCCTTTCCCTCTTGCCTATAGTCATGGACTTGTCGGATGTCCGAAACACCGGCATGCAAGCGACCGTGTACTTCGACATAGAAGTACATGGTGGGAAGAAGATCAATGTTATCTACACCATCAACCTTCAGAAGGTGATGCAAAATATGCTTAATTATGAGAATTGGCTGTGGTTCAAAGAAAGCAGGTTCGTCGGTCTAGACCTCGAGTACAACCGTGATCAGCGTAGGATCTCCATGAAGGGGCACGTCCTCGAATACCAGCCTTTTTGCGAGAAGGGGGATGATGGGAACAGGTAGATGTTGCTATATTTTTGTTCCTGAACCATCTGTTTGCAAAAGTTCTTGCTATATTATTTGTCTGACTTCATTTTCATGCAGGTGGGGCGAAAGGATTAGGCCGCTCTTTCATGACTTTCTTGTGAGCCACCAGATAACATTTACTAGTGTTGACATCAGGAATGACACTCACTTGCTTGAAAGCCCAACTATCAACATTATCATCCCAAAGGAGTACATAGTGGACATCCAGAAAATTTACTAGATCCTAGGGACGAGGGGCAGCAGGACTGGGATGGCCGTTCTTGCCGCCGAACTCATCGACCCATGGTACGCTGACATGAAGGACAAATTACCAAAATGTTGGTGGAGGACTTTAGGGCATGATTACTGGGAGGATAAGATGCTTTCTGAACCTAACCGTAAGTACACTGCAATTGACAGGTATGTTAGCCACGAGTTGTACCACTAGATCGTATTGTTTCGTTCCAGGCATCGCACCATTGAACCACCACCAATGCAAGTGGTTTGCCCCAGATGCCAGAGTGTAGAGGAATCTACAAGCCGGGGCAAGCGACTGAAGACATCCTGGGATCGGTCGCCTTCTTCGCCAATCATTTCATCAGCCTAGGATGTCACGTTTAATGCATATGATTGTTGTGTTTGTATGGGGCTTGTTATGTTTATGAAAACATGTTATTTCCCAAGTACTATGTGTGATAGATATGTGTATGGGGTTTCTTATGTTTTAGTACATGATTGTTGTGTTTCAAACTATAATTTTGGGTTTGTTTATGACTGTATCCTTCACTATAACAGAAATTATGTCTGCACCACTATAGCCAAGCATGATGTGTCGAGTTTGCTAGCATATTATATTATGAATGTGTCCTTATATTGTGCTCTTTTGTGGATAACAACATCTGATCTTGTGGATCCCACCACAATCTCAGGTAGCTATATTCAGTAGTAACCCCCAGCACCTCACATGATACCATGATACCATTTATCATAAATCAAATTTACATGTGTCAAAAAATTTGAAATAAATTTCTAGGTGTTCACAATTGTGTGTTTTACATTTCCTAAAATTTTCAGAACCAAATTCACAATATGCATAGAGAAATAAAAAGACAAATTGCTATGTGAATAGTGTCATTTTGTGGTTTTGTCTTTTTGTGATCTATTCATGTTTGATTTGTCTTTTAGGTTCTTTGCGTCTATATCGAATTAGGTTCTGCAAATGCTAGGTATTGTAAACATATTTCTTGTCAACATTCACAAATTTATTTTGAATTTTTTTGAACATGCAAATTTGAACTATAAACAATGGTATCATGGTATCCTGTGAGGTGTGGTATCACTAGATAGTTCCTAACCCAGGCACTGCATGGCAGTTCTGGATTCTGCCGCATGCAAAGGGTAAAGACATAATTTGTAAGTATGACTGTTGAGCATACAAAAAGGGGAAATGTAATTTATACAGGTTAACTACCTAATAGCACATGGACCATACAAGCTCCCTCCTGACACACATAATGCTTAGGCGAGATAAACTAGGAACGGAATGCGAAACTAGTAGTGGTAAATAACACACTGACTCATCCGCTAGATCCTATTGAGCATCTCATAGCATACATAAGGTCCCTGGATGCGTACCGGATCGTATCGTAATTCAGGTACCTCCACGCACGCTGGAGATCGACGTGATTGTCGACATGAACGAGGAGGTCCTGCTCTAGCTTTGCAGTGTCGTTCTTGATGTCGATGCTAGCGAAGTAGATATCCCTCCTACATAGGAACTCGCGAAGCTCCGGACATACCTATTTGGCCCTACATACGTGGTATAGGAGGTAGTGGCTGCGCATGGACAGCTGCAAAAGTGCCACCCTATTTCTATCACTGGTATACTCCAGGTCTAGGCCGACGATCATGTACTTGTCCATCGGCTCTTGTAGCCACCGCTCATACATTGCGATGACCTTGGCCACCTCTGCTGATGTATTGGTGTGGACAACCGTCATCCCAGTGGTGCCATGGGTGGTGATGGTGTACTCGTCGGTGAAGTCGCTCCCATTGCTGAACACGCCGTACTGTACGTCCATGGCAGCAGCTAATGTGGCGATGGTGGCCTAGCATCGGTAGCGGTGGCTGGGACTGGGCGTGTCGATGGAGAGATCTGTTGCGGTGGTATGGCGTGGCGGCGGTGGTGGTTGCGGCAGCATCGATGGTTCTTGCGGTGGCTGCGATGGCAGTGGAAGGAGTAGGGGATTTTTGCACGGTGCTGTGCAGCGGGGACGGCAGGCGATGTGTAAAATGGGGGGTGCGCGTCGTAAATTGCATTTACCATTATTTCGGTCATACCCTCTCGGAAGTATGTTTGACCAGGTGAGCACCGTTGGTTTGCAATCCTAGCGCTTAAATTGGGCGGCCATGCCCGGTAGGCGATGGGACGGGTGAGCGACGTGGTGGAGACTAGTCATGGAGACCACCCTCCCATTGCTGCTCTACAGCGGGTGCACAGTGCTGACACGATGTAACGTGACAGGACAGAATGAAGTTGACAACTATTTTTGATCATTATGCCCAAAAATTTAAGGGACATGTAAGCATAGACGGACCTAGCATCCCTACACCCCGGGCAACCGCCTAGGCCTGCCGATTGCGCAATGCTTGCAATTTAAATTTGTTTTTTGTGATTTTGTCTAGAATTTGGCAACTTAAACTCGTTTGCCCAGGCTTATAGAAGTTTCTAGGTCCGCCACTAGTGTAAGCATGCACGATCAAGCAACTTTGCAACACACGTGTAGTTAGCATAGCATCATGTTTCAACACACCACATAGTTTTAGGATCTACAAACGGTAATAGAATTAAACATTATTAGTGGCTGTGGCAGTATAGTCACGGGTTCGTCGGCTAGAGGTTGCCGATTCCTAGGTAAGGGGACACTAGGCCGGTTTTGACATACTCCCTCGGGAATTTTCCATAATCTGCGTGCTTAGCCTAGGTCGCTGGCTTGTGTTTACTAGCCGGGCTTTTACTGATGCCAACCGCATGCGGAATCAAGCTGTCAATCCTCGGGTTGACTCCGTTTTTACAGAAAGGGCACCAGAGCTCCCCAAGTTGAGTACGGAAAGGGATTCTCCCGCTCTTGAGCTTTGATACATTGCAAATGTATCTATAATTTTTGATGTTCCATGCTTGGTTTTATCTACTTTCTTGTGTTTTGTCCACACTTTGGAGTACTTTTCATATGATTTCTTGGACTAACCTATTAACAAGTGCCATAGTGCCAGTTGCCTGTTTTCTGCTATTTTTGGTTCCAGGAAAGTCAGAAAATCAATATTCTCGGAATTGGACCGAACAAAAGCGAAAGTTGACATTTTCCCGGAAGACTCACGAAGCGAGAAGGAGAGTCGGAGAGGGGCCATAGGGTGGCCACACCACCCCATGGCACGGGTCCCCCAGGCCGCGCTAGGGCATGGTGTGGGCCCCATGGCCGCCCACCGACCTAGCCCTCTTGCCTATAAGAAGCCTCCCGAGGCATAAACCCTAAATAGACAAGCCTCCAGCAACGAAAAGTTCCGCAGCGCCGCCTCCACTGAAGGGGAGATTCGGGGGACAGAAAGTCTCTGTTCCGTCACCCTGCCGAGACGGGGAAGTGCCCCCGGAGCCATCTCCATCGATCTCCACCACCATCTCTATCACCGTTGCTGATTCCCATGATGAGGAGGGAGTAGTTCTCTCTCGAGGCTAAGGGTTCTACCGGTAGCTATGTGTTCATCTCTCTCTCTATGCATGATCTTATTGAGATCATGAGCTTGTAATCTATAGATCTACCTTGCTATTCAAGTGCTTTAATGAATCTCTGCTCTCCCCATGTGTGTGAAAGTGACAGCATGCACACCATGGTGGCACTTAGGCTAGATATTACAAATACTTGTTATGAGTTATATTTGGAGTTGGATGTCTTTATGAAATTGTGGTGTTTGTTGGACTCATCTAGTGCTCAAGGTGACAGTGTGGGGTTTTCTAGATGGGAAAGGCTTACTTTGAGGTGTGCTGTTATAGCCCTACCATCGATTATAGTGTCCAACCGGAGAGTAGTTAAGAGTAGTATCATAAAAAGAAGATATTTATATGAGAGTGTTCACTAGTGAAAGTATAATCCCTAGGCCTTGTTTCTAAGCATTGAAACACCGTTTGCAACTAGATCTGTTACATGTTTGCTTGCTTCCATCTTTTTGCATTTAGTCTTTTCCTCCCGTCAAGCTCTTTTCTAGCACCGTTGTCTTATATCCATACCACTTGTATTTCACTATCTCTTCGCCGAACTAGTGCACCTATACACCTGACAAGTGTATTGGGTGTGTTGGGGACACAAGAGACTTCTTGTATCTTGATTGCAAGATTGCTTGAGAGGGAATACCTTTGACCTCTTCCTCCCTGAGTTCGATAAACCTTGGGTGATCCACTTAAGGGAAAACTTGCTGCTGTTCTACAAACCTCTGCACTTGGAGGCCCAACAACCGTCTACAAGAATAGAAGTGCGTAGACATCAAGCTATTTTCTGGCGCCGTTGCCGGGGAGGAAAGGTAAAAGGTATTCACACCGGAGGATTAAAGAAGAAGAACCTCCCATGGCAAACGCCTATTTTCCGGTGTGAGTGCTCGAAGTTATTTCCTTTAGATTCTGCAATTTTGTCTTTTTGTTTCTTGTTTTCACTAGTTAGGCTTAATGGAAAACAACAACAAAATTAGAGATCTTTATAGTAATTATCTTGAGTTAGGACATGAAGTGTTTGAAGAGAAAATTAAAAAACCTATGGAACTTTATTTGTATGCTAATAGCAATGTTGTTAGTATGAATTCTTTGAACACCATTATTGCTAATGCTATGGAAAAGTCTAAGCTTGGGGAAGCTAGTTTTTATGAAAATGTTCTTTTTAGTTCCCCATCTTTGGAAGATAGCTATTCTATTGCTTATGATGATACCAAACCTCCAATATATGATGATTACAATGATGAATATGATATTTTAAGACCACCTACTATTGAGGAGAAAATTAATTATGATTACAATATGCCTCCTATATTTGATGATTATGGTGATGAGAATAATAATGATAGCTATTTTGTTGAATTTGCTCCCACTATAATTAATAAGAATGACTATGTTTATGTGGAGAGTGTTAATTCTTTTATGCATGTGGCTCATGATAAGAATGTTTCTTGTGATAGTTATATTGTTACTTTTATTCATGATGCTACTGAAAGTTATTATGAGAGAGGGAAACATGGTTTTATGTGTCTCAACAAAATAAAGTTTCCCCTCTTTATGTTGAAATTTTTGAAGTTGCACTTGTTTTGCTTTCCTATGCTTGTTGCTTTGTGCTTTCATGACTTGTTTCTTTACAAGATTCCAATGCAGAGGAAGTGGGTTAGACTTAAATGTGCTTTGAGTTTGCTTCTTGATGCTCTCTTTTACTTCAATTCATATTTTGTATGTGAGCATCTTCTCAAACTATCATGCCTAACTTAAAGGCGTTAAAGAAAAGTACTTATTGGGAGATAACCCAAAAGTTTTAGATGGGTCTTGGAAGTTATTACTTCGGTAATAACCGCTCCTTATCCTTTTTATTTGCTTTTTGTCCCAAGAGTAACCTCTAATGAGAGAGAAGTAATGATTGGGAAAGTTGCTGTCCCCAAACAGATTTCTGTGCTTCACCGTAAAAAATCGTGTAAAATCTCTGTGCGTCCTTTTGAGGCGTGAATTTTTGTGCTTCTACCCTAGGTTTTATCTAACTTTCGTTAGTTCAACACTTTTTTTATTTGAGCAACAGAAGGTCTTAGAAAAATTCGTCTTTACCTGCTGGTCTGTTTTGACAGATTTCTGCCATTTTCTGCATTTGCTTCTTGTTGGTTCCTTCTTGAGTTCTTTTGGGGAATTGAGCTTTTTGAGGGAAGTGCTACAGTAGCTAGTGTTCTAATGGAAGTTTATTTGGTGTTAGAACTGAACCTTAAGACTTATTTATCTTGAGTGCACTAATGTTGCTAATAAAGATTGTGTGAAGTTTTGTATGAAGGCAAATTTTCAGGTGTATGAAAGGAATGAGTAATGAGATGAAGGATGGACTAAAGCTCAAGCTTGGGGATGCCACGCGTGTCACCCCAATAAATATCCAAGAATTACAAGCGTCAAAGCTTGGGGATGCCCAAGGCATCCCCTTCTTCATCAATAAAAATCCTAGGTTTCTTCCAAACGCTTCATTTTTATTGTTTCATGCACAGTTGTGTTTTTCTTGGAGCGTCTTCTTTTTCATTTTCGTTTTGGTTTTTAGTTTGCTTGGTTTGCTTAGTTTTCTGAATAAATTGGTTGTACCCCCTCTTTCATATGTTGGTTTGCAAATAGTTTGGTTTGGTTTGGAAAAGAGTAGGAAAGTTCATACTTATGTGGTAAAAAGAGCTCGTTTTTGACTGTGGCCTGTGCTTTGTCATGCCATGCTTGATATTGTTTTGGCTTTATGCTTAGTATTCTTTGCTGTAGCATGACTTGTTATAAACAATTGAGATTGCTTAATGTGCCTTGGATGAATCATGCGTTGTTTTAGCATATTAAAGCATAGTATTGTGGTATTCTCCTTTGATGCTTTATTTGGGTTGACTTGGCGCATGCTCACACCATGTTATGACTATCCAAAGTCACCATAGCCTTTATGATCCTGTAGTTTTCAACTTGTAGTATCACTTTATGCTTTGATCAATGATGTTTTGTCGCTCTGCATGATTATGGCCATTATTGCTCTCTTAGTTGGTCGCTCCCAGTCTTTTGCTAGCCTCCGCAACCAAGTATGAGTTCCACTCATGCATCCAACTCCTAAAACCAAGTTATTCCAAAGAGTCCACCATACCTACCTACTAGCTTATGCTATTCCAAGTATATTCATGCTTTTGTTTACCTTCCAAATTAAACTTGTTATGAGAAAACTAGTGATTAAACCTCTCACAAACTTGATGGCACACTTTACCTTTTTTCATCTAATAAACTTGAACCATTGGGTCCTTCTTTGTTGCATATATGCTTGCGCTTTATAAGTTGAAATTAGCAGAACCATGTTTCATGGGGAACGCTTTCAACATTGCACTTGTACTTTGTACCCCGTTGATATCATGTTCTTTTGCTTACGGATCCCGGCGGTGTGAAATAAAAGTGGAACTTGTAAGATCATGGAGTTTGTATGTGTGTTAGAGAAACGCCTGGGCCGCTTGCCTAAGCCATGCCTAATCATGGTGGAAACTTGCAGCATCACCATAATGAGCACTCTATGAAGCATCCTCAATAAAAACCTATGTAAATAGCAAATAAAAAGATCGCTGAGATGCTCATTGTCTACTTGCCTTGTCATTTTGATTATGGGAAAGCTCCCGTATCATGTGCAAGGGGTATCCCGTTGGAGGTTCTTAATGATACACATGTACTTACAATGACAAGAGCTTACTCGCGACTGAAGTTGAGTAGCATGAGGATCGGTCTTCGTAAGTAAGGGGCATGAGATTTCGGTTTATAACTTGTCAAGCATATCCTCTTAGTTGTGTCACTTTAACCTTAATCACCTTAAAGATGCTTATGATAGGGGCAATGAGAGCTGAAAGCTATAAGTACCATAATTTTTGGAAGCTCTTTATGAGACTTGAATCCCTACTTCCTTTTACAAAGGCCTTTCTTCCACCATTACATTGAGTCTCCACCTTCTACCTTTATGCACCTACTTTGAGAGCATAGTGCCCATTCTTAGTTCTATGCGCATTGTCCCAAGACTACTTGATTGATGCATAACTTGATATTGCTTGTTTTAAACTATTTGTATCTAGTCACTCTTATGAACTTTGAAGGTGTCCTATGCATTTATACTTGCTACTCTATGAGGGACAAGCTGAATGCTATTATGCTATGTTTTCTTTATGTGAAACAAACAAACGTCTTGCAAAGCATTGTTATTCATGAATCTTTTGTTTGTGCCTTTTCATGTTGCAACATAGTTTGTTTGTCTTATTGCTAGAACTTTGTCTTTCATGTTATGATTGAAGTACTATGATCCTAGCTTTGAATGTTTTACAAATACTTTGATCAAGTTTATGATGGTGCATGTCACCTCAAAAATTATTCTTTCTTTTTATCACTTACCTACTCGAGGACGAGTGTCGTGGTGGTGTCACGGCAGATGCCATGGATAGGCTAAAGGTGGGGACTAATACACGCTAGTGGAATCCAGGGAGGGATAGTGAGGTGATTCCTCACACAGAAGTTTGTATTTGATTCGCTTCCAAGGTTACAAATGCTCCTAGAGCTGTGTTGGCGAGAGGAGGAAGAAGGAGCTCTCTTACTCTCACACACAGTTAACCCGTACAAGACCAACTAGAGATCAACCCTTAGAACCCTAAAACCAATCAGAATAGCGGAACCCCTTCTATAGAGGTCCTAGCCCTCCTTATATAGGGGTGGCTAGGTCTCCTCTTAGGGCATACGTGGAGGCATATTCCTGAGAATATGCCTTCTCCCAAAATAGTAAGCCGACCGGGTTGCTTTTCCCCCGCGTCACACAAGCAGAGGCTACGTGAGCCTCTGCAGCGCCTGCGTCAGCCGACATGGGCGTCGTCACCCCTGTCGGCCACGCCTCGGTGGTCCTGCCCCTGTCCGCTTCGCTCATGCAATGCGTACCGTGGCTCCTTTTGACCAGTGAGATTCCTTCCTTCTCCTAGAAGCTGGATATGACCCGGATCATAGTTGATCCGGCCACACCTGTTCCTACATACAAGTTAAATACGCCTTTCCGACTTACGGCTTAAGTCGGTTGAGACCTAGTTAGGTGGACGCCCCCTGGTCCGGGTTACCCCGTTATTCGGCCTGCCTTAAAGTGACCCGGCCAGCATCCGCTTTAGCCTTGCCGAACCTCGGCTAACTCGGCCTTTATACCACGGCGTGACCCTACCAGGGGGTATCCCCCCATCATTAGTCCCCGAAGCTGGTGCGGTCTTAGCTGCCTTGGTCGCTAAGGTCACATCAGGTTCAATTTTATTGAGCTTTGGATGTTATTTCCGAGTTACCTCCTTATCTCGGATCGTATGGATTTACGTTCCCTTCGCACGTTCCAAGTTTTCACTTGCTGGCCGGGTTACCACCTTAACTCGGACCTCATGGTTTTACTTTCCCTTTGCACATTCCAAGTTTTCACTTGCTGGCCGGGTTACCACAGTCTCATCCGGGTCTTCTTTCCTTCTCTCGTACGCCAACCCACGTGGAGGCTAATCATTAGGTTGCCTCATTTTAAGGGCCAGCTACAATAATCGCCGCAGTAATTGTCAGTTATCACTGCGCGCGGGTCACGTCACGCCTGCCTCCTCGTTAACCGCATCAATGCGCCACGTCATGGGATCAACTACACCATGTGGCCTTCCGTGTGGCTCGCTGCTGATTGGTCGATGCAGGCTATACACGGCCACACCGTGTGGCGTACCCGCATGACACGATCCCACTTTCCCCTCGAGGGAGTGGTTAAATAGGGGAGGGGCGCACCCCTTAGGTTTTTCCCCCTTCCGTGCCCCTCTGCCTCTAGCTCTTCTTCTTCTTCATCATCATCTTCCCCACGACAGCGCCGCCGCCACACTGCTTCCCCACACCTCTGCATCGCCGCCACCGCTACGCACCTCCTCCACCACGGGTTGCTGTCAATCTAGGCCTTTGCCCCCCACCGCCGCTAGCGCCAGTGAGGGTAGCGAGCACCAGATGACAGAGGAGGAGCTCGCCGTCGCCGAGCAAGAGATGGAGGAAGACACCGCGACGGTGGACCGTGGTGCGTGGGCCGGGTCCTGGGTCCGCCAAGACGACCTGGACTGGCTCTACCACACCAGACGCATCCCCGCCGGCGTCACTGTGCGCCTCGCCTCCGCCGAACTAGCCCCCTCACCCAATCCGGGTGAGTACGTTGTGTTCTTGTCCCACTTCCAGCGGGGGTTCGGTTTACCCGTCAGTGATTTCTTCCGTGATTGGTTAAGCACCTACGAACTCCAGCCGCACCACCTTCCTTCCAACGCAATTACTTCTCTTTCTGCTTTCGCCTCCACGATCAAAGGCTATGCCGGACTATGGCCCACGAAGGAGCTATGGATCCGGTTTTTCGGCCTTCGTCGTAATGTCATTCCGAACATTCAACTTGATCCGGAGGACAAGCAGCTCACTCAATTCGGAGCCGCGTCCATCTCACCCGGAGGCTATCCGTTTTCCCCTGAGTCACCGGGCTGGACTCCTGCAAAGGATGGGCCCGGACTTTCTTTTATGTCCAAAATGCGGGCACCGAAGACTTGATCCGGCTGCTTCCCTATGCTCCGGGTCCACCTAACCCAGAGTTGTGGGACGTTGTCCCCAAGAAGCCCATGGCCTTGGCCAACCAGGTCAACAAAAGGTTCGCGGAACTGAAGAAGCTTGGGTTGTGCAACGAGGATGCTATGATCACGTTCGTCCGCAACCGGATCTCCCCCCTCTAGAAGCGCACTCACAAGGTGTGTCACATGAGCTTCGGCCGCGACCCCAACCAGACCTCATCCTTCGAGTTGAGCAACACGGAGATCTATCGCCGGGTTAAGGCTCTCTTCACCACCCACAAGAACTTCTCCGCTAAGTGGACGTGGGGAATTGAGCATTTTTGCCGTGATAGGCTTCCTCCCGGGGTAAGCTTCGTGACGCAAACTTACTCCGGATTTAATTATATGTCGGTCATTGTTGTATTTTTGACTCTGTTGTCTGTTCTTTTCCTCAGCTATTCCTTCAGCAGACCCTCGAGGATGGCACCGATCCGACCCTTAAGTGGGCGCCCGACCGGGAGACCTCGGACGAGGAAGAGCCGGATCAGGAGATGTTCCTCCTGATGACCGACGCTACGAAGCGACCCACCGGTAAACCCTCTTCCATTAGAGATTGGCCCGATGATGAAGATGACTCGGATGTCGAGGTGATGGAAGTTGTTGACACTGTCCCCCTTTCTTATGCTTTTCCCGCATCAGCTAACCCCGATGGGCAGATCCACGAGGACCCTCCCCTTGCTACGGGTGAACCTGTTCTGGTAGCGCCGAAGAAGAAGCGCGGAGCTGCATCAAGTTCCTCCTCCGGACCTTCTCAGCCGCCAAAAGGCGAAAGAAGTCCGGAGACAAAACCGCCTCCAAGCCAGCAGGCAAGGCCCCAGCACGAAGGGCTCGGAAACCCAGGGAGCCCCTGACCTCAGATGCGTAAGCCTCTTTTCCTTCTACAACTTATTCTTCCTTGCATTGTTTTAGTTTCTCTTCTGACATTATTTGATTCGGTAGGGTTGCGGTGGAGGTCCCCCAGAGTGGATCTAGCATCTCTTCGCCGCTCCGACCTAGCCCTTCTTCCCCTCGTGACGACGAGTCACGCCCGTTGAGCCCTATTCTAGAGGGTTCTGCGGCTGCCCCGGGTTCTATTCCACCTCGTCAAGAGGGGGTAACCTTGGAGCGGGGGAGACCGGCCCAGCCGAGGCGGCGACATCCACAACTTCGGCTTCACCGCAACCAGCAACTACCGAGACTACCTCAGCACCAGCACCGGCTCTAGCACCAGCAACCACCCCAGCACCAGCAACCAATCCAGCACCAGCACCAACTCCGACACCAGCACCAACTCCGGCAGCAAGAACATCAGCAGCGGCAGCAAGTCCAGCAACAAGAGCACCAGCGCCAAGCTCCTCCGCCTTGTCCGAGTCTTCTCAGTCTCGGCGAGGAAATACCCAGGCAGCTCCTAAGGGAAAATCTGCTGCAACCACTTCCTCTTCCCAGCATCCCAAGGGCAAAAAGGTTCCTGATGCTACTAGGACAGCATTCGTCGAGGCTGGACAGCGTACCCTCGCATCCATGCTTCTCAAGAAGGCTCCAGCAACGAAGGACGCCCCTGCCGAGCCAACTGATGCACAACAGATGGTTTTGCACACCAGCCCAACCCTTGCCTTGGTTGAGAGGAAGGAGGCGCATGCGAAGGGCTTGGTGGCGCCCCATATGCCCACCAGCGAGCGATACCCTCCGACCCTTATCGAATTCGTCAACAACTGGAACAAGGCGGAGTTCGTCCATGACGATGATCTCCCGGAGAGGTTTGGCCCCGCCGAATTTTCCGCCCAAATGAACACAGCCGCTAAGGCAATCAACCTCGCGGGTCGGATGATGGAGGTACGTCACTTCCCCTTTTCATGCTATAGATAATGATGACATAACCATTAGTCCCCGAGCCTCCGGGGGAGTAACTTGTTACTCGGCCGGATGCTCCTTATAAAACTAACGTAGCTCCGTGATAACCTCGAATATGCACACACCTAGAGCCGGGTTAAGTTCCACTTGGCCCGGATCTTGTACACTTCGAATATGCACACACCTAGAGCCGGGTTAAGTTCCACTCGGCCCGGATTTAGTACACTTCGAATATGCACACACCTAGAGCCGGGTTAAGTTCCACTTGGCCCGGGTTTTGTACACTTCGAATATGCACACACCTAGAGCCGGGTTAAGTTCCACTTGGCCCGGATTTTGTACACTTTGAATATGCACACACCTAGAGCTTGGCCCGGATTTTGTACACTTCGAATATGCACTAAGCTAAGTTATGTTTCTGTACTGTTTTCAGGTGACCACTAATCGCCGGAGTGCTGAGTTCCAACGTCTCCTGGATACTCACAAGATGCTACGCGCGAAGCAAACTGCACTTCTCGTAGAACACGAGAAAAGAGGTAAATTTCTCCCTTGGCACTTCTCTGTTTTTCTTTATCTTCCTCTGCCGAACTAACCTATCATTTGGTTTCCGCAGCTGGGGTGGAGGCTGAGAACAAGCTTATGAGGAAGAACCTAGATCAGATCAAGGGTAAGTCATTTTTGTCTGACCTTGCTATGCTTTCCATCTCCTTTTCTCCTTGGCTCGGCAAACATTCATACCTCGGCTCTGCCGGGTCGACACACTATTTCAGCATCTCTTGAAGATAGTGTGCTCGTGCCTGATATGATGCTGCATTTTCTCGAACAAGCAGGGCAGCATCAAGACGAGCTCAAGAAGAAAGACGATGAGCTCGCCCTCCTCCGGACCAAGGATGATGAGATCGCCAGGCTCAAGGCCGAGATGGAAAAAATGAAAGCGCAACATCAGTCCGAGATCCAAAAGGTTGGCCAAGATTACTCAGAAGAGCGCGAGCGCCTCAATCTCCAGATCGCCAAGGACCAGGATCTACTCAAGGAGTCCGACATCAAGCTTGGGTGGGCGAATGCTGAGCTTGTGCAGCTTCGCAAAAGGCGTGATGACTGTACCAGGGAGTTGACCCGGATCCTCAGCCATATATCACGTAAGTTCCTTTCCCTTATCCGACATATTTCTCTGGGTTACTTCATATGTCTTTTCTTTACCTTCTTCCTTTGTCTCGTTCTCAGGCAAATTTCCAGAGGGCATGCTATCGCGAGCGCTGCAGTTGCAGATTTCCGCCGAGAAAGGGGTACTCCCGCCGCTCCTGACGGTGAAGAGATTCCCTATGATAAGGAGGACCTGTTGGTCAGCTTGTCATCTCGCGTGGAACTCATCAAGAATTATGGCAAGGACATCCTCGACGTTGCAGTCCGAATCTTCAACACGTTCTGGCCTGGAGAAGACACTCTAGAGACAACCGCAATTCTTGTTGAGAAGTTGATGGAAACCGAGACCCAGCTTGACCTCTAGAGGGAGTCCGCTGGACGTGCTGCAGCTGATACCGTTCTTCACCACATACTCACGTGGTACGAGAAGATCGATCTCAACCTCCTGACGCGCCTGCACACCAGATCCAAATGGACCAATGACCCGGAGTGGGTAGCTCGGCGCTAGGCTTGCGCCCATAGCCTCATTGAATACGCTCCCATTCATGAATGGATCGAGGGACCGAGCTTCCTGGAAGCCGCTGGGGACGAAGAGGTTGAGAACGATGAAGATGGCTCGGATGAGGATGGGGAGGACGATGCCTCGGATATCGAAGACGGCGAAGATGACGCCGAACTTCCTCCTCTTGCTGCTCCTTGAGTGAAAAAACTTGAAAGTTTATCAGATCCCCGGTATGCCGGGTGGGATTGTATCTAGTACACATGAGATATTTTGCTACTAAGTTCCTATGCCGGATTAACTTGGGCGTAGTCCCCGAGTTTCCTTTTCTTGTTCGTCCAATCTTTTGGCTCGGCTCGTGTCTACCTTGATTCAGTTTGACGACTTACGAATCCGAGCTTCAAAAATTGTCTTAACAATACTGGGAAACTTTTAGGCTTAGCTCAAAATAAAACAACATAATAATTTGAAAGTAAATACCAGGTTAGTCCGAAAAACAGACGTCAGCTCGATTAAGTTCTTTTCCTTAGTCGTTTTTCATGTGCTAAGCAATTCCAAACTTGTTCTCTTGCTTGCCATGAAGCCAATTCTTGTTGGACAACTGCAAGTTGAAGAGTTGGGTTCTTGGTGCTCACACATTACTAATCTGAGTTAAGTAGAACAACTTATTCCAGCTAACGCACAAAAGACAACAAATATTATTAAGGCAGTCCCCGAGTTACTGCTCGAGGTGCCAACATTTCATTGATAAGCTCATTGCCGGCATACATACCGACACATGAGAAGACTCGGATACATACACTTCTTTGCTAAGTGTAGAAAGGACGAAGTAGAGCTACATTCCATGGACGCTTAGATTCCTCGCCGGACCTGTCCGCCTTGTTCTTTTCCTGTGGCTTTGCATTTATAAGATAATAAGAATCATTGTGCAATGCTTTGCTCACAATGAATGGCCCTTCCCATGGGGGGGGGGATAATTCATGCATGCCAGCAGTACGTTGTACCAACCGGAGCACCAGATCGCCTTCCAGAAAGACTCGGGGGCTTACTTTTCGGCTATGATAGCGTCAGAGATTTTGTTGATATATGGCGGATCTAGACAATGCCAGTTCTCTCGCTTCTTCCAGCAGATCAACATCATTTTGCCGGGCTTCTTGCACTTCGGCTTCTGTGTATTGGGTGACCCTAGGCGAATCATGCTCTATGTCGGCTGGTAATACAGCTTCTGCCCCATATACTAGAAAAAACGGCGTATAGCCTGTTGATCGATTCGGAGTTGTTCTTAAACTCCACAGTACCGCTGGTAGTTCTTCTATCCAACACCCCGCTGATCTTTGCAGCGGCTCAATGAGCTGGGGTTTTATCCCGGATAATACTAATCCGTTGGATCTTTCCACTTGTCCATTTGATGCGGGTAGGCTACCGAGGCTAGGTCCAGCCGGATCTTCTTATCCCGGCAGAAACGCGCAAACGCTCCTTCCGCAAAATTTGTGCCATTATCAGTTATGATACTGTGAGGATAACCGTACCTCAAGATGATGTCTTTGAGAAACGTTACGGCCGTAGCTCCATCACATTTTCTTATAGGCTTCACTTCAATCCACTTCGTAAATTTGTCCACCATGACCAAAATGTGAGTCATATTTCCCCTTGCTGGTTTGAACGGGCCCACCATGTCCAAACACCACACGGAAATGGCCAGGTGGATTGGTATGGTCTTGAGCTCCAACATTGGCATATGTGTCTTGGTGGCATACCTATGACAACCATTGCACTTTCTCACCAGATCTTCTGCTTGCTCTAAGGCACTTGGCCAGTAGAATCCATGTCGGAAAGATTTTGCCACCAAGGCTCGGGACGAGGCATGATGTCCACACTCCCCTTGATGTATATCTCGGAGGATGTCAAGCCCTTCTTCCGGGTCAACGCATAGCTGGAGGACATTGGTCACACTCCTTTTGTATAGTTCGGAATTGATGATCGTGTACGCCTTTGCCCTCCTCTGAGTTTGCCTGGATAGCACTTCCTCAGTGGGTAACGTTCCATCTTTCAGGAATTGAAATATAGGTAGTGCCCAAGCTGGTATTGCTCGCACAGGGAACACATCCTCATCAATTTCCATCAGATCCACCGGCATAACTTCAACCGGATCAGGCTGAGCAGTCCCCGGGTCTTGCGAAGCAGTCCTCGGGTTTGCCAAGGCAGCCCCCGGGTTTGCCGAGGCAGTCCCCGGGTTTCGCGCACCACCTCCCATGTCAATGTCCATGGGCACAGCTCCAGATTCCGTGTCCTCCGGGACATAAATCGAGTCAGTTTCTGGGGACGGCCTGATGGATGGTTTCTTGAGGTGCTCTAACGCTACACCTGGTGGAATTGCTTGTCGAGTTGACCCGAGCTTTGACAACATGTCAGCAGCCTCATTTTCCACCCGGGGTACATGGTGAAATTCACATCCCTCAAAGTAACCGGATATCTTCTACACATGAAATATGTACAGTGCCATGTTTGGATCAAGGGCGTCCCACAGTCCCGACACTTGCTGTACCACCAAATCTGAGTCGCCAAAGGATATGATCCGACGTATCCCAATCTATTTTGCCACCTTGAGCCCGTGCACAAGTGCCTCATACTCAGCGACATTGTTTGATGCCGCGAAATGGATCTGCAGCACGTATTTCATCTGGTCCTTCTTTGGCGAGGTAAGTACAACTCCGACACCTAGCCCGGTTTTTGTTTTTGATCCGTCAAAGTGCATTCGCCAATAGTTCGGATCTGGTAACGGCGGTTCGTATTGCACCTCGGCCCAGTCCACAAAAAATTCTGCCACAGCTTGAGACTTGATCGCTTCTCTTCTGTCATATTGTGGCGCATAAGGAGCTAGTTCAATTGCCCATTTTGCAATTCTGCCACTTGCATCCTTGTTACTCATTATCTCGGATATAGGGGCCTCACATATTACCCTGATGGGATGCTCCTCAAAGTAGTGCTTCAGCTTCTTAGCTGCCATGTACACGCCATACGCCACATTTTGATAGTGTGGATAGTTGTGCTTTGAGGCTGATAATACCTCGCTCAGGTAATACACTGGCCTTTGCACCGACTTACCTTCCTCGACGCGCTCCACCACTATCACCGCACTTACAACTCGGTTGGTTGCGGCTATATAGAGCAACATTGGGTCCTTTGATAGTGGAGAGGCTAACACTGGTGCAGTGGCTAACATCTTCTTCAAGTGGGCAAAGGCTTCATTGGCCTGCGGCAAACAAACTTATCCAACTTTTTCATGAGTTGGTAAAGAGGCAACGCCTTTTCTCCCAATCGACATACAAACCGACTTAACGATGCCAGGCAACCCGTGAACTTCTGGACATCGTTAAGACACTTAGGCAGTTCCATTCGTTCAATGGCTCGGATTTTAGTTGGATTAACTTCGATACCTCGGCTGGAAACAAGAAATCCGAGTAATTTCCCAGCCGGGACACCGAATGTACATTTTTCCGGGTTAAGTTTCATCCGGAACCTTCTTAGGTTCGCGAATATTTGCCTGATATCGTCAAGGAGTGTTTTGCTTTCCTTGGTCTTGGTAACCACATCATCCACGTACACTTGTACATTTGACCAATTTGGTCGTGCAAACATTTTTGCATACATCTTTGGTACGTTGCCCCTACATTACGTAAACCAAACGGCATGGTGCGATAGCAATAAGCCCCATACGGGGTAATAAACGCAGTCTTTATTTGATCATCCGGATTCAGAGGTATCTGGTGGAAACCAGAATATGCATCAATGAACGACAACAATTCACATCCAGCAGTTGAGTCTATGACCTGATCTATCCTTGGCAGTGGAAATGGATCTTTTGGACATGCCTTGTTTAGGTTCGTGTTATCGATACACATACGCCAAACCACCGCCACATTCGGATCGTCTTTCTTCTTCTCCACCAGCACCGGATTAGACAGCCAATCCGGGTAAAGAACCTCCATGATAAATCCTGCAGCTAGTAACCGAGCTATCTCATCTCTGATGACTTTCCTCCTATCTTCGGCGAAGCGGCAGAGAGGTTGCTTCACCGGCTTTGCTCTGGGTCTCACATTCAAAGAGTGCTCGGCCAACTCCCTCAGAACACCTTGCAAGTCCTGTGTGGACCAAGCAAAAATGTCCCGATTCTCACGGAGGAAGTTGCGAGCTCGCTTTCCTATTTATCACTTAACCCGATACCAATTGTTACGGTGCGCTCTGGGAACATATCATCAACAGGAACCTTCTTGGTAGCTTTTGTGGCTTGGAATGAGACACTTCCATGCGGGTTACTCAGCGCCGGCATATACTGCTGCGCGGACTGAGCCAATGCCGCCACCTCTTGAATTTTCCTTTTCTCCTGCGCAATCACAAGTGAGTCGGCTAGGTTAGACCCGGCCGACGCACACTCCATGGAACGTCAGAAATCCCCAGCAATGGTAATCACTCCGTTTGGCCCGGGTAACTTCATTTTCAAGTAACTAATATGACAGCTTGCCATGAACTTGTTCAGTGCTGGCCTTCCGAGTAACGCGTGATACGCACTTTAGAAGTTCACCACCTCGAACTCCAAATTTTCAGTTCAGCAGTTATCTCTCGTGCCGAACAATACGTCAACCCGGACCTTGCCTATGGGCTCACAAGAAATGCCGGTCACAATACCATGGAAAGTTGTCCTTGTGGCTTGTAAACCCAACTTGCGCATTGTATCCGCATACATGATGTTAATGCTACTGCCATTGTCAATCAGTACCTTTGAGAACCTTACATTGATGTTAGGCCCAATGAATGTCGGATCCAGCACCAACGCATACGAACCAGGACTTGGCATAAGCTTGGGATGATCTTTAATGCTCTAGGTGATTTCTTGGTCCGACCAAGGCATATACCTCGTCACCGCGGGCATTACTGCATTCACTTCCATATGTCGGCGCTGCAAGCTCTTTCTATCTATTTCCTTAGTGGTGAATACGCAGTAACTCTGATGATGCTCTCTGTACTCATTCCTACCCTCATTTCTGGGGTACCTCTGATCCGGCTGATGCTGATTTTCCACCTGATGCACCGCATCCCTTCTCTCATGGTTATCATACCTCGGCGGAGGGGGAGGCAATATTAGCTGTTGCGTGTTCGCTCCGGAGAGCAACTGCTGCCGGGGTAACTCCTGTCGAGGTTGATCATTCCGAGGTGCCTGAGCATTCCCCGAACCATCTTGTTCAATCTTGCGCATCCACTCGCATTGCCTCGTTGTATGACCTGCTGGGTTACTCGGATTCGGCGTGTGAAATTTACACGGCTGATCCAACATTGACTCATAAGTATACCTCGGACGGTCCTTCTTTTCTTGCCACTGTTTCTTTTGCTCTGGCGTCCATGTTTTCTTGCCATCGTTTCTCGGAGTCCATTTCCCTCCAGTTTTCTGACGTTGACTTCCCCCTGCTCCAGGCTGATCTTGATTCACAGCTGCAACTTGTTGCGAACCGTATTGATGATCCGGTCTGTCATCTCTTCTTTTACCTCTGTAGTCATTCCTCCGGGATGATCCTGCTCCATCTCTCTGGTAGTACTCATCGTTCGACTCGTTTGACACGATCCTAGGTTGAGTCGGATCACCCAGAGCATACGAATCAGCAATCTGGATCATTTCTGCCAACGTGGTTGGCATTTTCCTTTGCAACTTTTGCCACAGTTCGCTTGCATATCTGTACCCTTGCGCAAACCATGCTATGGCATGTGATTCTATCACGCCCTCACACGAGTTTCTCACGGTACACCACCGGGTTAAAAACTCCCGGTCCGTCTCATTCGGTCTTTGCTTGCACATAGCTAGGGTCTGCGGCCTGTTCGGCCTCTGATACGTACTTGAGAAATTGCTGATAAACATTTCCTCACAATCGATCCAGCAGGTAATGCTTCTAGGCGGCAAATTGTTTAGCCATACCCTTGCTGGCCCCTCCAACATCTGGGGTACGTATCTCACAGCCCATCTCAAGTTGCTTGTGGCAATTTTCACAGTTGTAGCATAGTTTATCAACCAATCCTCCGGCTTGGTACTGCCGTCGTACGTCTTTGTGCCTCTGGGTAACTGAAAGTTGGGTACCGGTGGCTCCTTCATGATCCGGGGCCCAAAACACGCAGGACCCGACGGACCTTGACATTCGATTTGTTCCGACCTATACAGTCGATCCAGTTTCAACCTGGCATCATCTGGCATCAAATCGCTGCTTCCCAATCTTGACCCTATAACATGATAGTCCGGCCTTGGGTATTCCGCGTTCACCATTTCTGAATCTCCATCATTGTACCGGTCTTTCTCTCGTGGAGCACCTCTCTGTTGCATACCTCGGCCGGCACTTTGCTCTTGCCTCGGTATATTCCGCTGCTGCGGTTGTCCTGCTCCTGCCGAGTTTCGTTGTCCGGCATTGCCGTTCACAATGTTCCCTTGACCGGCGTTTCCTTGGTCGCGGTTACCTCGGCCAGCTTCACCTCGGCTCACACTTCGTCGATCATCATTTTTCTGTGCTTCTTTTCCTTTCCCTACCCGTGTTGGGTCGTACGGGACTATCTGTTTGTTCCTTCTGGCCGAGGTTACTACTTCTTCTCTCCTTGGACCACCATGAGGAGACGATGCGGCTCCAGCGGATTTCTCCGGGTTAGCCATCGCCGAATGAACGATCTTGGAGGCTCCAGCTCTCTCTGGGTTAGCTCTGAGTAGTTCCTCATTTTGTCTGTTCGTGATCCGAACCAACTCATTGACCCTATCTTGTTGTCTTTGACGGGCCTCACCCGTTAGACCCTCTAACTCGGATGCAGCTGCATCCACTGCTCTAAGGTTCTTTGCCGGGGTACTATACCTCGGCAGCCCCACGGACAAACAGTTCTCTGACTCCTTAATCATAGTATCACCATCTCTGTTCATTTCGCTCATGATATTTCTCCCCTTCACTTTTACAGCATCAACTTTGTTTGCCTTTGCGTACTCACACAGCGTCATGTTCAACGACTGCTGAGCTGCGGCTATCTTTTTCACACCCTCTAGTATTTTTTGCCTAGTTTCCTCTAGTTCGGCCTGTGCCTGAGCCAGATCTATTGCTGCTACTACAGGGTTTGCCAAGCTATCCATCGCTTCCCGCAACACATTCTCTGGCCTCTCTAGTGGAGGACCTCTACCTTTCCTTGGTGCCTTAGGCGTTACCTCCGGATCTGGCGCCGGATCCTTGCTTGCGCCTACACCTGGCGCAGTCATCATCACCTCTGCATGGTCCGGGGAGCGAGTGATACGCGCCCCGTGAACCATGGTAAGGGGTGGCTCCCCTGCCTCGACGACGTGCCGCGGATGAACACACGACACGTCAACAACAACGTAGACCTTGTGTGCGCCGAGCTTGACGAAGAGGCCGTTGCACGGAAGCGGGCGCGTGCCGAAGCAGCCAGCGTTGTCGCTGACAAAGTCCAGCGCTCCAAAGCGCTGAACGAGCCCGGAGACGATGCGTTCGCCGGTGCCGATGAAGTTTCCCGTCCGGATCTTGACCCCTGCTAGCGCCGGTGGGCGCCAACTGTCGTGGTGGTGTCACGGCAGATGCCATGGATAGGCTAAAGGTGGGGACTAATACACGCTAGGGGAATCCAAGGAGGGATAGTGAGGTGATTCCTCACACAGAAGTTTGTATTTGATTCGCTTCCAAGGTTACAAATGCTCCTAGAGTTGTGTTGGCGAGAGGAGGAAGAAGGAGCTCTCTTACTCTCACACACAGTTAACCCGTACAAGACCAACTAGAGATCAACCCTTAGAACCCTAAAACCAATCAGAATAGCGGAACCCCTTCTATAGAGGTCCTAGCCCTCCTTATATAGGGGTGGCTAGGTCTCCTCTTAGGGCATACGTGGAGGCATATTCCTGAGAATATGCCTTCTCCCAAAATAGTATGCCGACAGGGTTGCTTTTCCCCCGCGTCACACAAGCAGAGGCTACGTGAGCCTCTGGGCGCCTGCGTCAGCCGACATGGGCGTCGTCACCCCTGTCGGCCATGCCTCGGTGGTCCTGCCCCTGTCCGCTTCGCTCATGCAGTGCGTACCGGGGCTCCTTTTGACCAGTGAGATTCCTTCCTTCTCCTAGAAGTTGGATATGACCCGGATCATAGTTGATCCGGCCACACCCGTTCCTGCATACAAGTTAAATACGCCTTTCGGACTTACGGCTTAAGTCGGTTGAGACCTAGTTAGGTGGACGCCCCCTGGTCCGGGTTACCCCGTGATTCGGCCTGCCTTGAAGTGACCCGGCCAGCATCCGCTTTAACCTTGCTGAACCTCGGCTAACTCGGCCTTTAGACCCCGGCGTGACCCTACCCGGGGGTATCCCCCCATCAACGAGCAGGAGTTAAGCTTGGGGATGTTGATACATTGCAAATGTATCTATAATTTTTGATGTTCCATGCTTGGTTTTATCTACTTTCTCGTGTTTTGTCCACACTTTGGAGTACTTTTCATATGATTTCTTGAACTAACCTATTAACAAGTGCCACAGTGCCAGTTGCCTGTTTTCTGCTGTTTTTGGTTCTAGGAAAGTCAGAAAATCAATATTCTCGGAATTGGACCGGACAAAAGCCAAAGTTGATATTTTCCCGGAAGACTCACGGAGCCAGAAGGAGAGTCGGAGAGGGGCCACAGGGTGGCCACACCACCCCATGGCATGGGTCCCCCCAGGCCGTGCCAGGGCATGGTGTGGGCCCCTTGGCCGCCCACCGACCTTGCCCTCTGGGCTATAAGAAGCCTCCCGAGGCATAAACCCTAAATAGACAAGCCTCCAGCAACGAAAAGTTCCGCAGTGCAGCCGCCACTAAAGGGGAGATTCGGGGGACATAAAGTCTCTGTTCCGGCACCCTGCCGGGACGGGGAAGTGCCCCCGGAGCCATCTCCATCGATCTCCACCACCATCTCTATCACCGTTGCTGATTCCCATGATGAGGAGGGAGTAGTCTCTCTCGAGGCTAAGGGTTCTACCGGTAGCTATGTGTTCATCTCTCTCTCTATGCATGATCTTATTGAGATCATGAGCTTGTAATCTATAGATCTACCTTGCTACTCAAGTGCTTTAATGAATCTCTGCTCTCCCCATGTGTGTGAAAGTGACAACATGCACACCATGGTGGCACTTAGGCTAGAGATTACAAATACTTGTTATGAGTTATATTTGGAGTTGGATGTCTTTATGAAATTGTGGTGTTTGTTGGACTCATCTAGTGCTCAAGGTGACAGTGTGGGGTTTTCTAGATGGGAAAGGCTTACTTTGAGGTGTGTTGTTATAGCCCTACCATCGATTAGAGTGTCCAACCGGAGAGTAGTTAAGAGTAGTATCAAACAGAAATGAGCAAAATAATGAATAGATATTCGAACAACCATTCCAAGTTACTTTGAAAACAATAACATATTTATATAGGTTCAACGGTTCATTACGGCTGTCTCCCTAGCTTGTTCCTAAATTAAGATTGTTTGTGATATTGATAACTTATTAATAAATAAATAATGTGTAATCATTCAGAATAGACTAAATCTCTGCATGCACCAGTTTGTATGGTGCATCTAATCCTTAGGACTAGATTAAGTAGCACATGAACATATTAAGTAGTTCTACAGATTAAAGGGTACATCTACAGCCCGAGCAGAAAATATGAAACATGGAGAAATATATGTACCTCCGGGTACACGAGTGGAGCGTGTTCGTCGAACTCCACGCCCTCGTCAGGGCCTCCGTAGTCATCTGCACCGGCGAGCACATAGTTCCCATAGGGGTCGAACTGCACGGCCTCCTCGCCTTGGGCTGCATGATGCTCCTCCAGATCTGCCGCAGGAAGCACCACATCGCACGTAGCAGGAGCAACCACCCCGGTGGCAATGCCCTCAGACTCACCCCCACACACTGGTTTCATGGAGAAGGTTGGTGGATGTACGGTGAGGATTGTGGGGTTTTGATAGTTCGAGGAGAGGGAGGAGTGGATGGGTGCAAGTGGAGGACCCGATGAAGATGGCTGGGTTTTTAATGCAGGGATGTTTAGGTCTCCTCGAGGGGCCCCGGTAGGCAGCTCTTTGGGCTCCGGCTGACGCGTGGAAAGTTTGTGCGGTGGGGGCCTGTTGGAAGTGAGATTGCAGGCGCGCTGCGTAAAAATGGGATAGCCCGTGGATGGCCCATTGCCGTGTAGTGGACTAGTAGCCTTTCAAGACAAGATTAAAGATGACATGACCACTCGTGAAATTATTTAATGTACGACTCAGTGTTCCTTCTTGTAGAAGTGTTGCTGAGAGAGACGAGACCCTAAAAAACCTAACGGATAAAATAGGGGGGCCAGATGGCAAGCGGACTTCCATGTGTTCTCACGATTTAGTGTGAAGGGCACGACATCATGCAGCGATCCGTGTTGGATCAAAGAGCATCAACGGTAGGCACGAACGATCCGCATGAGAACTGTGTCAACCAATCAGTGTGCAGCAGGCTAAGTGAGCACATGTTTGGGATTTTGAGAGAGTCTGTGACTACGAGAGAGGGCGAAACTGAGTAGAATCAAAAAATCAAGGGCAAAACAGACTAAGGGATTCAAATAGAAAATAGAATCAGTTTTAAACACAGAAAATTCGTGTTTTACCAAAATGGAATACATACTGGCGTACGTCAAATTATGTGGATTATGTGGATCAATGTGGTCTAATAAAAAACACATGCAATACCACTAGTGGATTAGTGTGTCAAACCTTTGTCACATAGACCAAAACACATAAACTACAAGAAAAGTTTCCTTCCGCAATGACTTAGCCCGACGGTCGTCGTAGAAGGTGCGTCTTCCGCGACGAATTTCTTGGCTCGGCCGTGGCTGATGGAAAACTTTTTTTTTCTGGTTTTGCGGCCCTCTACTATGACGGAACCGCTAAAAACATAGAGGAAGCTCGGTTGGCGTGTGGTAGAAGCAAGATTTTCGTTTCCTCGTACGATGTTGACTCGCCGAAGTCTTTTGAGGCGTGTGGGTCCCAGACGTTAGTGTCTTTAGTGGACCATACTTTTCAGTCGCGCCTCCCTGATTTGAACTCGATAACGTTGCTCGAGCCGTCTGCCATTTAGTCAGACAACTGGGTCCCACATGTCAGCCTCTCATTAGAAGAATCGTGTGTATGATGGAATTTTTTTCCTTCGATCACGCTACCCTTTTCTGAAGTTCATAGCGTTACTCGATGCATCTACCGTTTAATCAGGCTACTAGGACCCACATGCATCCTCTTATTAGAAGAAACGTGTGTATGATGGAATTTTTTCCTTTGCTCGCGCTACCCTGTTCCGAAGTTAATAGCGCTGCTCGATGCATCTACCGTTTAATCAACCTCCTAGGACCCACATATCATTCACTCATTAGAATAAACATGTGTATGATGGATTTTTTTCCCTCGGTCGCGCCTTCGTGTTCCAGACTTAATAGCGTTGCTCGCTGCATCAGCCATTTATTCAGGCTGGTGGGTCCCCTATGCCAGCCTCACATTAGAAGAATCATGGGTATGATGGAATTTTTTCTCTAGCGCTACCCTATTCTGAACTAGATAGCATTGCTCGACGAGTCTTCCCTTTGCTCACGCTGTTGGGTCCCCCATTTCAGCCTCTCATTACAAGAAACGTGTGCAGGATGAACTTTTTTCTCGCTCGTGCCTCCCTGTTTCGAACTGGCAATGTTGCTCAATGCAGCATCTGTATAAGGTCGCGCAACTGGGTCCCACATATCAGCCTCTCTCGTAGACACCTTTTAACAGCCATCATTTAACGAAGTAGTAAATTCGAAGGACTACAACCTTGATCAATCTGATCACAAAGTGAGTTTTTCATGCTTATGCGTATGATGGACTTTTTTGGCCATGTCCGCTATTTTAACATTGGCAACTTGCTGGGTCCCAGATGTCAACCACCTCTCTGCAGGAAATGTGTCTATGCTGGGTCCCAGCTAACAGCCTCTATTTGAAAGAAACGTGTCTATGTTGTACTGTTTTTTCGGGTCCTAGATGTCAGCCTTAGAGTACAAAAAATGCTCATAAAGGCCAAATAAAAAAGATTCTAGGCTAACTCAGTGCGGATGCCCTATTCGTCATGGCTTATATTACATAGGCTCACTCCTAAATTGAATGGGCTATGGTCGGTGGTCACAAGACCACGAAAAGGCTGAATTAGAAGGTATTGGGCTATGCTTGGGGATGATAGGCTAATTTCATGGGCTATGCTTCGGCCTGCTGGGTTTGACATGTCAGCTTCTTTGTAAGTGCAACGTATGTATGATGGACTTTTTTCGGCCGCGTCCGCTATTTTCACCGTGGTAGCCGTGTATGGTCTTACTGCGGGGGGCCTTATGTCAGCCTCTCTCGCATGTTATGGCTTGTGGGTCCCCAATGCAGCCTTGTATGTTCTCTCTGGTGGGTCCCCGATGCGAGCCTCTCTATACAAGTATTTAAACTTTTTTTTGAACGCACCCTCAAAACAAACTCGAGGGACGCTGCATGCTGGTGGGTCCGTGTTGTCAGCCTCTCGGTAATGCGATATTGCTAGAATAAAAAATGTAAACCCAAGATACGCACATAGGCGATTCGAACAAAAGACCTTCAAATCAAATAAACGTAAACTAAGTGCGTTGCCACTAGAACAGAGATATTTATAGAATAAATATCATTAAACTTTTATTAGTACTACAACTTATGTATTAGTCTTCTTAAAAATATTTTGTGTGTATATGGTTATATTTTTTAAAATATAAAAGGGCAGCGCTCCTGGCATCTCAATTTATAAAATGCCACATAATGGGGTATTTTCTTAAAAACATGGGTAGACAGAGTTTTTTATTATTATGTGAGGTGGGGGGTAATGCCCAAAAGGCCAAACAAAAAGAATTGGTTTTTCTACATAGGCTCCTCTACGTGGGTTATATTCCGTAGGCTATGCTCCATGGGCTTCATTCTCAAATTTCACTGGGATGTGCTCATCAGTCCGCTGACCCCTAAAATGCTGAATTAATATGTTCTCGGCTATGCTCCATGGGTCCTTTCTCAAATTTCACTAGGCTGTGGTCAGCAGTCCCATGACCCTTAAAAGACCGAATTAAAATGTTCTGGGCTAAAGAGGGGACAAATGAGCTACTATATTTCTTCTCCTGGTTAATAAAAAATGCATTGTTATATGCTCGGCCGGATTCGATACAAAGACCTCAAAGATGGAGGGGGAAAAGAGATAACTCTTTTTGGTAGGTATTCATGCAAAATTCAGCAGTACAGAATAAGGTAGAAAAATTATCAACATATTCGAAGTTCATATTTAGGAGCACTTGACCAATTCAGCAGCATTTCAAAAATGACCAATTCAGCAATACAGACAATAAAATACAATAGTAGTACAGAGAGAACCAATTCTTGTTTCAGCTCTAAAAACCTTGTTGCGCGATTAGTTTGTCCTTTTCACCAAACACACTCGACCATTGGAGCAAGCACAGCGTGAGACACAGCTAGACTCACGCTAAGAAAACGGTTAGCCTCGAGTCTAAGAAATTAACCATGCTCCACCATTTAGCCCATGTAAAGCCCCACCAATCATCATTGAAGGAAACAATAAAAATGTCTACCAGACACTGAAAAGTGGGTCCATCTTGCACTTCATTCCCTTAGACATATGTATAGTACTAGACTCAAGGTCTAAGAAAACTTAGCTAGACAGACCTCCTCCACTGTTTAGACATAGGTCTAAGGTGAAAAATATTCTCTTAGACATAGGTATCTCACTAAACTCCACAAGCTCGGAGCAGCAAAACTGACGATCAAGTTTGCTTTGAGTACATTCTTCTCACATCAATGCCTTTGTGACCCCCGTATGCAACCCAAAATGCCCAAGTCTCATCTAGATTGTGACACGACCATGTTTCAAAAGAAAAGCAAGATTATCTACTGCCCTTGATTTAAACAAGTACCAGTACATCGGTATTAGTTCCACAAAATGCTTTAGTAATAGCAACAATAGAATATTTGAGAGATTCAGTAGCTTTCCTTCTTGAATTCAATAGCAGTACAGAGAAAATTAGTTCTTGTTCTAGCTAAAAAAACTTGGCGCATGATTAGTTTGGCCTGTTCTCCGAAGAGACTTGATAATCGGAGCAAGAAAAATTGATGATCAAGTCTACTTTTGTGTGAATACCTCCTCCTTACGTTAATGCCTATGTGACCACCCATATGCAACCCAAACTGCCCAAGACTCATGTAGATAATTGTGACAATGCTAAGTTTCAAAAGAAAATCAACACAATCTGATGCACTTCATCTAAACAAGTACCAGTACATCACAGTTCGTTCTACAAAATGTTGTACTAATAGTAACGACAAAGCATTTTATAGATTCAGTAGCATTTGAAAGATCCAGCAATACATAATAAGACCGTGAAAATATCAGACAGATTCCCGGTTGATATTAAGTAGCACTTGACAGAGTCAGCACATCATTCAAAGTGACCGATTGGCAGTACACAGACAGTGAACAAAAGAATTGATAGATTTAGCAATGCGTACATTGAAATTTAATAGATGTAGCAAGGCCTAATTCAAAAGAAAAGCGAGACCATATTCTGCACTCGGCTGGTCGATCTGAACAAGTACCGAACAAAACTTGTGATAGGTTTAGTAGCATTTAAAAGATTCAGTAGTACATAATAAGAAAGAAAAATATCGACAGATTCCCCGTTCACATTCAGCAGCACTTGGAATTATTCAGCAGCATTTCAAAGTGACAGATTCAGTTTGCCCTTTTCTCCAAACACTCGTCATTGGAAGAAACAAAACTGACGATCAAGGCTGCTTTTGTGTGCATGCCTCCTTCTCACATCAATGCTTGTGTGTGACCTCCATAGGCAACTCAAAATGCCCAAAGCCTTGTCTATATTATGAGTTTATGACAAGGCCAAGTTACAAAAGAAAAACAAGACTATCTACTGCACTTGATCTAAACTGAGTTATCCTATAACATAGTATTACGATTACTTACGGTAGTTTAAGTTCCAATCACGGGCATTGGCGAATCTCGGGGTGAACCATAATGGAGTCTCCGGAGATTTCAATGCAATGTTGGTTGAGAAACCAACATCTGCTTTTTCGGTATGTAGACTGAAGCAGCATATTTCAGGAAACAACGTATATCCAAGTCCTATTGCATGGTGGGAGGTGTAGACACTGTTTCTTCTTGTCAGATATCCTGGGGCAACATTTGTACCGCCTACCACAATGTTAATCAGATAGTTCAATCCAAGGAAAAGGAAATATGCTCCCAGGTCAGCAATCGCTATCCATGGCTTAGGTGGATACAAGTAAGAAGTGTTCTTTGAGTACACCTTGCAGCCAAACCCAGTAGCATAGGTGCCACAAGTGCGACCGTAACGATCAACACTATGATCAGCAACATGATTACCATGACCATAATAAGTACTGCCATAAAACTCCTCATCAGTAACACCCACGGTATGGATAAGAAGAAGGCGAGATTCATCTATAGATATTGCTAAGAACCATAAACCAGGTTAGTGCTCATCATCATCTATGGCATCAAGGTTGCCCTCCTCGAGATGCGCGCCAGGTGGTGACGGGAGCAGAATAGGACCTTGAAAAAGAAATGACGGCCAAATCAGCCAACACTAGTTTACATCCATTAAAACTGAAGCTAGTGTTTAGAACAAGAATGGATCAAACTTACCAAAATACAGATCATTCCAGACATAAACACTGCCACTCTCAATGGCTGAAAACACCAAACCCTTGTGGATAAGTGCACCGCTCTATCTAAAATAGCACCGGAACTGGTTCTCAAGAACTTTCCATGCATACTCATCGCCATCAAGGGTAGAAATTGTGTAGTCGAAGCTAGCGACAAGAGAGAATCTAAATAATCCGTCGTAGTTGTGGGAGCTCAACAAATAGTAATCTTTCGGAGGAGAATAGGGCAATCATTATGCATGAATGTAAACGGATTGTTGGCGGGTACAAACTCATTGACTTGTGGGAGAGGAACGCGTTGATGAGTGTACACATTGAAAAGATCCCACTTGCACTCGGACCCAACAGTGGTGATCCAATCTCCATTGGCACCTACCCACTACTTACCCATACAATTCGAGAACACAGCGTCGGAGGAGAACCTGTCCAGCGGTGTCAGCTTGCATGTCATGCCCTTGCCCTCAAAGTACTTGTTGCATTCCCATGGTTTCTTAGTCGGGTGAGAATGAAGAACACAGGGGAGGCCAAACGGTTGAGAAGCATGTAAGGTTGCACTATATTTTGCCGAGTCAAGAAGATGTTTGGACGAACCGGTGAGGCTCGCGACAGTGATGACGTCGCATCTGGTTATGAGTTCCTCAAGCGTGCCTTCGGTAAAAACATCCTAGAACAGCTTAGAATCATCACTGTCCTTTCTCGGTCCTGCCATCACAAGGGACCTGATGGAAGTTGGGATGGCAGCAGGCGGGACAGGGAGAAGAACAAACACTCTCATACTATGCGGTGAACAAGATCGGAAAGCGGCATTATGGAGGAGAAGAACGCCGGTGCTTGGCGTAGAGGTAGGGTAATGGGGAACTGGGGAGCGTATAGGCAAGGTTGAAGAAAATGAAAATGGATGCATGTTCCTCTACTCCAGTTCCCTTCAGAATAGTACTACTTTGCTGTAGTTTCCTCCACAATAAATCTTTCTTGTAAAATGAAAACATAATACTACTGGGTACTCGAATGTAGGGGTAGCTGTAGGAGTAGCGATCCACCTGTAATAATAATTTCTCCCGTTCTCAAGCTCTTTTGTGGTACTAGTTTCCAACAAAAAACTCTCGTGTACATATAGTAGGCCATATTGCGAAACATGGTTTTTGAAAGGCTGCCAAAAAATTGTCCTTATTTTAAAAACAATCAAACAAAAAATAATGAGTACTAATAACAAAAGAATTCACAAGACGTTCTCCTAGCTATTTTTTAAATAATATAAAATATTTAATCAATATCACGAATAATAAACAAAATTATTAATTTTGAAAAGTAGCGCGGCCTCGGTACTCGAACCACCGACAAACACTTGTTTGTAGTTGCACTACCAACAAGTACTAGTTTGTAGTTGGACCAGCGACAAGTACTATTCGGGGTTTGAACTACCGATAGGACGGCCGGCGACAGCACAAGGTGGTGTGTTGTTTGAGTGCATATCAGTGGTTCAAACACCGACGTGTACTTGTCGGTAGTTCAACTACAAACGAGTTCTTGTCGGTGGTTCAAGTACCTGCATGTACTACTTTCCATGAAGATAAACATGAGTTTTGACAATTGTTTAAAGATAAACGTGAGTATGAACATTCTTCAATTTCAAACCGAACGACCAAGTTCAAGGCCATATCTACATCATACTTTATGCCGATGGTCCCATATCCAAGAATTTGCATGGCGGCAAATTTGGCCATATTTTGAAAGCAATCGAAAAGTAGTATGAAGAGTAGGGCCCGATCATATGCTCTTTCGAGGAGCTAAACCTAACTATTTTCTTTGCTAAATTTTATGGTCCTTTATGCTAAATGTATGGACCTCAGTGTAATTTTACCTTTTTAGGTCCTTGATGTAAGTGTACTCCCACCATCCATGTAAAATTCTAACCAAAAAGTATAAGTGGTGAAATTTAAACGTGTTCAAGCTTAGTTGTCAATGAGTATAAAAATTCTTGGATTTCAAGCCAAACGACTAAGGTAAAGGCCATATCAGCATCATAATTTATGGCGATGATTCCATGTCCAAGAATTAGCATGCCGATAGATTTGGACATATTTTGAAAACAATCGAAGAGGAAGTAGTATGAAGAGTATGGCTCAATCAGCTGCTCTCTTGAGAAGGAGCCGTACACGACTGTTTTCCTTGCTTATTTTTAGGGGGTGCTAAATGTATGGACATCGATGTAATTTTCCCTTTTTTGGTACCTTGATGTATAATGTACTTCCATCGCTTGTGTAAAATTCTAGCCTAAAAGTGTACGTAAGTGGTGAAATTTAGACAATTTTAAGATTACTTGTCAATGAATATGAACATTCTTGGATTTCAGTCGACGACCAAGGTTAAGGACATATAAATATCATACTTTATGTTGATGATCCCATATCAGAGAATCTGCATGGCAACAGAATTGGCCATATTTTGAAAACAATCGAAGAGGAAGTAGTATGAAGAGTTTGGCTCAAATGGGCTGATCTCTCGAGAAGGAGCCGAAACAGAAAGTTTTCCTTTGTAGGTTCCTTTGTGATAAATGTATGGACCTCAATGTAATTTCCCCCTTTTAGGTCCTTGATGTAAAATATACTCCCACCATCCATGTAAAATTCTAACCAAAAAGTGTAAGTTATGAAATTTAAACGAATTTAAGCTTAGTTGTCAACGAGTATGAAAATTCTTGGATTTCAAGCCGAACGACCAAGGTCAAGGCCATATCAACATCATACTTTATGGTGATGATCCCATGTCCAAGAATTAGCATGCCGATAGATTTGGACATATTTTGAAAACAATCAAAAAGGAAGTAGTATGAATAGTATGGCTCAATCAGCTGGTCTCTCGGAAGGAGTTGTACACGACTATTTTCCTTGCTTATTTTTAGGGGGGGTGCTAAATGTATGGACATCGATGTAATTTTCGATTTTTTGGGTCCTTGATGTCAAGTGTAAGTGGTGAAATTTATACGATTTTAAGCTTACTTGTCAACGAGTATGAACATTCTTGGATTTCAAGCCAAACGACCAAGGTCAAGGCCATATCAACTTCATACTTTATGCTGATGATCCCTTGTCAGAGAATGTGCATGGCAACAGATTTGGCCATGTTTTGAAAACAATCGAAGAGGAAGTAGTATTAAGAGTTTGGCTTGCATCAGTTGATCTCTTGAGAAGGAGTCGAACTCGAAATTTTTCCTTTTAGGGTCCTTTATGCTAAATGTATGGACCTTGATGTAATTTTTGCTTTTTTAAGGTCCCTGATGTAATAATGTACTTCGATCGACCGTGTAAAGTTCTAACCTAAAAGTAAGAGTGTGAAATTTAAATGAATTTAAGCTTAGTTGTAAACGAGTATGAACCATTCTTGTATTTCAAGACGAACGACCAAGGTCAAGGCCATATCTACATGATACTTTATGCTAATGATCCCATATCCAAGAATTTGCATGCCAACAAATTTGGCCATATTTTGAAAACAATCAAAGATGAAGTAGTATGAAGAGTATGGCTTGATTAGCTACTCTCTCGAGAAGGAGCCGAACCTGACTATTTTCCTTGCTTAATTTTAGGGTCCTTTGTGCTAAATGTATGGACCTAGATGTAATTTTCCCCCTTTTTAGATCTAAAAGTATAAGTGGTGAAATTTAGACGATTTTAAGCTTACTTGTCAATGAGTATGAACATTCTTGGATTTCAAGCCGAATGACCAAGGTCAAGGCCATATCAACATCATACTTTATATACTGATGATCCCATGTCACAACAGATCTGGCCATGTTTTGAAAACAATCGAAGAGGAAATAGTATCAAGTGTTTGGCTCAGATCAACTGATCTATCGAGAAGGGAGCCGACCATATTTTTTTCTTCTAGGGTCATTTATGCTAAATGTATGGACCTCGATGTAAATTTTGCTTTTTTGAGGTCCCTGATGTAAAATGTACTCCGATCGATCGTGTAAACTTCTAACCTAAAAGCATGGCATAAGTACAGGATAGTAACAAAGCCCCAAACTACTTTGTGGCCCCAAGAAATAAGAATGAATCAAGCTCTGGCTCAGGGGGGTCCATAAGGCCTCCCGGATGTGGATAGTGCGAATAGTCAAGGAACATGAATCAAGTACTCGGGGTCCTACGGGACACAAGTGAGCATGAAAAACCAAATAGCGGATATTGCTCACCGGTGCCTCTTTCATTAGTTATCCCATTACTACTCAGGTTAAGTTGTTTAGGTACCTCATGATTCATCAGACACTCACATACCCTACTCATGCTTTTCTATGACTCGCATGGCTCAAACAACTCCTGTAGTAATGGCTCATGGGATGGAGGAACAAGCTTCGGTGGGGTTTAAAAGTAAAGGCTATGCAGTACTTGGGATTCAATTTAATGCAATCGCGACTCAATGATGCAAGAATAAGATAGAGGCAATAGGTACTATATGTATGCAAGCATGTGGTAGTGCTTGCCTGGTAGCTCAGTTGAAGCGAGAGATGGATCTGGGTAGTACTCCTGTGATTCCTGGTAATTCTCCTGCTGGGCGTCTATTCAAAGAAGAACCAAACAAACAAGGGCCAACATAAATAAAGTGCACAAGCATAGGAATTAAAATGCGACAAGCAAACAAGCATGCCATGATGAATGGTGCACAATTTACATGGCATTAAAGTAGCATGGCAAGGGTGAGGTGTGGATACAAGAAATAAAGCATTTTATTATTTATTTGGTCCAATTTTGTTGTCATAAACAGTTCAGATGTTTACTAATGACATGATTCATGTTTCAATTCAGAACAAGGAATGCATAGATAGAACGGGCTCGTCGCGCTGATCGATTTAGACATATTATTTGCCAAATTTGGAGTTATAAAATTAAAGTTATTAATTTATTAAGAAAAGGGCATTTTATTGTAATTTTAATCATCTCGAAATTTTAAAGTGCTCAAATGATCTTTTGAATTGCATATTTGAACTCCTCACATTTTTCTAATTTAAAAACATATATTATTTGTATTATTTGGATTTATAATATGAAAGTTATTTAAAATCTGATTTGAATTTGAATTTAAACAATTTTGAATTTGTTTTGTTAAAACAGCTAAACGGGGAAAACTTTTTACACCCAGGAGAATTCGACCCAAGCCACTGACGGGTGGGCCGCTGCTGACTGGGCCACGCGCGCGGAAAATGGTTTTCTCACCGCGCGTTCGCCTAGCCAATGAGACTGCTAGGTGGGACCAGCGGCTAAGGCCCACGTGACAGCGTCGGAACCCGCAGAGGCTGTCAGGTGGGGTCGCACTGGACCGCAAGATGGGTGTTCGAAACTACAGGGGCATTTTTGCAAACTGGACGGGGAGGCTGACTGGTGGGGCTCGGTTGGATCGCGGGTTTAGGAAACAAAAATGCTGGGGCAAAATGTAAAACATGCACGTCTACTGTGGATCTTCTCTGTCGCGCGGTTGTCTGACGGAAAACAGCGCGCGGCGATAGAGCGCGCGGCGCGGGGGCTCGATCTGGGGACCTGGGGCTCGCGCTAGGCGGCGGTGACCAGTGCGGCTAAGCGAGGGGTGGTGACAGGGTGGGCGCTAGATAGGTCGCTGCACGACGCAACAACATGCAGATGCGCGCGACCACGGCGCACTGGGAGCGCTCAGCAAAATGTCTACCACAGCTAGGGCTTTACGGCAGGGCGGAGGTTGTCTAGGCGGTAGAGGGGCTCACCGCGGGGTGGTTGGTGGCGTCGGATCGACTTGGGGAGCGGCGGATCGATGACGAGGCTGGCGGCCGGCGGAATTAGGGTTTCGGCGACGACGCAGTGCTGCGGCAGACGTGGGGCTCCTCCTCCTTGCTGGCGCGTCCAGGGGGATGCAGGGGACTCTCCTTGGTCTCCTCGACCACCTCCACGACACGCGTGCTGGCCAGAACGAGAAGGCGCCGGTGGTACTGGCGGTGACCGGTGGCAGGATCTGGCGACGGTGAAGAAGAAGGAGAGGAGAGGCAGGGCTTGGGGGTGGATCTGGCGAGGCAGAGGAGACGTGAGGCGGAGGATAAAGCGAGAGAGAGGGAGGGGGTGCCTGTGGGGCTCGGGGTAGATAAAGGTGGCTTCGGCCACCTTTTTCCACCTCCTCTTCACGTGCTCGAGCTGGAGCAGCCAGGGCAGGGGCAGGTTAGGGTGGGGCTGCCAGGTGGGGACGGCGTGGTGGTGCAGCCGGGGCCAACATGGTATAGAGGAAGGGAGAGAAAAGAGAGAGGGGGGCTTGGGTGAGCTAGGCTAGGGTTAGATATGGTGGCTCGGGTTAGGGTTTTGTTAGGTTGGGGAGGTTAGTTGGGGTAGGGCAAGCATGGCAGGGAGAGGGGACCTTGACATGGGGAGAGGAGAGAGGTAAGGTGAGGGTTTAGATTAGAACTAGGTTTAGAGAAAAATAGAGGAAAAACTAGGGCTAGGGTTTAATTAGGTGTTTAGGTTTTAAAAACTTGTTTATAAGATCAACCCAAGAGGAAATAGTGAGGGCTTTGATTTAGGCTAAGATGAGGTGAAGGAGAAACCAAGAAAAAGAGAAAGAAAAAGATTTATGGGAAAAAGGCCTCATTTGAATCATGCATGGCACCTTTCCATGTGAGGTTGATAAGGTGGAGATGGGATAGGTGAGGTTTAGATGCTCATACAAAGTACTAGGATCAAGATGAGGAGGGTGGAGTAAGAGAGAAAAAGGAATCTCACAAAAGAAAAATGTTCACTCCAAAATCCAAGAAATTCAAAGGAGAAAATATGAGTGCTTTGCATGGCCCATGCAAAATAATTAATGCCATGTTTTATTCTTGTGAAAACAATAATATTATAACATGGCATGATCCCATTCATTAGCAAAAATCTGGAATAAGGCCAAGAAAAAGAAAAAGAGATTAGATCCACACTAACCCACATGAGCTAGATTAAATGCCAAAAATAAATAAAGCCCATGTGAAATTAGGGTGGTGGAATTGTAAGGTGGTGACAAAGAAAGGTGGTGGAGTGGAATAAAAGATATGCCCCCAACTCAACTTGGGCATTAAACAATATATCAATAACCAAATACAATATCAAGAGGCAAATACAATTACTAATGCATATGAGAGAAGAACCAAAGAAAAAGGGTTTTATATGATGCTCAAATGCAAGGTGGCATGATGACATGAGCATGATATAATTATGATGCAACAATTATAGATAGGAAGTAGCCATTATATTACTAGACCAAGTAGCATTACAATTGTTAGACAATTGGGATGCTACATACTCTCTCGAGAAGGAGTCGAACCCGACTATTTTCCTTGCTTAATTTTAGTGTCCTTTGTGCTAAATATATGGATCTCGATGTAATTTCCCCTTTTTAGGTATAAAAGTCTAAGTGGTGAAATTTAGACAATTTTAAGCTTACTTGTCAACAAGTATGAACACTCTTGGATTTCAAGCTGAATGACCAAGGTCAAGGCTATATCAACATCATACTTTATATGCTGATGATCCCATGTCAGAGAATTTGCATGGCGACAGATCTAGCCATGTTTTGAAAACAATAGAAGAGGAAGTAGTTTCAAGAGTTTGGCTCGGATCAGCTGATCTCTCGAGAAGGGAGACGGACCCGAATTTTTTCCTTTTAGGGTCCTTTATAATAAATGTATGGACCTCAATGTATTTTTTGCATTTTTTAGGTCCCTGATGTAAAAATGTACGCTGATCGATCGTGTAAAGTTCTAACCTAAAAGTAAGTGGTGAAATTTAAATGAATTTAAGCTTAGTTGTCAACGAGTATGAACCATTCTTGTATTTCAAGACGAATGACCAAGGTCAAGGCCATATCTACATCATACTTTACGTTTATGATCCCATATCCAAGAATTTGCATACCGACAAATTTGGCCATATTTTGAAAACAATTGAAGATGAAGTAGTATGAAGAGTATGGCTCGATCGGCTACTCTCTCAAGAAGGAGCCGAGACTGACTATTTTCCTTGCTTAATTTTAGGGTCCTTTGTGCTAAATGTATGGACCTCGATGTAATTTTCCCCTTTCTAGGTCAAAAAGTGTAAGTGGTGAATTTAGACGATTTTGAGCTTACTTGTCAATGAGTATGAACATTCTTGGATTTCAAGCCAAACAACCAAGATCAAGGCCATATCAACATCATACTTTATATGCTTATGATCCTATGTGAGAGAATTTGCATGGCAACATATCTGGCCATGTTTTGAAAACAATGGAAGAGGAAGTAGTATCAAGAGTTTGGCTCGGATCAGCTGATCTCTAGAGAAGGAAGCCGAACCAGAATTTTTTGCATCACGACAGATTTGGCCATATTTTGAAAAAAAATCAAAGAGGAAGTAGTATGAAATGTATGGCTTGATCAACTGCTCTCTTGAGAAGGAGCCGAATCCGACTATTTTCTTTGCTCAATTTTAGGGTCCTTTGTGCTAAATATATGGACCTCGATGTAATTTCCCCTTTTTAGGTCCTTGATCTAGAATGTACTCCCATCGACCATGTAAAATGCTAACCAAAAAGTGTAATTGGTGAAATTTAAACGAATTTAAGCTTAGTTGTCAACGAGCATGGACATTCTTGGATTTCAAGCCGAACGACTAGAAGGTCAAGGCAATATCTCTACATCATACTCCCTCCATCCCAAATAACTGTTTTGAGTTTGTCTAGATACGAATGTATCTATACACTAAAATGTGTCTAGATACACTCAAATTTAGACAAACCTAAGTCAGTTATTTCTAGACGGAGGGAGTACTTTATGCTGATGATAGATCCCATATCCAAGAATTTGCATGGCGACATATTTGTCCATATTTTGAAAACAATCAAAGAGGAAGTAGTATGAAATGTATGGCTCGATTAGTTGCTCTCTCGAGAAGGAGCCAAACCTGACTATTTTCTTTCTGTAATTTTATTGTCCTTTTTGCTAAATGTATGGACCTCAATTTAATTTTCCCTTTTTAGGTCCTTGATGTAAAATATACTCCCACCATCCATGTAAAATTCTAACAAAAAAGTGTAAGTGGTGAAATTTAAATGAATTTACGCTTACTTGTCAACGAGTATGAACATTCTTGGATTTCAAGGCAAACGAACACAAGGTCAAGGCCATATCTCTACATCATACTTTATGTCGATGACCCCATATAAAAGAATTTCCATGGCGACAGGTTTGGCCATATTTTGAAATCAATCGAAGAGGAAGTAGTATGAAGAGTTTGGCTCAGATCAGTTGATCTCTCGAGAAGGAGCCAAACCAGAAAGTTTTCCTTTTAGGGCCCTTTGTGTGAAATGTATGGACCTCGATGTAATTTTCCCTTTTTAGGTCCTTGATGTAAAATGTACTCCCACCGACCGTGTAAAATGCTAACCCAAAAGTAAGTGGTGAAATTTAAACAAATTTAATCTTAGTTGTCAATTGGTATGAACTTTCATGGATTTCAAGCCGAACAACCACAAGGTCAAGGCCATCTCTCTACATCATACTTTATGCTGATGATCCCTTATCCCATAATTTGCATGGCGATAGATTTAGCCATATTTTGAAAATAATCAAAGAGGAAGTAGTATGAAACGTATGGCTCAATCAGCTGCTCTCTCAAGAAGGAGCCGAACCTGACTATTTCCTTGCTTAATTTTAGGGGGGTTTTTGCTAAATGTATGGACCTCGATGTAATTTTCCCATTTTTAGGTCCTTGGTGTAAAATGTAATTCCACCGCTCGTGTAAAATTCTAACCTAAAAGTGTAAGTGGTGAAATTTAGACGATTTAATCTTACTTGTCAATGATTATGAACATTCTTGGATTTCAAGCTGAACGACAAAGGTGAAGGCTATATCAACATCATACAGTACTCCGATCGACCGTGTAAAATTCTAACCTAAAAGTAAGTGGTGAAATTTTAAACGAATTTGAGCTTAGTTGTCAACGAGTATGAACCATTCCCGTATTTCAAGACAAACGACCAAGGTAAAGGCCATATCTACATCATACTTTATGCTGATGATCCCATATCCAAGAATTTGCATGCCGATAAATTTGGCCATATTTTGAAAACAATTAAAGATGAAGTAGTATGAAGAGTATGGCTCGATCAGCTACTCTCTCAAGAAGGAGATGAACCTGATTGTTTTCCTTGCTTAATTTTAGGGTCCTTTGTGCTAAATGTATGGACCTCGATGTAGTTCCCCCTTTTTAGGTCCTTGTTGTAAAATGTACTCCCACCAACCGTGTAAAATTCTAACCTAAAAGTAAGTGGTGAAATTTTAATGAATTTCAGCTTATACTTATCAACGAGTATGAACATTCTTGCATTTCAAGTCGAACGACCACAAGGTCAAGGCCATATCTCTACATCATACTTTATTTTGATGATTGAGTATCCAAGAATTTGCATGGCGACAGATTTGGCCATATTTTGAAAAGAATCAAAGAGGAAGTAGTATGAAGAGTATGGCTCGATCAACTGCTCTCTCGAGAAGGAGCCGAACCTGACTGTTTTCTTTGCTCAATTTTAGGGTCCTTTGTGCTAAATGTATGGACCTCGATGTAATTTTCCCTTTTTAGGTCCTTGATCTAGAATGTACTCCCACCGACCGTGTGAAATGCTAACCTAAAAGTAAGTGGTGAAATTTAAACGAATTTAAGCATAGTTGTCGACGAGTATGAAAAATTCTTGGATTTCAAGATGAACGACCACAAGGTAAAGGCTATATTTGTACATCATACTTTATGTTGATGATCCCATATGCAAGAATTTACATGGCTACAGATTTAGCCATATTTGTAAACAATCGAAGAGGAAGTAGTATGAAATGTATGGCTCGATCAGCTGCTCTCTCTAGAAGGAGCCAAACCTGACTATTTTCTTTGCTCAATTTTAGGGTCCTTTGTGCTAAATGTATGGTCCTCAATGTAATTTTCCCTTTTTTAGGTTCTTGATGTAAAATGTACTCCCACCGCCTGTGTAAAATTCTAACCTAAAAGTAACTGGTGAATCTGAAACAAATTTAAGCATAGTTGTCAACGAGTATGAAAAATTCTTGGATTTCAAGTCGAACGACCAAGCATAATTGAACAAATTTAATCATACATCCGAATCTAGACAAATTCGAGTCAAGTAATTTGATGGAGTATAATAGAGTAGAAATTCAAACTTTCCCGGTTTTGAAATTTTCACTTCCTTCACAAACATCCGGGGGAAGGATATTCAATAGATCGCCATTCCTAGTGCTACTAGTGCTACAGGGTACAGTGAGTAGTACCAAAAGAAACTTCATTCAACCATTAACATAACAATACGAGTTTACATATATAGGACTCGCTGTTGATCTAGTGCAGGTCCAGCGCCTCCTAGCACCTAGTCCGAGCCGCCAGCGGCAGCTCGTGACATTGGCACCAACACCAGCTCCAGCGACACATCCATCTCCTGACTCATGGGCACCTCCGGATAACGCGGTGGCACCTCCAGATAAGGTGGTGGTACCTCCTGAGCCATCGGCGGCACCTCCGGACAAGGCGGTGATACATCCTGAGCCATCGGCGACATCTCCGGAGCCATCGGCAGCTCCGGGAGGACACTATGGATGAAGTTGCCGTTGTTGAGGAATCGGTCCCAGTAGTTGGTGAAAATGTTGGTGCCGGTGAACACCACCATCTCGCAGCCGCAGTGGAAGGCTTGGCCATAGCGGAGACATGCATCCCTAAAGTTGAAAAACTTGACCTTCAACGTCCCGTATGGATTATCGTGGAGGCGGTACATACGATACTTGCGGCGACCGTACCCAGCATCGAGGAAGGTGCAAGCCGGTTGCCACGGTGTTATCCGTGGGGAGAAGGCCCAAATGCGAAGGGAATTGTCCTCTTGTGCGGCGATGTCGAGGCCCATGGATGACAGACAAGGACAGAGATGGTTGCTGGAAGCGGGGGATTAGAGATGGTTTGGTGCGGGGAAGGGGAGAGGATAAATAGGAAGGAGATGATTTAGATTAATGTGGCAGATTACCGAAGCGAGGGGACAATCAATGTTGCTGATAAAGCCGATGCGTGTGTCAAATATCGATGACAATGACTACGGTAAGCGATTGGGTGGAACGCTGACTTTCCTTCCCGCACTCGATGGCCCAGTCATAATTTTGTGGTGCGTCTAAGGCGACCGCTACCTCCCCAATCTATGGGCCCTACATGGATGACTGAGTTTATGGGTGAAAACAAATTGATAAAGTGAGCTCTTTCCTAATCCCTCTGGTCCTATTTTTTACATTATTACTCACCCCGCACCGAGGAAGCACGGCTACATACATGGACCCGGCACCCCTATAAATCAGCCTTTTCTACTCTTCCCACCTCCGCATTGCCCAATCCATCCACCATCATCCAGAAAACACACTCATCCTCTTGCCTCCGCCTCCTCTCACTGTCACCGTCATCTCTAGCACTAAGCAGATCAATCTACATGTCACTACAACGCAGACTGCGACCTAGAACAACGAGGTATAATCTTCATCTCTCCCTTGTAGAAAACATTCACAGTTCCTCTTTTTGTACTGATCCCACTATCTGTCTCTAAACTGATTTTTTCGGATCTCTTTCATTCTTCTCTATTTCGTCCCTCATAGTTTAAATCTGCATAAATACGAATATATTGAGATTGATGTACTTTTTCGAAGTGAAACCTTGGAAACACTTGTTGCTTGTTGCTAGGGATAGCATTTTCTCACTTGAATTGGTTATAATTCCATGCATTTTTGTTCTATAATAAGTATCTTGCAATGCCATTTATAGGTTCCAATTCCAAGCAAGGTAGAAAATCATGGACAGTTCAAGCAATGATGAGATCTGCTACACTAACTGTTATGCAACTGATAGTGACGAGGAAGAAATTGCGGCTATAAGGGATAAAGGTTTACTTGGATTGTGAAAATCGAATTAGACTATGCAAACATATACTACTCTCTAAGATTTATTTTTATTTCATGTAGGTCCTTTGGATGATCGAAAAGATTGCATCGAAAGATACATCGTTTACGGCAATAATGTTTGCTTATCATACAGAAGGTGGGATTTTCTCGAGAATAAAGTCTCCCAGATCGAACCTCACATACCTTTCTATGTTTGTGATGGCCCAAATATATCGAGCTCGTTGGGGAACCCCAAGAGGAAGGTATGATGAGCACAGCAGCAAGTTTTCCCTCAGTAAGAAACCAAGGTTATCAATCCAGTAGGAGCAAGGAAACACCCCAAAGGTGTAGCTAGCTGAATGTTGGCAGGGCGCACTACCGGCGCCAGCAGCAACATGGAGACCTACACAACACAACTACAGAACTTTGCCCCCAACTTGCGATGAGGTTGTCAATCTCACCAGTTTTGCTGAAAATAAAGGATTAAACGTATCGAATGGAAGGTAGTAATAGTTTGTAGAAAGTACACACAAAGCAGTAAATAGTTTGTAGATTGTATGTAAAAGAAAGGACTGGGGTCCATAGTTCACTAGAGGTAGATCTCCCTAAGATAGATAACATGATGGGTGAACAAATTACAGCGGGGCAATTGACAAACATCGAGAAAGCATACAAGCATATACTAATCATATTGACTCCTTTGGAACTTGATTGGGCATTACAACATTATACATAGACCGCCATCCAACTGCATCTATGACTAATAATCCACCTTTAGGTTATCATCCGAACCCCCTCCAGTAATAAGTTGCAAGCAATAGATTATTGCTTTACGAATTGCGTGTAATGTAAACCAGACGATTGTTCTATGAACAAATGTTTGTTGTTTTCTCCCTAGTAGCAACAACACATCTAGTACCTTAGAGATTTCTGTCACTTCACCAGATTACCAGAGGCATGAACCCACTATCGAGCGTAAATACTAACTCTTGGAGTTGCTAGCATCTACTTGGCCAAGATAGCTACTAACAACGGAAAGCATGCTAGATCACAAATAACAAAGACATGATAGAATCAATAATCAATCTGAAATAGCATCTCAATATCCATCGGATCCCCACAAACACAACATGTAGAATTACAAATAGATGACCTTGATCATGAACGAAGCTCACAAGATCTAGACATGAAAGCACAAAGGAGGAGAACCAGCCATCTAGCTACTACATGGACCCGTAGTCAAGAGATGAACTACTCACGCATCACACCGGAGGCTTGCATGATGATGAAGAAGGCCTCCAGGGTGAATTCCCCTCCGACAGGGTGCCGGGAAGAGCTTCAGATCCCTCCCGATTTAGGGATGGGGATGACGGCGGCTACAGACTCTTTTGTGGATTTTTGATCGGGTACTTAGGGTTTTGGTCCCGAGGGAAATATATAGGCAGAAGGAGAGGCCGAGGGGGTGTGTGGGCTGGCCACACAACCCCCTGGCGCGGCCAGGCCTGGCCTGCACGGCCAGCTGGTGTGGTGGCCCCCTGGCTCCTCTCCGTCTCGTATTCTGGCTCTAGATGTCTTCCGGAAAAATAGGCACTTTGGCTTTTGTCCTGTCCAATTCCAAGAATATTCATTTTCAGACTTTCCTGGAACCAAAAACAGCAGAAAACAGGCAGCTGGCACTATGGCTCTTGTTAATAGGTTAGTCTGAGAAATTATATGAAAACTACTCCAAAGTGTGGACAAAACACAAGAAAGTAGATAAAACCAAGCATGGAACATCAAAAATTATATATACATTTGCAATGTATCAACATCCCCAAGCTTAACTCCTGCTCGTCCTCGAGTAGGTAAGTGATAAAAAGAAAGAATAATTTTTGAGGTGACATGCACCATCAAAGACTTGATCAAAGTATTTGTAAAACATTCGAAGCTAGGATCATAGTACTTCAATCATAACATGAAGGACAAAGTTCTAGCAATAAGACAAAGAAACTATGATGCAACATGAAAAGGCATAAACAAAAGATTCATGAATAACAATGCTTTGCAAGACGTTTGTTTTTTTCACATAAAGAAAACAAAGCATAATAGTATTCAGCTTGTCCCTCATAGAGTAGCAAATAACCTTTAGTGTTTGTTCTAGAATGGCTATGATACTAGAACATGTACACATCGGTCCAGGACATCGACGGTTCCTATTATTCCGGAAAGAGATGTACGAGGCACATAATTGATTGTTCCTGGCCAATGATGAATTAGAATTATTTTACATAGATGGCCACCAGTTAGCTGGTATGCTGTGCTAACTTGTTTTCTTTGTTTCAGCCTGCACATGAAGCTATGGGGGCAGAAGGGAGGAATCCTACATTAAGTATTGAGGTCATTTCACAAAGAAGCAGTGACAGTGATTATTGCTTGCATCGGCCCAGTGTTTCATATTTTCCAGCAGAAAGAGGTGTTACAGCTGCACTCTAAACAATTGATTTAATTGAACAAGAAATAGAGGAAATAGATGGAATAATCACAATTACACGTGAACAGATATAGGAACTGAAAGATCGACAAGATTTGACGGACCGTCTACATGATAATATCTTCTATAGCTGTCACGGTATGTCAGTTGTTACTTGTACGGGGATGTAAGCTCCGTAGAAGAAACCCTGTTCCAACCCATGTCTGGCGATGTCTCTGTAATGCTTCATCTTGTTTTTGTTGAAATTCTGGTCTCTAATAAATTTCAAAAAAGTTCTATTGATGTAATAGGGTGATCCTAGCACGGCCATTAGCGGGCCGAAATATTAACGGACTTTTTAAAACCGGAATTGCACCATAGTTATAGAATACGCAAATATGCTAGCCAGCAGATGGGCCAAATAAATAGTAAAATACTGTAAGTTGCAGGTCAAAATATTGGTGGGTCTCATAAGAGGCCAAGGCCCTGAAAACGTACAGGGCTGAATAGCAACAGGCTAGAATAGTAAAAGTCCCGAATAGTAATGGGCCCAAAGATTAATAGACCGGAACAGTAAAGGACCTGAAACAGTAAAAGGCCCGCATAGTAGAGGGCCATCAGAGCAAAATGAACATAAGAGTAAAAAGGCCTGAATAGTAAATGGTCAGAACAGGAAGCCTAGAACAGTAAAAGGCCATAAGAGTAAAAGACCTAAACAGTGAATGGCCAGAATAGTAAAGGCCAGAACAGTAAAGGATCCTAACATTGGCGACCCAGAAATGTAAAAGGCCATAACAGTAAATGAGAAGAACATGAGCGGACCCTACGGGCTGTATGAACAGTAACGGGTCGCCTGCAGGCCTTAACACTGTCTGACCTACTGGCGCAGGCCCCTAATGGGTCACATATTATTCTACAAAAGTGGGCCTTCGTTAGTCCAAAACAGTAACGGGCCTGAAATCATATGGGCCCTGGATGGATTCATTAATGGGCCACGTCAAACAGTACACGGCGAAATAGTAAAGGGCCGTAATCTTATTGGGCTCTCCTCGTGGGCCGGCCCACTTAACTATTAGAAGGCCTTGTCTGGGCCAGACTTCTGCCATGGTTTCTGTGATTGTTAATGGCGGTAACCGGCCGTTAATGGCGGGTGCCACGTGGCATTTTGCATGACATCAATAGCCAACGTGGCTGGCGAATAGATCTATGATGGAACAAGTTTTCGTGGCTAAAGGGTGTGATCCGCCACGGTCAGGAAAAAAACCGTGGTAGATTCTTTTGTGATGGGGCTTTTACCACGAAGGGCATCCATCGTAGAAGACTTTTTAGCCATGAAAAAAAGGCCTTCATCCACAAAAATCGTCAGTTGTAAAAGCCATTTTTCTTGTAGTGATAGGAAAGCAGCTTCCACATTGCATGTTGTACCAGTGTGGCAGAAGTTGCATCACAGAATCCACTGGAGTGTGTGTTGTCATGTGGATACATTTGGTCTAGGGAAAGAACACGTGTAATGGTACTAGTGGATCAGTGTGTCAAACCTTGGTCATAGAGACCAAAAACACATAGGAAAGCAGCTTCCATGTTGCATGTTGCACTAGTGTGGTAGAAGTTGCATCACAGAATCCACTAGAGTGTGTGTTGTCATGTGGATCAATGTGGTCTAAGAAAAGAACACATGCAATGACACTAGTGGACCAGTGTGTCAAACCTTGGTCACAGAGACCAAAAACACACAGGAAAGCAGCTTCCACATTGCATGTTGCACTAGTGTGGAAAAAGTTGCATCACAAAATCCGCTGGAGTGTGTGTTGTCATATGGATACATTTGGTTTAGGGAAAGAACATATGCAATGGCACTAGGTGATCAGTGTGGTTTAGGAAAAGAACTCATGCAATGCCACTAGTGGATCAGTGTGTTAAACCATGGTGACACGGACCAAAAACACATAGGAAAATAGCTTCCATGTTGCATGTTGCACCAGTGTGGCAGAAGTTGCATCACAAAATCCACTGGAGTGTGTGTTGTCATGTGGATCGGTGTGGTTTAGGTAAAGAACACATGCAATGCCACTAGTGGATCCATGTGGTCTAGGAAAAGAACACATGCAATGACACTAGTGGATCAGTGTGTCAAACCTTGGTCACAGAGACCAAAAACACATATGAAAGCAGCTTCCACATTGCAAATCGCACTAGTGTGGCAGAAGTTGCATCACAAAATCCACTAGAGTGTGTGTTGTCATGTGGATCAGTGTGGTCTAGGAAAAGAACACATGCAATGCCACTAGTGGATCAGTGTGTCAAACCTTGGTTACAAAAACCAAAAAAATATAGGAAAGCAGCTTCCACATTGCATGTTGCACCAGTGTGGCAGAAGTTACATCATAGAATCCACTGAAGTGTGTGTTGTCATGTGGTTCCATGTGGTCTAGGAAAGAACACATGCAATGACACTAGTGGATCAGTGTGCCAAACCTTGGCCACAGAGACCAAAAACACATAGGAAAGCAGCTTCCATGTTGCATGTTGCAACAGTCTGGCAAAAGTTGCATCACAGAATCCACTAGAGTGTGTGTTGCCATGTGGATCAATGTGGTCTAGGAAAAGAACATATGCAATGACACTAGTGGATCAGTGTGTCCAACCTTGGTCATAGAGACCAAAAACACATAGGAAAGCAGCTTTCATATTGCATGTTGCACCAGTGTGGTAGAAGTTGCATCATAGAATCCATTAGAGTGTGTGTTGTCATGTGGATACAATTGGTCTTGGTAAAGAACACATGCAATGGCACTAGTGGATCAGTATGTCAAACCTTGGTCACAGAGACCAAAAACACATAGGAAAGCAGCTTCCATGTTGCATGTTGCACTAGTGTGGCAGAAGTTGCATCACAGAATCCACTAGAGTGTGTGTTGCCATGTGGATCAATGTGGTCTAGGAAAAGAACACATTCAATGACACTAGTGGATCAGTGTGTCAAACCTTGGTCATAGAGACCAAAAACACATAGGAAAGCAGCTTCCACATTGCATGTTACACCAGTGTGGCAGAAGTTGCATCACAGAATCCGCTTGAGTGTGTGTTGTCATGTGGACACATGCAATGGCACAAGGTTATCAGTGTGGTCTAGGAAAAGAACAAATGCAATGACACTAGTGGATCAGTGTGTCAAACCTTGGTCATAGAGACCAAAAACACATAGGCAGGCAACTTCAACATTGCATGTTGCACTAGTGTGGTAGAAGTTGCATCACAGAATCCATTGGAGTGTGTTGTCATGTGGATCAGTGTGGTCTAGGAAAAGAACACATGCAATGACACTAGTGGATCAGTGTGTCAAACCTTGGTCACAGAGACCAAAAACAGATAGGAAAGCAGCTTCCACATTGCATGTTGCACCACTGTGGCAGAAGTTGCATCACAGAATCCACTGGAGTGTGTGTTGTCATGTGGATCAATGTGGCCTAGGAAAAGAACACATGCAATGACACTAGTGGATCAGTGTGTCATTGCATGTCCGTTCGATCGGGGTGCGTCGAATGGTGGATGTTAGATCACATCTTCTACAAGGCCCACCCCCATGAAGAACTTGTTGTCTGACCCGATAGTTATAGACCGTTCGATTGGGGCACGTGGAAAATTAAGATGGTTCTTCGTAAGAGAGATTCGCAAGTAGGCTGTTATGTGACATGATTGGCCGTGCTTACTTTTCACTTATATTATTATTATTACTTCCACTCCCCTCTAGCCTACTTGTAATATCATAGAGATCGTGAGTGAGCACCTCTCCTCCACACATCATCGTGCCTGGACGACGCCACCGGCTTTCGTGCACCGTGCCTAGACGACAGACACTGATTTTTCGGGCCGCTACCTTCATGGTAAGAAATCATTTTACAAGCTTTTGAATTTATCTTACATATTGCTGCTATTCGCTGATCTAACTGCAGATCTTTTATCCAATTTCTCGACGAACTTCAGATGTGGGAGCTGCTGAAGGAGGAGTGCGAGCTACTGCAGCCCAATAATCTGGAGATCATCGTGCGAAACATCACAACGACGGTCTCGCTCGTGTGCTCCCACCTAGGATGCTTTCGGCGTTACTCCTACTACGAGCTCCCGCTTACGAGCTTGTGTTCTCGCACAGTGCATGCTCCTGCATGGAGCCGAGCTACAACTACGCCGGCAGAGCTCGTCGTCCACCTTGTAGAGGAGCACTTGATCGAAGTGATTAGGATCTCGTAAGGCCACATCCAACTTCTCTAAGAGAAGGTGCCCTTCCCTGACTCAACATGCTGCCGACTAATTTTCCAGGGGAAGGACGGCTCTGTTTTCGTCTTGACCATCACCGTCGGCTGTTGGAGGATAACCCCAGGTAGGGTCAAGCCAGGGTATAATGGCAATGTTAGCCGAGGTATGGCAAGGTCAAAGCGAGAGATGACCAAGTTACCTCAAGGCAAGCCGAGTTACAGTTAACCTGGCCTGGACAATGTTCACCCAACGATACGTCGGCCAATATAGAGTGTATGTCGGCATCATCTATGTTACTTGTATGCAGGTATCCTAGAGTCGAGTTAACCAGGCAAGAGCTGGGTTACCACTTGGCTTACAAGGAAAGGAAAGTATCTCCATGGTCAGCGCCTTTCTCTCTCCACTGTAGCATGAGCGCAGAGGACATAGGGGAGGACCAGTGAGTACGGGCCGACAAAGGTGACGTCGCCAGCCCGTTCTTGGTCGGGTGATGGCGCGCCGCAGAGGGGCTCAAAGAGGCTTACGCCATGACTCCTGAGCAACTTATGAAGGGAAAAAGAGGTGCACCACTTTGCTATTTCGGGAGAGGCATATTCTCCGAATATGCCTCCACGTATACCCTAGCTTGTAACCTGGCCTCCCCTATATAAGGAGCGCCAGGATCTCCATAGAGAGGGTCGGACATTTTTACTAAGGGAAAACCATAGAGAGTGGCGTGGACAGTAGAGAGGTTCTTCTTCATCCTCCCCATGAATAGCTCAAGGAGCATCTGTAAACACCATTGATTGAGAGAATACAAACATATGTGTGTGGAATCACCACACCATCCCTCCCTAGATACCTCTAGCGCACTTTGTCCCCATCTTTAGCCTACCCATGGCATCTGTTGTGCCACCACCATGATAGTTGGCGCCCATCGTGGGGCCAGCAGCGGCGCTAGCTGGAGTGAAGATCCGGACAGGAAGCATCATTGCCACCAGGGAACGCATCATCTCCGGGCTTGTTTAGCGCTTTGGAGCGCTCGACTACGTCAGCGACAATGCTGGAAGCTTCGGCAACTTCCCTCCTCCGTGCAATGGCATATTCATTAGCCTCAGTGCCCACAAGGTCTATGTTGGGGTGGACGATTCCTGCATTCGCCTGCTGCACGTCATCAAGGGAGGCGAACCACCTCTCAACGCAGCTCGCGTACCACTCGCCCTGCTAGTTGCATTGAGGTCATGATGACGGTGCCAGATGCAGGAGCAAGCAAGGACCCAGCAGAGAACCCGGAGACAACACCAAAGGTACCAACGAAAATAAATCCTCCGCTAGACAGGCTAGAGAACGTGTTGCAGCATGCAATAGATATCTCATCTACTCCCATAACACCTGTAGCAGATCTAGCTCAGGCACAATCCGAGCTAGAGGAGACCTGGCTGGAAATGTTAGTAGGGCAAAAAGAGTAGCTGAGTTGCAGCAGTCACTGAACATCACCTAGCGTGAGTATGCCAAGGCAAACCGGATTACCCCCACCTGCATGGATGGAGTAAAAATTAGGGGTAGAAACCTTATCACAGAAATAGACAAGGAATATATACCTAAGCCGGGGTATTTGGCTACCCTAGTGATATCAAGGATGGCGAGGTATAGCACCCCAGCAAAGAACCTCAGGGCTGCAGAGGCAGCGGTGTCTGAGTTAGAGGGTCTAACCGGAGAATCCCAGGAAAGGCAACATGAAAGAGTTAATCACCTGGTGAGAGTGGCTAACAAGCAGAATAAGGAGATACTCAAGGCAAACTAGGTAGTAGCAGGAGGCTCCTATGTAGTTCATTTAGCGGGAGGTAACCCGGCAAAATCCGCTAGGGCAACATCATCCCCTTATGATGGCCCTAGAAGAGAAGAAGTGGTAACCTCAGTGAGAAAGAATAAGAAGATAGTCGCATATGACCTGACAAGGGCAGAGAAAGGAAAAGCCGTGCAAGGTGAAGAGGACTGACACAGTGCCAGCCGAGGTGAAGCTGGACGAGGTAACCATGACCAAGGCAATGTCGGTCAGGGGAACACTAGGGACAACAATGCTGGACAGTATAACTTGGCGGGAGCAAGGCAAACCTCACCTCGGTAGCAGCAGCAGCAACAGTACATACCTCGGCAAGAGCAAAGTGCCAGCCCAACTATGCAACAACAATATGTTCGTCCAGGTCAAGATAGGTACAATGATGATTATTCGGCGATGCCTGATGTCGGGTTTCCTAGGCCAGAACATCATGTGATAGGATCGAGGCTGGGAAACAGGAACTTGCAGCCAGATGACGCGAGGTTGAAGCTCGACTGGATTTATAGGTCGGAGAGGATAGAGGGACAATGTCCTCCGAGTCTAGCATTCTTTGGACCTCGGATTATGAGAGAACCTCCTGTACCAAACTTTCAATTAGCCAGAGGTACCAAGACGTATGACGGCAGCACCAAGCCATAGGATTGGCTAATTGACTATGCAAGAATGGTGAACATTTCCACGGGTAATTTGAGATGGGTTGTGAGATATGTACCTCAGATGTTGGAAGGGCCAACAAGGGTCTAGTTAAACAATTTGCCAGCAGGAAGTATCAACTGCTAGACAAATTTTGAGGCGATGTCCATCGGTAACTTCACGAGCACGTATAAGAGGCCGAATAGGCCACGGACTCTAGCAATGTGCAAGCAAAGTCTGAATTAGATGGACCGGGAGTTCTTAACTCGCTGGTGCAATGTGCGCAATTCATGCGAAGGGGTGATTGAGTCACAAGCCATTGCTTGGTTTGCACAAGGATGTAGGTATGCGAGTATGTTGTGGCATAGGTTGCAAAGAGATATGCCAACTATGCTAGCTGAAACAATCAAAATTGATGACTCGTATGCGTTGGGTGATCCAACTCAACCTCGGCTTATGTCCAACGAGTCAAACGAAGAGTACTAGCACCGAGATGGAGCCGGGTCATCTCGGCGAAATGATTTCTAGGGTAAGAGGAGAGATGAGCGGCCGGATTACAGATATGGTTCACAACAAGTTGCAGCAGTAGAGCCAGATCAACCCGGAGCTAGGAATAGCCAGCGATAGAAGAATGGAGGGGAATAGTGGACTCCAAGAAATGATGGAAAGAAAACTTGGACGCTAGAATAGAAGAAATAGTGGTAAGAAAAGAAGGATAGGCCAAGGTATACGTATCAGTCTATGCTGGATCAACCATGCAAGTTTCACATGCCAAACCCGAGTAACCCGGCGAATCACACGACTCGGCAATGTGAGTGAATGAGCAAAATAGATCAGAGTGGCACGGGGAATGCTCAGGCACCTTGGTACAATGCACCTCGGAATGATGTACCTCGACACGATGCACCTCGGTAGCAGCAACTCATTGGGGAAAATGGGAAGCAGATGATGTTACCACCATCCCCGCCGAGGTATGAGAACCATGAGAGAAGGGATGCAGTACATCAGGTGGAAAACCAGCACTAGCAGAACCAAAGGTACCCTAGAAACAATGGGACAAATGAGTACAGGGAACACCATCAGAGTTACTATGTGTTTACCACGGAAGAAACTGACAGAAAGAGCGTACAATGCCAACATATGGAGGTAAATGCAGGTATGCCGGCTGTGATGAGGTACATGCCTTGGTCTGATCAGGAAATCACATGGAGTATCAAGGATCACCCTAGGCTCATGTCGAGTCCTGGGTCATACGCCTTGGTGCTTGACCCAACTTTCATCGGACCAAACATCAATGTGAAGTTCTCCAAAGTGTTGATTGACAATGACAACAACATCACTATCTTGTACAAAGACACAATGCATAAGCTGGGAGTTTCATAGAACATGTTTCAGGCAACCAAGACTACATTTCACGGTATTGTTCCAGGTTTGTCTTCTGAGCCCATTGGAAATGTCCGGATTGATGTCTTATTCAGCACCAGAGATAACTGTCGAACTAAGAACTTGGAGTTCAAGGTAGTAGGCTTGGACAACACTTATCATGCGTTACTCGGCATGCCAGCTCTATTTAAGTTTATGGCTAGTAATCACATTGGCTACTTCAAGATGAAAATGCCAAGCCCAAATGGAGTGATCACAATAACTGGGGACTTCAGGAGCTCCATGGAGTGCGCCTCGGCCGGGTCAAACTTGGTTGAGTCACTGGTGATAACACAAGAGAAGAGAAGAATCCAGGAGGTGGTAGCATTGGCTCAGTCCGCGTAGCTGAATATGCCGGCTCTAAGTAACCCCCATGGAAGTGTTTCATTTCAAGCGACAAAAGATACCAAGAAGGTGCCCATTGATGATCAGTTCCCAGAGCGCACCGTCACTATTGGTGCCAGGTTAGGAGACAAATAGGAAAGCGAGCTTGTCAACTTCCTCCGTGAGAATCAGGATATCTTTGCTTGGTCCACACAGGATCTGCAAGGTGTACCAAGGGAGTTGGCCAAGCACTCTTTGCATGTGAGACCCAGAGCAAAGCCGATGAAGCAACCTCTCTTCTGCTTCGCTGAAGATAGGAGAAAGGTCATTGGTGATGAGATAGCTCGGCTCCTTGCAACCGGGTTTATCATGGAAGTACTCTATCCTGATTGGCCATGTAACTCGGTGCTGGTGGAAAAGAAGAAGGATGATCCAAATGTAGCAGTGGTGTGGCGTATGTGTATTGATTACACAAACCTGATTAAGGCATGTCCAAAAGATCCATTCCCACTGCCGAGGATAGATCAGGTCATTGATTCGATCGCTGGGTGCGAGTTGTTGTCATTTGTAGATGCGTATTCTGGTTTCTACCAGATACCCCTGAACCCGGATGATCAAATAAAGACTGCTTTCATTACCCTGTATGGGGCTTATTGCTATCGCACCATGCCATTTGGCTTACGTAATGCAGGAGAAACATATCAAAGGTGTATGCAAAAATGTTTACATGATCAAATTGGGAAAAATGTCCAAGTATATGTAGATGATGTTGTGATAAAAACAAAGGAAAGCAAAACTCTCCTAGATGATATCCGACAAATGTTTGCGAACCTAAGGAGGTTCTGAATGAAGCTTCACCCGGAGAAGTGTACCTTTGGTGTGCCATCTGGGAAGTTACTCAGTTTTCTCGTGTCCAGCCGAGGTATCGAGGCCAACCCCACCAAAATCCGAGCTATAGAGCGAATGGAGCTGCCAAAGTGTCTTAATGATGTTCAGAAGTTCAGTGGTTACCTGGTATCATTAAGTCGGTTTGTATGTCGGCTGGGAGAAAAGGCATTGTCTCTCTATCAGCTAATGAAAAAATAAGATAAATTTGTATGGACACCGCAAGCTAATAGCGCATTTCATGAACTAAAAAGATGATAGCCTCTACACTAGTGTTAGCCTCACCACTATCCAAAGAACCGATGTTGCTCTATATAGCAGCGACCAACCGAGTCATAAGTGTCGTGGTTGTGGTGGAGTGTGACAAAGAAGGTAAGTTCATGCAGAGGCCAGTGTATTACCCAAGTAAGGTATTGTCCACTTCAAAGCAGAATTATCCTCACTATTAGAAGATGGCGTATGGTGTGTATATGGTGACCAAGAAGCTCAAGCACTATTTCGAGGAGCACCCCATAAAAGTAATATGTGAGGCATCCATATCCGAGATAATGAGTAACAAAGATGCAAGTGGCCAGATTGCAAAATAGGAAATTGAGCTAGCCCCTTATGCACCACAATTTGATAGAAGGAACGCCATCAAGTCTCAAGCGGTGGCTGATTTTTGTGTGGATTGGGCCAAGATGCAGTACGAACCACCTTTGCTGGACTCAAATTACTGGAGGATGCACTTCGATGGATCAAAGCCAAAGGAAGGATTAGGGGTCGGGGTAGTACTTACCTCACCCAAGAAAGATCAGTTGTGATATGTGCTCCAGATCCATTTTCGAGCATCAAACAATGTGGCCGAGTATGACGCGCTTGTGCATGGACTAAAAGTAGCAAAAGAGGTATGGATACATCAGATAAAGTGCTTCGGTGATTCGAATCTAGTGGTGCAGTGATGACCCACAAGTATAGGGGATCACAACAGTCTTCGAGGGAAGTAAAACCCAATTTATTGATTCGACACAAGGGGAGCCAAAGAATATTTATAAGCCTTAACAACTGAGTTGTTAATTCAGCTACACCTGGAAACAATCTTGCTCGCAGTAGTTTATCAGTAGCAATAGTTTTGTAATAGCAATAGCAAAGTAATATCAGTAGTAAAAGTAAAGACAGTAGTAACAATTGCAGTAAACAGTAGGATTAAAGCGCGGCAGGCATAGGGATGGATGGACGGGCGTTGCATGGAAAAGAAAATTCATATAACAATCAAGATATAGGGCATTTGTAGATAAATAAGATAAATAATCTAGGTACTAAATAATCGTAGGCATGTGTTCCATATATAGTCATACGTGCTCGTAATGAGAACTTGCACAACATCTTTTGTCATGCCAGCCCATTTGCAGCGGGGCCTCAAGGGAACTACTGGAAATTAAGGTTCTCCTTTTAATAGAGCACCGGAGCAAAGATTAACACTCCGTGAACACACATGATCCTCATATCACAACCATTCCCTCCGGTTATCCCGATTATTGTCACTTCGGGGCCTTCGGTTCCGGATAATAATATGTGTATACAACTTGCAGGTAAGATCATAAACAATACTATCATCATGAATCAATAACATGTTCAGATCTGAAATCATAGCACTCGGGCCCTAGTGACAAGCATTAAGCATAACAAGTTGCAACAATGTCAAAAAGCACTAATAGTAGATACTAGGCACCATTCCCTAACAATCTGATGCAATTACATGAACGATCTCATCCAATCCCTACCATCCCCATAGGCTATAGTGGGGGATTACTCACTCATGGATGGGGGAATCATGGATGGTTGATGGAGAAGCGATGATGATGATGGCGATGATCTCCTCCAATTCCCCATCTCGGCAGGGTGCCAGAATGGAGTTTCTGGTTCCGAATTGTGGTATCTGGTGGTGGTGGTGCAGCACAAATCTATCTAGAAAAAGGTCAAACCCCTCGTCTGTTTTAGGTTAGAAGGCTTTTATAGGCGAAAGGAGAGGTCGAGGCAGAGTCCGTGGCGGCCACACCCCCTCCTGGAGCGGCCTGGCCTAGCCCGCACGGCCAGGGGTGTGGGCCCCTCGTGGCTCCTCTTCGTCCCGTCTTCTGGATCCGTGAGTTTTCTGGTAAAATAGGAGTTTTGCGATATTTTCCGGGATTTTTCCTGAAAGTTGAATTCCTGCAGAAAACAAGACACCAAGGCAATTCTGCTAAAAACAGCGTTAGTTCGCATTAGTTGTATCCAAATCACACAAATTAGAGGAGAAACAATAGCAAAAGTGTTCGGGAAAGTCGATATGTTTTGGACATTGATACATTGCAAATGTATCTATAATTTTTGATGTTCCATGCTTGGTTTTATCTACTTTCTTGTGTTTTGTTCCAACTTTGGAGTACTTTTCATAGAATTTCTTGGACTAACCTATTAACAAGATGCCACAGTGCCAGTTGCCTTGTTTCTGTTGTTTTTGGTTCCAGGAAAGTCAGAAAATCAATATTCTCGGAATTGTACTGGACAAAAGCCAAAGTCGATATTTTACCAGAAGACTCACGGAGCCAGAAGACAAGACGGGGAGGGGCCACAGGACGGCCACACCATGTGGTGGCGCGGGCTAGCCCTGGCCACGCTACCAGGTGGTGTGGGCCCCCTGGCCGCCCACCGACCTTGCCTCTTCGCCTATAAGAAGCCTCCCAATGCATAAACCCTAAATAGTCAAGCCTCCATCCACGAAAAGTTCCGCAGCGCCGCCACCGAATAGGAGATTCGGGGGACAGAAAGTCTCTGTTCCGGCACCCTGCCGGGACGGGGAAGTGCCCCCGGAGCCATCTCCATCGATCTCCACCACCATCTCCATCACCATTGTTGATTCCCATGATGAGGAGGGAGTAGTTCTCTCTTGAGGCTAAGGGTTCTACCGGTAGCTATGTGTTCATCTCTCTCTATGCATGATCTTATTGAGATCATGAGCTTGTAATCTATAGATCTACCTTGCTACTCAAGTGCTTTATTAGATCTCTGCTCTCCCCATGTGTGTGAAAGTGACAGCGTGCTCACCATGGTGGCACTTAGGCTAGAGATTACAAATACTTGTTATGAGTTATATTTGGAGTTGGATGTCTTTATGAAATTGTGGTGTATGTTGGAACCATCTAGTGCTCAAGCTGACAGTGTGGGGTTTTCTAGATGGGGAAGGCTTACTTTGAGGTGTGCTGTTATAGCCCTACCAATGATTAGAGTGTCCCACCGGAGAGTACTTCAGCGTAGTATCATAAAGAAGAATATATTTATATGAGAGTGTTCACTAGTGAAAGTATGATCCCTAGGCCTTGTTTCTAAGCATTGATACACCGTTTGCAATTAGATCTGTTACATGTTTGCTTGCTTGCATCTTTATTTCAGTTTGCCTTTAGTCTTTTCCACGCCTTCAAGCTATTTTCTAGCACCATTACCACTTATAATTATTTATACCACTCGCATTGCACTATTTCTTCGTCGAACTAGTGCACCTATACACCTGACAAGTGTATTGGGTGTGTTGGGGACACAAGAGACTTCTTGTATCTTGATTGCAGGATTGCTTGAGAGGTAATACCTTTGACCACTTCCTCCCTGAGTTCGATAAACCTTGGGTGATCCACTTAAGGGAAAACTTGCTGCTATTCTACAAACCTCTGCACTTGGAGGCCCAACAACTGTCTACAAGAATAGAAGTGCGTAGACATCAAGCTCTTTTCTGGCGCCGTTCCTGGGGATTGAAGAAGAAGAAGCTCCCGCGTCAACCACGCGCTAGCAGCTCTTTTATAGCCCCGTTGCCGGGGAGGTAAGGTAAAAGGTATTCACACTGGAGGATTAAAGAAGAAGAGCCTCCCACGGCAAACGCCTATTTTCCGGTATGAGTGCTCAAAGTTATTTCCTTTAGATTCTGCAATTTTATCTTTTGTTTCTTGTTTTCACTAGTTAGGCTTAATGGAAACAACAACAAAATTAGAGAGCTTTATAGTATTTATCTTGAGTTAGGACATGAAGTGTTTGAAGAGAAAATTAAAAAACCTATGAAACTTTATTTGCGTGCTAATAGCAATGTTATTAGTATTAATTCTTTGAACACCATTATTGCTATTTCTATGGAAAATTCTAAGCTTGGGGAAGCTGGTTTCGATGAGTATGATATTTTTAGTCCCCCTAGCATGGAGGAGAAAATTTACTTTGATGATACTATGCCTCCGATATATGATGATTACAATGATGAGTATGATATTTTTAGTACACCTACTATTGAGGAGGAAATTAATTATGATTACAATATGCCTCCTATATTTGATGATTATGGTGATGAGAATAATAATGATAGCTATTTTGTTGAATTTGCTCCCACTACAATTAATAAGAATGACTATGCTTATGTGGAGAGTAATAATTATTATATGCATATGTCTCATGATAAGAATGTTTTATGTGATATTTATATTGTTAATTTTATTCATGATGCTACTGAAAGTTATTATGAGAGAGGGAAACATGGTTTTATGCATCTCAATAATATTAAGTTTGCCCTCTTTATGCTGAAAGTTTTGAAATTGCACTTGTTTTGCTTTCCTATGCTTGTTGCTTTGTGCTTTCATGACTTGTTTCTTTACAAGATTCCTATGCATAGGAAGTGGGTTAGATTTAAATGTGCTTTGAATTTGCATCTTGATGCTCTCTTTTACTTCAATTCACATTTCCTATGTGAGCATCTTCTCAAACTATCATGCCTAACTTAAATGCGTTAAAGAAAAGTACTTATTGGGAGATAACCCAAAAGTTTTAGATGAGTCTTGGAAGTTATTACCTCTGTAATAACCGCTCCTTATCTTTTTTATTTTTCTTTTTGTGCCAAGAGTAACCTCTAATGAGAGAGAAGTAATGATTGGGAAAGTTGTTGTCCCGAAACAGATTTATGTGCTTCATTATAAAAATTCGTATAAAATATCTGAATGTCCTTTTGAGGCGTGCTTTTTTGGGCTTCTGCCACAGGTTGTTATCTAACTTTCGTTAGTTCAACACGTTTTTATTTGAGCAACATAAGATCTTCGAAAAAATTCGTCTTTACCTGCTGGTCTGTTTTGACAGATTTCTGCCATTTTCTGCATTTGCTTCTTGTTGGTTCCTTTTTGAGTTCTTTTGGGGAATTGAATTTTTGAGGGAAGCGCTACAGTAGCTAGTGTTCTAATGGAAGTTTATTGGGTGTTGAAACTGAACCTAAAGACCTATTATCTTGAGTGCACTAATGTTGCTAATAAAGATTGTGTGAAGTTTTGTATGAAGGAAAACTTTCAGGTGTATGGAAGGAACGAGTAATGACATGAAGGATGGACTAAAGCTCAAGCATGGGGATGCCATGCGTGTCACCACAAGAAATATCTAAGAATTACAAGCGTCAAATCTTGGTGATGCCCAAGGCATCCCCTTCTTCATCAATAAAATCCCATGTTTCTTCCAAACACTTCATTTTTATTGTTTCATGCACAGTTGTGTTGTTCTTGGAGCGTCTTCTTTTTTGTTTTTCGTTTTCTTGGTTTGCTTAAGTTTACTGAATAAATTGGTTGGACCCCCTCTTTCATACATTGGTTTTCAAATAGTTTGGTTTGGTTTGGAAAAGAGTAGGAAAGCTCATGCTTAAGTGGTAAAGAGAGCTTGTTTTTGACTGTGGCCTATGCTTTGTCATGCCATGCTTGATATTGTTTTGGCTTTATGCTTAGTATTCTTTGCTGTAGCATGACTTTTTATAAACAATTAAGATTGCTTAATGTGCCTTGGATGAATCATGCATTGTTTTAGCATATTAAAGCATAGTATAGTGGCATTCTCCTTTGCTGCTTTATTTGGGTTGACTTGGCGCATGCTCACACCATGTTATGACTATCTCAAGTCACCATAGCCTTTATGATCCTTTAGTTTTCAACTTGTAGTATCACTTTATGCTTTGATCAATGATGTTTTGTCGCTCTGCATGATTATGGCCATTATTGCTCTCTTAGTTTGTCGCTCCTAGTCTTTTGCTAGCCTCCACAACCAAGTATGAGTTCCACTCATGCATCCAACTCCCTAAACCAAGTTATTCCAAAGAGTCCACCATACCTACCTACTAGCTTATGCTATTCCAAATATATTCATGCTTTTGTTTACCTTCCGAATTAAACTTGTTATGAGAAAACTAGTGATTAAAGCTCTCACGAACTTGATGGCACACTTTAATTTTTTTGCATCTAATAAACTTGAACCATTGTGTCTTCTATGTTGTATATGCGTACACTTATTTGTTGGGAATTAGCAGAACCATGCTGTCATGGGGAACGCTTTCAACATTTCACTTGGTACTTGTACCTAGTTGATATCATGCTCTTTTGTATATGGATGTCGTCGGTGTGAAATGAAAGGGGAGATTGTAAGTCCATGGAGTTATGTATATGTGTTAGAGAAACGCCTGGGCCGCTGGTCTAATCCATGCTGACATGGTGGAAACCTGCAGCGTAACCATAACGAGCTGTCTATGAAGCACTCTTCTTATAAAAAAGAGTCCTATATTGAGAAAAAAGAGAAAAAAAGAGATATTTTGAAAAGAGGAAAGAGAGAAAAAAGCACCACATTCCCATGGTAAATAAGAAGAATGATGAGATGCTCGTTGTCTTCTTGCCTTGTCATTTTGATATGGGGATTCTTCCGTATCATCGGGCAAGGGGTACCCCATTGGCGGTTCTCTATGATACACATGTACTTACGATGACAAGAACTTACCGGTGACTAAACTTGAGTAGCACGAGGAGCGGCCCTCGTATATAAGGGACATGAGATTTCTAACTTATACTTCGTCAAGCATGTATAGCATAGTTTCTTCACTTTAACCTTAATCACTTCAAGATGCTTATGATAGGGGAAATGAGAGTTGAAAGCTATAAGTACCATAATTTTTGGAAGCTCTTTATGAAACTTGAATCTCTGCTTCCTTCTATGAAGGCCTTTCTTCCACCATTATATTGAGTCTCCACCTTCTACCTTTATGCACCTACTTTGAGAGCCTAGTGTCCATTCTTAGTTCTATGTTCATTGTCCCAAGACTTGTTGATTGATGCATAACTTTGATATTGCTCGTTTTAAACTATTTGTATCTAGTCACTCTTATGAACTTTGAAGGTGTCCTATGCATTTATATTTGCTACTCTATGAGGGACAAGCTGAATGCCACTATGCTATGTTTTCTTTATGTGAAACAAACAAACGTCTTGCAAAGCATTGTTATTCATGAATCTTTTGTTTGTACCTTTTCATGTTGCAACATAGTTTCTTTGTCTTATTTATAGAACTTTGTCTTTCATGTTATGATTGAAGTACTATGATCCCAGCTTTGAATGTTTTATGATGGTGCATGTCACCTCAAAAATTATTCTTTCTTTTTATCACTTACCTACTCGAGGACGAGCAGGAGTTAAGCTTGGGGATGTTGATACATTGCAAATGTATCTATAATTTTTGATGTTCCATGCTTGGTTTTATCTACTTTCTTGTGTTTTGTTCCAACTTTGGAGTACTTTTCATAGACTTTCTTGGACTAACCTATTAACAAGATGCCACAGTGTCAGTTGCCTGTTTTCTGCTGTTTTTGGTTCCAGGAAAGTCAGAAAATCAATATTCTCGGAATTGTACCGGACAAAAGCCAAAGTCGATATTTTACCGGAAGACTCATGGAGCCAGAAGACAAGACGGAGAGGGGCCACAGGGCGGCCACACCATGTGGTGGCGCGGGCTAGCCCTGGCCGTGCCACCAGGTGGTGTGGGCCCCCTGGCCGCCCACCGACCTTGCCTCTTCGCCTATAAGAAGCCTCCCGATGCATAAACCCTAAATAGTCAAGCCTCCATCCATGAAAAGTTCCGCAGCACCGCCGCCACCGAAGAGGAGATTCGGGGGACAGAAAGCCTCTATTCCGGCACCCTGCCGGGACGGGGAAGTGCCCACGGAGCCATCTCCATCGATCTCCACCACCATCTCCATCACCATTGCTGATTCCCATGATGAGGAGGGAGTAGTTATCTCTCAAGGCTAAGGGTTCTACCGGTAGCTATGTGTTCATCTCTCTCTATGCATGATCTTATTGAGATCATGAGCTTGTAATCTATAGATCAACCTTGCTACTCAAGTGCTTTATTAGATCTCTGCTCTCCCCATGTGTGTGAAAGTGACAGCGTGCTCACCATGGTGGCACTTAGGCTAGAGATTACAAATACTTGTTATGAGTTATATTTGGAGTTGGATGTATTTATGAAATTGTGGTGTTTGTTGGAACCATGTAGTGCTTAAGGTGATAGTGTGGGGTTTTCTAGATGGGGAAGGCTTACTTTGAGGTGTGCTGTTATAATCCTACCAACGATTAGAGTGTCCAACCGGAGAGTTATTCAGCGTAGTATCATAAAGAAGAATATATTTATATGAGAGTGTTCACTAGTGAAATTATGATCCATAGGCCTTGTTTCTAAGCATTGATACACCGTTTGCAATTAGATCTGTTACATGTTTGCTTGCTTCCATCTTTATTTCAGTTTTCCTTTAGTCTTTTCCACGCCTTCAAGCTTTTTTCTAGCACCGTTACCACTTATAATTATTTATACCACTCGTATTTCACTATCTCTTCGCCGAACTAGTGCACCTATACACCTGATAAGTGTATTGGATGTGTTGGGGACACAAGAGACTTCTTGTATCTTGATTGCAGGATTGCTTGAGAGGGAATACCTTTGACCACTTCCTCCCTGAGTTCGATAAACCTTGGGTGATCCACTTAAGGGAAAACTTGCTGCTGTTCTACAAACCTCTGCACTTGGAGGCCCAAAAACTGTCTACAAGAATAGAAGTGCGTAGACATCAGACGTATTAACTCCGCCCAAGCTTATCTTATTGCTTGTCCTCAAGCAATTCAGTTGAAAACTGTGTGCAATAAAAGAAACTTTCATGAACACATTTGCTTCATAAGATGTATATATTCTCAGCATATGATCAAATACCTAGGCAATTCATAATAAAGAGTATGCAAATAAGTTTACCCAATAGTCATGCAAGCTATGAAGAGATTCCAACTCATTAATGATAATAAGCAACATGACACATAGGCATATGTAGGATTGTAGTGCTCATAAGTAGATATGATAAAGTGGTGTCTCGCTTGCCTTTCTTTGGAGCAAACCATAAATGCCAAGGCACCTCTAAAGTTTAAGTGAGGACTAGAAATAAACATATCAAAGATACTAGTGTCAAAGTTATGTCATAATTAACCATGTTTTGAGACAAATACATTACACTAAGAATGACAACTATGCTCTCGGGAAGGTGCTCAAAGGATAAATGGTGACTCAACATAAAAGTGAAATCAAACATGTAAAAGTTTGAAAGGCTTCCAAATGCTAAAAGTATGGTACTCATTAGCTTTGATCTCTCATTGCCCCTATCATAAGCATATTTAGGTGATTAAAGTTAAAGTGATCAAATATGAGGATATGCTTGACAAGTTATAAGCTAAAAATGCCATGCCCCTTACTTACGAGTATCGTTCCTCATGCTACTCAAGTTTAGTCCCAGCTAAGTTCTTGTCATTGTAAGTACATGTGTATCATAGAGAACCACCAGGTACCCCTTGCCTGGTGATACGGAAGAATCCCCATATCAAAATGACAAGGCAAGCAGATAATGAGCATCTCAGCACCCTTTTATTTCCTATTTGCATTGGTATCTTTTTTTTCTTTCTCTCTTTTTTCTTTCCTATTTGCATAGGGTTTTTTATATAACGCATGCTTCATAGATTACTCACCATGGTTACGCTGCAGGTTTCCACCATGATTAGGCATGTCTTAGACTAGCCGCCCAGGAGTTTCTTTAACACATATACGAACTCCATGAGCCTTACAAGCTCCCCTTTCATTTCACACCGCCGGGATCCATAAGCAAAAGAACATGATATCAACTAAATAAAGTGCAACGTTGCAAGCGTTCCCCATGATAGCATGGTTCTGCTAATTCACAACTTACAAAGCGCAAGCATATACACAACATAGATGGGCACAATGGTTCAAGTTTATTAAGTGCAAGAGAGTAAAGTGTGCCATCAAGTTCGTGAGAGCTTTACTAACTAATTTTCACATAACAAGCGAACATTTTTATTGGAAGAAAACAGAGCATAATAAATATGCAAGGAATAGCAATAATGCTATTAGGTAGATATGGTGTACTCTTTTTAACAACTTTGGTTTTAGAGAGTTGGATGCACGAGTAAAGTACTCAGCAAAAGTGAAGGATAGCAATAGAAAGGGAGCGACAACCGAGAGAGCAGTAACTGTCATAATCATGCTTGCAACAAAATAAAATTAAAGGTGGCATAAAAATGACACAAGAACTCCGAGGCAGAATAAATCATCAAGGCTTAACTGACTTTTTGTTTAGTCATATACATGCGTGAGCATGTGCCAAGTCGATTCAAATAAAACATTCAGAGGAGGACACCACAATGTCATACCAATTTATGAATAGAACAATGCAAGCAAACAGTTATATGACATGTTACGAACTAATAATGGATTGGAACTGATCATAAGCAGGCAAGGACCACTAAGTATCCATTAAATAACATACACCTTACATAAATAGACTAAGCATGCTCACAATGATGAGTATATGTACAAAAATGAAAACAAATAGAGTTCATACCAGCCTCTTACCACACCTCGAGTTGTCATAAATCATTATTGCCCTTCACTTGTGTGACTTGAATAATAAGATAAATCCAATCTCTAAGGAGTCACTGAGAACCACTAAACCCTGCAACGAACTTTACAAAACCAGGGAAGGACAACAAATATTTTTGGGTTTTCGATTTTTAAAGGCAAGAACCAAAAGGAAGAATAAGCAAAGAGACATCTTTTTGAGTTTTTTCGAATAATCAAAACAAAGCTAAAAGGAAGAAGCAAACTAGGGCTAAAAGAAAAAAGAAGCAAACAAAGATAAATAACGAAAATATTTTTGGTTTTTTTTTGTGTTTTGGAAAGTAGAAATAAAGCAAGAACAAAAACTAAAAAGAAAACAAAACATGGATATGCAAAGTACTGACTGAACATGATATGTAGATGAGTGTGATGTCGGTATACCTCCCCCCAAGCTTAGGATTTTGTCCTAAGTGGGTATCAATCCTAAGCTGGCCAGGAAGGAGTGCCTCCATAGTATGGCGAAGAAGTGCCTTCATCCTGATATGAACTCGAGGATGCCCCAGCATAGTGCGTAGAGTAGTCGTAAGAGGACACATCCTCCTGGTGTTGCCCGTGGAAACTAAGCAAGCAGAGCTGGTCGTCCACCTCCTCCTTGGAACGCGGCCATGGCATCCTGCAAATACTGAACAAAGTGGACTGTGGCAAAGGAATTTCTCTCTCGTCTCCATCAGTAAACAACATCCTGTAAACTAAATTCTTGGTACTAGAGTCAGTAGTAACAAAGTGATGTGTTTTCATAGCAGCAAGATCAAGCCTTTGCGGTTTCAACATAGTGTCATTAGGATCAACAGAAAGTTCTAAGGCAGCAACCATGCGTGTGGCAATAATGCCCCCATAAATGGGTCCTCTAGCAGCTAAGCGACGGGCAATGAGAGAACCAAGATTGTACTTGGTATCATTATTAAGTGCAGCACCAAGAAAGGCTAAATGATAATTAGAAATATTACTAGTGTTCTCCCTACCAAGAATTCTAGTGGCAAGAGAATAAGCAAAATATCTAAGAGCTAGGAGTTGAATGTTCCTTATCTTCCCGTGCTGAGCTATGTGGTCATCGTCATTTGTCACACTTCGGTAGAGCTCCAGCAAATCAGCAGGTCGACCTTGGATCTTCTTCACTGTCCTAGTCATGCCTATGCGTATAATGCTGCAAAATCTTTCCAATAGCATGGTAATAGGCATATTATAAATTCTAGACGAAACAGGTGACCGATAAGGGGTGTTAGTGAAAGTGAAACTTTCAACGAAAGTTCTGGTGAGGACGACATATTTCTCACTCTCATCCTACATGTAAGTGGTTAGACCAACCCTCTGAACAAGAAGTAGGAAATCATCGAGGATCCCTCCGGCTTGCAAAAAGGAAAAACAAGGGAAGGTAGATGGGTGAGCATCTCCCTCATCTCCTTCATTGCCAAAGCATGGTACAATAAGATCTTCATTATAGGATGGCCTAAATTGAGAAGCTGATCTCGAAGGCCTTGCCCTCCTGGGCGTGTCCCTCTCAAATACTTGTCCAAAAGTGCGGTTGTTCATCTCCGCTATTCGGAGAACAAATGCTCCAAATTTCAGCAGCAAAGATGGGCTGAGCAAGGAGATCGAAAAATCACGAGCAAGAACAAAAGGACCACGAGTTTGAGCAATGAGCTGGTGTTTTCTCGGGAGAGAGAAAGGAGTGGCAGGAGGGAGAGTAAGTGGAGGGCCAGGGGTGGCCCACACCATGGCTAGGAGCGCCCCTGGTGTGGTTGCGCCACCATGTGGTGTGCCTGCCTAGTGGGCCCCCCTGGGTCACTCCAGGTACTTCTCTGCCCCGTTTTGATGTAAAAATTTAATATGAATTTTCTGGAATTTTTTGAGACACTTTATCTTTTAGCAATTTTCAGGTATTGATGAATGATTTTCTGGCTAAAAGATAATTTTGGAATGATGCAATAACAAAACAAAACTAAAACTTTCGAAGTTCTAAGACACTCTAATATGCAAGCAACTAACAAAGTAGAAAATTAAACTAAGTGAAAGCAAAAATTAAAATGGATAAAATAAAAGTAAACAAAGATAATCATGGTGAAAACATTGTTTTGTTCATTAAAATCCCTTTATTAACAAGGTTGATCAGTTCTTGTTACCAAAACAATTTTATATGAAACAAAACTTTGTATTCCACTAAATGATTATATTACCTCAACCTTGATAACAATGGTCCCAATTATAATAGTTTCATATTTTTCTCGTGGTATGGGACAATATATTTCTCCAACTTGGATGCCCTCAATATTTTCAATTGAATTTAAGCCATAATTCCTATCAATCTTCTTGGGGAAATAGATAGTATGCTCCTTGTCATTAACATTAAAAGTTACCTTCCCCTGATTGCAATTAATAACAGCTCCTGCAGTATTAAGAAAAGGTCTCCCAAGAATAATAGACATATTATCGTCTTCAGGCATTTCAAGCACAACAAAGTCAGTTAATATCAAGCAATTATGAGCCAGTTGAACAGGTACATCCTCACATATACCAACAGGAATAGTAGTAGATTTATCAGCTGGTATTAGTTTCTCTAATTGAAGTCTTTTATAGAGAGAAAAAGGCATAACACTACCTCCTGCTCCCAAATCACACAAGGCAGTTCTAAATAATTATTTTTAATAGAGCATGGAATAGTTGAAATCCCTGTGTCTCCAAGTTTCTTTGGAACCTTACCATTAAAGGAATAATTAGCAAGCGAAGTAGAAATTTCCTCATTAGGGATCTTCCTTTTATTAGAGACAATATCCTTCATATACTTTGAATAAGGAGGCAGTTTAATAGCATCAGTTAAAGGAATTTGCAAAAATAAAGGTTTCATCCACTCACAAAACTTATAATAGTGTTCGCCTTCCTTTGACTCATGTTTCTTATTAGGGAAAGGCATTGGTGTTTGAACCTAGGGCTCTCTTTCACTACCATGTTTATTAGCAACAAAATCTTCCTTAGTGTACTTAGCATTTTTAGTGTTCCTTTCAGGTTCTTCAATTTATTCTTTATCAGGAGCATCATTTTTCTCATTACCACTCTCAGTTTCAGCATCAGAGACAAATATACTATTAGGATCTTTAGTAGGTTCAGAAGATTCTACAACTGCCTTATGTTTCTTTTTTCTTTCTCTTAAAAGAAGTACCTCTATTTTCAGTTTGTTGAGAATCCTTCTCAATTCTTTTAGGATGACCCTCAGGATATACAGGATCCTGGGTGGCAGCACCACTTCTAGTTCTAATTCATAAGCATGTTTTTCTTTAGAAGCATTAACTAGCAAATCTTTTTTGTACTTTAATAAGCTGATCAATTTGAGTTTGAACCATTTGGAAATATTTAACAAGCATTTTAACACCATTAGAGGTTCTTTCCACAATATCCCTTAACTCAATAATAGCTCTAGAGTTTTCCATCAAATGATTCTGCACTCTTTTATTAAAATTACCTTTCTTAACAATAAAAGTATCAAATTCTTCTAAGCATTGATCAGGAGGTTTAGAATAAGGAATATCACCTTCATCAAAATGTTGGAGAGAGTGTACCTCAATAGTGAATGAGTGGGAGATTGGCTTACATAATTCTTCTATAGGAGGTAGCTTCTTCACATCTTCAGCTTTAATACCCTTCTCCTTAAGACATTTCTTAGCTTCATTCATCACTTCATCATTTAGTTCAATCACTCCCCTCTTCTTTGATGTTGGTGTTGGCTCAAGCATAACTAACTCAGGTGGAGTTGACTTAGGTGGATTTGACTCAAGTGAAGTACAATCATCATAATTCTTGCTTATTTTAGCCATTAATTCCTCAGCTTCTTTTGGAGTTCTCTTCCTGAAAACACAATCAGCACAACTATCCAGGTATGTCCTAAATTCTTCAATTAGTCCATTATAATATATATCAAGAAGATCATTTTTAGGTAATGGACATCCAGGTTGTGCATGAACCAAAGCACAAAACCTTGCCCATGATTCAGGCAATATCTGCTTTTCTCCCTTTTTAAAATCAAAAGTTCCTACAAAATGGCATGTCTAGCACTAGGAGGGAAATATTTCTGAAGGAAAGTACTAATCAAGCAATCAGGGCTATGAATAGATCCAGGAGGTAAATTATTAAACCAAGCATTAGCTTCTCCTTTTAGTGAAAAGGGGAAAATTTTAGCAACAAAGTAGGTGCGCAGCTTAATATCATCAGAAAATAGGCCACTCATGGTAGAAAGCTCAGTCATATGTGCTACAACACTTTCATTCTTAGTCCCACAAAAAGGTTCTTTCTCAACAATGGTTATGTAAGATAAATCAAGAGAGAAATCATAATCTTTATCTTTAATGTTTATGGGAGATGTAGCAAACTTAGTATTAGGAGATAATTTGGGTTTTATAGTACGCCTCTCAAGGAGACTCTTAATAGCACTTTTACCATGAGTATTTTGACATTCTTTAATAAATTCATCAGTCATTTCTATATAATCGTCTTCAATATCATAGCTCTCTATAGACTCAGGTGAACTGACAGGTGTAGTAGTGTCTTCATTAGGAGTTTCAGTATTTCTAGCTATAGTTCTAGCAATCGTAGCATCTAGGAAAGGACCTAATGAACTAATCTTATCAAGCATAGTGGAAGCAGCATCATAAGTATCAGAAGTTTTATATTCAACATAAGTAGTGGTGTGTGTAGCATGTGTGTGTGGTGATGGTGTAAGGATCTTACTCATCAAAGATGGTGAATCAAGAGAAATAGAGGTGTTTAGAACTGTACCTCTCCTTGTAGTGAATGGTAATATAGGAACCTTTCCATCACGAGATTTACCCATGATGAATGGATGGTAGCAAACAATAGTGATTCCAAGTGAACTTGATAAATAGAGCTATGCTCCCCGGCAACGGCGCCAGAAAATAGTCTTGATGACCCACAAGTATAGGGGATCGCAGTAGTCTTCGAGGGAAGTAAAACCCAATTTATTGATTGCACACAAGGGGAGCCAAAGAATATTTATAAGCCTTAACAACTGAGTTGTCAATTCAGCTGCACCTGGAAACAATCTTGCTCGCAGTAGTTTATCAGTAGCAACATTTTTGTAATAGAAATACCAAAGTAATAGCAGTAGTAAAAGTAAAGACATTAGTAACAATTGCAGTAAAGAGTAGGATTAAAGCAGGGTAGGCATAGGGATGGATGGACTGGCGTTGCATGGACAAGACAATTCATATAACAATCAAGATATAGGGCATTTGCAGATAAATAAGATAAAGCATCCAAGTACTAAATAATCATAGGCATGTGTTCCATATATAGTCATACGTGCCCGTAATGAGAACTTTCACAACATCTTTTGTCCTGCCAGCCCATTTGCAGCGGGGCCTAAAGGAAACTACTGGCAATTAAGGTGCTCCTTTTAATAGAGCATCGGAGCAAAGCATTAACACTCTGACACGTGATCCTCATACCATAGTCATTCCCTCCGGTTATCCCGATTATTGTCACTTTGGGGCCTTTGGTTCTGGACAATAATATGTGTATACAACTTGCAGGTAAGATCATAAACAATACTATCATCATGAATCATTAACATGTTCAGATCTAAAATCATGGCACTCGGGCGTAGTGACAAGCATTAAGCATAACAAGTTGCAACAATGTCAAAAAACACTAATAGTAGGTACTAGGCACCATGCCCTAACAATCTGATGCAATTACATGAACGATCTCATCCAATCCCTACCATCTCCATAGACTACAACGGGGGATTACTCACTCGTGGATGGGGGAATCATGGATGGTTGATGGAGAAGCGATGATGATGATGATCTCCTCCAATTCCTTGTCCTGGTAGGGTGCCAGAACGGAGTTTCTGGTTCCGAATCGCGGTATCTGGTGGTGGTGGCGCATCGGAACTCTATCTGGAAAAACATCGAACCCCCCGTCTGTTTTAGGTCAGAAGGCTTTTATAGGAGAAAGTAGAGGTCGAGGCAGAGTCTGAGGCAGCCACACTCCCTCCTGGCGCGGCCAAGCCTGGCCCGCGCGGCCAGGGGGTGTGGGCCCCTCGTGGCTCCTCTTCGTCCCGTCTTCTGGCTCCGCGAGTCTTCTGGTAAAATAGGAGTTTTGCGATATTTTCCTGGATTTTTCTGGAAAGTTGAATTCCTGCACAAAAACGAGACACCAAGGCAATTCTGCTGAAAACAGCGTTAGTCCGCATTAGTTGTATCAAAATCACACAAATTAGAGGAGAAACAATAGCAAAAGTCTTCGGGAAAGTAGATACGTTTTGGACGTATCATGCAACACGTGTCTGGTCATTGGGACGCGCTACATGCAAACACAACTCTTTATAGATTTCATGTCCAAAAGATATGTAGGTACTTCGAGGGATGCGAATTCCATCATGTACCTCGGGTTGAAAATGAAGCAGCCGACGTACTATCTAAGCTGGGTTCATCTCGGCAGGCCATCCAACTAGGAGTTTCTTTGGAATATTTGAGAAAGCCATCTATTTCCCCCTCACCAGAATATAAATCAATCTATATCCCAGCAAACCCTGGATCAGAAGCTACCCCTATGGACGTTGACTAGGGGAATACCTCGGTAAACCCAGGGATTACCTCGGTAAACCTGGGGACTACCTTGGCAAACCTAGTGACTGCCTTGCACAACCCGGGGACTGTTCAGCTTGATCCGGCAGAAGTTATGTCGATCGATGCAATGGAGGTTAACGAAGTACTTTTCCCATCTCACATAGTACTAGCATGGGCATAACCAATATTTGAGTTCTTGAAGATGGAACTTTGCCAAGTGATGAGATACTCTCAAGGCAATTGCATAGGAGAGCAAAGGAATACACTATAATCAATGTCGAGCTATACAGAGAAGTGTCACAAGTGTTCTGCAATGATGTGTTGATCCAGAAGAAGGGTTAGACATTCTCTGAGATATACATCAGGGGGAATGTGGGCATCATGCCTCATCTAGGGCCTTAGTGGCAAAAGCTTTTCGACATGGGTTCTACTAGCCAAGTGCCTTGGAGCAAGCCGAGGAACTAGTAAGGAAATGTAACGGATGTCAGAGGTACGCTACCAAGACACACATGCCAATGTCGGAACTCAAAACTATACCAATCACTTGGCCATTTGCTGTGTGGTGCTTAGATATGGTTGAACCATTTAAGCCGGCTAAGGGAAACATGACCCATATCTTGGTCATGGTGGACAAGTTTACCAAATGGATTGAAGTAAATCCAATAATAAAATGTGATGGAGCTACGGCCGTGACGTTCCTCAAAAATATTATTCTGAGATATGGCTAGCCTCATAGTATCATAACTGATAGTGGCACCAACTTCGTCGAAGGAGCTTTTGCCAGGTTTTGCCGAGATAAGAAGATTCGGATGGATGTTGCACCAGTGGCCCACCCCACATTGAACGGACAAGTGGAAAGATCCAAAGAACTAGTTTTGTCCGCGATAAAACCCTGGCTCAATGAGCCACTGCAAAGATCAACGGGGTGCTGGATAGAAGAACTACAGGCGGTATTATGGAGCTTAAGAAGAACTCTGAATCGATCAACAGGCTATACGCCATTCTTTCTGGTATATGGGGCAAAAGATGTATTACCAACCAACATAGACCATGATTGACCCAGAGTCACCCAATACACAGATGTCGAAGTGCAAAAAGCCCGGCAAAATGATGTTGATCTGCTGGAAGAAGCAAGTGAACCCCTGAGTCTTCCGGGAAGGAGATCTAGTACTTCGGCTGGTGTAGCGCACTGCTGGCATGCATAAGCTATCCCCCCATGGGAAGTACCATTCATCGTAAGCAAGGAGTTATACAATGATGCCTATTACCTCATTGATGCACAACCATAGGATAAGAACAAGGCGGACATGTCCGGCGAGGAATCAAAGCAAGCATGGAATGTGTCCCTACTCCGTTCATTTTACACTTAGCAAAAGGTTATGTATCTCAAACTCTCATATGTCGGCCTATATGTTGGCAGTGAGCTTATCTATGAAACTTCGGCACCCCGAGTAGAAACTCGGGGACTGCCCTAATGATAATTGTCTTTGTTCTTCAATTACTCTTTTATATGTCGGCTGGCTTAAACTACTTACACCTTAGCCAAGTTAGTAGTATGTCGGCACCAAAAGCTAACTCTTCGACTTGCTACTTCCCAACAAGAATTGGCTTCATGGCAAGCAAGAGAACAAGTTTGGAATTGCAGCGCATATGAAAAACAACTAAGGAAAAGGAACGTAATCGAGCCGACATTTTTTTCCGGACTAACCCCTATATTTACTTTCTTTTTATGTTGAATTATTTTGAGCTAATCCTAAAAGTTTCAAGTATTGTTAAGTCAATTTTTTGAACCTCAGACTCGTAAGTCAAACGCCGAATCAAGATAGAAGTGATCTGAGTCATTAAATTGGGAGAACAAGAAAATGAAACTCGGGGACTTCGCCCAAGTTAATCCGACATAAAAACTTAAGTTGTAGCAAATAACGCGATGTTTTATACATCTGCACCCGGCATACCGGGGATTTAACAAATTTCAAAGTTTTTTGTTCAAGGAGCCGCGACAGATGAACTATCTACAGCAGGTAGAGGCATGTTGTCCTCGGTGTTGGGAGCCTCCATTTTAGCTTCTTCATCTGGATTAGCTTCGGCATCCTCAGCATCCTTGGCTTCCTAAGCGTAATCCGAACCTTCCTGCTCTTCATCGTCCAAACCCTCTTTGATATACGCATCATTGACGACTTCTAGGAAACTCGGCCCCTCATTCCATCGATAACAATGGGCATATTGAATGAGGTCATAGGCGTGAGCTTGGTGTTGGGCGATGCAGGACACTTAGTGCGCATGCGGCTGAGAACCTCCAGGTCAAGACCTTCGTACCAGGATAGCAGAAAGCTTAAGGCTATGTCGGCTCCAGCACGCGCCACGGATTCCCTCCACAGATTGAGTTGAGTCTCGCACTCCATCAATTTCGCAATCAATGGGGCGGGACACTTAGGAGTGGTCTCTGTGGGCCAAAGGGCGTTGAATACCCGAACAACAGCATCCATGAGGTCCACTCCAAAGCTCTTCATAGGTTCCACCCGAGCTGCGAGGATCACCAAGGTATCCTCCATGTCGTAAGGAATTGGCTCTGCAGAAGGAACAACCGAGGTACCTCGCTTCGACTGAAACTTGTCAACAACAGTGGCAGCACGGAGCTAGACTTTGGAAAATTGCCTAAAATAAGACAAATAAGATAAGTCAATAGGAGCACAAGACCCGGCAACAAAAATGTCGGCACGGGATGAGAAACTCACGAGAGATATAGCTATTAATCCGAGTCAACTCCATGAGCCAGGCAACGTTCCTCTTCTTGCGATTTTCATACTTAGTGTTCACCGAATCAAGTTTGATGTTGGCGTCCTTTAGCATATCCTGGATCTTCTCAAATGCGGTCTTCAGCCGATCCTTTTCCTCAGTAAAGGCCTAATCAACTTTGTCTAGCTCAGCATTCTAGAGTCTTTTCAATTTTTTAATCTCGACGTTAAGACGATTGATCTCATCATCCTTTTTTCGGAGCTAAGCAATCTCATCGTCTTTCTCCTTTAGCCGGGCTTGATTTTGCCCTGCTTGTTTGAGAAAATGAAGCATCATGTCAGGTAGAGGCACGCTATCTTGAAGAGACACTGCAATAATTTTTTTGACCGGAGCCGAGGTATAATTACCTGCCGAGTTAAAATGAAAAAGGACAAAGGATGAGGAGCCAAGGAAAGTTGCCTTTCATCTCAGCCAGATTCTTCCTCAACGCCTTGTTCTGAGCTTCCACATCGGCTGCAAAATCTGAGTCAAAAGTTAATTTTGTAAGCTCAAGATGAAGAGAAGCAAAAAGTGGGAAATTATGAAAGAGAGAACTTTACCTTTCTTCTTCGCCTCAGGAAGCAGGGCCTTATCCTTTGCACTAAGCTCTTTGTGGGAGTCCACAAGCTGCTGAAACTCGATGGTCCGGCGGTTAGTGGTGATCCGAAAAGGAAAGTGTTAGCTCATGTATCATAAGGAATAATTGAAGTTACTCAAGACCCGGGCCAAGTGGAACTTAACCCGGCTCTAGGTGAGTGAATATTTGAAGTTAGTCAAGATCTGGGCCAAGGGGAACTTAACCCGCCTCTAGGTGAGTGAATATTTGAAGTTATTCAGATCCGAGTCAAGTGGAACTTAACCTGGCTCTAGGTGGTTGGAAATTTGAATAAAAATACCTAGGATTTGGGAACAAGTTACGGGAAAATTGCACAAGGTTATTAAGAACATCCGTCCGAGTAACGTGTTACTCTCCTAGAGGCTCGGGGACTAGAGGATATATCTACAATGACTTGTGCACATGTAAAGAGATGGCTGAAGGATTTACCTCCATCATCTTGCTGGCATAAGCAATGGCCTTGCTAGCTGTGTTTATTTGTGCTCCAATCTCTGCTGGACCAAACTTTGCCGGGTTACCTGAGCTGATGTCAACATATTCAGCGTTGTTCTAGTTATTGACGAACTCAGCGAGTGATCCAAGGCTCCTACCACTGAGAGTCCGAGCCAGGACCAACCCTTTCTCATGCGTAGCTTGGCATGCCGCCTTGGCAGCGGCCGAACATGAATGCAGCATGAGTTGCTTGTCTGGAGTTGGGCCAGAGACGACGCTGCCTTGTTGCATCATTGAAACGATTGTGCGCTGCCCGGACCCATCGGTTGATCCCTTAGGCACTGCATTGGTTGCATCAGCAGCAGGCTTGACCTTGGTCATGTCGACAGGTTTCTTGGCCTTGGTGATTGGCTTGGCCTGCTGCTGTGGAGCCGAAGGTTGCGCTCCAGCCAAAGAAGCTGGCGCGAAAGACTTGGTCTGAGGTTTCCGCTAGGTTTAGTCTTCTTGCCGAGTCTGGGTAGACTTGGATGAGGCAGGAGGTGCTTGCGGAGAAGAACTTGGAGCTGAAGCTGGATGAGGTTGAGGCTGAGGTTGAATTAGGGTCAGTACCGGAGTCACCGGCACCTCGATTGAAACTTTCTCAGTGCCAATGTTGTTGGCACCATCATCATCTTGTTGCTGCAGAGTAGAAGAGGCACTTGGCTAGTCAGTCATAACCACGTCCTCGGGGGCACCTTCTCCCTCCGTGCCAACGTTACCCTCCTCCTACCGAGGTGGACTAACGTTCGGCGCAATGGTAGAGCTTTCCTGGATAGGGCTCGGAATGGTAGCATCGTCATGGTGCAGAGAAGGTGGATTCTGGTGAAGAGGAGATGCTATGTTGGGGTCTCTCTAGGAAATGTCCTTGGGGGACCTGCCAAGTCAAACGGAAACAAGTATCAATTTAGGACAAAAAGACAAAACAATAAATACATGTAAAAGAGCAATGCAACTTGAAGAACAAGAAAGGAAGAGGAAGTTACTCGGATGCAGTAGGTGGATCCTTGGGCTTAGGAGCTCTCCGGACGGTAGTATTGATAGGTGGTTTGGTGCCAACCTTGTTGGCGGACTTATTGTATCGTTTCCCGGTCCGGGGTGGTTCGAAAGAAGCAACCGAGGTTGCAGGTCGCTTCTTCACAAGGGTTTGTTCACCCGGAGCAAGAGGAGGATCGGTGTGGACCTGACCAGCTGGGTTAGCTGGAGTAGGATCAGCCAAAAAAGCATAAGAAATAGGCATCGGATCAAATACCTCAAGAACTTCACAGTCATCATCATCTCTGTCATCATCCGGCCAATCCCTTAAGACAAAGGTCTTACCAGAGGGTCAGCTGGAGCTAGTGTCCACAGTAGGCATGAACGTCTCGGAGTCCGGCTCCTCCGAATCCGAGGTATCCCGATCCTTTCCCCACTTGAGGGCCGGAGTCGCGGTGTCCTCTATAGTTTGCTAAAGGAATTTCTGAAAAGGATAAGGAAAAAAGTCAAATATGTGATACATCCCAACATCAAGCGTAACTCGGAAAAAGGATCACAAAAGAGATGTACCATGGGAGCTGGCCTATCTCGGCTGAAGTGCTCTAGCCCCCTCTCCCAATCCTAGGTCAAGGGCATCTTGAAGATAGACTTAACCCAATGGAAGATCTAGGAGTCGAAGAGCTCGAACGACGAGACTCAGTTTGGGTCGAGGTGACCTCTCATGTTGAAAACTTTGTGCATATGTTGTTGTAGAGGTCAGATTCGTCTTCAGATGAAAGTGAGCATCAGATCCTCGCCGGTCATCCCTTCTAGCTTCAGACCAATGATGTGCTTCCCCACCAAATCTACCAAGGTGTTGGACTTCTTCAAAATCCGGCCCCATCGATTTCTATCAGGGACGCTGAGATAAAAAGGAGGTAGCCGAATCTTGTCCTCCGAGGTAGCCTTCTTTACATAAAAAGAACTTCTTGGCCCACCCTTTGCAAGATTCCAAGCCGGTAACCTGGGAAAACACGGAGTCTCGCCGAGGTGAGATGGAAGCCGCCCCTCATTGGGTGAGGGATTTGTTAGCGGGATGAAGGTCTTTATTCGGAACAATCTTGGCTCGGAAGCCAAAGAACTTGAACCAAATTTGTATGGAAGGCCACAGGATGAGATAGCCCTCGATGCCAGAAAAAAAGGTAGGGAGAGATGTGATGGCATTCACAGGAAGATGATGAGGTTGAAGAACAAAGGTGGTGAGAAAATCATGGAAGAAATCGCTAATAGGAAGGCCGAAGTTGTGCTGGAAGTGGGAAAGGAAAACCACAAACTCACCAGGCTCGGGAGCGGGGACACGTTCTTCACCGGCGAAGCGGCAACTAACTCCGGCAGGGATGCGACGGGTCTGGATGAGCCAATCGAGGTCATCTTGGCACACCCAGGAGCCAGCCCAGGCGTTGTCCTCATGGGCGGCACCGCCCTCCTCGTGCTCCTCGACAGCGGCGATATCCTGCGGCATCTCTAGATCTTCCTCCTCACAGACATAGTCAGAAGCGGGGGATAAAGGCTTAGATTGACGGGGCCCCGTGGCTACAGCGAACGATGACGCTACGGCGGAGCGAGAAACAACAGAGCGCAGCAGCGGCGGCACTATCGCTAAGCGGAAGCAGGGCTGGCGACAGCGCTGCAAGGAAGAATAAGAGGCAGAGGCAAGCTAGGGAAAGTGCTAAGGGAGACCCCTGCTCCCCTATTTAACCATGCCCCTAGTGGGGGTAATGGGATCACAGGGTGCGGCAGACCACACAGTGTGGCTGTGTATTTGCCAAATGAGCCAATCAGCATCAAGCCACATAGGAGGTTGCAAAGCGCAGCGCATCATGTGACGCGACGTGGCGTTGCAGTTATCAAAGATGCACCCACGACATGACGTCTGTGCAGTAATCCATGACAGCGTGCGCAGTAACTGACGCACAGGCCCTTAAAATGAGGCAACGGTAATGATTACCTACCATGTAGGATGCGAGGAAGTGTACATGAGAAGGAAAGCATCTAAGTGGGATAACCTAGATACAAGGGCATAACCTGGCCAACGAGGAATGACTCGGAAAGAGCCAAGGGAGGTCAAAGTAAATATCAAGTCCATAAGAAAAAAACCGAGTTAAGTTTGGAACGTGCCGACATAAAAATAGCTCGGCAAGAAGAATTAAGAATCTGGCGGGGTGAACCTGTTGTGGCCTTATCAGCTGAAGTTGCTAAGCCCGTACCAGCTTCGAGGACTAATGTTGGGGGGATAACCCTAGATAGGGTCAAGCCGGGGTATAAAGCCAAGGTTTGCCGAGGTACAATGAGGTCAAAGCAAGTGCTGGCTGACATACCTTTAGGCCAGCCGAGTTACGGTCGACCCGGCCTAGGTGGCGTTCACCCAGCGTTACCTTGGCCGACATAAAGTGTATGTCGGCGTCACCAAGTTACTTGTTTGCAGGTACCCTCAAGGCCGACTTAGCCAGGCACGAGCGGATTACTAGTTGGCTTACAGGAGAAGGAAGGTATCTTCCATGGTCAGCGCTTTTCTCTCTCCACTATAGAGAGAGCACAGAAGACGGAGAGGAGGACCAGCGAGTACGGGTCGACAAAGGTGACGTTGTAGCTGGTCAGGTGACACGGCGCCGCAGAGGCTTACGCCAGGGGTTCAGAGAGGCTTATGCCATGGGCTCTGGGCGGCTTACGAAAGGAAAAAGGAGAGCACCGCTTTGCTATTTCAGGAGGAGCATATTCCTAGAATATGCCCTAAGTGTAACCTGGCCACCCCTTTTATAAGGTGCGCCAGGACCTCTAGAGGAGAGGTTCTATCATTTTACTAAGGGAAGAACCCTAGAGAGAGGAGTGGGCAATGATGAACTTCATCTTCCACCTCCCCACAAACAGCTCAAGGAGCATTTGTAAACCACCATTGATAGAGATAACACAACTCACCCATGTGTGGAATCACCACACTATCCCTCCCTGGATATCTCTAGCGCACTTTGGCCCCATCTTTAGCCTATCCATGGCATCTGCCATGACACCACCACGACACTACGTCTACCTCAATTACTACGGCAAATTTATCCAAGGCTCAATGACGACATCGACCACAACACCATGACAAAATCAACCTCACCGACTTCATCAATGGTGACTACATCACTAACGGCACCAATGACCATGACTACTGTGCCCCACTCCGGCTACATCGACATCGGCAACCACAGGCATCCTCTCCAGTCCGCGACTTCGGATTATGCTCCAGTCAGACCGGTCCACGACACTCCTGTTGTTCGCGTCGCTACCGGTCCGACTGCCGGGGGGGTGTTAGAGTATACCCACGATTTTGTATTATAGTAGATCAAGGATTACTATATTTGGTAGTTTAGGATTCTATCTCTACTAGGCTGGTTAATTTCCAAATCTTCTAGTACTATATAAATAGCCCAAGGTCTCTTTCAATATAATCACCTCTTGCAATATCAATACAATCAATATTCCGCAATCTTTGCGCACTGAGTTTTGTCGCGACAATTAGACTCACCAGATTTTCCAGTGAAGTGGATCGAGCCAGCTAGGGAGCCGGCTGATTCTCCCCTCAGATCATAATTACAGTGTGTGCATATTGGATAAAATGTGAAGACAATTCTATTTCATCTCGTTACCTAACACATGAACTCAAGTCCTATATCTTTTTTGGAAAGGACCATGGATATACCTTTTTGGAAAATTATAGTATCCTAAGCAGAGTTAAGAAACTTTGTTTATAAAGTTGTAAGTCCGCGCGTTGATTTCTAGTGTATAGAATATATTGGAACGTCTCTTATACCACTTAGATAGGAGAATGGATGTACAACTCACCCACCAAGATTCAAGTCCTCGTGGATGTAACTTTGGTTATTTAAAAAAATTGGTTGTAGGGGTCTGCCCACTGTTTTTTTTTGAAATAAAGGCAATACGGTGTCAACAGACAATTGTTTTTAGTAATAAACATAGACAACGATAAATTGTACACAACGGGAATAAAATATGAACACGATTCTGTTTCATCTCTGCATGCCTTTGGCTGGTGCATGTAGAAAACAAGAAAACTGGGTGGCCTGCTGTCTTCACACAAATTCTATTTATTTTGGAAAGGAACACAGGATAGATCTCTTGACGCGTTACAACTAATATTATTTTCCACATCCCTCAACCATCGCCTCGCATCCTTCCAATTTTGACAAACTCCCAAACAGAAATGGATACGTAGTACTTACTACACTCCAGCCACCACATTGAATGAAATTTTCCGTTGTACTAGCCTGTAAATAGCTACCCATCCGTTGTACTAGCTGTAAATAGCTGTAATAAATAACTAATATCTCTCATTGTCCAACGTTCTTCACGTGCTCTTATATATATATATGAAAAATATACCTTACGATATTTTATCTATTTGAGTATGTTCATATTCTATATCTAAGATACTTACAAGCAAGTTAGGTGAAAAAATTGCAAGTGCATCCATAGTTTGCACTATATATGTAAAATACCATCATATTTATATGTACAAAATAAAAATTACATACTACCAAAAATACTTCACCACGTCTCATATACTACCTTACGGAAGTATTTGTAATACTTTATTTGTTTTAATATGTTCATATACTATATCTAAGATAATCCAAATAAGTTAGGTGAAAAAATTACAAATACACCCATAGTTTGCACTATATATGTAAAATACTGTCATATTTGTACGTACAAAAGGAGTATGTAAAAAAAATTACATACTACCAAAAAAGTAGTATATATACTGCCCAAATATTCTTATATACTTCATACTACCCATATATAGTCTCCAGTACGATAGATATTGCCTAAATATATATATTTACACCCGGAGTAAGAAGTATTTTATATATATATATATAAGGAGGGGTTGACGGAGAGAAGAAAGGCGAGAGTTTGCACATATGTATCTAGGCATGAAAGGCTCGTCTACCACTGACGAAGGAATGGAAGTGAAAGTACAGCAGGAGGACGTCCAGGAGAAGGTGGAAGAGGATGTGGAGCAGCCACCAGATTGGCTTCCCGATGGCTGGATTATGGAGGTCAAACGTGCTGACGATGGCACCCCCTACCAGGTACGTTCTGTACCAACCATTTGTTCATGCAAGATGCGTACTAGTATATAGATTTTAACACCTGAACATTCTCTATGCATGCTATTTTTTCTGTTGTTTTGTTTTGAGATGTCTGATTACTTTTTCTTCTCCAGTATTTCATCTCTCCAGTGTCAGGGTGCAGATTCATGATGAAGGCGGAGGTCCTGAACTACCTTTTCTCCGAGATGGACGAGTACTGGATAGAGTCTAAGAAGTCCGCTGAAAGTAGAAGTTTTCTCCCTGTATGTTTTTCTTAGTCTGCTGAGGTCATTATTTTTTTGGGTTTGACCTATATCCATTACTGATCTGTGGGCCGTTCTGTCATGATATGCAGAAGGTGCACGAATGGCTTACAAAGGGGTGGTTGGTGGAGATTAGAGCAGGGGGTGAGAACATGGACAAGATGTTCAAGGTAATAGTCTTTACCTTTTTTGAGTGAATAAATGACTTCTTAGAAAGCATATAATCGTTTTTTATAGCTTTAGCGACTATACACACTAAAAACGTACCATTGGAGTTTTCATGAAAAGTATTTTCATAATATAAATCTCTTCATAATAGCCTCTTTGTCTGCATGAATATCCAATCCTTCTAATGGATTTTTATCATGTCATATGAGAAATTATTAAAACACATCTTTGATGGTATGCATGGTTTAACTAGTGTACAAAGTGCAACTCCCAGAACAGCAGTTTGCTATTTCCTCCAAAAAAAGCACAACAGTTTGCTTGCAAACCAAAACAACTTTGGTAGTTTCCTAACTCAACCCACGTTGATTATCTATAATTGCCTGTTGTTGGGATGACGGAGGATTGCGAGTGGTTCATGTAGCTTTCTGACATGTGACATAACATTAAATGTCGATGATTAGATGTGAATTAGGCAAGCAGTGCGTGTTATAGTGGGCTAAAAATCATGGGTCATATGATAAATATATGCCCTGGAAAAAACTAACATCAAAGTCAAGAATAATATTTACTCGCATCATACAGAAATTTTGATCAGATCATAACATTGAGCGTATACTTTTTGCAGTTTTATGTTCACCCTGCAATGGGAGTACGAGTAGTATCTAAAGAGGATGTACTACTTTATGTTAAGGAAATGAAGATCACTGAATGTGATACAAATGGACAATGTGACACAAATTCTCGAGATAATGTGTGTTTCTGATTATCCCTATTTCTTCTACATAACTAACAATTTTACGTCTTAAATGATTTGACATTCTTAAACTAATTTGTATGCTTATATGGTAGATTCTAGCAAAGGTGGAGTTCAACCCATCTGGGTTGCCGCAAGGATGGGTCAAAGAACTAGTTTACAGAAAAACAAAGGAAGGAAGAAGGAAAGACCCGGTAGATAAAAAATGAAAACTAAAAACCCTCCCTTTTCTGTTGAAATTTGTTTCAATCTTCTGATCATTATTAATTGTGCAGTACTATACAGATCCTGCTAGCCATTATGTCTTTCATACTCGGAGGGCTGCACTGCGCTTTCTTGACACTGGAAAAGTCACAAAACGTCAATTTGTTCAAAAGACAAGTGTTCGTGACTTGCACTCTTTTGAAAAATCAGCTGATCTGGTAATTGAGCTTCCAATATTATATATTATAGTAGTAATAGCAGTGCCTCTTCCTAGAGTTACTATTTTCATATATGGACTTACTTGTCTTAGCAGAATGTGCAATGTAGTCTTTTTATTGTCCATGCTTATGGTGCACAATCCGTGAAATTAAACGTATTCATAAACGTTACATGGGTACATGCATATGTGAGAAAACTATAGTATCTTTTAAAAAATATGCTTCAATATTCATCGGTTCATTTGCAAATAACAAGGTAAGGCAAATTTAGGTGAAAGGAAAACCTTTTCACAAAATTTGCAAGCACTTCTCTTTTAAATTCGTACGGATTGCAATATTTTGCTCCTCATTTCGTAGCAGTTTAAATGACCACTCGAGTCTCACCTTTTCTTTCTTTCGTGTATCATTCCTGTGGGATATTGATGTAGTCTTCACCTGTAAATATGCATGTGTCGTGTCCAAGTGATTATCCTCGTTTTTTTTTGGTAGTCCTCTATTATCTACTTTCACTCTCATCAAATTTATGTGTAAGTGCCTCATTGACATTGATGTGGAAAATGGTCATATATCAAACTTGTTCAGCCAAAAGGTATAGCATAGGTTTAGTTCATAATGGAAATAAGGAAAACACAGTGGATTGTACTATATTCGAACCTATGATATTCTTTCTATTTTTCCACACAGAAAAGCAAAAGTATATGATACATTGGAATTGAATAGGGGTTAAATGTCCCTTTTGTGGGCACGTAAACTACAACATAGTTTTCCAAATTCAGTTATAGGGTCATTTTAGCTATATAGGAAAAACACAGTTTCTTCAGACAGACGTGCCTAATTTGGTCAAACTTTAGATAACCTACATCAGACTAACTTGGCATTCAACAGTTTTGGTTTTCTCTACTAGTGTGTTAATTCTTTGATGGTGACTTTGAAGAGTTCACTAAGCTTACAACAACACCAGTGGCTACTGGGCTTGCATTTTTATTCTCGGACCCTACATGATATGATGCTTAAATTATAATGTGTTGGTTTAAAATACCGACACAATCAATTATATTTCTTACGCAATTTACAATTATGCATATTACAAATATACTACTATAATAAATTGAAAACGCATGAAAAATATTTGAATTGTTAGCTTACAAACAAACATATTGTATTTAACCTTGTTAAAATTTCCATTTTTGTCAATTACATAATTCTTTTCTAATATATTTGATAATATATATTGCATACTGAAAGGGAAATGGACGTCGCCTAGAGGGGGTGAATAGGCGTTTTAAAATTATTACGGTTTAGGCTTTAATAAATGCGGAATAAAACTTAACGTTTAATTTATCAAGCCAAAACCTATATCCACTAGTTTCACTAAGTGCACCAACAACCTATGCTAAGCAAGACTAGCAACAAGATGATAGCAAGATATAGTACTTCAAGCACGAAGGCTATCACAATGTAAATTTCATAGGTAAAGGGCTCGGTTGAGAGATAACCGATGGACGCGGAGACGATGATTTGTTTCCCGAAGTTCACTTCCAAAGAAGCTACGTCTCCATTGGAGAGGTGCGGGGGCGCAATGAACTTCGAACGCCACAAATGGCTCACCTCGAGGTGTGGTGGCTCAATTCTCACCCAACGCCACACAAGGCCTCATCAAGGATGCGAAGCCATGCAACTCACCGACGCCACAAAAGGCTCACCCTATTCTCCCGTGAGCTCGCCACAAAGGCCTACTCACGTTCCACTATGGGACACTTGAGGACGGTCACCGAACCCGTACAAGGCTTGGGGCAATCTCCACAACTTAATTGGAGGGCTCCCAAGAAATGCCACAAAGGCTCCACAATGCCACAAAAGGCCAACAAGCTTGGGGAACCTCCACAACTCAATTGGAGCCCCAAGAACACACCACAACTCCACACAACTGTCTAGGGTTCGAAGAACCCAAGAGAAACAAGCCTAAGGGCTTGAACTCGCTAAATCTCTGAGGAGGACTCAAACCTATGCACCAAATGCAAGAGGGAAGTCCTTCTCTCTCAAATTCCACCGAAGCTACAAAAGCTATTGGGGGAATAAGAGAGGAAGAACACAAGAGGAGAACACAAAACTCTCCAAGATCTAGATCCCAAGGATTCCTTCACAAAGAAGGGATTTTGCTTGGTGGGGCTTGTAGATCTAGATCTCCTCTCTCAAATCCCTCAAAAAGATGCAAGAATCATAGGAGGAGGAAGAGGAGAGGGCAAGCTCTTCAAGGTCAACAATAGAGGAGAGAGAAAGCCAAAAACCGAGAAGAACTAGTTCTAGGGCCGAAGGGGAAAGGGGAACTCCTTTTAAAGGGCTCCCCGATCTGCTCGTTACCCTCAGAATCGCGCACAACCGGTAGTACCGGTGGGTGGCCGGCACTACCGGTGGCACCCAGCCAATGGTCAGAAAACTGTGAGAGAAAGAACAAAAACGCGAGCCTGGTTGGTACTACCGCCGCTTTGCCGGAACTACCGGCGGCAAGAATGTCCTAGCGGTACTACCGCCTAAAATACCGACTGAAGTACCGTAAAATAGCACAAACCAGACAGAGAGAGTACATAACCGAAATCGGGTTTACCGGAAGTTGGGCCGGAATTAACACCAGTACTACCGGCGGCAAACTGCCCGAGCGGTACTTCCGGTGTCTGGCCGGTACTTCCGGTCAGAGAAACTTTAGAACCAGAAATGCCACAACTTTTGCATCCAACTCCAAACGAGATGAAACCAATTTTGTTGGAAATATTGGATATCACCAAGGGAGAAAATACCATAAATATATATGTGAGATTCCTCCCAAGGTGTGGAGCCGGAAAACCCGCAAGTTCAAAAACGCAATAAGATATGCATGGGAGATCCATTTTTGATGACTAGAGCTTGTTATGAAGATAACCACAAGCTCTAGATCCTCACATGGACAAGAACCAAACAACAACCAAGAAAGACAATGCTATGTATGCAAAGGTTTGAGCTCTCTCCGAAAGATACGAACGAGTCACCCACTCGAGAGCCCCTCTTGATAGTATGGCTATCTATCCTAAACCCGGTCTCCCAACACTACACGAGACCGGTAAAATAGAAACCCTATCAAGATCATACCTTTGCCTTGAGCATCCCACTTGAGCTTGATGTAGACGATCTTGTCACCTTCAAGATGGAACACCTTTCTTGATAGCTCTTGCTTGCTCTTACTTGAAGAATACTTGCGAATGGCTCCCCCATACTCCATGGGAAAACCACTTATTTGACCTTGTCTTCATCACTCCATGAACGCCGAGGATGGCAAGCTCCAAGTATGATATCTTCTAGAGATGGCGCACCGTGAGCTTGCACATCAAATCTTGATGATGATGTCTTGAAGAAAGCCATGAGGAACTCCATATTCTTCTTCTTCTTCAAGGCATACTTGATCTTCTTCTTCTTCTACTTGATTCCAATAGGCACAAAGCCCTTGGACGATGCTTCTTCTTTTTCATCCTTGAAACCAACACATGGTCCAAGCGATGCCAATGGGCAAACCTACAAGTGAAACTCAATTTGCACATTAGTCCATAGGGATTGTCATTAATTACCAAAACCACACATGGGGGCATACATGCCCTTTCACATACATTAACTGATTATTTTTGTAGCATGAGAGTTTGTTGAAGAGACTAACAAAAAAAGGAAGGATGCTAAAACACCTACAAGTTCACAAAAGCCTAGAGGATCAACACTAAGGGGGGAAAAGAAGTGTAATGGCCAAACATCATATAGCAGTAAGTTCCTCCTTATAGTTGATATGGTAGTACCTTTCTATCCATACATATGTTGCACATATTCTCTTCAATAGGTTCTTCCATCCTATTTAGTCTTAGTACTTTTCTCATTACAAAGAATAAACAGAATCACCTTATGTTGTTAGAACATATATTGCTACACAAGTCCATCAATAAAACAAACACCTCAGGCACACTAGTACACTTATTCTATTTAATCAGTTGTTTTATGTGTGACTGTGTTGCTCAAAAGTTGATCTTTTGTCTCCATCTATCTCATGGTGTCCATTAGTACATTAGTCTAATATGCATCCATTTTTCAAATATGAGCCTATTTAAGTTTCCCAAGGCCTTGGTATGTTGTTTTTCCTAAACTAATGTAAGTATAGTATCTTCATGTAAATTTTGTACGTACAACACTTCCTAACCAAATGTTGATGTTTCGATCCATTTGTCTCTATTAAATATGATTTTACTAGTACATGCCAGCATCCATATGCTTAGTTGAGCAGTAGCAAAACATGCATGTTTTCTCTAGAAAAAACTATTGGTTGAATCTTTAATCTTTCGATACCACATTAGCATCAATGTAATATTACCCTTTTTCTCACAAATAGGAGGAAGTAAAGATCAATAAGATTCATTTTGGACAATTATAAAGTGTCCAACTCTGTGATTGGCATAGCTGATCTTAAGATCATATTTGCATGCCCTTCCTAATAACTTATTATTTTGCTGGTATAGCTAAGGAGACCGATATGGACAACTCTACAGACTCGATGAGGAACAAAAGCATGAAGACTAAAATGGGACAACCAAGCTCCCCTGAGACTATCAAGCGTCCAAGAGGGAGACCACCCAAAGTGGCAAAAGCAAATGGATGGAGCATCAAGAAGGCTAGGACCAAAAGGGAAATCAAACAATATACTGGCTAATTAAGCAAGGAGTAACAGGACATGAAGTGAGGCCACAACCTATAAAAATCACCGGTTTTCATGGCAAATAATATTTAGCTAGCATTTTGTTCAATTTTGTTTGTTCAGCTTTTATTAAATTTCCGACTTGTTCCCTCGTATCGGTTGGGTTCGGCGATGCTTGAAACTAAGGCAGTTGTGGCAATCGTTAGGTCCTAACACATGAGATCCTCGAGAGTCCTCAGACTCCTCATACACATTGAATAAAATGCCACAATTCTAAATTAGTGGATTGGCACATGTTCCGAAGAAGATCAGATGATCATCGATTTATATAAATTAATCTTCATTTGTTGTTAAGTTTTATATAAATTCTTTTTGTTACGTAAGAAACTTCCACTTGACGAGGCTGGTGGTTATTGCGGCTCATTAATTCCTTATGGCTAGGGTTTTTTTCAGTGCCAAAGTGTGGACTGGATGTTGGTGATCTTCTTCTTCTCCTATGGTGACCAAGGATTTGGGTATTTAGTAGTTGCAGCGAGGATGGTTTGGAGCTATTGAACCATTTATTTTCTACTTATTTTTATTACGTGTATGCGTACCATCTTTCTATTGCTACCGTTATAAATACAAGTAATGTATACCTACGGTTGCACATATTATAAAACAAATCCACTCTGATATGGGCACCCGACATCTAGTCCTTCTGTTCATGTACCTTTAGTTAGTCACACGATGATAAAAACATGACTGTATGATCATAACTTATTATTCGCTCCATGGAGAAACCACGGAAAATTCTAATGAGAAGCATGGTACCCTTCTCCATCTCTCCTTGCACCAGCCAGAGCTACGAAATGAGAGGAAGGGTCGGAGGGGAGTACAAGGATGCACCTATTGTCGATCTTGTGTAGATGTGAAAGAGATCGTAGATGTGAAAGATATCGTAGATGTGAAAGAGATCGTGAATTCTTCTTACTCCCTAACAACACCTACCGAAGGCATACCGGTACTAGATATATAAACTGAGTGCAGCATAGACATATCGTATACACACTGATAGCACCTACCGAAGACTGAATCTAGGAATCGTCTAACCATCGACAATGAGTAGGTCATCTACCACTAAAGGACACGATCCACCTAAAAATATACAACCCATCAAACATGTACCAGGTTCGTCCTTGGTTATATATGCAAGTGGGATCCCACCAAAATCTCTCTTATAGCTAAATTTTAAACTAAAAATCACAAAATAAACTATAAGTGAGATTTTAGTGGGATCTCGTTTCAAACCTTATCCTCGGTGGACGCAAGGTACAGTCGCCTCCACTATTTGGCTATGCTTAGTCTTTGAAGAGCCCTATTTTGTTCATCAACCTGTCACGACAGGAAATTACAAGAGGCTGGGTGCTAAGCGAAGCACCAATGGCGCCTTGCATTTAAGCCTCATTTCTCCATGAGCCAGCCAGCGTTCCTCTTCTTAAGATTTTCATACTTAGTGTTCACCGAATCAAATTTGATGTCGGTGTCCTTTAACATATCCTGGCTCTTCTCAAATGCGGTCTTCAGCCGATCCTTTTCCTCAGTAAAGGCCTGATCAACTTTTTCTAACTCAGCTTTCTGGAGGCTTTTGAATTTTTCAATCCTAGCGTTAAGTCGAGTGGTCTCATCATCCTTTTTCCGGAGCTGAGCAATCTCATCGTATTTCTCCTTTAGCCGGGCTTGATGTTGCCCTACTTGTTCGAGAAAATGAAGCATCATGTCAGGCAGAGGCATGCTATCTTGAAGAGACACTGCAATAAAATTTTTGACCCGGTGGAGCCAAGGTATAATTACCTGCCGAGTCAAAATGAAAAAGGACAAAGGATGAGGAGCCAAGGAAAGTTACCCTTCATCTCGGCAAGCTTCTTCCTCAACACCTTGTTCTTAGCTTCCACATCGGCTACAAAATCCGAGTCAAAAGTTAATTCGGCAAGCTCAAGATGAAGAGAAGCAAAAAGTGGGAAAGTATGAAAGAGAGAACGTTACCTTTCTTCTTCGCCTCAGGCAGCAGGGCCTTATGCTTTGCGCTAAGCTCTTTGTGGGAGTTCAAAAGCCATTGAAACTCAATGGTCGGGTGGTTAGTGGTGATCTGAAAAAGAAAGTGTTAGATCATGTATCATAAGGAATATTTGAAGTTACTCAAGACCTGGGCCAAGTGGAACTTAACCCGGCTCTAGTGAGTGAATATTTGAAGTTAATCAGATCTATGTCAAGCGAAACTTAACCCGGCCCTAGGTGAGTTAATATTTGAAGTTAGTCAGATCCGGGCCAAGTGGAACTTAACCCGGCTCTAGGTGAATGAATATTTGAAATTAGTTAGATCCGGGCCAAGTGGAACCTAACCCGACTCTAGGTGAATGAATATTCGAAGTTACCCAAGACTCGGGCCAAGTGGAACTTAACCCGGCTCTAGGTGAGTGAATATTTGAAGTTAGTGAGACTCGGGTCAAGTGGAACTTAACCCAACTCTAGGTGATTGGAGGTTCGAAACTACTAAAGAATTTAACGCATTTAAAGTACTTTGGATTTGAGCATTCGACCGAGTAACGCATTACTCCCCCGGAGGCTCGGGGACTGAAGGATATAAGTACAAGTACTTGCGGATATGTAAGGGGATGTATGAGATATTTACCTCCGTCATCTTGCTGGCATAACCAATAGATTTGGCAGATGTGTTCATCTGGGCGCCAATCTCGGTGGGACCGAACTTTGACGGATTAACAGAGCTCACATCGACATACTCAGCATTATTCTAGTTATAATTGTACTCAGTAAGCAAGCCATTGCTCTCCCCGCTGAGAGTCCGAGTCACGACCAAGCCCTTGTCGTGAGCAACTTTCTGGGCAGTTTGAGATGCGGTCGGACTGGTATACAGGGCAAGTTATTTATCAGCAGCAGAACCGGAAGCAGTGCTACCTTATTGCATCATGGATGCAAAAGTGCGCTGCCCAGAATCGGCCGTTGATCCTTTGGGCGGGATCTTGATCGCCTCGGAAGCCTTCTGGCTCTTGGTAACCTTGGAAACCTTCTTGGCCTTGGCGGTTGACTTGGACTGTTGCAGCGGAGCTAAAGGTTGCGCTTTGGCTGAAGAAGTTGGCGCGGCAGATTTGGCCTTCGGGCTGGGCCGAGTTTGGTATTCTCGCCGAGTCGGGGCAGACTCGGATGAAGCAGGGGGTACTGGCGCAGAGGAACTGGGAGCTGGAGCTGGAGATGGCTGAGGTTGAACTTCGGTCGGTGCCAGAGTCACTGGCACCTCGGTAGGAGATTTCTCGGTGCCAATGTTGCTGGCACCACCATCAACTTGTTGCTGAGCAGAAAAGGAACTGGGCTGATCCATCATTGCCACATCCTTGGAGGCTCCACCTCCCTCCGTGTTGATGTTGCCCTCCTCTTGCCGAGGTGGGCTGAGATTCGGTGCAGCCGTGGAGCTTTCCTGGATGGGGCTCAGGGTAGGAGCTTCATCGCGACAAGGAGAAGGTGGATCGCCTCGGATAGGTGAAGGCTATACTCGAGCCGCTCTAGGAGATGTCCTTGGGGGCCCTGCCGAGTCAAACAAAAAACAAATATCAAGTTAGAACAGAAAGAGAGGAACAAGAAATACATGTTAAGGGGAGAAGCTACTTGAAGAACAAGGAAGAAAGCAAAACTTACTCGAATGTAGTAGGTGGTTCCTTGGGCTTCAGGGATATCCGAACGGTGGCCTTAGTAGAGGGCTTGCTGGCAGCCTTGTTGCTAGATTTATTTAGTCGTTTTCCAGTCCTGGGCGGCTCAGACAGAGGAGCCGAGGTAGCAGCTCGTTTCTTCGTCGGGGCGGGTGCTGGCTCGCCCATGGCAAGAGGACGATCGGTATGGACTTGATCAGCCGGGTTAGCCAGGGTTGGATCAGCCGGAAAAGCATATGAGATAGGCACAGGATTATATACCTCCAAGATTTCAATATCATCATCTTCATCGTCATCCGGCCAATCCCTTAAGATAGAAGCCTTATCGGAAGGTCAGCGGGATGCAGGGTCCAGAACAGGCAAGAAGTCCTCGGAGTCTGGCTCCTCCATATTCGAGGTATCGTGGTCCTTCCCCCACTTGAGGGACGGGTCCGCGCCATCCTCAATGGCTTGCTGAAGAAATGTCTGAAAGGAACATGATGAAAAGATCATATAAATGACACTAACCGACATAAGATGTAACTCAGAAAAGGGGTCACGTGAGAGATATACCGCGGGAGCTGGCTTATCTCAGTTGAAGTGCTCGAACCCCCACTCCCACTCTTCGGTCATTGAGGTATTGAAGATAGCCTTAACCTGGTGGAAATTCTGAGCATCGGAGAGCTCATATGACAAGGTTCGGTTGTGGTCGAGGTGCCCGCTCATGTGGCAAAGCTTGTGGGTGCGCTGCTGCAGCGGGGAGACTCAGCTCCAGATGAAGGTGATCATAATGTCCTTGCCGCACATCCCCAACAACTTCAGTTTGATGATGCGCTTCTCCACCAAATCTACCAAGGTGCTTGCTTTTAATCTATTGGGGATCTGGCTCCACTGAGTTCTATCAGGGATGCTAATAGAGAAAGGGGCAGCCGGATCTTGTCCTGAGGTAGTGTTCTTCACATAGAAGAACATCTTGGCCCATCCTTTGCATGACTCCAAGCCGGCAACTCGGGGAAACTCGGATTCTTTCTGAGGTGAGATGGAAGCCACCCCACATTGGGTCAAAGATTTGTCGGCAGGGTGGAGGTCCTTGTTCGGAATAACATTGGCTCGGAAGCCAAAGAACTTGAACTAGATTTCTAGGGAGGGCCATAGGCCGAGGTACCCCTCAACCTCGGAAACAAAGGCGGAAATAGAGGTGACGGCATTAGTCGGAAGGTGATGGGGTTGAAGACAGAAAATGGTGAGGAATACACGGAAGAAGTCGCTAATGGGGAGGCCAAACCCGCGCTGGAAATTGGAGAGGAAAACTATGAACTCACCCGGCTCGGGAGAAGGGGCGAGTTCATCACCGGCGAGGCGGCAGCGGACTCTAGCGGCGATGCAGTGGGTCTGGACGAGCCAATCAAGATCGTCTTGGCTCACCGAAGAACCGGCCTAGGCGCCACGCTCGTGGGAGGCACCGTCTTCTTCGTGTTCCTCGACGGCGGCCATCTCGTGAGACATCTCCAGACCCCCTTCCTCGCAGAAGTAATATGAGGTGGGGGAGAGAGAGGCCTTGACTGGCGTGGCCTCGTAGCGATGGAGCAGTGGCGGAGCACGGAAGAGGCGACGCTAGTGCTAAGGAGGAGCAGCGGTGGTGGTGGCACTGCGAGCAGCAAGAAGAAGCAGAGGCAGAGAGAACAAATGGGGGAAATGGCTAAGGACACCCCCGCTCCTCTATTTAACCACACCCCTAATGGGGGTAGTGGGATCATGGTGCGCAGCGGGCCACACGTTGTGGCCGTATATTCGTCGAGTTAGCCAATCAGCAACAAGCCACAGAGAGGGCCACACAGCGCAGCAGATCGTATGACACAATGTGGCATTGCAGTTATCGAAGAGGCGCCACAATGTGATGTTTGCGTAGTAACTCCTAACAACATGCACCGTACCTGGCGTAGGCCCTTAAAATGAGGCAAAGCAATCATTACCCTCCATGTAGGACGTGGGGAAGTCTACACGAGAAGGAAGGAATCTAAGTGGGTAACCTAGATATGAGAATATAAACCATCCAACGAGGAGTAATTCGGAATGAGCCAAGGGAGATCAAAGAAAGCAACAAGTCTACAGGGAAAGAGCCGAGTAAGGTTCGGATCATGCCGACATAAGAATACCTCGGCAAGAAGAACAAAGAATTTAGTAGGTTGAACCTGCTGTGGCCTTATCAGCTGAAGTTGCTAAGACCGCACCAGCTTCGGGGACTAATGTTGGGGGGATAACCCCAGGTAGGGTCAAGCCAGGGTATAATGGCAATGTTAGCCGAGGTATGGCAAGGTCAAAGCAAGAGCTGACCAAGTTACCTCAAGGAAAGCCAAGTTACGGTTAACCCGGCTCGAACGATGTTCACCCAAAGTTATGTCGAACGACATAGAGTGTATGTCGGCATCATCTATGTTACTTGTATGCAGGTACCCCAGAGCCGAGTTAACTAGGTAGGAGCCGGGTTACCACTTGGCTTACAAGGGAAGGAAAGTATCTCCATGGTCAGCGCCTTTCTATCTCCATTGTAGCGTGAGCGCAGAGGACAGAGGGGAGGACCAGCGAGTGCGGGCCAACAAAGGTGACATCGCCAGACCGTTCTTGGTCGGGTGACGCCGCGCCGTAGAGGGGCTCAGAGAGGCTTACGCCATGAGTCCTGAGCAGCTTACAAAGGGAAAAAGAGGTGCACCGCTTTGCTATTTTGGGAGAGGCATATTCGGAGAATATGCCCTCCACGTATGCCCTAGCTTCTAACCTGGCCTCCCCTATATAAGGAGCACCAGGATCTCCATAGAGAGGGTCGGCCATTTTACTAAGGGAAAACCCTAGAGAGTGGCGTGGGTAGTAGAGAGGTTCTTCTTCCTCCTCCCCACGAACATCTCAAGGAGCATACGTAAACACCATTGATTGAGAGAATACAAACATCTGTGTGTGGAATAACCACACCATCCCTCCCTGGATACCTCTAGCGCACTTTGGCCCCATCTTTAGCCTACCCATGGCATCTGCCATGCCACCACCACGACATCGGTGTTCCGGGAACCAGAGCTGGGCCCACCTTTGTGTGTGCGGTATGCGTTAGGTCGGTCTCAAGCGCCTGACCCCTATACATGGTGCGCATGTGGGCGAACGCCCAACCGCCATCATCCGATCGCATGCTTGTGCTAGCCAAGGCGCCGAGCTGCCCAATGATAGCTGTGAGATTCAACACATTTTATATGGATTTTATTGATGGTTTTCTCCCGGATTTGATAGTTTTATAGCTTTACCTAGCACTCATACTTTGGTAGCAAAGAAAACTTGGTTTTTAATGTGTGTTTCAGGTTCTAAATATCAACAAAACGTTTTAACTAGAGAAACACAATATTCTGGAGAAAACAAGCAAGTCTCTCTTTGGAAGCACTCGAGGGGAGCATATAGAAGCTTTAACGAGCAATTATACGGTGGGAATATTTTTCCGACCATATAGTTCCCGCCGTATAGCTGTTGCCGCCTCTGTCTTGTCAAAAGGAACAACTTTCGTGAAGGGACCATAGGCAAAAACACAACACAGCAGCCGCCATCACATCCAGAAGGGAGAAAGAAGAGATCCGGATAAGAAGGGGAAGACGTTCTTCATCTCTCTCCACGATCTTCGACCTCCTAGCCAATACACCCCCATAGCCACTACTTGTACTTGAGAGAGAGTGGGCTCTTCACCTTGCAAGCCTAGGGTTTGAGATTGTTTCTTCCCATCTTGAATTGTGTTGGATATTTTTCTATTCTTATTATGGATATCCATGGTAATATAAAGAAGAATTCCCTTTATTTCATTATATTGATGATCCGTTCTTCTCTCATGTGCGAGTAATTCCCTTGGGCATGGGAGATGTAGGGGATTGGTGAGATGTGATGTGCCATCATATATTTTCCATTAGTTTGTGATTGATTCTAATTATTATATTATGTGTGCTTGACTATATGTGGGATGCCTAATGGTTGTTGTCCAATTAAGGTCCCAAACAACATGATGCTTTGTTCTACATAGATAGGATCTTGTTTTCTAGCAGACCGGCGACCCCCGGGTGACACGGGGATATCAATGGAAAACTAGTAGACTCGAGGATAATGAGGAACCACTGTGCTTATTTCATTAGTTCGATCCAAGGAGCTTAATCACTAAGCAACTTGAAGGGTCTTAATCGTCTAGTGTCACATCATGGTTTTGGTAACAGACTAGTAGGATTATTGAAGTTGGGATGAAATCTACCAAGAGGAGTTCCGGCTAATTATGGGTTACTCGCCTACACATATACTTATAAGATTATAATCGTTACATTTATCATTCGTCCACCTGGCATAGTCACTATCACCATGAACTGAATCTCCCCGCGCCTTATTTTGCCATCTGCAGAAAACAACGAACAACCAAGTCGTTCTTTACTTTCATGCTTTATATTTCTGAAGTTTACATTTAGTTTTATTTTAAATACATCTCATTTAATCAAAACCCCATCTTTATTTCAACACTTGCAGTCAATTCACTCGAAGATCTGTGACAACTTCGGGTGTGACAGAGACTTCACCCATAAACACTTACCTTTGGTCTCCATGTGGGATCGATATCTATACTTCGAAACTAGCTACAAACAATCTGTGCACTTGTAGACATCAAGCTATTTTCTGGCACCATCGCCGGGGAGCTAAGTGCTAAGTGTTTGTCATTTGACATTTCAGGTGTTGCTACTACAAAATGTTCTCCCTAGGAGACAAAGGATCTACACGCTCTGGTAGGACCTATCTACCGGATTATATTGAGTGCGTGCCTGCTCAAAGGCGTGAAGAAATTATTGAAAAACTTTTAAGATCAAATAAAGTTGAAGTTGAAAACCTGAGTGATATTATGGAAATCATGTCTATTTACAGGACAACTCCCATGAAACTTGAGAAAACTCTCAGAGAATACAGTGCTCCAAGTTCTGAATTTCTTAAACAACCAATATAATTCCCTAATCCTGGAGTTAGAGAATATCGATTTGATGGTGGAATTATCAAAATTTTGCAGGAAAAAGCTTTCAGTGGAAGGGAAGATGAAGATCCAGGAAGACATATTAGAGAGTTTGACAATGTGATAACATCGCTTAGACCAAAAGGTTTGCCAAGAGACTTATCTCGTCTAAAATTATTTCGTTGGTCTCTTAAAGGTAAATCTCTAGACTGGTTATATTCTCTCCCTCGCCATTACATTAAATGTTGGGAAAACTGCATTGTTAAATTCATAAACAGGTTCAATCCTTTTAAAAAGGTAACTGAACTAAGAAAGAATATAGGCAACTTTAGTAAAAATGTGGGAGAAAACTACCCAAAAGCCTGGGATAGATTCTTTGGAATGATCAATAGCATTCACAATCATGGCTATTCTGAATCGACTATTTGTCATTTATTTTACCATGGTCTTAATACTCAATGTAGAGAGTTGCTTGACTTCTCAGCAGGAGGATCGATAAATACTTTAACTGTTAAAGAATGTTTGAATTAATTTCTACTAGGGCTAAGAATGATTCTTTATATAATCCTGATTTTGGCACTAAGCTAGAAAAAGGGATACTACAGATAACTCCCGATCTTATGCCTGAAGTACGCAAATCGATGAAAGAAAAAGGTATACCTTCTGAACTTTTTAAGGAAAAAAAGTAGATTTGTTACAAGTTTTAACTGAAGAAGATGAAACTAGAATTTTTTCAAGAATTAAAACATCGAGAAGCAAACTCTCATAATAACTTGCATAAGCACTTTCAAAAACACAAAAAGATTTTGGCGGAACTCATGGAAAATTATGATGAGATTGGCCAAGAAATAAATTTATTTCACAAGTATCTTAGTATGATTGAAACCCAGTATGAACAAATATCATCTGGTTATCAAATTTTTCTATGAGATGATAAAGATATTCCTGCTTCTACTAATGTTGTCACAAGAAGAGGTGCAGTTGTTACAAGACCATTAGGACCACCAGAATATGAAGCTGAAAAAGAGAGTAAGGAAAAATCCTTACTTGAAGCAGGCCAAGAAGGTGATACATTGGTGGATCCTCAAGATGAAACTGAAACACAAGATCAGACCAAGGAGGACCAAAATGATGCACAAGATGACCACTATGACTCTGATGCAGAGACGGTTGATCCAAGAGAAGAGAAGAAGATAAGCAAGGAAGATGAAGTTGTTGTAGTAGTAGAAAAGAATAAAAGCAATAATCAACAATAAAAAAAGCAACAAAAGAACTTGACCCCCCACAAAAGGTAAAAGACAAGAATAAGTCAGGTGAGAAAAAGCTTCCTTATCCAGATCAAAAAAAAGAAAGCACCAGATCAGGTAATTTATAACTCTTTTACAAAAGCACTTAGTGACCTTTGTCTGGAAATTCCGTTTGCGGATGCAATCAAAGTTCCTACCTATTCTAAATTCCTCTGTGATATTCTTAGTAGAAAGAAAGAAATAACTGAAACTGTTGCCATGGTAACTAGTTATCTTGCTAATGGGAAGCTGTTGTCTAAGTATGGAGATCCCGAAATACCAACTATTTCATGCTCAATAGGTAAAACTGATATTCACAATGCTTTGTGTGATCTAGGTGCAGGAGTTAGTGTAATGCCATACTCCCTGTATAAAAGGTTAGGATTAGGGGAGTATTCTCCTACTACTATCACTTTACAGATGGTTGACAAATCCACCAAACAACCCATTGGTATGATTGAGGATGTTCTACTTAGAATAGATGAGCATGTTATTCCCACTGATTTTATTATTATTGAAATGCCAGAAGATGAAAAATTATCCATAATACTTGGAAGACCTTTCCTTAATACTACAGGGGCATCAGTTGATTGTGTTGAAGGAAAGATAATCTTTAATGTTTATGATGCTGAAATCATCCGGTATTTTCCAAAGAAGTTAGATGCAGAGAAAGATATATTCCACCGACAAAACAAGTTTATGTGGTAAGTGCCTTTGATAAGGGGCAACCCAAGGTAAGAATTCGAGAACAGAGAAGAGGTTGAGTTACTCAACCATTCTTAATAAAATGCTTAATGGGAGTTAACCCATCTCATAAATAAAATTAACTAAGAATAAAAAGTTCATCGTATTCCTACAACTTTTTCACAAACATTCTTGCGGAAGTGCGCTCGTGAAGATGCAGCTATCAAAAAGTAGTAGAAACATCGATTGAATGAGTATAGAATAAGAATAGAAATAAAAGTTTGAGTTTTTCATCTACAGAATCTAAAAAAATCTCTAAATATACTAATGTTGGTCGACAGTTTCTACTATCAATTTCTGTGAAAAATATGGTATTTCGCTAAGTTTTGGGATAAGAAGGTATTCTCGAAGAAATAAAAAAATTATGATGACTGCTGATGGTTTAACGACCAACTATACGGTGGAAATAAAAATTCCGGCCGTATAGTTCTGGCTGTATAGATATCTTTGTCATCACCAAATTTTCTTCAAAGACACAAAGAATTTAACGACCAACTATACGGCGGGAATAAAAATTCCGGCCGTATAGTTCCGGTCCTATAGATATCGATGCCTTCGTACAAAATTTTCTGCAAAGTACTGAGAGTTTAACGACCAACTATTCGGCGGGAATAAAAATTCCGACCGTATAGCTCCGGTCGTATAGATATCGATGCCTCTCTTAGAAATTTATCCCAAAGGTACTGAGAGTTTAACGACTAACTATACGGCAGGAATAAAAATTCTGGCTGTATAGTTCCGATCGTATAGATATTGATGCTTGTTTTAGAAATTTATCTCGAGGGACAGACAGTTTAACGACCAACTATATGGCGAGATCATTACGATCCGGCCATATAGTTGCTTCCGTATAGTTGTTTTCCACGTAAATAAACCCTAGTTGGCGGCACCGCTACAACTATACGGGCGGAGCAACATCACCCACCCGTATAGTTTCGGCCGTATAGTTTGGTGCGACCACAAACTTGCACCAGGGCGGCTGGGTCTTTCACCCCCTCCTCATTATTTCTCTCATATTCTCTCTCCAAACCTCTCAAAATCCACCTAGAACTCTTGATTCTTCACGGATTTTGTTTGTTTGAGTGGGGGAATCAATAGATCGGTATGTTTCTCTCCCTATCCATGCTTTATTTTCATATTTCCATGGTTGAAACTCTCACATTTATCTAGTGGATGAACTCAAGCTTATTTTATTTTTCCTATTGATTTCTCACGTTAGGATTGAATTTTTCCATGCAGGATCGTTCATATATCATGTAGAAACTATATGCCTAAGGTTTTATGGTGAAATTTTTCAGTGCATCATGATAAACAAAATCGGTAACATCTTCGCAAGAGCAAGCACCAACGTGGTGAGGGCTTGGGGTCCCAAGCCGAGCGCAACCCCAAGTTGGCCATGGTCTCATCGAGGAGGATCATGCCCACACGTTGGGCCAACCATAGCTTTCTCACCGCGGCAGGGTTGAAGGCAGACTTCGACCTCATGTGTAACAAGTCCGGTCTAACGGTGCTTGGCTTCGCAAGCCACGACACCTACACCGAGCTTACCTACGAGTTCCTTGCCTCCTTCTACAATGACCATAGAGAGAAAGGTAATATGTGCACGGTAAGCTTCACCATGACCCAACAACACTCTGAGATAAATTTTGAGCAATTTTTCAATGCTTTTAGTTTCCCTCATGCTAGGGAACCTACTGTTACTAACCTCTATAGAGTCATAAGAGGAGAAACTTCGGAGGTTATTTCTATTCATGGTGGCACCAACTTCTACCAGAAGAAGATGTCCACCATTCAGAACCCAACCATTTGTTACTACGCCTTGTTCCTCGCCAACACTCTACTGGGAAGAGGTGACACCGGTTCCATGGCCAATGCGGACATGGCAATGATCACCAAGGCCATTTTCCCTACTATACTACAAATCCCCAATCCTGCAGCTCTACTCATCCAGCACTTTCGCCACCAAAGCAACAAGACCAAAGGTGATATTTGATAGGTGGATTGGTAATCCACCTTGCCCATGCATTAAATATTACACTACCTGTTATGTAATCTATTGAAGGTTCCAAGCTTATGGACGTCAAGTATTTAACTGCTTGTGGCTTCCTTGGTGTTTACCAAGCTAACCGGAAGCTCCGAGCCTATCATTTTAGTTATCTTGAAAATAAACAGGGTGAGCAGGTTCAGTTGCCCTATCCCCAAGCCTTCTCGATTGTGGAGAAGATCACTTGGATCCACACCAAGGACCAAGTGATGGAGATCATGGCTGAACTGCAGCCTGATGAAGAGGAAGATGAAGAAGGAGGGAAGAAGGATGAGGATGAGCAGGAGCATGAGGACGAGCAGGGACACAACCCTGCTTGGGAGGGACAGCACCAGCAGGGGGAGCTTGGGTCCCTTGGCCCAACTAGCCACAACAGGGGTACAACTATGTCCCCTATCAAGAGTTCTAGCAGCTCAACCAACGTGTTGGGGAGATCGACCACACTCTTCAAGGAGTGAATGAAGATGTGAGTGCTTTGACTCACAACTTCAGTCACTTCATGACCCACTTCCCTGACTACTACCAGCAGTATCCGTACCAGCCGCCGAATGACGGCAAAAACTGAGCCTGGCAATAGCCTAAGCTTGGGGGAGGTTTGAAAACCTCCAAACTTTGCATTCATATTTTTATTTCTTCTTTTGATTTATTTTATTTCTTCAAATTTGCATGTTTATTTTCAGTTTTGCATTCCTAAACCAAAAATACAAAAAAATTACTTGTAACTTTATTTGCAAGTTCGTTTCTTTGTTTCTCTCATAGATTGCTCAATTTTAGGTGACTTGGCAATATGGAAATACAGAGGGCGTTCAACTCAAATACGAGAACGAAGCAAGCAAGAGGACGTATCACATTACTTTCATCACCCTTTCTACAACCTTAAATTGATCCTACAATTATTTACTCTCTTGCACTGGAGTCACTCCCTGCTTAGCTTGTTATCCTATAAATTCTATTCCTTTTCTAGTGTCTTCTTTTTAGCCTTGAAACAATGAGGAATGAACTTGGTTAAAAATACTTCTTACATTTTTACAACAAGAAAAAGCATCTGAAAGATAACTTGAGTCCATGTTTAGCCCAAAGAATTTGATTTTAGAACTACTCCATCCCATTTGAGCTTAATATAAATAGACTCGATAGTACCCTTGATTGAAATTGTTTGATAAAATGGATGCTTCGAAGTAGTAGAGATTATGCCACTACTTTTCTCTAATAATTACTGTAAGATATTGCTTTACGCGTGTCATTACAACACTGTCGTTCTCCATGGGGAACTATTAACTCCACTGGCCAATGAGCGATCTAAATGTGGGAAAACACTTGATTTTGGCTATTGAGTTATGTAAACGTATGTAGCAGCAATGTTATGACAGGTAAAAATTTTAGTCTCCTCATGGTTTCACGTTCCAAGTGAAGTTGTAGTACTCCTCTGACCCATTTATTGGTTAACAATCATTTATTGGCATGGTCACGAGTGCACAACACAGTCCCAATTAACATGTTAAAAATAGTGGCATGATTTCTCTATGAAAGAGCTGAATTTTTTGAAAGGCAAAAGAAAGATGAGTTGTTCTTGTTAAATTTTTTGGTGCCAACTTGAGTACTCTTAATTGATTAAACAAACAAGAACAAAAAGTTTTCATCTCTCAACAAAGAGAGACCCCAAAAGAATTTGTCTCACTTTCCTAGCTAAACTTTTGACACTTGCTTGGGCATATAATTTATTTGCTAATAAGATATACGTGGTTAGGAACTGGACTCAGTTCAATCTTGTGAATACTTGTATGATCATAATTAAGATTGCAAGGATTGTGAAGAAAATAATTGGACACCAATTCAAACTTGTGAGTTCCTTTATTTTCAGTCTCGAATCTCCGCTATTCTTCCTTATTTCCTTATCACTCGAGGGCGAGCAACATCTAATCTTGGGGGAGTTGATAGCTGTGAGATTCAACACATTTTTGATGGATTTTATTCATGGTTTTCTCCCGCATTTGATTGTTTTCTATCTTTACCTAATGCTAATACTTCGGTAGCAAAGAAAACTTGGTTTTTAATGTGTGTTTCGGGTTCTGAATATCAATAGAAGGTTTTAACTAGGGAAACACAATATTCTGGAGAAAACAAGCAAGTCTCTCTTTGGAAGCACCCGAGGGGAGCATACAGAAGCTTTAACGAGCAACTATACGGCGGGAATATTTTTTCGGCCGTATAGTTCTCGCCGTATAGCTGCCACCACCTCTGTCTTGTCAAAAGGGACAACTTCCATGAAGGTACCATAGGCAAAAACACAACACAACACAACAGCCGCCATCACTTCCAGAAGAGAGAAACAAGAGATCTAGAGAAGAAGGGGGGACATTCTTCATCTCTCTCTGCGATCTTCGGACTCCTAGCCAATACACCCCCATAGCCACTAATTGTACTTGAGAGAGAGAGAGAGGGCTCTTGACCTTGCAATACTAGGGTTTGAGATTGTTTCTTACCATCTTCAATTGTGTTGGATATTTTTCTATTCTTGTTGTGGATCTCCACGGCAATATAAAGACGAATTACCTTTATTTGATTATATCGATGATCCGTTCTTCTCTCATGTGCGAGTAATTCCCTTAGGTATGGGAGATGTAGGGGATTGGTGAGATGTGATGTGCTATCATATATTTTCCATTAGTTTGTGATTGATTCTAATTATTATATTATGTGTGCTTGACTATCTGTGGGATGCCTAATGGTTGTTGTCCAATTAAGGGCCCAGACAACATGATGCTTTGTTCTACATAGATAGGATCTTGTTCGCTAGCAGACCGACAACCCCTGGGTGACACGGGGATATCAATGGAAAACTAGTAGACTCGAGGATAATGAGGAACCACTGTGCGTATTTCATTAGTTCGATCCAAGGAGCTTAATCTCTAAGCAACCTGAAGGGTCTTAATCGTCTAGTGTCTGACCATGGTTTTGGTAACAGACTAGTAGGATTATTGAAGTTGGGATGAAATCTACCAAGAGGAGTTCCGGCTAATTATGGGTTACTCGCCTACACATATACTTATAAGATTATAATCGTTACATTTATCATTCGTCCACCTGGCACAGTCACTATCACCATGAACTGAATCTCCCTGCGCCTTATTTTTCCATCTGCAGAAAACAACGAACAACCAAGTCGTTCTTTACTTTCATGCTTTATATTTCTGAAGTTTACATTTAGTTTTATTTTAAATACATCTCATTTAATCAAAACCCCATCTTTATTTCAACACTTGCAGTCAATTCACTCGAAGACCTGTGACAACTTCGGGTGTGACAGAGACTTCACCCATAAACACTTACCTTTGGTCTCCCTATGGGATCGATATCTATACTTCAAAACTAGATACAAACGATCTGTGCACTTGCAGACATCACCCGATGCCGTGGGAGGTGTAGTATGCGGACCTAAGGTCGATCCTATGTGTGCCATCTCAGTATCTTGTCGGTGCTAGACCATATAGGCAGATGCATTTCTACATTTGTATCGAGAAGACCGACATGGAGTTGTAGTACTTATGTTTTCGCTAAGGGTTAGAATTAAGCGATGCTTCTTAGGTGTGGAGAGCATACGTGTTGTGAAAATGAATCCCAGTTGTAGTTTTTTAGTACTCCTTAATAATTTGACGTGTTTACTTATCCAATAGTTAAGTAATAGGTCCCATAAGCTTGTTGTTGTCACATTGGAAAGTCCGCTTGCTCTGGATAGACTGGCAATACCACATGCTCCATCCTATCAGTGTCACGTGTTCCATGGGCCCACCTGTCCGCACTTCTCTTCCATCCTGCCACTACCATCTGATGGTTGTAATCTTATTTTGGTTGTATGTTTACATGTAATCTACGTGGATCCTGCAACATACAAATGGCATAGACACAATTTCTAAAGTGGAAGCACTTACACGCTGTATTGCACATATTTCTCAATATAGCTCGCCAAACCATTACAATAATTGCACTCGCACTAAACACAACCAAAATTGCAACCAGCCTAAACAACATCTAAACCCATATCACAGCACTATTGTCGGAGTCCACCTCGATTGGTGACACCGTCGTGCCCTTTCCAGCGACATCCATCCCGCCTATGGCTTGCCCTTCACCAAGGAGGCAACAACGGCATTCTACATTGCTTCATCCCCGTCGTCCTCCACATCAGATTCGACAATGACAAAGGGGACGGGGGTGGCATGGACCGATCCCCGTCGCGCCTGGCAGCTCCTGCTCGAGATCGATGATGCAGCAGTCCTTCTACAGATAGGAGAGGCCGAGATTGGAGACATAGCATAGTAGTTCGGCTCAATAAACCATGGCCATTTGATACTGCGATGGTAGGATCTTGGGGTGGATTCACCGCGGCGAGCCCGACCACGAGCGGTGGAGCGGATTGATCTGTCGGCGCGAGCCATGACAACTTCCGAGGGAGTTAGAGTGTGGGCCAGGCATTTCTGGTTCCTAAGCAAGGCCTCCCAGCAATATGTATGTGGGTAAGGTGCCAAAAACATTCATCCAATGCGCGCGAGAGGGCCTTTGAACCATGAAGGCGCGAGGTTTGGTTGACAAGTCCGCACGCTAGGTCCCCCACCTGTTAGCTGAATGTGGACGGTAGGATTATGCCCGAGTTAAGTGGATATGAATCACGCTTCACCGTGCCACTACTCTGACATCCAAAGGCTCCTCTTTCCTCTGCCCTCACTCCCCTCGCTCATGGCTCGTAGCTCATGCAGTTCGTCTCGGGTGGAATCAGGGTCGGCTCAACACCGTCAGGCGGGTGCCCCCATCAGGTACCGGAAGACGCCCTATGATTACTACCCTGAGATGCTGTGTTTGTGCGGTGAGAAGATGCCGAGATGGATTTCATTGACCGACAAAAATACTGCAGGAAAATTTAGCAACTGCAGTATTAGAGCAGTAAGTTCCTATGGTAGGTACAATGGTAACCCGGATCTGGAAGCGTAATGTAATACTTTTTTTTGTTTCCTCCTATCTACTTCGCTGGATGGGAGGGGAACTGGCTGTGACAAGTTTGTGTGGGTCGAAAATCCCCTAATAGGTTTTCACAAAGAGCTTGTTCAAGATCTGCATGATGTTGTGTGGGACAAGAAAGAGGATATTCATGCATTAGAGCGAGAGATCCGGGAGCTTCACCAAATGCAGGGGAGGCACAAGCAGGGAGGTGGTGAGATAGATGGGCTCAAGATTAGGCTAGAAAGTGGAAATAGTTTCCTCATTATCTGGGCATTATATGTTGCCTTTGCAATTTATGTTGCCATGTCGTTGTCTAGCAGCTGAAAATGTTGTTGCTTCATGGAGTGTAGCAGCCAGCTTAGAACTTGTATTTCAGCTCAGAACCTTATCATCAGTGTAATGCCAATAGCAAGGATTTATTAAGCACCTATAAATAATTCATGTATGTGCCACTAACATCCATCGATTTTGGAGACCCCTTAACCGCTCAGCTATCGCGATCTCGGTGGTGCGATTGTTTAGGTAGTAGTGGCACAGTCACAATTTCAGATTCAACTAGTGGCCTCGACCGTGTCCAAACCTCAAGTCCCGATACATTTTACTCCGAGTACGGGAGGCGGATTGTTTCGCTCAACAAGTTCCACGCACACAGCTCCAGAGTTCAACTGAACTACATATATAGGTTCAAGTTCAACACATTATTAGGCTTCTACACTGCTAGCCTTCTTCCTTTGCCTGGGTGCCAACTTTCTTCCTCTTGCCTTCACGTCCACTGGCTTCTTCATTTCCTGCCTTCTTCCTCTTCCTGGGTGCCAATTTTCTTACCTTCACATACCCTGCATCTCCGGGTTGAGGGAAGTCAGGCCAATCAGCATCAGAATCGTGTCCAGCAACATCACTCCACTCGTTTTGGTTTTCTTCCCACAGCAAAATCACTGAGTCGGCGGTCTTGTTTCTTAGCTTGCGCTTCCTGTAAAAAATAGTACAGGGATTACTACCTAATATCTACAGATTATAAACAAAAAGATTGAATGTACCATCTCATACCTAGGTTTGGGAGCATTAAGGGGACATCCCGCTGCTCTATGGCCTATAAGATGGAAGGTCTTCCATCTGTTTTAGCCATTCTTGCTAGCACAAAAAGTCGAACCCTTCTTCTCGAGAAAATTCTTAAACCTTTTCACCATTTTTGTAACTGGATGGCAAAGCTCGAAACTCAGTTGGACTTGAGGCCACTGAGATGGGTATGTACATGGCTCGACGGATCCAGCATACGCAGAAGTAGTCAGACAAATACTGATCCAAATGTGGTAGAGTTCTTTTCTTCACCAAGAAGGCCAAGGTGTGGTTGCAAGGTTTCCCAGTATGCTGCCACTCTAAGCAGGTGCATTCTCGCTGCTGGATGTTGGGGATATGCTATATGGGTATCCTCATAGCATGTCACCAATCCGCCTAACCCGGGTGTCCCATAGTTGGTAGCAAGGCCTATGGCCTGCTGGGCGGCCTAGTTAGACGGATTTAGAAGGGAGGCCCATGCCGGATAAAGGAAGGCTACGCAGGAGTCACCGACGTACTCGAAGCCTTGGAGTGCAAGACACGAAAGACTAGTTCGTATTAGTGTTGGACTCTTTACCTTATCCGGCAAGGACCTTTCCCTGTAAACCCTAGGTTCTAGTGCCTTTATAAGCCGGACCTATGGGAGCCTTTAGGGCACAACCTAGATTACTACGTACAACGTGCAACACCTCGCACAACGAACCTATCTCTGTAACTCCGTGTATTGCCATTATAGTGATTTATAGCAGCAGTAGAGTTCCGCCACCATTGTGGGACTTGAACCTAGGTAAGCTGTGTTACCTCGTACCTGCCAACTCCCCGCCTTACCCCACGTCTCTAAACACAAACTGTGAGGACCCCTCCATGGCGTACTCTTCAGCAATACCACGATAGTTGGCGCCCACCATGGGGCAAGAGGCGCTTCGAGCTCTACACTGGGCGAGGTCTAGTCTCTTCGCAGGAATCAACGACACCATAGCCATCGGACGCGTTCTCTTCTCCGGCAACGTCCCAATCGTCCCTCGAGATGAGTTCTGGGTGCCGGTGAAGATAAACCCTACGCGTTGCTCCATCATCCCCTTCGGAGACATCCACATCTTCATCGGCAAAACCGACTCGGGTCCTAGCTCCAAGGAAGTCGGAAACTCGTCAAGCCCCGCACGGACCGCCTTTGAGAAGGACACGTTCATGGAAGGATCTAGGCCATACCTCTCCTTGGAGTATGGTGGCTTGGATCAGGAATTCAAGGCTAACCCAAACCGCCCATGTGCTGGTTATAAAGGTGGAAGGACCCTGCAAATCCACTTGGCTTTCCCAAGCGTTAGAGATGCACAGGTCACACTTTGTCGGCGTAGTCACCATCTTCGATCTGGCCAGATGCATTCAAAGGGATGGAGAACCTCCCCGCAAATACCTCGCTAGATGGATGAGGGTGAGGGAAACCCTAGAGGGCGACCGTGCCGACGAGGGCACCATCATCAATGAACACTTTGTGGAAGGGCTCACACCCGGAACACTCCTCTGGCATACCCTCCGAAGGCGGCAGGCCGCAGGACCTCTCACCCTTGGTGAAGATGGTCACCATCATCAATGCACATGCTGATACTAATGAAGAGGTCGAAATGGCGATCGTCGTTGTAGCCTGAGGAGGAAACAACAACAATGGCCTGCCTCCATCACCCTCCACATCCGCAATCGCCAACACCGAAGCCAACTTCGACTTCGTCCTTGACGTGCTGTACACTGACATCAATATGGATGGCGGCAACTCGAATGCTAACTTGGAGGAATATGATGTTGTTATGAGGGAGATCGAGCAAGAGATCGAGAAGGAGGAGCGCGCCAAGATGACCAACGCTTCCCACCAGGTGCTAGTCGCCATTGGGAGCGTGATGGAAGAAGACGGACAGGAACCGGAATGTGAGAGAGCTCCGCCCATGCCGGCGGTCACTAGAGCGGCAATAGCCAAGAAAGTCGCCGAGCCTCCGGCTCCGGCCAAGGCTTTGAATCCTCTGGCTATCCGCCCGCAACTGGTGCAGGAACTCACCACGGCCCCTAGTACGGCCTAACAATCAAATCAGCCGCAAATACCACCATCAACGTCTGCAGCTGGCAACCCATTGGCTACTCCCGCCGACAAGGCAATTTACGGCACACTCCTCGTTGAACCTATCACCATCGCCCATATCTGGAGCATTACGGAGCTTGATGAGAAGCGCGTGGCAATCCTGGTGGAGTCCAAGTGCATCGCAGAGCAGGGCGCTAAGCTAGACAAAGCCATGGCTAGGGCGCAGCAATCCATTAAGGCAGCAAGAGCTATGGAGGCTAAGTACAAGCAATTGATGTTGAAGCAAAAGGAAAAGAAAGGACCAGATCACGTTGTCGAAGATCCCGGCGTTCGGCGCAGGTTGGGGTATGAGGGATCTAAGCCGACAAAAGCCACCCCATACATTGATTTAGAGGGGAGGCAAGTCATGCCAACTCCCGCCCTCAACATCGCCATTACCAAGAGCCTCCTGGAACAGGACAGCTCGCTAGAAGCAGTTGCTCAGGTGTACGACCTCGTCGCTAAGGCATGCAAGCAACAGGAAAAGGCTACCTCGCAGGGGCTCGAGTCCAAACCAGAGCTTTCCCAGTCAACCCTGAACAGCCGCAGAAGGCCAAAGTCTCCCCATGACGAGGGATCCCACACAGGCTCCACAGAACAAAGACGGAGGAAGGCACGCAACAAGACTGACGCCATCCCCATATCCTCCGATTATGGAGAAAAGGCTCGTCCTCGCTGGTCGCCACCTCCACCACCATCTCGGTGTCACGAGGAACCAGAGTCATGCCACCGTACATGCATGCCACCACCAAGGCATCCCTAGGCTGGCATCGTTATACGCGACCAGGGTGAGCAGCCCCGGCATGCTGGAGAGTGTAACGGCATTGAAGGAAATAGGAGTAGATCCCATAAGGAGCCGCCACGTCTGACAAGCAACCGCGGCGGGCGTGAAGAGTCGTAGGAGGGCCACAACAAGAAGGCTAACCCACTGCCTCCACGGCCACCATCACCACCTAGCAGCCATCATGGCGGAGTGCATGGTGGATCTCATAAATCGCACCACAATCCCCTCCCCATGACGGAAAAGGGAAGCAGCCTGAGCCGTATGACACACGTTCATGACTGGATAAGATCCAAGAAGCTCGGGAGCTCCCATACCTTGGGACATGTTGTTTTGGACCGGTAATACGGGCCACAACCTACCCAAAGGGCCTCCGGATAGACAATACCATCAAGCCCTACAAGGGCACAGCTAGGCCAGCAGCGTGGTTCCAGGACTACAACAAAGTGATTCACATCACAGGGGGAAACCCCAATATCGTCGTCAAGTACCTCCCACTCATGTTGACCGGCACCGCCCGACAATGGATTGATGACTTACCGGAGAAATCAATATGCAATTGGTTGGACATGCATGAAGCGTTCACCTAGAACTTCGAGGGTACATACAAACGTCCCTGCACTATCGGAGACCTACAGCGGTGTGTGCAAGAAAAGGATGAAATCTCTCATGCCTACCTCTCTCACTAGCTGGATATGAAAAATTCCTGCGGGTTGCACGAACAGACCGCTATGGCCGCCTTCGTCAACGGTCTGGAAAAGGGGACTTTGCTCCGCCATAAGTTGAAGCGCAAGCAAGACAACACTGAGCTCACCCTCAACACAATGATCACCATGGCTAGCAAGTTCGCCGCTGCTGATGACAACGCGCGCGGATCACTGCCGGCAATATAAATCCCTACCTAGGCCAGAAAAAACAACAATAACAAGCGGAAGAATCTGCCTAAAGAGAAGCAAACAGCCGACATGGTCGCCGCAATGTTCACTAGCAGAGGCGGAGGTGGACAGCGGGGACGTGGTCGAGGGGCTAGCTGTGGTCAGCAGAGGAGTGACTCTACACCCTCAGCGCCCCTCATTCCAAACATACGAAGAGTACCGTGATATGCCGTGTTTCATCCACCTTGACGCAAACGGCAAGGCCACCCACACCAACCGCCAATGCAAATTTGTCAACAACCTCAAGGAAGACCCTGAGTCCGGCTATAAGCGAAGCCGAAAAAATAGACCCCATGGAAAGGGTAAAGGGAAGAAGGAGGAAGAGCCCAAGGAATCAAGCGATATGGATAAAGATGTGGAACCCAAATCTTCCGACAAGGGAGAGGATAAAGGGAAAAATCCCTTCGAAAAGAAGGCTCCATGTTACTATACATTCCTTGGCAATCCCATCGTTCGGGCCTAGAAAACCTCTCTGAGGATACTGATGGCCACCCTACCTCCGGTTACCCAGTACGTCAGATGGTCGGAAGTTCCAATTACTTGGGATAAGAAGGATCACCCAGACCTTATCCCAACAGAGAACCAGTATGCCATGGTCTAATTGACGGCAAAGAGTTCACCAAGTGCCTCATGGATAGTGGAAGCAACATCAACATCATGTACCTAGACACACTGCACAAGATGAACTTGACGGAGACCCAGCTAAGGAAGAGCAACACCGTGTTCCATGGGGTTGTCCCCAGCTAACAAGCAAATTCCCTAGGCTGCATCACCCTTCCGGTCGCTTTTGGTGATGTTAACAATTACCATCAAGAGCGCATGACCTTTGAAGTGGTGCCTTTCAAGAGCGTGTACCACATCATCTTCGGACACGACATCTTCCACTCCTTCCCTATGGCCACTCTTGGACATATAGACCACCTCACAGCTACTGCTGGTTGATGGGAGACCCCTAAGATGAGCAAGTCCTCGGCTTCTCTTGTGCAGTTGATGTACAACAGGCGATAGCATATGTCCTCTAAGTCTCCTACCAATCTCTCTCCTTATATTTAACAGCTTCATGATCATACCACGTATGTTGTCCATCAAGATATGAAGAGGATGCACTTTTATGTCCTTCACCCAGTTATTCGGGCATTCTGCAAGGTTGTTGTTTATGTAATCAACTTTGATGTCAGTGTTGAATTGACTCCTCTTCCATAGCTACAAATGATGGACGGCTAAGTACTGTGAAAGTTTAGGGGCTTCCGCAAAAATCTTGCTCATGAAATATTCGCTGCTACTAGCTTTGCAAGCTCTAGCAGTAGGAAACATGTAACAAAATACGCTTCCTACATAGTGTGAGTACAAGTTGAGCATCAGATGGGCATGGCATTCTCTACCTTCAGCTCGCGGGAACACCTCCTTCACTGTATTCGTCAGCCCTTTGCATGCATCTATGGATATAGCCAATGGATCCATGTGGCCTATTGATCTCCTGAGCTGCCTCATAAACCAGACCCAATTTTCCTCTGTTTCTATTTCGAACAGCCTGAATGCCACTGGGAACATCTAGTTGTGACCATCAAATTATGTGGCAGATGCCAGGCAGCCTTTCCATTTTCCAGTTAGGATAGTGTTGTCCACACTCAGATATGGCCTACAGCTGTCCTTGAATCACTGGATACAAGGTTTAAGCGCCATGAAAAATCTTTTGAAATAAATTTTCCCATGTATTGATTCGGTGTCAATCTCCACAACACTCCTCGGACACCTTGCTTGTACCTCCGCCTTGAAGTTGTACAGCATCCTAAAGCTATTAGTCCAATCCCCATGCAAGACCCTCAGAGCTTTCTCTTTACCTTTCCAAACCATGTAATACGTTAGGACAATGTTGTATTTAGAAGCAAGGCTAGTCTGAATATTCTTCACGGTCTTCTTAGGGTTATCCTTTAGTATGGACATAGCTTGTATAGCCACCCACTCAGTATCAGCCATTGAGGATTTCAGTTTGCTACCTGTCGGACACATGTGGGAAGGGCCCATTTTGTTCACCTGCAACATAGATTCATTTACAAGATAAGCAGAGTCGAATCGATGCTAGAAAGATCTTGCACATAAATTGTAGTTATAGAGTGAAAAGAGAGAAATTTTGAATGGTTTGCTACATTCCCAATACCCTAATTGCCTTTGACGCAGGTAAGGCTCTTGCTGTGGTCCTCCATGGACAATGTACCGTGACCCGCCCATTCCTCCACATTAACCTGCAAACAGCCTCATACCTTTGGGCAGTATTCTTCAGTTGATGAATGTCAAACTGCCCCTTGATACAAAAATGCCGGAACGACATCATGAACTCATGCATTCTCCTGAACTCAGTGCCGACCGAAATTATAGGATACTCATGGTCATGTTTCAAATCTTCTACGTCGACACCCAAATCATCGACTGGAATGCTAGCCTCATTGTTAAGTTTCTCGTCTATTTCATCATCACCAGATTCTTGATCCTCTATAGTGCCCTCTTCTTCATATGATTCAGAATCTTGACCATCGTCTCTAATGCATAATACTGCACACATCATATTGACTCCTAGGGGTGGGGATGCACCATCATCTCCACCCAAATTGACCAGAACATTGGCCCAATTTACCTCACTGGCAACTCTATTTTCTCACAGACACTCTATTGGTTTTGCTACAACCACATGGGGTGGTCTTACATTTGCACGTATCACAAGTTCTTTAGTAGACAAACAGCAGTCAGAATCTATTTCATCTTGATTGTAAGAACCCACTTGCTTTCTTGTGTACATCCTCCTTCCTGATGTAATCGTTCTTGATGGTATTAGTAGGGCTTGACATCTACGTTCTGTTCCCCGTAGAACTAGGCATTTTGTTGCTACTCTTGGGTGTGATCTCCTTCATGCTTCCCCTCACGGGTGTTGGCTCCAGCGTGTTGGCATTATTGTCTAACCTTTGCAGCGTGTTCTTCTTCGAATTATCCCTTTTGCTACTAGCATTGGACGTGTTATCCTTCGTGCTGGCATTATTGATGGACCTCAGCAGTGTGTTTTGCTCCAAATTAGCATTTTTTTTCTGCTACCACTGGGCGTGGTATCCTCTGTGTTGGCCATATTAGCCTTTTTCCTACCACTCCTGGGTATGTTCACCACCATGCTCTCCCTCTTAGAGTTTTTGCTGCTACCGTTTGGTGTGGCATTTTGACTAGATCTCAGGGGTGTACTCTGCGACGTGGTGCCTTTTTTCGTGCAAAGCTTGGGCGTCCTCTTCTTTGGCATGGTCTCCTTGGTGATGTTTTTCTTCGGGGTGCCCTTTCTAGGGATGCTCTTCCTGCTCCTCTTTATGATTCTCCTCTGTAAGACTCTCCTTTGTTCGAAGCTACCCTTAGTCGCACAATCCTCAGTGATGCCATGGATAAGGTCACGCATGCCTTCAACAAGTCCATCATCTCTATTATCGAAATCCAATTCCTCTCCAACCATTTGCACTATCAAGTGGATGTACACTTCACCTTTATAATGTTTCCTTGTAACGATATGGCTAAATCACTGGTATCTTTCAGTTTTATAGCCTTTTTGCTCCTGTAACAATAATATACCAATTGTGCTACCTAGGAGGACCCCCACGGCACCTTCACATGTAATGATGACATCAGGTCAGATAACTCTACCACTTCAGGATCGTATCTGCCAACGATTATATCAATCTCATCATAGAACTTTTTTGTGCCATCATTTAATTTTGCACTGAACTTCGTGACACTGATACGAATGATTATTTTGCCATCATCAGGTTCTGCAGGATCGAAACCTCCGAGAGGTTCGAGAGGTGGAGCGGCACCATCAGATCCAGCCGCAACGCCATCATCGCCATCACCAGCGTCATCGTTAGCTGGAGCAACTTCGGTGGAAGTACAAGGATGAGGAGCAAGGCGAGGGCCTTAGCAGCGGGAGCTACAATACCTGGTGGACAGGCAGGGCCACGGCTAACGGCAGCCACAATAGGAGAAGTTGCTACCACGCCACATTGACGATCAGGAGCAGTTCCCACAATAGCAGTGCTTTGAGTGCTAGCAGAGTCCACACCATGAGCTAGCTCCAGACTAGCAGCCTACTGAACTTGAGTATGGGTTCGAGGAGGAGCAGCAACAAGGTAGCAGTCTTGGCAACAATAGTGGGGCAGCCTCCGGAAGCCTTAGTTTGCTCAACAGTGGCAGAGATTGGGTCAACAGCGGCCAGATCAACAACAACACGGGGACGACCAGTACTTGTAGATTCTAGAGCAAGGTTTTGCACAACTTGAACACGGTTTCAAGGAGGAGGAGCACACAAGGCAGCAGTCTTGGCAACAATAGCGGGGCAGCCTCCAGAAGCCTTAGTTTCCTCAACAACAGAATGGTTTGGGTTAGCAGCAACTAGAGCAACAACACCATGGGGATGACCAGTACTAGTAGATTCCATAGCAGAGTTTTGCACAATGGAAATACGGGGACTCCTACGAGGAGGTTACCTGACAGAAGCATGGTGCGGACGAGGAACCACATTTTGCTTAACAGCAACAGGGGTTCGAGTTAGACCACCCTGTCCAACAATAGCTGGGTGACTCCCAGTAGTAGCGGCTTCCAAATCTAGTATTTTACAATTCAGCATAAACAGGTGAAGCCCAAGAAACTGTTTCATCAACCCAATTAGCTGACCGCCACATGTTATAGGAACCATGAGGCCTCGTTCATCGATGAAGCTGAACCGTGCAGTATGCTCCAGCCCCATTTCAGCACGTTCATGCATGCTGACTCATGTACTAACGAGTGATGTGCTCGTCGTAGACGTGGGAGTCTCTTCTTCTTTTGATCTCCGGGTCACACCGCCATAAAATATCTTGGCGCGCTCGACTTTCGACGTAGAGCTCGTTGGGAACCCCAAGAGGAAGGTACGATGAGCACAGCAGTAAGTTTTCCCTCAATTATGAAACCAAGGTTTAATCGAACCAGTAGGAGCAAGGAAACACCCCAAACGTGTTACTAGCTGAGCTTTGGCAGGGCGCACTACCGGTGCTAGTAGCAACGTGGAGACCTGCACAACACCACCACAGAACTTTCTCCCCAACTTGTGATGAGGTTGTCAATCTCACTGTGTTTTGCGGAAAACAAAGGATTAAACGTATCGAATGGAAAGAAGTAAAAGTTTGTAGAACGTAAACACAGAGCAGTAAACAGTTGTAGATTGTATGTAAAGAAAAGGGACCGGGATCCATAGTTCACTAGAGGTGGCTCTCCTTAGATAGATAACATGCTGGGTGAACAAATTACAGCGGGGCAATTGACAAACACCGAGAAAGCAATACATGCATATACTAATCATCTTGACTCCTTTGAGACTTGATTAGGCATTACAACATAATACATAGACCGCCATCCAACTGCATCTATGACTAATAATCCACCTTCAGGTTATCATCCGAACCCCCTCCAGTATTAAGTTGCAAGCAACAGATTATTGCTTTACGAACTGCGTGTAAACTAAACAATACAATTGTTCAATGAACAAAGGATCGTTGTTTTCTCCCTAGTAGCAACAGCACATCTAGTACCTCAGAGATTTCTGTCACTTCCCCAGATTACCAGAGGCATGAACCCACTATCGAGCATAAATACTAACTCTTGGATTTGCTAGCATCTACTTGGCCAAGATAGCTACTAACAACGGAAAGCATGCAAGATCTCAAATAACAAAGACATGATAGAATCAATAATCAATCTGAAACAGCATCTCAATATCCATCGGATCCCCGCAAACACAACATGTATGAATTACAAATAGATTATCTTGATCATGAACGGAGCTCACAAGATCTAAACATGAAAGCACAAAGGAGGAGAAACCAGCCATCTAGCTACTACATGGATCCGTAGTCCAAGGATGAACTACTCACGCATCACACCGGAGGCTTGCATGGTGATGAAGAAGGCCTCCAGGGTGAATTCCCCTCTCCGGCAGGGTGCCGGGAAGAGCTTCAGATCCCCCCCCCCGATCTAGGGACAGAGACGACGGCGGCTACAGACTCTTTCGTGGATTATTTGATCGGGTACCTAGGGTTTTCGTCCCGAGGGCAACTTATAGGCGGAAGGACAGGCCGAGGGGCTGCTGGGGTCGGCCAGACCACCCCCTGGCGCGGGCCAAGCCTAGCCGCGTGGCCAGGTGGTGTGGCCGGCCCCTGTCCCCTCTCCGTCTCGTATTCTAGCACTCGATCCCTTCCGGAAAAATAGGCACTTTGGCTTTTGTCCTGTCCAATTCCGAGAATATTCATTTTCTGACTTTCCTGGAATCAAAAATAGCAGAAAACAGGCAGCTAGCACTGTGGCTCTTGTTACTAGGTTAGTCCAAGAAATCATAATAAAAGTACTCCAAAGTTGGAACAAAACACAAGAAAGTGGATAAAACTAAGCATGGAACATCAAAAATTATAGATACATTTGCAATGTATCAACATCCCCAAGCTTAACTCCTGCTCGTCCTCGAGTAGGTAAGTGATAAAAAGAAAGAATTTTTGAGGTGACATGCACCATCAAAGACTTGCTCAAAGTATTTGCAAAACATTCTGGGATCAAAGTAATTCAATCATAACATGAAAGACAAGGTTCTAGCAATAAGCAAAGAGACTATGACGCAACATGAAAAGGCACAAAAAAAGATTCATGAATAACAATGCTTTGTAAGACGTTTGTTTGTTTCACATAAAGAAAACAAAGCATAATAGTATTCAGCTTGTCCCTCAATAGAGTAGCAAATACAAATGCATAGGACACCTTCAAAGTTCATAAGAGTGACTAGATACAATAGTTTCAAACAAGCAATAACAAGTTATGCATCAATCAACTAGTCTTGGGACAATGCACATAGAACTAAGAATGGCCACTATGCTCTCAAAGTAGTGCATAAAGATAGAAGGTGGAGACTCAATACAATGGTGGAAGAAAGGCCTTTTGTAAAAGGAAGTAGGGATTCAAGTCTCATAAAGAGCTTCCAAAAATTATTGTACTTAAAGCTTTTAGCTCTCATTGCCCCTATCATAAGCATCTTGAAGGTGATTAAGGTTAAAGTGACACAACTAAGAGGATATGCTTGAAAAGTTATAAACCGAAATCTCATGCCCCTTACTTACGAAGACCGATCCTCATGCTACTCAAATTTAGTCACGAGTAAGCTCTTGTCATTGTAAGTATATGTGTATCATTAAGAACCACCAACGGGGTACCCCTTGCACATTATACGGGAGCTTTCCCATAATCAAAATGTTAAGGCAAGCAGACAATGAGCATCTCAGCGATCTTTTTATTTGCTATTTGCATAGGTTTTTATTGAGGATGCTTCATCGAGTGCTCATTATGGTGATGCTACAAGTTTCCATCATGATTAGGCATGGCTCAGGCTAGCGGCCCAGGCGTTTCTCTAACACACATACAAACTCCATGATCTTACAAGTTCCACTTTTATTTCACACCGCTGGGATCCGTAAGCAAAAGAACATAATATCAACGGGGTACAAAGTACAAGTGCAATGTTGAAAGCGTTCCCCATGAAACATGGTTCTGCTAATTTCAACTTATAAAGCGCAAGCATATACGCAACAAAGAAGGACCCAATGGTTCAAGTTTATTAGAGGCAAAAAGTAAAGTGTGCCATCAAGTTCGTGAGAGCTTTAATCACTAGTTTTCTCATAACAAGTGGAAGGTAAACAAAAGCATGAATATACTTGGAATACCGTAAGCTAATAGGTAGGTATGGTGGACTCTTTGGAAAAACTTGTTTTAGGGAATTGTATGCATGAGTGGAACTCATACTTTGTTGTGGAGGCTAGCAAAAGACTGGGAGCGACAAACTAAGAGAGCAATAATGGCCATAATCATGCAGAGCGACAAAAAATTATTGATCAAAGCATAAAGTGATACTACAAGTTGAAAACTAAAGGATCATAACGGCTATGGTGACTTTGGATAGTCATAACATGGTGTGAGCATGTGCCAAGTCAACCCAAATAAAGCATCAAATAAGAATACCACTATACTATGCTTTAATATGCTAAAACAACGCATGATTCATCCAAGGCACATTAAGAAATCTCAATTGTTTATAACAAGTCATGCTACAGCAAAGAATACTAAGCATAAAGCGAAAAAAATATCAAGCATGGCCACAGTCAAAAACAAGCTCTTTTTATCACTTAAGTATGAACTTTCCTACTCTTTTCCAAACCAAACCAAACTATTTGCAAACCAAAGTGTGAAAGAGGGGCTCCAACCAATTTATTCAGAAAACTAAGCAAACCAAGCAAACCAAAAACCAAAACAAAAATGAAAAAGAAGACGCTCCAAGAAAAACACAACTGTGCATGAAACAATAAAAATGAAGCGTTTGGAAGAAACCTGGGATTTTTATTGATGAAGAAGGGGATGCTTTGGGTATCCCCAAGCTTTGACGTTTGTACTTCTTGGATATTTCTTGGGGTGACACGCGTGGCATCCCCAAGCTTGACCTTTAGTCCATCCTTCATCTCATTGATCATTCCTTCCATACACCTGAAAATTTTCCTTCATACAAAACTTCACACAATCTCATTAGCAACATTAGTGCACTTAAGATAAATAAGTCTCAAGGTTCAGTTCTAACACCAAATAAATTTCCATTAGAACACTAGATATTGTAGCACTTCCCTCAAAAAGCTCAATTTCCCAAAAGAACTCAAGAAGGAACCAACAAGAAGCAAATGCAGAAAATGGCAGAAATCTGTTAAAACAGACCAGCAGGTAAAGATGAATTTTTTTGAAGACCTTCTGTTGCTCAACTCAAAGAGTGTTGATCTAAAGAAAGTTATATAACAACCTGGGGCAGAATCACATAAAATTACAGCTCAATCGGATATACAGAGCTCTCTCACGAATTTTTACGGTGAAGCACAAAAATCTGTTTCGGGACAGCAACTTTCCCAATCATTACTTCACTCTTATTAGAGGTTACTATTGGCACAAAAAGCAAATAAAAAGGATAAGGAGAGGTTATTACAGAGGTAATAACTTCCAAGACTCAACTAAAACTCTTGGGTTATCTCTCAACAAGTACTTTTCTTTAACGCCTTTAAGTTAGACATAAGAAGCAAAGAAAGAATCAAGTGTTCTCAAATGAAGAAGCATTAAAACCAACTTTCTTGCCTCTACCTCTCTTATTTTTATGCTTCACCTTTGGGAAAATATGATTGTTTGGTGGATAAGAAAGGTGCATGGTCCCCTTTTCCACATCTATTATTTCTCCAAGAAGTTCCAATAGGGTCCTTCCAAGTGTAATTTGTCTTTTTCCTGCACATTCAATAACAAGATAATCAGTAGAAATCATTTTCCCAAGGATCTTTGTAAACACTCCTTCAGCTATTCCAATAGGAAATAAGGTAGAGTTATTAGCAAGATATATTTATTTTCCTCCTTCAGTAAGGCCCCAAAGATTCAAAGATTCATAAATATCTCTAGGCATAAGACAAAATTCAGACATGATATCGCAGCGGGCTTGAAAAGTTTCAGTGTTTATCTCAATATTTACTGTAGGGAGACACTTTTATGGTTCAGAATTTATTGGAACATAATTGTGATGCTCCCTAAGCGTATTATAGCAACTTTCTAAGCTAGTAGTGCTAGCCTCAAGAGTGTTCAACCTAGCAAATATTTTTGCAAAAGAAATATCAGTTTGGCTAGGCATAGTGTAAGTGAGGATCAATTTCTTTATAGCATTAATGGCATAATCCTCATTACATTGGAGGTAATCTCCTCCCACAATAGCATCTAGAGCATATCTATAGCAAAGAGCAATCCCAAGGTAAAAACTGCTAAGGAACAAGCCTTGAATCATTTTAGGCTCAGTCGTTTCATGTAGATCAGAGATTCTAGACCAAGCTTCCTTAAAACTTTGCTCAATTCCTTGTTTAAAAGTGAGAATCATTTCCTCGGGTGACATAGTGATTGGAGCAAGGCTAGACATAGTGGCAACTCAAGGTAGGAACTAATATTTTTGTGTTTTCAAATAAGAAAGCAAAATAAGTAAAACTAATTTTTTGTGTTTTTGAAGAACAAAACGAGCAAACAAAGCAAAAAGAAAACTAAGCAAAACAAAAACAACAAAGTAAAGAGATTGGTTATGAGAGACTCCCCTTGTGAAGATGTCCTTGACTCCCCGACAACGGCGCCATAAAATCTTGATGTGCTCGTCGTAGACGTGGGAGTCTCTTTTTCTTTTGATCTCTGGGTCACGGCGCCAGAAAATATCTTGATGCGCTCGACTTTTGGCATAGAGCTCGTTGGGAACCCCAAGAGGAAGGTACGATGAGCACAGCAGTAAGTTTTCCCTCAATTATGAAACCAAGGTTTAATCGAACCAGTAGGAGCAAGGAAACACCCCAAAGGTGTTACTAGCTGAGCTTTGGCAGGGCGCACTACCGGTGCTAGTAGCAACGTGGAGACCTGCACAACACCATCACAGAAATTTGTCCCCAACTTGCGATGAGGTTCTCAATCTCACCATGTTTTGTGGAAAACAAAGGATTAAACGTATCGAATGGAAAGAAGTAAAAGTTTGTAGAAAGTAAACACAAAGCAGTAAACAGTTGTAGATTGTATGTAAAGAAAAAGGACCGGGATCCATAGTTCACTAGAGGTCGCTCTCCTTAGATAGATAACATGCTGGGTGAACAAATTACAGCGGGGCAATTGACAAACACAGAGAAAGCAATACATGCATATACTAATCATCTTGACTCATTTGAGACTTGATTGGGCATTACAACATAATACATAGACCGCCATCCAACTGCATCTATGACTAATAATCCACCTTCAGGTTATCATCCGAACCCCCTCCAGTATTAAGTTGCAAGCAACAGATTATTGCTTTACGAACTGCGTGTAAACTAAACAATACAATTGTTCTATGAACAAAGGATCGTTGTTTTCTCCCTAGTAGCAACAGCACATCTAGTACCTTAGAGATTTCTGTCACTTCCCCAGATTACCAGAGGCATGAACCCACTATCGAGCATAAATACTAACTCTTGGATTTGCTACTTGGCCAAGATAGCTACTAACAATGGAAAGCATGCAAGATCTCAAATAATAAAGACATGATAGAATCAATAATCAATCTGAAATAGCATCTCAATATCCATCGGATCCCCGCAAACACAAGATGTATGAATTACAAATAGATGATCTTGATCATGAATGGAGCTCACAAGATCTAAACATGAAAGCACAAAGGAGGAGAAACCAGCCATCTAGCTACTACATGGATCCGTAGTCCAAGGATGAACTACTCACGCATCACACCGGAGGCTTGCATGGTGATGAAGAAGGCCTCCAGGGTGAATTCCCCTCTCCGGCAGGGTGCCAGGAAGAGCTTCAGATCCCCCCCGATCTAGGGACAGAGACGACGGCGGCTACAGACTCTTTCGTGGATTATTTGATCGGGTACCTAGGGTTTTCGTCCCGAGGGCAACTTATAGGCGGAAGGACAGGCCGAGGGGCTGCTGGGGTCGGCCAGACCACCCCCTGGCGTGGGCCAAGCCTAGCCACGCGGCCAGGTGGTGTGGCCGGCCCCTGTCCCCTCTCCGTCTCGTATTCTGGCACTTGATCCCTTCCATAAAAATAGGCACTTTGGCTTTTGTCCCGTCCAATTCCGAGAATATTCATTTTCTGACTTTCCTGGAACCAAAAACAGCAGAAAACAGGCAGCTAGCACGGTGGCTCTTGTTAATAGGTTAGTCCAAGAAATCATAATAAAAGTACTCCAAAGTTGGAACAAAACACAAGAAAGTGGATAAAACTAAGCATGGAACATCAAAAATTATAGATACATTTGCAATGTATCAACGAGCTCATTGGGGAACCCCAGAGGAAGGTATGATGAGCATAGCAATAAGTTTCCCTCAGTTATGAAACTAAGGTTATGAATCCAGTAGGAGCAAGGAAACATCCTAAAGGTGTAGCTAGCTGAACTTTGGCAGGGCGCACTACCGGTGCCAGCAGCAACGTGGAGACCTGCACAACACAACCACAGAACTCTGCCCCCAACTTGCGATGAGGTTGTCAATCTCACCGGTTTGGTGAAAACAAAGGATTAAACGTATCGAGTGGAAGAAAGTAATAGTTTGCAGAAAGTAAACACAAAGCAGTAAACAGTTGATTGTAGATTGATAGTAAAAGAAAGGACCGAGGTCCATAGTTCACTAGAGGTGGCTCTCCTTAAGATAGATAACATGTTGGGTGAACAAATTACAGCGGGGAAATTGACAAACATCGAGAAAGTATACAAGCATATACTAATCATCTTGACTCCTTTGAGATTCGATTGGGCATTACAACATTATACATAGACCGCCATCCAACTGCATCTATGACTAATAATCCACCTTCAGGTTATCATCTGAACCCCCTCCAGTATTAAGTTGCAAGCAGCGGATAATTGCATTACGAATTGCATGTAAAGTAAACAATACGATTGTTCTATGAACAAAGGATTGTTGTTTTCTCCCTAGTAGCAACAGCACATCTATTACCTTAGAGATTTCTGTCACTTCCCTAGATTACTAGAGGCATGAACCCACTATCGAGCATAAATACTAACTCTTGGAGTTGCTCGCATCTACTTGGCCAAGATAGCTACTAATAACGGAAAGCATGCAAGATCACAAATAGCTAAGACATGATATAATCAATAATCAATCTAAAATAGCATCTCAATATCCATCAGATCCCCGCAAACACAACATGCAGAATTACAAATAGATGATCTTAATCATGAACGGAGCTCACAAGATCTAAACATGATAGCACAAAGTAGGAGAACCAGCCATCTAGCTACTACATGGACCCGTAGTCCAGAGATGAACTACTCACACATCACACCGGAGGCTTGCATGATGATGAAGAAGGCCTCTAGGGTGAATTCCCCTCTCTGATAGGGTGCCAGGAAGAGCGTCAGATCCCTCTCGATCTAGGGATGGAGATGACGGCGGCTATAGACTCTTTCGTGGATTTTTGATCGGGTACTTAGGGTTTCTGTATCAGAGGCAACTTATAGGCCGAAGGAGAGGTTGAGGGGGTGCCTGGGGCGGCCAGATCACCCCCTGGCATGGGTCAGGCCTGGCCGCGTGGCAAGGTGGTGTGGCCAGGCCCCAGCCCCTCTCCGTCTCGTATTCTGGCTCTAGGTGTCCCTCGGTGAAAAACTGACTTTGGCTTTTGTCATGTCCAATTCCGAGAATATTCATTTTCTGACTTTCCTGGAACCAAAAATAGCAGAAAACATGCAGCTAGCACTGTGGCTCTTGTTACTAGGTTAGTCCAAGAAATCATATGAAAAGCACTCCAAAGTGTGGACAAAACATAAGAAAGTAGATAAAACCAAGCACGGAACATCAAAAATTATGGATACGGTTGCAACGTATCAACATCCCCAAGCTTAACTCATGCTCGTCCTCGAGTAGGTAAGTGATAAAAAGAAAGAATAATTTTTGAGGTGACATGCACCATCATAAACTTGATCAAAGTATTTGTAAAACATTCAAATATGGGATCATAATACTTCAATCATAACATGAAAGAAAAAGTTCTAGCAATAAGACAAAGAAACTATGTTGCAACATGAAAAGGCACAAACAAAAGATTCATGAATAACAATGCTTTGCAACACGTTTGTTTGTTTCACATAAAGAAAACATAGCATAGTGGCATTCAGCTTGTCCCTCATAGAGTAGCAAACATAAATGCATAGGACACCTTCAAAGTTCATAAGAGTGACTAGATACAAATAGTTTAACACAAGCAATATCAAGGTATGCATCAATCAACAAGTCTTGGGACAATGCACATAGAACTAAGAATGGCCACTATGCTCTCAAAATAGGTGCATAAAGGTATAAGGTGGAGACTCAACATAAAAGTAAAAGAAAGGCCTTCATAGAAGGAAGTAGGGATTCAAGTCTCATAAAGAGCTTCCAAAAATTATGGTACTTATTAGCTTTCAGCTCTCATTGCCCCTATCATAAGCATCTTGAAGTTGATTAAGGTTAAAGTGACATAACTAAGAGGATATGCTTGACAAGTTATAAACCGAAATCTCATGCCCCTTACTTACGAAGACCGAACCTCATGCTACTCAACTTTAGTCACGAGTAAGCTCTTGTCATTGTAAGTACATATGTATCATAGAGAACCGCCAACGGGGTACCCCTTGCACATGATACAGGAGCTATCCCATAATCAAAATGACAAGGCAAGCAGATAATGAGCATCTCATCGATCTTTTTATTTGCTATTTGCAAAGGTTTTTATTGAGGATGCTTCATAGAGTGATCATTATGGTTATGCTGCAAATTTCCACCATGATTAGGCATGGCTTAGGCTAGCAGCCCAGGCGTTTCTCTAACACAAATACAAACTACATGATCTTACAAGTTCCCCTTTTATTTCACACCGCCGGGATCCATAAGCAAAAGAACATGATATCAACGGGGTACAAAGTACAGGTGCAATGTTGAAAGCGTTCCCCATGATACATGGTTCTGCTAATTTCAAATTATAAAGCGTAAGCATATACGCAACAAAGATCGAAGCAATGGTTCAATTTTATTAAATGCAAGAAGGTAAAGTGTGCCATCAAGTTCGTGAGAGCTTTAATCACTAGTTTTCTCATAACAAGTTTAATTTGGAAGGTAGATAAAAACATGAATATACTTGGAATAGCATATGCTAGTAGGTAGGTATGGTGGACTCTTTGGAATAACTTGGTTTATGAGTTGGATGCATGAGTGGAACTCATACTTGGTTACGGAGGCTAGCAAAAGACTAGGAGCGACAAACTAAGAGAGCAATAATTGCCATAATCATGCAGAGCGACAAAACATCATTGATCAAAGCATAAAGTGATACTACAAGTTGAAGACTAAAGGATCATAAAGGCTATGGTGACTTGGGATAGTCATAACATGGTGTGAGCATGTGCCAAGTCAACCCAAATAAAGCATCAAAGGAGAATACCACAATATTATGCTTTAATATGCTAAAACAACGCATGATTCTTCAAAGGCACATTAAACAATATCAATTGTTTATAGCAATTCATTCTATAGCAAAGAATACTAAGCATAAAGCCAAAACAATATCAAGCATGGCATGACAAAGCATAGGCTACAGTCAAAAACAAGCTCTCTTTACCACTTAAGCATGAACTTTCCTACTCTTCCAAACCAAACTATTTTAAAACCAATGTATGAAAGAGGGGGTCCGACCAATTTATTCAACAAACTAAGCAAACAAAGCAAATGAAAAACCAAAACGAAAATGAAAAAAAGAATACGCTCCAAGAACAACACAACTGTGCATGAAACAATAAAAATGAAGCGTTTGGAAGAAACCTAGGATTTTTATTGATGAAGAGGGGGATGCCTTGGGCATCCCCAAGTTTTGACGCTTGTAGTTCTTGGATGTTTCTCGGGGTGACACGCGTGGCATCCCCAATCTTGAGCTTTAGTCCATTCTTCATCTCATTACTCATTCCTTCCATACACCTGAAATTTTTCCTTCATACAAAACTTCACACAATCTTTATTAGCAACATTAGTGCACTCAAGATAATAGGTATTTAGGTTCAGTTTTAACACCAATAAAACTTCCATTATAACACTAGGTACTGTAGCACTTCCCTCAAAAAGCTCAATTCCCCAAAAGAACGCAAAAAGGAACCAACAAGAAGCAAATGCAGAAAATGGCAGAAATCTGTCAAAACAGACCAGCAGGTAAAGACGAAATTTTTAGAAGACCTTATGTTGCTCAAATCAATAAGTGTTGAACTAACGAAAGTTATATAACAACATGGGGCAGAAGCACAAAAATGCACGCCTCAAAAGGACGTACAGACATTTTACAAGAATTTTTATGGTGAAGCACAGAAATCTGTTTCGGGACAGCAACTTTCCCAATCATTACTTCTCTCTCATTAGAGGTTACTCTTGGCACAAAAAGAAAATAAAAAGGATAAGGAGGTTATTACTAAGGGACTCACCCCTCCGCTATTTAAACCACTCCCGTCAGGGGTGAGTGGGATCGCCCCCTGTGGACCGGCCGCACGCTGTGGCCGTGTATCACCCGTCCGGGCCAATCAGTGAGGAGCCACACGGAGGGCCACAGGGCGGAGAGAGTCTTGTGACGTGACGCGCTGATGCGGTAAACGAGGAGGCAGGCGTGACGTGACCCGCGCACAGTGATAACTGACAATTACTGCGGCGGTTACTGTACCGTCCCTTAAAATAAGACGACATAATGATTACCCTTCACATGGGTTAGCGTACGAGAGAAGGAAGCGAGACCCGGATGGAACTGTGGTAACCCGGACGGCAAGTGAAAACTTGAAATGTGCGAAGGGAACGTAAATCCAAGCAGTCCGGGGTATAGAGGTAACTCGGCAACAACAACCGGGGCACAAAATTGAACCTGGTATGGTCTTAGCGGCCAAGGCAGCTAAGACCGCACCAGCTTCGGGGACTAATGTTGGGGGGATAGCCCCGGGTAGGGTCACGCCGGGGTATAAAGGCCGAGTTAGCCGAGGTTCAGCAAGGCCAAAGCAGATGCTGGCCGGGTCACCTCAAGGCAGGCCGAATCACGGGGTAATCCGGACCTGGGGGCGTTCGCCTAACTAGGTCTCATGCGACTTAAGCAGTAAGTCGGAAGTGAATGTTTTACCTGTATGCAGGAACGGGTGTGGCCGGATGAACCATCATCCGGGTCATAGCAAGCTTCTAGGAGAAGGAAGGAATCTCGCTGGTCAAAAGGAGCCCCGGTACGCACCGCTTGAGCGAAGCGAGCAAGGACAGGACCACCGGGGCGTGGCCGACAAGCGTGACGACGCCCGTGTCGGCTGACGAGGGCGCCGTCAGAGGCTCACGTAGCTAAAGCATGCGTGACGCGGGGGAAAAAGCACCCCGGTCGGCTTACCACTTTGGGAGGAGGCATATTCCTGCATATTCTTAGGAATATGCCTCCACGTATACCCTAGGCAGAAACCGAGCCTCCCCTATAAAAGGGAGGCTAGGGCTTCTGTAGAAGGGGTTGGTTGGTCTCTCTACGATTTAGTTTTGGGCTAGGGTTTCAGGTGTGATTTGTGGGTGAGAGTAAGAGAGCTCCTTCTTCCTCCTCTCGCCAATACAGCTCTAGGAGCACTTGTAACCTTAGAAGTAAATCAATACAAGCTCTTGTGTGGAGAATCACTTCACTATCCCTCCCGGGATTCCCCTAGCGAGTATTAGTCCCCACCTTTAGCCTATACATGGCATCTGCCGTGACACCACCACGATAGTTGGCGCCCACCGTGGGGCTAGCGGCGCTAGTAGGGGTCAAAATCCGGACGGGAAACTTCATCGCCACCGGCGAGCGCATCGTCTTCGGGCTCGTTCAGTGCTTTGGAGCGCGGGACTTCGTCAGCGACAACGTAGGCTGCTTCGGCACGCGCCCTCTCCCGCGCAACGGCATCTTCATCAAGCTTGGCACGCACAAGGTCTACGTTGCAGTGGACGTGTCTAGCACTCATCCGCGCCACGTCGTCGAAGCAGGCGAACCGCCCCTCACTGTGGCTCGCGGGGAGCGTATCGCTCGTTCCCCGGACCATGCAGAGGTAATGATGACAGCGCCGGGTGCGGGTGCGAGCAAAGATCCGGCGCCAGATCCGGAGGTGACGCCCAAGGCACCAAGGAAAGGTAGAGGTCCTCCGCTCGAGAGGCCGGAAAACGTGTTGAGAGAGGCAATGGATAGCTTGGCAAACCCTGTAGTAGCAGCGGTAGATCCGGCTCGTGCACAGGCCGAGCTGGAAGAAACTAGGCAGAAAATACTAGAGGGCGCAAAGAAAATAGCCGCGGCCCAGCAGTCGTTGAACATGACGTTGCGTGAGTACGCCAAGGCGAACAAGGTCGATAATGTAAAAGTCAAAGGTAGAAATCTCATGAGCGAGATGAACAGAGAAGGTGATGCTGGAATCGAGGAATCAGAAAACTGTTTGTCCGTGGGGCTGCCGAGGTATAGTACCCCGGCCAAGAACCTCAGGGCAGCGGATGCAGCTGCGTCTGAGTTAGAGGGACTGGCGGGTGAAGCCCGGCAAAGGCAGCAAGATCGGGTTAACGAGCTGGTTCGGATTGCAAATAGGCAAAATGAGGAACTACTCAGGGCAAACCCAGAAAGAGCTAGAGCCTCCAAGATCGTCCATTCGGCGGTGGGTAACCCAGAGAAATCCATTGGAGCCGCATCGTCCCCTCATGGTGGTCCAAGGAGAGAGGAGGTGGTAACCTCGGCCAGACGGAACAAACAGATTGTCCCGTATGACCCGACACGGGCAGGGAAAGAAAAAGAAGCGCAGAAAAATGATGATCGACGGAGTGTGAGCCGAGGCGAAGCTGGCCGAGGTAACCGCGACCAAGGCAATGCCGGTCAAGGGAACGTTGTCAACGGCAATGCCGGGCAGCAAAAATCAGCTGGAGCAAGACAACCGCAGCAGCGAACATGCCAAGGCAAGAGCACAGTGCCGGCCGAGGTGTGCAACAAAAAGGTGCGCCACAAGAGCAAAACCGGTATAACGACGGTGATTCGGAGATGGCAAATGCGGGATACCCGAGACCGGACTATCATGTGATAGGGTCGAGATTGGGAAGTAGAGATTTGATGCCGGACGATGCAAGGTTGAAACTGGATCGACTATATAGGTCGGAACAGATTGAATGTCAAGGTCCACCGGGTCCAACATGTTATGGACCCCGGATCATGAAAGAGCCACCAGTACCGAACTTTCAGCTGCCCAGGGGCACCAAGACCTATGACGGTAGTACCAAGCCGGAGGATTGGCTGATAAACTATGCTACGGCTGTAAAAATTGCCACAGGCAACCTGAGATGGGTTGTACGGTATGTACCCCAGATGTTGGAAGGCCCGGCAAGGGTGTGGTTGAACAATTTTCCACCAGGAAGCATCAACTGCTGGATAGATTTCAAGGAGATGTTCATCAGCAATTTTTCGAGTACGTATCAAAGGCCAAATAGGCCGCAGACCCTAGCTATGTGCAAGCAAAGACCCAATGCGACAGACCGGGAGTTCTTGACCCGGTGGTGTACCGTGAGAAACTCATGCGAAGGCGTGATAGAATCACAGGCCATAGCATGGTTTGCACAAGGGTGCAGATATGGAAGCGAGCTGTGGATGAAGTTGCAACGGAAAATGCCAGCAACGTTGGCAGAAATGATCCGGATTGCGGATTCGTATGCATTGGGTGACCCGACCCAACCAAGGCTCGCGTCAAACGAGTCAAGCGATGAGTACTATCAGAGGGATGGATCCAGATCATCCCGGAGGAATGATTACAGAGGAAAAAGGAGAGATGATAGACCGGACCACCGGTACGGTTCGCACCAAGTTGCAGCTGTGAATCAAGACCAACCCGGAGCAGGGGGTAGCCAGCGCCAGAAAACTGGAGGTCAATGGACTCCAAGGAACGATGGGAAGAAAACTTGGACATCGGAACAAAAGAAGAAGTGGCAAGAAAGGAAAGACCGTCCAAGGTATACTTACGAGTCAATGTTGGACCAGCCGTGTAAGTTTCACACGCCAAATCCAAACAACCCAGCGGCTCAATCGACGAGGCAGTGCGAGTGGATGCGCAAAATCGAGCAAGGTGGTTCGGGGAATGCTCAGGCACCCCGGAATGATCAGCCTCGACAGGAGTTACCCTGGCAGCAATTGCTCTCTGGAGCGAACACGCAACAGCTAATGTTGCCTCCCCCTCTGCCGAGGTATGATAACAACGAAAGAAGGGATGCAGTGCACCAGGTAGAAAATCAGCATCATCCGGATCAGAGGCACCCCGGAAATGAGGGGAGAAACGAGTACAGGGAGCATCATCAGAGCTACTGTGTATTCACCACAAAGGAAACTGATAGAAAAAGCTTGCAGCGTAGGCATATGGAGGTGAATGCAGTAATGCCTGCAGTGACGAGGTACATGCCTTGGTCCAATCAGGAAATCACTTGGAGCATTAGGGATCATCCCAAGCTCATGCCGAGCCTTGGTTCGTATGCGTTGGTGCTAGATCATACGTTCATTGGACCTAGCATTAATGTAAGGTTCTCCAAGGTACTGATCGACAATGGCAATAGCATAAATATCATGTATGCGGACACAATGCGCAAGTTGGGTATCTCGGAGAACATGCTCTAGGCCACGAGGACAACTTTCCATGGCATTGTGCCCGGCATTTCTTGCGAGCCCATAGGCAAGGTCCGGGTTGACGTCTTGTTCGACACGAGGGATAATTGCCGAACTGAAAATCTGGAGTTTGAAGTGGTGAACTTAGAAAGCGCGTATCATGCGTTGCTCGGAAGGCCAGCGTTGAACAAGTTCATGGCAAGTTGTCATATCAGCTACTTGAAGATGAAATTGCCCGGACCAAACGGAGTGATTACCATTGCGGGGGACTTCCGACGTTCCATGGAGTGTGCGTCGGCCGGATCAACCTTAGCCGAGTCACTTGTGATCGCGCAGGAAAAGAGAAAAATTCAAGAGGTGGCGGCATTGGCTCAGTCCGCGCAGCAGTATATGCCAGCGCTGAGTAACCCGCATGGAACTGTCTCTTTCCAGGCCACGAAAGATACCAAGAAGGTTCCCGTTGATGACATGTTCCTAGAGCGCACCGTAACAATTGGTGCCGGGCTAAGTGATAAATAGGAAAGCGAGCTCGTCAGCTTCCTCCGTGAGAATCGAGACATTTTTGCTTGGTCCACACAGGACTTGCAAGGTGTTCCGAGGGAGTTGGCCGAGCACTCTTTGAATGTGAGACCCGGAGCCAAGCCGGTGAAGCAACCTCTCCTCCGCTTTGCCGAAGATAGGAGGAAAGTCATTGGAGATGAGATAGCTCGGTTGCTAGCTGCAGGATTTATCATGGAGGTCCTTTACCCGAATTGGCTGTCTAGTCCGATGCTGGTGGAAAAGAAGAAGGATGACCCGAACGTGGCAGTGGTTTGGCGTATGTGTATCGATTACACGAACCTGAACAAGGCGTGTCCAAAAGACCCATTTCCGCTGCCAAGAATAGATCAGGTCATAGACTCAACTGCTGGATGTGAACTGTTGTCATTCATTGATGCATACTCTGGTTTCCACCAGATACCTCTGAATCCGGATGATCAAATAAAGACTGCGTTTATTACCCCGTATGGGGCTTATTGCTATCGCACCATGCCGTTTGGTTTACGTAATGCAGGGGCAACGTACCAGAGATGTATGCAAAAATGTTTGCATGACCAAATAGGTCAAAATGTACAGGTGTACGTGGATGATGTGGTTATCAAGACCAAGGAAAGAAAAACGCTCCTTGACGATATCAGGCAAACGTTTGCAAACCTAAGAAGGTTCCGGATGAAACTTAACCCGGAAAAATGCACCTTCGGTGTCCTGGCTGGAAAATTGCTCGGTTTTCTCGTCTCCATCCGAGGTATCGAGGTTAATCCAACCAAAATCCGGGCCATCGAGCGAATGGAACTGCCAAAGTGTCTTAACGATGTCCAGAAGTTCACAGGTTGCCTGGCCTCGTTAAGTCGGTTTGTATGTCGGTTGGGAGAAAAGGCTTTGCCTCTTTACCAACTCATGAAAAAGTCGGATAAGTTCATTTGGACACCGCAGGCCGATGAAGCCTTTGCCCACCTAAATAAAATGTTAGCCACGGCACCAGTGCTAGCCTCACCACTATCAAAGGAGCCAATGTTACTCTATATAGCCGCAACCAACCGAGTTGTAAGTGCAGTGATAGTGGTGGAGCGCGATGAGGAAGGTAAGTCGGTGCAAAGGCCGGTGTATTATTTGAGCGAAGTGTTGTCAACCTCAAAGCAGAACTACCCACATTATCAAAAAGTGGCATATGGCGTGTACATGGCCGCCAAGAAACTGAAGCATTACTTTGAGGAGCATCCCATCCGGGTCATATGTGAGGCCCCCATATCCGAGATAATGAGTAACAAGGATGCAAGCGGCAGAATTACAAAATGGGCAATTGAGCTAGCTCCTTATGCTCCGCAATATGACAGACGACAAGCCATCAAATCTCAAGTTGTGGCAGACTTTTTCGTGGACTGGGCCGAGGTGTAGTACGAACCACCACTTCTGGATCCGAACTATTGGCGAATGCACTTTGACGGATCAAAGACCAAAACCGGGCTAGGTGCCGGAGTTGTACTCACGTCGCCGAAGAAGGACCAGTTGAGATATGTGCTGCAGATCCACTTCACCGCATCAAACAATGTCGCTGAGTATGAAGCACTTGTGCATGAGCTCAAGGTAACAAAAGAAATTGGTATACGTCGGATCATATGCTTTGGCGACTCGGATTTGGTGGTGCAGCAAGTGTCCGGAGTGTGGGACGCCCTTGATCCAAACATGGCACTATACAGATTTCATGTGCAGAAGATTTCTGGTTACTTTGAGGGATGCGAATTTCATCATGTACCCCGGGTGGAAAATGAGGCTGGCGACATGCTGTCAAAGCTCGGGTCAACCAGACAAGCAATTCCACCGGGTGTAGGATTAGAGCACCTCAAGAAACCATCCATCAGGCCATCCCCTGAATCCGAGTCAATCTACGTCCCGGAGGACACAGAATCCGGAGTTGTGCCCATGGACGTGGACACGGGAAGTGGTGCGCAAAACCCAGGGACTGCTTCGGCAAACCCGGGGACTGCTTCGCAAGATCCGAGGACTGCTCAGCATGGTCTGGTTGAAGTTATGCCGGTGGATCAGATGGAGATAGACGAGGACATGTTCCCCGTGCGGCCAATACCGGCTTGGGCACAGCATATATTTCAATTCCTGAAGGATGGAACGTTGCCCACTGAGGAGGTGTTGTCCAGGCAAACGCAGAGGAGGGCAAAGGCCTACACGATCATCAATTCCGAGTTATACAAAAGAAGTGTGACCAATGTCCTCCAGCGGTGTGTCGACCCGGAAGAAGGGCTTGAAATCATTCGAGATATACATCAGGGGGAATGCGGGCATCACGCCTCATCCCGAGCCATGGTAGCAAAAGCTTTCCGACATGGATTCTACTGGCCAAACGCCTTAGAGCAAGCAGAAGATCTGGTGAGAAAATGTAATGGTTGTCAGAGGTACGCTACCAAGACACACATGCCAATGTCGGAACTCAAGACCATCCCAATCACTTGGCCATTTGCCGTATGGTGCTTGGATATGGTTGGCCCGTTCAAACCAGCAAGGGGAAATATGACGCACATTCTGGCAATGGTGGACAAGTTTACGAAGTGGATTGAGGTGAAGCCTACAAGAAAATGTGATGGAGCTACGGCCGTAACGTTTCTAAAAGATATCATCTTGAGGTACGGTTATCCACACAGTATCATAACTGATAATGGCACAAATTTTGCGGAAGGAGCTTTTGCTTGTTTCTGCCGGGATAAGAGGATCCGGCTAGACGTAGCTTCGGTAGCCCACCCCGCATCGAACGGGCAAGTGCAAAGATCCAACGGATTAGTATTATCCGGGATAAAACCCCGGCTCATTGAGCCGCTGCAAAGATCAGCGGGGTGCTGGATAGAAGAACTACCAGCGGTACTGTGGAGTTTAAGAACAACTCTGAATCGATCAACAGGCTATACGCCGTTCTTTCTGGTATATGGGGCAGAAGCTGTATTACCAGCTGACATAGAGCATGATTCGCCTAGGGTCACCCAATACACAGAAGCCGAAGTGCAAGAAGCCCGGCAAATTGATGCTGATCTGCTGGAAGAAGCGAGAGAACTGGCACTGTCCAGATCCACCATATATCAGCAAAATCTTCGACGCTATCATAGCCGGAAAGTGTGCCCCCGAGTCTTTCGGGAAGGCGATCTGGTGCTCCGGTTGGTACAACGTACTACTGGAATGCATAAATTATCCCCCATGGGAGGGCCGTTCATCGTGAGCAAAGCATTGCACAACAATTCTTACTATCTTATAGATGCAAAGCCACAGGAGAAGAACAAGGCGGACAGGTCCGGAGAGGAATCCAAGCGACCATAGAACATAGCTCTACTTCGGGCTTTCTACACCTAGCTAAGAAGTGTATGTATCCGGGTTATCTCATATGTCGGTATGTATGTCGGCAATGAGCTTATCAATGAATGTTGGCACCTCGAGCAGTAACTCGGGGACTACCTTAATAATGTTTGTTATTTTCTGCGCGTCAGCTGGAGTAAGTTATTCTACTTAGCTCAGATTAGTAATGTGTGAGCACCAAAAACCCAACTCTTCGACTTGCTGCTGTCCAACAAGAATTGGCTTCATGGCAAGCAAGAGAACAAGTTTGGAATTGCGTAGCACATGAAAAACGACTAAGGAAAAGGATTTATTCGAGCTGACGTTTGTGTTTCGGACTAACCCCGTATTTATTTTCAAACTGTTATATAGTTTTATTTTTGAGCTAAGTCTAAAAGTTTCCCAGTATTGTTAAGACAATTTTGCAAGCTCGGATTTGTAAGTTGTAAAACCGAATCAAGGTAAACACGATCCGAGCCAAAAGATTGAACGAACAAGAAAAAGAAACTCGGGGACTATGCCCAAGTTAATCTGGCATAAGTACTTAGTAGCAAAATATCACATGTGTTTGGAATACAATTCCACCCGGCATACCGGGGATCTCATAAATTTTCAAGTTTTTTTACTTAAGGAGCAGCGGGAGGAAGTTCGGCATCATCGTCGCCCTCTTCGATATCCGAGGCAGTGTCCTCTTCGTCTTCACCCGAATCATCTTCAACGTTCTCAACTTCCTCTTCGCCTGCGACTTCCAGGAAGCTCGGACCCTTAGTCCATTCGTGAATGGGGGCGTATTCGATGAGGCTGTGGGCGCAAGCCTGGTGCCGAGCTACCCACTCCGGGTCATCCGTCCATTTGGATCCGATGCGCAGGCGTGTGAGGAGGCTGAGATCTATCTTTTCATACCACGTCAAAATGTGGTGAAGGATGGTATCGGCAGCAACGCGTCCAGCGGATTCTCGCCAGAGGTCGAGCTGGGTCTCAATTTCTGAAAGTCTTTCAGCGAGCTGTGTGACTCTTTCCGGAGCATCATCGGCGGGCCAGAAGGCGTTGAAGACCCGGACTGAAACATCGAGGAGGTCCCTGCCGTAGTTCTTAATGATTTCCACGCGAGACGATAGGCTGACCAACAGGTCCTCCATGTCAAAGGGAATCCTCTCACCCTCAAAAGCGACCGGAGTACCCCTTTCTCGGCGGAAATTGGCGACAGCAGCACTTGCAATGGCAGTACCCTCTGGAAAGTGGCCTGGGAAACAAGGCAAAGGACAAAGTTGAGAAAACAAGGCATATGAAGTAACCCGGAGAAATAAGGCAGATAAAGGAAAGAAATTACGTGAGATGTGACTGTGAATCCGGGTCAATTCCTTGGTGCAAGCATCACGCCTCTTCCGAAGCTGCTCGAGCTCAGCATTTGCTGACTCAAGTTTGACCTCGGCTTCCTGAAGAAGCTCACGGTCCTTAGCATCTTGGAGCTTGAGGCGCTCACGTTCTTCGGTGTAGTCCTGGCCAGCCTTTTTTAGCTCGGTTTGGTGCTGCGCCTTCATTTTAGCCATCTCAGCCTTGAGCTTGGCTATCTCATTGTCTTTGGTCCGGAGGAGCGCGAGCTCATCATCTTTCTTCTTTAGTTCGGCTTGGTGCTGCCCTGCTTGTTCGATAAAATGTAGCATCACGTCAGGCACAGGCACACTATCTTCAAGCGATGCTAAAATAGTGCGTTGGCCCGGCAGTGTTGAGGAATAAATGTTTGCCGAGCCAAGGAGGAAAGCCGATGGAAACCACGGTAAAGGCAGACAAGAAGGACGTACCCTTGATCTGCTCCAAGTTCTTCCGCATTATCTTGTTTTCAGCTTCCACCCCAGCTGCGGAGACCAAACAATCAGATTAGTTCGGCAAGCAAAGTTGAAGAAAATTGAGGAAAGGATAAGGAAGAAATTTACCCCTTTTCTTGTACTCCGCGATGAGTGCAACCTGTTTTGAGCGAAGATTCTTGTGCGTATCCAGCAAGCGTTGGAATTCAGCACTTCGGCGGTTGGTGGTCACCTAAAAGAGATACAGAAACTTAAGTCAGCCTAGTGCATGTTCGAAGTGCATATTCAAAGTGTACTAAAATCCGGGCCAAGTGGAACTTAACCCGGCTCTAGGTGTGTGCATGTTCGAAGTGTACTAAAATCCGGGCCAAGTGGAACTTAACCCGGCTCTAGGTGTGTGCATGTTCGAAGTGTACTAAAATCCAGGCCAAGTGGAACTTAACCCGGCTCTAGGTGTGTGCATGTTCGAAGTGTACTAAAATCCGGGCCAAGTGGAACTTAACCCGGCTCTAGGTGTGTGCATGTTCGAAGTGTACTAAAATCCGGGCCAAGTGGAACTTAACCCGGCTCTAGGTGTGTGCATGCTCGAAGTGTACTTAAATCCGGGCCAAGTGGAACTTAACCCGGCTCTAGGTGTGTGCATATTCGAAGTTATCATGGAGCTACGTTAGTTCTATAAAAGAGCATCCAGCCGAGTAACAAGTTACTCCCCCGGAGGCTCGGGGACTAATGGTTATTATCTACAATTTGCAAAGGAGAAACGACGTACCTCCATCATTCGTCCAGCGAGGTTAATGGCCTTTGCGGCGGTATTCATCTGAGCGAAAAACTCGGCGGAGCCGAACTTTTCCGGGAGATCAGATTCCTGGACTACCTCTGCCTTATTCTAGTTCATGAGAAATTCCATCAGGCTCGGACGATACCGTTCACCCGTTGGCATATGGGGCGTCACCAAGCCTTTTGCATGTGCTTCCTTCCTCTCCACCAAGGCAAGGGCGGGGCTGGTGTGCAAAACCAACTGCTGGGCTTCGGTTGGCTCGGCAGGCGCGTCCTTTGCCGCTGATGTCTTCTTGGGGAGCATTGACACAAGGGTGCCCTGCCCAGACTCAACAGCAGTGGGCTTGGCAGCGTCTGGAGCCTTCTTGCCTTTGGCTTGCTGGGAAGAGGAAGCTGTAGCAGCGGTTTTCCCCTGCCGACGTTGAGAAGACTCGGAAGATGCAGAGGAACTAGGTGCTGGTACTCTCACTACTGGGCTTGGTGCCGGCGCTGAAGTTTTCGCTGCCAGAGTTGGTGCTGATGCTGAGGTTGGAGTTGGTACTTGTCTGCTTGTTGGTACTGGAATTGGTGCTGGGGCCGAAGTAGCCTTGGTAGCTGCTGGTTGAGGTGTTGTCGAGGCGGTGGATGCCGTTGCTCCGGCTAGGCCGGTCTCCCCCACTCCAAGGTTACCCTCCTCTCGCCGAGGTGGAGCTGAACCCGGAGCGGCAGCAGAACCCTCTTGGATAGGGCTCAGCGGGCGTGACTCGTCGTCACGACGGGGCGAAGGGCTAGGTCAGAGAGGGGAAGAGATGCTAGATCCACTTTGAGGGACCTCCATCGGAGCACTGTGAAATCAAATAACGTCAGAAGAAAAATTACGACGAAGTAAGAAGAATGAGTTACAGAAGAAAGAATGACTTACGCATCCGAGGTTTCGGACGCTTTGGGTTTCAGAGCCCTTCGTGCTGGGGCTTTGCCTGTTGGTTTGGGGGCAGTCTTGTCCCCGGACTTCTTTCGCCTTTTAACGAGCTGAGACGGTCTGGAGGAAGAACTCGAAGAAGCCCCATGTTTCTTCTTCGTTGCCACCGGAACAGGCTCGCCTGTAGCGAGAGGGGGATCCTCGTGAATATGACCACCGGGGTGAGCTGATGGCAGAAAAGCAAAATAAAGGGGGACAGCCTCAAAAGGTTCAATCACCTCGATTTCCGTGTCATCTTCATCATCGGGCCAATCTCTAATAGAAGAGGATTTACCCGTGGGTCGTTTCGTGGTGTCGGTCATAGGGAGGAACATCTCCTGGTCCGGCTCTTCCTCATCCGGAGTCTCCCGGTCCGGCGCCCACTTGAGGGACGGATCGGTGCCGTCCTCAAGGGTCTGCTGAAGGAATTGCTGAGGAAAAGAGCGAACAAAAGAGTCAAAAATTGCAACAATAATTGACATGTAATTAGTCCGGGTTAAGTTTGCAGCATGAAAATTACCGTGGGAGGAAGCCGGTCATGGCAGAAATGCTCGATCCCCCAAGACCAATCAGTGGAAAAATCCTTGTGAGTGGTGAAGAGAGCCTTAACCCGGCGATAAATCTCCGAGTTGGTCAGCTCGAAGGATGAGGTCCGGTTAGGATCATGGCCGTAGCTCATGTGGCACACCTTGTGGGTGCGCTTCTAGAGGGGTGAGATTCGGTTACGCACAAACGTGATCATGGCATCCTCGTTGCATAGTCCGAGCCCCTTCAGTTCCGTGAACCTTTTGCTCACTTGGTTGGCCAAGGCTGTGGGCTTCTTGGGGATCACATCCCACAGGTCCGGGTTAGGTGGACCCGGAGTGTAGGGAAGCAACCGGATCAAGTCTTCGGTGCCCGTATTCCGGACATAGAAGAAGGTCCGGGCCCATCCTTTGCAGGACTCTAGCCCGGTGACCCGAGGAAAAACGGAAAATCGCCGGGGTGAAATGGAGGCCGCTCCGAATTGAGTGAGCCGCTTGTCCTCCGGATCAGCGTGGATGTTGGGAATGACGTTGCGATGAAGGCCAAAGAACCGGATCCATAGCTCTTTCGTGGGTCATAGTCCGGCGTAGCCTTCGATCGTAGAAGCAAAGGCAGAAAGAGAGGTGATGGCGTTGGCTGGAAGGTGGTGTGGTTGGAGTTGGTACATACCGAGCCAGTCCTGGAAAAAATCACTCACCGGCACGCCGAAGCCCCATTGGAAATGAGACAGAAACACGACGAACTCGCCCGGATTGGGTGAGGGGGCCAGTTCGTTGAAAGGAAGACACACGGCGACGCCGGCAGGGATGCGCCTGGTCCGGTAGAGCCAGTCCAGGTCATCCTGGCAGACCCAGGAGCCGGCCCATGCGCCGCGGTCCGCCGCCGTGGCGTCCTCTTCCATTTCCTGCTCAGCAACAATGAGTTCCTCTTCAGTCATCTGGTCCTCGAGGCCCTCGCTGGCACTAGAGGCGGCGGGGGACAGTGACCAGGACTGGCGCCGACCCGTGGCGAGAAATTCGCGTCGCGGTGGCGGCGACGCGGAGGTGCGATGAAGAAGCGCGGCGGCGACGCTGCTTTTTGGCGATGCTGGCGGTGGCGCAGTCGCGAGGAAGAGGAAGAAGAATAGCAGCGGGCAGAGGGGTGCGGAGGGGGAAAATCCTAAGGGACGCACCCCTCCGCTATTTAAACCACTCCCGTTAGGGGTGAGTGGGATCGCCACCTGTGGACCGGCCGCACGCTGTGGCCGTGTATCACCCGTCCAGGCCAATCAGTGAGGAGCCACACGGAGGGCCACAGGGCGGAGAGAGTCCTGTGACGTGACGCGCTGATGCGGTAAATGAGGAGGCAAGCGTGACATGACCCATGCACAGTGATAACTGACAATTACTGCGGCGGTTACTGTACCGTCCCTTAAAATAAGACGACATAATGATTACCCTTCACATGGGTTAGCGTACGAGAGAAGGAAGCGAGACCCGGATGGAACTGTGGTAACCCGGCCGGCAAGTGAAAACTTGAAATGTGCGAAGGGAACGTAAATCCAAGCAGTCTGGGGTACAGAGGTAACTCGGCAACAACAACCGGGGCACAAAATTGAACCTGGTATGGTCTTAGCAGCCAAGGCAGCTAAGACCGCACCAGCTTCGGGGACTAATGTTGGGGGGATACCCCCGGGTAGGGTCACGCCGGGGTATAAAGGCCGAGTTAGCCGAGGTTCGGCAAGGCCAAAGCAGATGCTGGCCGGGTCACCTCAAGGCAGGCCGAATCACGGGGTAATCCGGACCTGGGGGCGTTCGCCTAACTAGGTCTCATGCGACTTAAGCAGTAAGTCGGAAGTGAATGTTTTACCTGTATGCAGGAACGGGTGTGGCCGGATGAACCATCATCCGGGTCATAGCAAGCTTCTAGGAGAAGGAAGGAATCTCGCTGGTCAAAAGGAGCCCCGGTACGCACCGCCTGAGCGAAGCGAGCAAGGACAGGACCACCGGGGCGTGGCCGACAAGCGTGACGACGCTCGTGTCGGCTGACGAGGGCGCCGTCAGAGGCTCACGTAGCTAAAGCATGCGTGACGCGGGGGAAAAAGCACCCCGGTCGGCTTACCACTTTGGGAGAATATGCCTCCACGTATGCTCTAGGCAGAAACCAAGCCTCCCCTATAAAAGGGGGCTAGGGCTTCTGTAGAAGGGGTTGGTTGGTCTCTCTACGATTCAGTTTTGGGCTAGGGTTTCAGGTGTGGTTTGTGGGTGAGAGTAAGAGAGCTCCTTCTTCCTCCTCTCGCCAATACAGCTCTAGGAGCACTTGTAACCTTGGAAGTAAATCAATACAAGCTCGTGTGTGGAGAATCACTTCACTATCCCTCCCTAGATTCCCCTAGCGAGTATTAGTCCCCACCTTTAGCCTATACATGGCATCTGCCGTGACACCACCACGACAATCAAGCATATCATAAATCCTTCTAGGCGTAATAGAAACACTACTATCAAGATTACATAAAGCTTTGAAATCAAAATCATTTACTTTCATATTGATGATGGGTTCCCAACCATCTTCTTGTTTTATAGGAATAGAAGCTTTATGTTTCATCTTTTCTTCTTTAATATTTATGAGAGCTTCAGTAATGTGTTTTGTAAAGGTCATATTCATAACACTAGAATTAGGACTTTTAGCAAGCTTTTGTAGGAACTTAATAACTTTAGAGATATTGCAACCATCAAGATCAAAATCATAATTATCATCTAAAGTACTAGAGCCATTACTAGCCTCAACACTAGTGGTAGTGATAGTAGAAACACTAATGTTTCTAGCAATTTCATCTTCCACTTAGCATGCAGTTCAGCTAATAGTCTAACATTTTCATCAATTCTTACTTGTATGGCATTATTAGTTGCAAAGGGATTATCAATAGTTTCAGGTTTAGCAGCCATTTTATTAATCAAAGTGGATTGAGCTTTAGACAAAGATGATATATTTCTTTCAGCATTAGAAAGTTTCAGTTGCAAATTAGGAATTTCCCTATTTAAACTCTCAAGTTTATGACTAATGTTCTTCAAAATGGTAGATTGTTCCTCCATAGTTTTAGTAAATAGTTTATTTTGTTCATATTGCATTTGCATGAAGTTTTTAGTGGCTCTTTCAACTTCTAAAATTCTTCCTTCACTAGGTATTCTAGGTTTGTCATTATAACCATAAGTGTTATTAGGAGGGTAAGGCCTATAATTGTTATTACCATAAGCATTGTTGCCAAAATTATTATTCCTTATAAAGTTCACATCAACTTGCTCTTCTTGAGCAACAAAAGAGGCTAAGGGAACATTATTTGGATCAATATGGGCTTTCCCATTAACAAGCAAAGACATAATAATATCAATCTTATCACTCAAGGAGGAGGTTTCCTCAACAGAATTTACCTTCTTACCTTGTGGAGCTCTTTCAGTATGCCATTCGGAGTATTTAACCATCATATTATCCAGAAGCTTTGTTGCAGCAACCAAAGTAATGGTCATAAAGGTACCTCCAGCAGCAGAATCCAATAGGTTCCTTGAAGAATAGTTCAATCCTGCATAAAAAGTTTGGATGATCATCCAAGCAGTCAGTCCATGAGTGGGACAATTCTTTACCAAAGATTTCATTCTTTCCCAAGCTTGAGCAACATGTTCATTATCAGATTTTTTAAACTTCATTATTTCACTTCTCATAGATATAATCTTAGTAGGAGGATAGTATTTTCCAATAAAAGCATCTTTGCATTTAGTCCAAGAATTAATACTATTCCTAGTTAAGGAATTCAACCATTCTTTAGCTTTTCCTTGCAAAGAGAAAGGAAACAATTTAAGCTTAATAATATCTCCATCTATATATCTATGCTTTTGCATCTCACAAAGTTCAACAAAGTTATTTAGATGGGCAGCAGCATCTTCATTACCAATACCAGAAAATTGTTCTCTCATAACAAGATTGAGTAAAGAAGGTTTTATCTCAAAGAAAGTAGTTTCAGGAACAGGTGGAGCAATAGGTGTGCTCATAAAATCATTGTTGTTGATGCTAGTGAAGTCACACAACTTAGTGTTTTCAAGAGTAGTCAATTTTTTATGTTTTTAATAAACAAAGCAAACTAGTAAAACTAATTTTTTGTGTTTTTGATAAAGAAACAAGCAAACAAAGCAAAAAGAAACTAAGCAAAACAAAAACAACAAAGTAAAGAGATTGGTTATGAGGGACTCCCCTTGTGAAGATGTCCTTAACTCCTCGGCAACAGCGCCAGAAAAATACTTGATGACTCGTGTACTAACGAGCTCGTTGGGGAACCCCAAGAGGAAGGTATGATGAGTACAACAGTAAGTTTCCCTCAGTTATGAAACCAAGGTTATCCATCTAGTAGGAGCAAGGAAACACCCCAAAGGTGTAGCTAGCTGAGCTTTGGCAGGGCGCACTACCGGTGCCAGCAGCAACGTGGAGACCTGCACAACACAACCACAGAACTCTGTCCCCAACTTGCGATGAGGTTGTCAATCTCACTGGTTTTACTGAAAACAAAGGATTAAATGTATCGAGTGGAAGAAAGTAATAGTTTGCAGAAAGTAAACACAAAGCAGTAAACAGTTGATTATAGATTGATAGTAAAAGAAAGGACTGGGGTCCATAGTTCACTAGAGGTGGCTCTCCTTAAGATAGATAACATGTTGGGTGAACAAATTACAGCAGGGCAATTGAAAAACATCGAGAAAGCATACAAGCATATACTAATCATCTTGACTCCTTTGAGATTCGATTGGGCATTACAACATTATACATAGACCTCCATCCAACTGCATCTATGACTAATAATCCACCTTCAGGTTATCATCCGAACCCCCTCTAGTATTAAGTTGCAAGCAATGGATAATTGCATTACAAATTGCATGTAAAGTAAACAATATGATTGTTCTATGAACAAAGGATTGTTGTTTTCTCCCTAGTAGCAATAGCACAACTAGTACCTTAGAGATTTCTGTCACTTCCCTAGATTACCAGAGGCATGAACCCACTATCGAGCATAAATACTAACTCTTGGAGTTGCTAGCATCTACTTGGCCAAGATAGCTACTAACAACGGAAAGCATGCAAGATCACAAATAACAAAGACATGATATAATCAATAATCAATCTGAAATAGCATCTCAATATCCATCGGATCCCCACAAACACAACATGCAGAATTACAAATAGATGATCTTGATCATGAATGGAGCTCACGAGATCTAAACATGATAGCACAAAGGAGGAGAACCAGCCATCAAGCTACTACATTGACTTGTAGTCCAGAGATGAACTACTCACGCATCACGCCGGAGGCTTGCATGATGATGAAGAAGGCCTCTAGGGTGAATTCCCCTCTCCGGAAGGGTGCCGGGAAGAGCTTCAGATCCCTCTCGATCTAGGGATGGAGATGACGGCAGGTACAAACTCTTCCGTGGAATTTTGATCGGGTACTTAGGGTTTCCATATCAGAGGCAACTTATAGGCGGAAGGAGAGGTCGAGGGGGTGCCTGGGGCGGCCAGACCACCCCCTGGCACGGGTCGGGCTAGGCCGCGCGGCCAGGTGGTGTGCCCAGGCCCCAGCCCCTCTCTGTCTCGTATTCTGGCTCCAGGTGTCCCTCGGTGAAAAACTGACTTTGGCTTTTGTCCCGTCCAGTTCCAAGAATATTCACTTTCTGACTTTCCTGGAACCAAAAACAGCAGAAAACAGGCAGCTAGCACTTTGACTCTTATTAATAGGTTAGTCCAAGAAATCATATGAAAAGCACTCCAAAGTGTGGACAAAACATAAGAAAGTAGATAAAACCAAGCATGGAACATCAAAAATTATGGATACGTTTGCAACATATCAACGCACAGTAGCAACCATACCAGAGATAGTGCACAACTGCGCAGGCGCTACTTTCATCTTTAGACTGCGAGGTTGATTCCACTTGATCTTCCCTTCTGCTAATTTAATGTGGTATCTGTAGAGGGTGATCACAACCGTTTATTTGGGTTCAGCGGAGATCCTACTTGACAGAAAATTGGGGACAAAAGATAAGAATTGTTTGTCAGCGTTGTGCTAGTAAAAAATTCTAGGTTCAGTCTATCTCTATAATGCCAATAGCCAACTAGCGGTTATAGATAGTGCGAATAGCAAAGAGAAGAGTAGCTCACCCGCAATTAGCCAGAACTACTTCTTCCTCGGTAATAGGATCTGCCATCCTTCGCGTTGCTCAGGTCATTGGCGGAAGGGGCGGTCTAGAGCATCGCAACGGCGGGCATGGCATTCGGCATTGGATCTCGGGATCAGCAAGTGGGCGTAGCAACTTGGTGCCATAAGTCAAATGTCTAAAGGGATCGTTCTAGTTGGAGGGTGGATTCCGACATTGCCGGTGCTAGAGTTCATGCGAAAGGAGGGAGTGGATTTGTAAATTTGGTCAACGCACCAAGCCCCTTTAGTTCCTCGATTTTCCTACGTGGTTGCCGCGTTGGTGCTTGCGTCATGGACAGATTACTGACATGAGGGTCCCGACCGTCTACTTCATGCGGCAGTTTGACAGAATGTTTCTATTTGGTAGGGGTGATATGAGTTTGCCTCAAAATGACCCCTCTCGGTAGTTGGCAGCCCAATTTTGTGAAATGCGGCAATTTCAGCCAACTCAGGCCCCGTGATGCACTCGCCCAGGAACTTTGGGGCCACAAACGAACAAGCCCCTCTTTGAGGTCGTTGACAAACTTACATTGGCGGTTGGTGTGGGTGGCTTTGCCATTTGCGTCGAGGTGGACGAAACACGGCATATCACGATACTCCTTGTACGTCTAGGGAACACGTGGCGCTCTGGTTGTAGGGTCACTCCAGTGCTACCCATGACTAGCCCCCCGGCCATGACCACGTTGTCTGCCATATGCTTGTCTTCTGGTGGATTCTTCCACTTGTTCTTGTTTTTCTTCTTGGCCTAGGTGAGAGTAGATAGCACCGACAATGATCCATGAGCTTCATCATCGGCAGAGGTGAACTCTCTAGACATGGCAATCATTGAGTTGAGGTCAAGCTTGTCGTTGTCTTGATTGCACTTCAGCATATATCGGAGCAGTATTCCCTTTTCTAGGCCATCAATGAAGGCGGTCATAGCAGTTTGATCATGTACTCTCGCGCATGAGTTTTTCATGTCAAGCCAACGGGATAGGTAGGCACGAGAAGATTCGTCCTTTTCTTGCACACACCGTTGTAGGTCAACGAGGTGCAGGGACGTTTGTATGTACCGTAGAAGTTCTTGGTGAACGCTTCATGCATGTCCAACCAATTACAGATTGATTTCTCTGGCAAGTCATTGATCCATTGTCGGGCGGTGCCGGTGATCATGAGTAGGAGGTACTTGACGGTGACATTAGGGTTTCCCCTGGTGATTTGAATCGCTTCGCGGTAGTCCTGCAACCATGTGACTGGCCTAACAGTGTCGTCATAGGGCTTGATAGTCTTGTCAATCCAGAGGCCTTTAGGGTAGGTTGTGGCCCGGATAATCGGTACAAAGAAATGTGGCCCCAAGTATGGCTCTTCCTAGGCTTCTTGGATCTTATCAAGGCACGATCGTGCATCATACGACTCTGATTGTTTCCCATTTCTGCCATGGGGAGGAGAGTTGTGGTATGAGCCTTGGGACCCGCGAGGTCCTCCACCATGGTGGATGCTGGGTGGCGACGGTGGCAGTGGCGGCGGAGGGTTATCCTTCTTGCTACTTCCTCCATGTGAATCCTCACGCCTGTCGTGGTTGCTTGTCGGACGCGGGGCCTCCTTGTGAGATTTGCTCCTGTGTCCTTTGTTGCCGCTGCACTCTCCATCATGCTGAGGCTACTCCCCCTGGTCGCGTATAAAGAGTGGACCTAGGGATGCCTAGGAGGTGGCGGTGGTGTGGCTATGGTTCCTCATGACGCCGGGACTACGGGGGTGGCAGCGAGCGACATGGATGAGCCTTGTCTAAGTTGTCGGAGGATACTGGGGTGGCATTAGTCCTGTTGCGCGCATCCCACCGCCTATGTTCCGTGGAGCCCGTGTGGTATCCTTCATTACGAGGAGATCTTGGTCTTCGGTGGTTGTTCATGCTTGACTGGCAAAGCTCTGGATTGGACTCGATCCTTTGCAAGGTGGCCTTCTCCTACTTCTTGCAAGCCTTGGCTACAAGTTCATAGACCCGAGCCACCGCTTCTGGTGACTTGTCTTGTTCAAGTAAGTTTTTGGCGACGACCATGTTGAGGGCAGGGGTTGGCATGACTTCCTTCCTAGCCGAATTGATGTAGGGGTAGCTTTTGCTTGTTTGGATGGAGCCCACCCCAAGTTGCGTCGAACGCCTAGATCTCCGACGACGTGATCTGGGCTTTCTTTGCCTTGTGCTTCAATAGCAACTGATTGTACTTAGCATCCATTACTCTTGCCACCTTGATCGATTAATGTGCCTTGGCCATATCCCTGTCCAACTGGGCGCCTTGTTCTGTGATACACTTGGCCTCCGCGAGGATTTATGTGTTCTTCTCATCAAGCTCTGAAACGCTCTGAATATGCGCGACAGTTATTATCTTGACGAGGAGTGGATCGTACTGAAGGGAATATGCCTGAGAGGCAATAATAAAGTGGTTATTATATTATTCCGTGTTTATGATAAATGTTTATTTTGCATGCTATAATTGTATTAATTGGAAACGTTAATACATGTGTGTTTAATAAACAAATAAAGGGTTCCTAGTTATGCCTCTCTTATAAACTAGCTCGTTGATTAACAAGATGATCAAGGTTTCCTGATCATGGACATTGAATGTTGTTAATAACAAGGTCACGAAATTGGTGGAATGATGTGATGAACATTCATCCAAAGTATAGCTTTACGATCAAAGTCATTATGTTTATATTTCTATAACATCATATGAAGTAATTCTAGTCCTTAGACCATGAGATCATGTTAATCACTAACACTGGAAGAGTATCTTGATAACATCAAATGTCACACCGTAAAAGCGTGACTATAAAGGTGGGTTCAGTGCTACGAAGGTGTTATGTAGAGGCTCATGGATCAAGAGTGGTATTTGTCCATCCCGGTGACAGATAGATATACTCGGGGCCCTCTCGGTGATATCACATTGAAACAGCTTGCAAGCAAGTGATGTGATCACTAGAATGTTATATCACGAGAATGAGAAAAGGGTGCATGTCGGCAACAAGATCAAACTAGGTATTGAGATACTGATGATCGAATCTTGGACATGTAATATATCGCGAGACAAAGGGATTTAGTTACTACGTTAAAGGTTCACATCATCACAAGAGTCGTTGTTGAATGTGTGGGAGTCAGTACGGATCTCTAGGTCCCGCTGCTGATTATTGATCGGAGAGGGGTCTCAATCATGTCTACATTATTCACGAACCGTAGGGTGACACACTTAAGGGATACCGACACCATTTGGAGCAAATATGTTTCCTATAAAGATTTAAGAAAGCGCTGGAATCATTTCGATGGAAACCGGAATAGTTTCGGGTGAAATTGCAGAAACTGGTTTTGCATGTGATATTGAAATGTTGCAGGGGGTTTTATGTGAATGTTTTTTAATTAAAATAATTAACAAAATTCTAAATAAAATAAATAAAATAGTTTTATTTAATGAGAGCTTGCATTAAATTTGGTGGAAATTTAATGGAGGTGAGTGGAATTTTGAGTGGGAGGCTAATTATGTGAGTGGGAGCTCCACCCACATGAATGTGGAAGAGGTGGGGGCACCTCCTTTGGCCGCCGGCCATGGTGAGGGGCTGCCCCCCCTCTTCCTATAAAATCCCCCCCCCCCACTACCTCCTCTCATCTCACACCTCCTCGTGAAGGATCTCTCTCCCCCTCTAGAAATTATTCCCCATGGTCTCGGATTAGCAAGATACATGTTCTCGGTAGCTTTATCTAGAAAGGAGTTGCTACTTCCGCTGCTTTGCTGGAGCGAGGGACGGAGGTTGTCAGGGTACAGGACGTGTGTGTGATCACGGATGCACCGCTGCTTTGCGGTGCTGGACTTGGTGGTGCTGGACTTGCTGGAGCTGGATCTGATAGACGTGCTGGAGCTGGACCTGCTAGACTTGCTGGACATCATGATGATATTGAGATCGGCAAGTGTACGACTACATCATCCACGATTTCCATCTCGTTAACAAAGCTTTGTTGTCTTCGAGGGTATGTTCTCTATGGATGTATATCCACCCGTTGCTTGTATCTAATAGATAGATCTTGGCGTATAATAGTTCCCATCGTAGGAAATTTTTTGTTTTCTATGCTGCGAACCCAATAGTGGTATCAGAGCCTGATCTATGCGTAGGTGCTTTGCATGGGTAGTACACATATTTTTATATGTGGGCGATGATGATCATGTTATTGCTTCTTTCATGTATTTTGGATATTGGTGGCATAGTGGGATGAAGCGGCCCGGACTAACTTTACATGTCCTCGCACATGAGACCGGTTCCACGATTGACATGCAACTAGTTTTGCATAAGTGGCTAGCGAGTGTCTTTCTCTCCTACTATAGTCAATATCTGATTTACAACAAGTTGCTAATAACTTAGTTATCATCGTTGTGGTTCCATGTTCGTAGGTAAGACCGGTTCTATCTTCGAAAGCCCTAAGCCACGTAAAACTTGCAATGGATAAATTAGAGGCGTCTAGTTTAGATTGTTGCTGGGCTAGTGTCATGATATGGAAATGTTGTAGTTTGATGTATAGTTGATAGTCTTACAACACACCTAACGTGTAAGTTCCATAGACCTTGGCCTTAAACACAAAGGAATGATAGAGATCATACCATGATGCACATGATAGTGATCAAATGCATGGACCATATCATTCCACTTTACGATGTTTGCATATTATATTGCTAGTTTGGCGTTTTAGTAGCATTATAAGATGATCCCTCATTTAGATATCAAGATAAAAATGTGTTCTCCCTTAAGTACGCACCCTTTATGTTTTACCGCTTCAAGACATCATGTGATGATCAGGTGTACTTGAATCCACGATCATATTTTGGGTGTAAGACGGTTTTACACGCGCGAGTACTAAGCTTCTTACTTGGCGAGCCTAGCATGTACAGACATGGCCTCGGAACATGGACCGAAAGGTTAAGCATGAGTTATATAGTTGATATGATGCCCATATTGGTGCTCGTCTTTGAAGCTACACCGACTCACGTGATGATCGGACTTGGTGTAGTCGATTTGGTTCATGTAATCACCAAAAAGGCACGAGGGATGCCATTTTTGAGTGGGAGTTCATTTCTAATTTGGATTAGTCAACCTCAATTTGTCATAAAGTAAATCGAAGTGAATTTTTATAATTTGTTGTAGTCATTGGCATCTATTACTACCTTATGCTTAGTTTTAATTGAGATAATAGAACTACACAATTCTGGATATTTGCTTTACAAACTGGTATCATATTGTTTTGAATGTCAATTTTAGAAGTCCTATTGCAAACTTTCAACAAACTCTATTTAATCCATGAAGTTTAATAAGTAATATTAAATCGAGAGTAAGAATTCCAATGTTAGTATCTAAAGTATCATGTTTGCCTCCATGATTCTTGATATTCAAAAGTTATTTTTAATATCGAGGTTATATAGGAGATGAAAGGATTGTTTCAGAAGCCATCATGCGTGGAAGATATTTTGATATCTAAAACAATGTTTATGGTTGCAATATGATAGAGTATAATTTGGAAAAATACATGTTCTCACATTGTATGAGAATTTGCGAAGGTTGGAGACGCTAGACGTCCTAATCTCCCAAACAGGTTTTGGGAACTGACATTATACTCACGAGTCATCCTTATAGGCCATAGTAGCTTGATAATGAAAGTTGTCATGATAAGGATGAATAGAAAGTGTAAGTAAAATTTTTACTACACTAAAAGATTACTAAAGAATGGATTTTTGAAAGAACACCAAACATTTTATGATGGTGATCTACTTCAAAGTGCAAGTCCAATGGTATTAGTATTTTACTATACATGCTTTGGACTATGTGTCATATGTATGATGCCACTGTTGATGTTGATAGATTATTTTAAAAGGAAAGGAAATGCTGAAAGAGAATCTATAAAATATTTGGTAGAAAACAAAGACTGGAAATATCTAGCTGAGGTATATAGATGATATACATGTTTGAAGGAAATATGCCCTGAGAGGCAATAATAAAGTTGTTATTATGTATTCCTTATATATGATATATGTTTATTTTACATGCTAGAATTGTATTGATTGGAAACATCAATACATGTGTGTTTAATAAACAAAAAGGGTTCCTAGTTATGCCTCTCTTATAGAATAGCTTATTGATTAACAAGATGATCAAGGTTTCCTGATCATGGACATTGGATGTTGTTAATAACAAGGTCACACCATTGGTGGAATCATGTGATGAACATTCATCCGAAGTATAGCATTACGATCAAGTCATTATGTTTATATTGCTATAACATCATATGAAGTAATCTTTATCCTTAGACCATGAGATCATGTTAATTGCTAACACCTGAAGAGTATCTTGATAACATCAAACGTCACACCGTAACAGGGTGACTATAAAGATGGGTTCAGTACTACGAAGGTCTTATGTTGAGGCTCATGGATCAAGAGTGGAATTTGTCAATCCCGATGACGGATAGATATACTCTGGGCCCTCTCGGTGATATCACATTGAGATAGCTTGCAAGCAAGTGATGTGATCACTAGAATGTTATATCACGGGAACGAGAAAAGAGTGCATGTCGGAAACGAGATCAAACTAGGTATGGAGATACCGATGATCGAATCTCGGACATGTAATATATCGTGAGACAAAGAGATTTAGTTACAAGCGTTAAAGGTTCTCATGCAGGAGTCAGTATGGATCTCTAGGTCCCGCTTCTGACTATTGATCTGAGAGGAGTCTCAATCATGTATGCATTATTCGCGAACCGTAGGGTGACACACTTAAGAGTTACCGGACACCATTTAGGAGCACATATGTTTCAGACGAAAGAATTGCAAAGCGCAGGAATTGTTTCAATAGAAACCGGAAATTGTTTCAGGTGAAATTGCAGAAAGTGGTTCTGCATGTAATATTGAAATATTGCAAGGGGCTATATGTGAATGTTTGTTAATTAAAGTAATTAACAAAATTCTGAATAAATTTAATAAAAGTTTTTTATTAAATGAGAGAGCATTAAACTTGGAGAATTTTAATGCATTTAAAGTGGAGACTTTAAAAGGGAATGTGAAGACGCATTTTAATGTGGAGGGGTTACCACCACATGAATGGGGGAGGTGAGGGGTTACCCCCCCCCCCCCATGCGCCGGCCATGGAGAGGAAGGGCACCCCCTCCTCCTATAAAAGGCCACCCACTCCCTCCTTCATCCTCACACCTCCTTGTGAAGGATCTCTCTCCCCCTCTAGAATTATTCCCCCATGGTCTCGGATTAGCGAGATACATGTTCCCGGTGGCATTTCGTCTGGAAGGAGTTGCTGCTTTCGCTGGAGCGAGGAGGTGGAGGTTGTCCGGTGGCTTGAACGTGTGTGCGAGTACGGATGCGCTGCTGAGTTGCGGCGCTCGGACTTCCTCACGATCTTGAGATCGGCAAGTGTACGACTACATCAACCACGAGTTCCTACTCGTTAACAAAACTCGTTGTCTTCGAGGGTAAGTTCTAGTAGATAGATCTTGGCGTGTAGTTCTCATCGTAGGAAATTTTTTGTTTTCTATGTTGCGGACCCAACAGTGGTATCAGAGCCTGATCTATGCGTAGGTGCTTTGCACGGGTAGTACACATATGTTTATATGTGGGCGATGATGATCATGTTATTGCATCTTCTATGTATTTTGGATATTGGTGGCCTAGTGGGATGAAGCGGCCCAGACCAACCTTACATGTAATCGTACATGAGACCGGTTCCACGACTGACATGCAACTTGTTTTGCATAAGTGGCTGGTGGGTGTCTGTCTCTCCTACTATAGTCAATATCTGATTTACAACGAGTTTCTAATAACTTAGTTATCCTCGTTGTGGTTCATGTTCGTAGGTGAAAACGGTTCTATCTCCGAAAGCCCTAAGCCACGTAAGACTTGCAATTGATAAATTAGAGGCATCTAGTTTAGATCGTTGCTGGGCTAGTGTATTGATATGGTATTGTTGTAAGTAGATGTATGATAGATACTCTTACAACAGGCTCAACGTGTAAGTTCCATAGACCTTGGCCTTACACACAAAGGAATGATAGAGATCATACCACGATGCAAGTGATAGAGATCAAATGCATGGACCATATCATCTCACTTTACACATTAGATGTTAGCATCTTATACTGCTAGTTTGGCGCTTTCTGTAACATTGTAAGATGATCCCTCATTTAGATATAAAGATAAAAATGTGTTCTTCCTTAAGTATGCACCGTTCTATGGATCGTGCTTCGAGACATCACGTGATGATCGGGTGTACTCGAATCTATGCTTTCATAGGCACGGGTGTAAGACAGTTTTACACACGTGAATATTAAGGTTCTTATTTGGCGAGCCTAGCATGTACAGACATGGCCTCGGAACACGGACCAAAAGGTTAAGCATGAGTCATATAGTTGATATGATGCCCATGTAGATGCTCGCCTTTGAAGCTACATCAACTCACGTGATGATCGGACTTGGGTATAGTGGATTTGGTTCATGTAATCACCAAAAGGACACGAGGGATGTCGTTTTTGAGTGGGAGTTCATTAGTAATTTGGATTAGTTGAACTCACTCTATCATAAAATTAGTCTAATAAACTTTACAAATTCTGTTGTAGATGGCACCACCTACTTTTAATTTCAATGTGTTCATGGAGAAAGAGAAACTTGCTGCGAATGGTAGCAACTTCACCAACTGGGCTATGAATTTGAGGATTCTCCTCACTGCTGCACAAAAGCAATATGTTCTAGATGCGCTGCTAGGCCCCCCACCAGCTCCTGATGCCCCTGACGAGGAAAAGAATGTCTATGTGACTCGTTGGGAGGACCACAACTTAGTTCATTGCGGCATACTGTATGGGCTAGAGCCAGAACTTCGAAAGCGTTTCGAAAATGGCAATGCCTTTGATACCATGGGAGAATTGAAAATGATTTTCGATACCCATGCTGCCGTAGAGAGTTATAATGCTTCTGAAAAGTTCTTCAGCTGCAAAATGGAGAAAAACAGCTCCGTTAGTGAGCACGTACTCAAAATGTCTGGGTACACCGATAAGCTTGTGTCCTTGGGAATAATGATTCCCAATGACTTGGGCATACATCGTGTTCTCCAATCTCTGCCACCTAGCTACAAGAGCTTCGTGATCAACTATAATATGCAGGGGATGAAGAAGACTCTTCCCGAGCTTCTGTCAATGCTTAAGACTGCATAAGTGGAGATTAGGAAAGAACATCAAGTGTTGATGATCAATAGGACCACCGGTTTCAAGAAAGACAAGAAAGGCAAGCACAAGGGATAGAAGGGTGGCAAATCTGTTGCCGCGCCTGAAAAGAAACCCCGAGCTGGCCCTAAGTCTGACACCGAGTGTTACTATTGCAAGGGGACTGGCCATTGGAAGCGCAACTGCCCCAAGTATTTGGCGGACAAGAAGTCCGGCAAGGCAAACAAAGGTATATGTAATATACATGTTATTGATGTGTACTTGACTAGTACTCGCAGTAGCACCTGGGTATTTGATACGGGATCGGTTGCTAATATATGTAACTCGGTTCAGGGGCTACGGAACAAGCGACAACTAGCAAGGGATGAGGTCAGGATGCGGGTCGGCAATGGATCAAAAGTTGATGTGATCACCGTCAGGACGCTACCTCTCCATATGCCATCGGGATTAGTTATAAACCTAAATAATTGTTATTTGTGCCTGCACTGAGCATGAACATTGTATCCGGATCGTGTTTGATGCAAAGTGGTCATTCCTTTAAATCTGAAAACAATGGTTGTTCGATTTATAAGAATGATATCTTTTATGGTCATGCACCTATGTTGAATGGTTTATTTCTGATGGATCTCGATAGTAATATTACGCACATTCATAATGTTAATGCTAAAAAGATTAAACTTGATGATGATATATCTGCATATATGTGGCACTGCCGTCTAGGTCATATTGGTGTTAAACACATGAAGAAACTCCATTCTGATGGACTTTTGGAATCACTTGATTTTGAATCATTTGATACATGTGAGTCATGCCTTATGGGCAAGATGACTAGAATGCCGTTTTCCGGTTCAATGGAACGGGCGACAGATTTATTGGAAATCATATACTGATGTGTGTGGACCAATGAGTGTGTCGGCGCGAGGTGGATATCGTTATTTTGTTACTTTCATGGATGATTTGAGTAGATACGGGTATATCTATTTGATGAAACACAAGTCTGAAACTTTTGAAAAGTTCAAGGAATTTCAGAATGAAGTGGAAAATCATCGTAATAGAAAGATCAAATTTCAACTGTCTAACCATGGAGGAGAGTATCTAAGTTACGAGTTTAGCACACGCATGAAAGAGTGTGGAATAGTTTCACAACTCATGCCTGCCAGAACACCACAACGTAATGGTGTGTCGGAATGTCGTAATCGTACTTTATTGGATATGGTTCGATCTATGATGTCTCTGACTGACTTGCCACTGTCATTTTGGGGTTATGCACTGGAAACAGCTGCATTCACTTTAAATCGGGCACCATCTAAATCCGTTGAAACGACACCGTATGAATTATGGTTTGGAAACAAACCTAAGTTGTCATTTCTTCAAGTTTGGGGATCCAATGTTTATGTGAAGATACTTCAGCCGGATAAACTCGAACCCAAAGCGGAAAAATGCGTCTTCATAGGATACCCTAAGGAAACGATTGGGTATACCTTATATCACAGATCCGAGGGCAAGGTTTTTGTTGCCAAGAATGGATCATTTCTTGAGAAGGAGTTTCTCGCGAAAGGTGTGAGTAGTCGGAAGGTAGAACTCGAAGAGGTTATTGAACCTTCTCTTCATGAAATGGCGAGTAGCGCAGCACCTGAAGTTGTTTCGAAGTTGACTTCACCTAATGAAGTGATAGCTAATGATATTGATCAAGAAACTCCTAAAGACGACACTACCAAACCTCACAGGTCAAGCAGGACACGTGCAGCTCCTGAACTGTACGGCAATCCTGTTGTGAATTTCATGGTTGATGAAATGGATGACCCTGCGACGTATGAAGAAGCGATGATGAGCCCGGATTCCAACAAATGGCTAGAAGCCATGAAATCCGAGATGGAATCCATGTACGAGAACCAAGTTTGGACCTTGGTGGACTTACCTCACGATCGAAAGGCCGTTGAGAATAAATGGATTTTCAAAATAAAAACGGATGTTGATGGTAATGTGACCATCTATAAGGCTCGACTTGTCGCAAAGGGGTTTCGACAAATTCAAGGAGTTGACTACGATGAGACATTCTCTCCCATAGCAATGCTTAAGTCGGTTAGGATTATGTTAGCAATTGCTGCATATTTCGATTATGAAATATGGCAGATGGATGTCAAAATTGCGCTCCTCAATGGTAATATTGAAGAAGAGTTGTATATGATACAACCTAAGGGTTTTGTCGATCCTAAGGATGCTAATAAGTTATGCAAACTTCAGCGATCCATCTATGGACTGAAGCAAGCATCCTAGAGTTGGAATCTCCGCTTTGATGAGGTGATCAAAGAGTTTGGATTTGTCCAAACTTATGGAGAGGCTTATATTTACAAGAAAGTGAGTGGGAGCAATGTGGCATTTATGATATTATATGTGGATGACATATTATTGATTGGAAATGATATAGATCTTTTAAACAGTGTTAAAAGTTATCTAAACAGCAAATTTTCGATGAAAGACCTTGGTGAAGCGTCATATATATTAGGCATTAAAATCTATAGAGATAGATCAAGGCGCCTAATTGGGCTATCGAGAGTACATACCTTGATAAGATATTAAAGAAGTTTAATATGGACGGAAGTAGTAAGGGGTTCTTACCTATGTTGCAAGGCAAGACATTGAGTAAGACTCAAAGTCCGACTACGGCGGAAGAAAGAGAGATGATGGATAAGATCCCCTATGCCTCAGCCATAGTCTCTATTATGTATGCCATGCTATGTACAAGACTGGATGTGGCACATGCTATTAGTTTGACTAGTAGGTACCAATCTGATCCAGATTCGGAACACTGGATAGCGGTCAAGAACATCCTCAAGTACTTGAGAAGAACTAGGGATATGTTTCTTATATATGGAGGTGAAGAAGAGCTAGTCGCTAAGTGTTATGTCGATGCTAGCTTTGACACCGATCCGGATGACTCTAAGTCTCAATCCGGATACGTATTTCTCTTGAACGGAGCAGCAGTTAGTTTGAGGAGTTCCAAACAACCTGTGGTGGCTGGATCAACGATGGAGGTGGAATATGTTGCTACTTCAGAAGCAGCGCAGGAAGCGGTTTGGATGAAAGAGTTCATTACGGAACTAGGTGTGGTTCTAAGTGCGTTGGACCTGATGGTGATCTATTGTGACAACAATGGAACCATAGCCAACGCAAAGGAACCGAGGTCTCACAAGAATTCCAAGCATATTAAGCGCCGGTTTCACTCCATCCGCGAGCATGTCAAGGATGGAGATATAAAGATTTGTAAAGTACACACGGACCTAAATGTAGCAGATTCGTTGACTAAAGCTCTCCCTAGGGCAAAACATGATCAACACCAGAACTCCATGGGTGTTAGATTTATCACTATGTGAACTAGATTATTGTCTCTAGTGCAAGTGGGAGACTGAAGGAAATATGCCCTAAGAGGCAATAATAAAGTTGTTATTATGTATTCCTTATATATGATAGATGTTTATTTTACATGCTAGAATTGTATTGATCGAAAACATCAATACATGTGTGTTTAATAAACAAAAAGGGTTCCTAGTTATGCCTCTCTTATAGACTAGCTTGTTGATTAACAAGATGGTCAAGGTTTCCTGATCATGGACATTGGATGTTGTTAATAACAAGGTCACACCATTGGTGGAATGATGTGATGAACATTCATCCGAAGTATAGCATTATGATCAAGTCATTATGTTTATATTTCTATAACATCATACGAAGTAATATTTATCCTTAGACCATGAGATCATGTTAATTGCTAACAACTGAAGAGTATCTTGATAACATCAAACGTCACACCGTAACAGGGTGACTATAAAGATGGGTTCAGTACTACGAAGGTGTTATGTTGAGGCTCATGGATCAAGAGTGGAATTTGTCAATCCCGATGATGGATAGATATACTCTGGGCCCTCTCGGTGATATCACATTGAGATAGCTTGCAAGCAAGTGATGTGATCACTAGAATGTTATATCACGGGAACGAGAAAAGGGTGCATGTCGGAAACGAGATCAAACTAGGTATGGAGATACCGATGATCGAATCTCGGACATGTAATATATCGCGAGACAAAGGGATTTAGTTACAAGCGTTAAAGGTTCTCACGATCACAGAAGTCATCGTTGAATATGCAGGAGTCAGTATGGATCTCTAGGTCCCGCTTCTGACTATTGATCTGAGAGGAGTCTCAATCATGTCTGCATTATTTGCGAACCGTAGGGTGACACACTTAAGAGTTACCAGACACCATTTAGGAGCACATATGTTTCAGACGAAAGAATTGCAAAGCGCATGAATTGTTTCGATAGAAACCGGAAATTGTTTCGGGTGAAATTGCAGAAAGTGGTTCTGCATGTGATATTGAAATATTGTAAGGGGCTATATGTGAATGTTTTTTAATTAAAGTAATTAACAAAATTCTGAATAAATTTAATAAAAGAGTTTTATTAAATGAGAGAGCATTAAACTTGGAGAATTTTAATGCATTTAAAGTGGAGACTTTAAAAGGGAATGTGAAGAGGCATTTTAATGTGGAGGGGTTACCACCACATGAATGGGGGAGGTGAGGGGTCACCCCCCCATGCGCCGGCCATGGAGAGGAGGGGCACCCCCCTCCTCCTATAAAAGGCCACCCACTCCCTCCTTCATTCTCACACCTCCTTGTGAAGGATCTCTCTCCCCCTCTAGAATTATTCCCCCATGGTCTCGGATTAGCGAGATACATGTTCCCGGTGGCATTTCATCTGGAAGGAGTTGCTGCTTCCGCTAGATCGCTGGAGCGAGGAGGTGGAGGTTGTCTGGTGGCTTGAACGTGTGTGCGAGTACAGATGTGCTGCTGAGTTGCGGCGCTCGGACTTCCTCACGATCTTGAGATCGGCAAGTGTATGACTACATCAACCACGAGTTCCTACTCGTTAACAAAACTCGTTGTCTTTGAGGGTAAGTTCTCGTTGGATGTATGTCCACCCGTTGCTATGTACCTAGTAGATAGATCTTGGCGTGTAGTTCTCATCGTTGGAAAATTTTTGTTTTCTATGCTGCGGACCCAACAATGTTATGGTTGTATTCTTTGCATGTTAAACAATGTGGTTCTTGGGTATTGGATACCAAATTGGTTGGTATGAAATATCATACAAAACGACACAATTCATGAACTACTATGGCCTAAGTAACTACCAAAAGAATATGTGATGATGTTCATCAAAAACAAATAAATTGTTATTGTTTTCATCCTTGACATCAAAGCTTGCCTTCAAGATTTGTTTAAATAATTGTTATTTTGTTCCGATATAATGAGAACAATGATTGTTCAAATAATTACCGTATTCCATAGAATATGGATGAACTTTTACAAGTCTAGTTGGAGAAATCACATCCATAAAACTAATGCTAAAATGTCACAAGACAAATGGTTGAAAGATCACTTACGACGTGACATCGTCGTTTAAATTATATTGGAAAGAGAACATGAAGAAACTACATTTTGATGGATTTTTGGAGTCTTTTGATTTTGAGCAACTGACGCTTGTGAAACTTTCCTCGAGATAATTGAAACTCCGTTCATAGGCCAAAGAGGAACAGATGACTAACTTATTGGAAATTGTGCATGATGATGTGCATAGTCCATTATATGTATCCATGTGCGGTGCATCTTTCGACTTCATATGATTTCTCCAGAAATTTGAGTGAATATATCTATATATTTACTTAATAAGGAAGAAGTATGAAACATTTGAAAATTGTTCAAAGACTTTCAAGATGAAGTGGAAAATCATTGTAACAAGAAAATAAAACGTTTATGATTTGATCATAAAGGAAGATATTTGAGTTATAGATTTAGCAAAACACCTGAGGTTTCGGGAATTGTTCCATGGATTTGCATTTCCCAATAACCCACAGGAGTATGGTATGTTTGAGAGATCAAATCAAACATTGTTTGACATGGTAAGATCAAGGGTGTCATTTATAAAACTACCATTATGTTTTAAAGATTAAAGCTTTAGAGACTACCGCTTTTACACTGAAAAGAGCACCACCGTGATCCGTTGAAATGACACCGTATGAATTATGGTTTGGGATAAATCCCGAGTTATCTTTTCTTAAAACTTTGGTATGTTATGCATAAGTAAAATGTTTACAACCAAAGTCAGATAAGCACGTCTGTGTAGGTTATCCCAAAGAATTTGTTGGGTATTCCTCCATAACACCGAGAACAAAAGAGTTTGTTGCTTTGAATGTTAAGTTTCTTGAGAAAGATTTTTTCACAAAAAGTTAAGTGGGAGGACAATAGAACTATGATAAGGTTATTGAACCTTAGCTATATGTGCTAAGTAGCGGAGCACCGGAAAGTGTTCCGATGGCAGCCACAATGCTCATGGCTCCCATGATTACAAAGGTTGTGATCTTGGAGATTAGAGTTCCTATTTGAACCATATGCATCGGGTAATAATCAAATAGTGAGATTTGATAAACAAGTCGTTATTATTTTGACAACAATGAACCAACTGCATGCAAAGAAGCGATGATGGTCCCTTACTCCATAGAATGACTAGAAGTCATAAAATCCATGATAGTTTCCATACACGAGAAATCAAGCTTTTGAACTTGGAAGACCCTCCAAAAAGGCATGAAGCCTATCGGTCGTGTTTAGATCTATAAACAAATAATACATGGATGTTTCACATCTATGAAATAATCGACATGTCGAGAAGGAATTTACGACTATGTTCAAGGAGTTGACTATGACAAGATTTGATCTTTCATAGTGATATTTAGTCTTGACGGATTAATCTAGCAACCACTACATATAATTTGGTATATGGTAGTTGAACAAACAAAACAATGTTCTTCTAATAGAATGGTTACCTAGGATGTGTACATGACACGGTCTGAAGGGTTTTGTTAATTCAAAGGGTGCTAAAAGGACATGCAAACTTCAATAGTTGAAGTGAGCAGAGTGGAGTTGGAATCTTCACCGTGATGAAAATGTTAAAGGAGTTTAATTTCATCGGAGACGATGAAGATTCTTGCATTTGCAAGAAATTAAGTGAGAGCGCTGACACATATTTCTAATACATTATGCAGAGTACATATTGTTGATTGGAAATGATGTATCTTTTATTGACACGGGTTAAGAATTTTATTAAAAATAGATTTTAATGAAAGACTTGGGCAAAATCGGAATATTCAGCATCAATGTATATATGGATAGATTGAGGCGCTAATATGGTTGTGTCAGACGTACATATATGAGATATTGAAAAGGGTTCAATATGGAAACAACAAGAAAGGTTCTTTCTGCATGGAAAGGATTGTATCAAGATTCAAGTGTTTCAACACTTAGTGAGTAAAATCACATGAAGATTTTGATCAATAATACCGTGATATGTACATATCTAGATATGTCCAATGCTCTAAATGTTATGAGCATATACCAGAATGATTCATAAGATGATCATTGGACGATAGTAAAGATATTCTTATGAGCTTTGGAAGAACTAAGAATATATCATGTATAAGTGACAAATAGTTGATAATAGTTCACTGTAATATGTTACATTGATACTAATTTGTGACAAGATACAAATTAAATTTATCTCAATTTAAACTATGGGTGGCACAATATTATGGAAAAGAAATCCACGATGGATTTGGATGAGTTCCAAAGTTAAGACATTGTGACGGATACTACAATAAAAGGCTAAGTATATGACTGCCATAGTAGCAGCAAAGGAGGGCATTTGTGTCAAGTAGTTTGTTATCAAAATAGGTGTGGTTCATAGTGGGATAATACTATGAAGATATATTGTACGACAATACTATCGGCATATTTTAACCCAAAAAGAACTAAAGGTCTCACCAAAGGACTAAATTTATACAATGTCATCTCATTAGAGAATGAGTGATGCATAGAGACGCAAAGACATGCAAATACACACAGACCTGAAAATGTCAGATCTGGAGATTATGTTAATCACTAGCAAATGCGTATATTCAACACCTAGATGTTGTATATACAAGTTTACAAACTATATTATTGACTCTAGTGCAAGTGGGAGACTGAAGGGAATATGCCCGAGAGGCAATAATAAAGTGGTTATTATATTATTCCATGTTTATGATAAATGTTATATTGCATGCTATAATTGTATTAATTGGAAACGTTAATACATGTGTGTTTAATAAACAAATGAAGGGTTCCTAGTTATGCCTCTCTTATAACTACCTCGTTGATTAACAAGATGATCAAGGTTTCTTGATCATGGACATTGGAGTTGTTAATAACGAGGTCACAGCATTGGTGGAATAATGTGATGAACATTCATCCAAAGTATAGCTTTATGATCAAAGTCATTATGTTTATATTGTTATAACATCATACGAAGTAATCCTAGTCCTTAGACCATGAGATCATGTTAATCACTAACATCGGAAGAGTATCTTGATAACATCAAATGTCACACCGTAAAAGGGTGACAATAAAGGTGGGTTCAGTTCTACGAAGATGTTATGTAGAGGCTCATGGATCAAGAGTGGTATTTGTCCATCCCGATGATGGATAGATATACTCGGGGCCCTCTCGGTGATATCACATTGAAATACCTTGCAAGCAAGTGATGTGATCACTAGAATATTATATCACGGGAACGAGAAAAGAGTGCATGTCGGCAACGAGATCAAACTAGGTATTGAGATACCAATAATCGAATCTTGGACATGTAATATATCGCGAGACAAAGGGATTTAGTTACTACGTTAAAGGTTCACACGATCACAAGAGTCATCGTTGAATGTGTGGGAGTCAATAGGGATCTCCAGGTCCTGCTGCTGATTATTGATCGAAGAGGGGTCTTGATCATGTCTGCATTATTCGTGAACCGTAGGGTGACACACTTAAGGGATACCAACACCATTTGGAGCAAATATGTTTCATATAAAGATTTAAGAAAGCGCTGGAATCATTTCGATGGAAATCGGAATTATATCGGGTGAAATTGCAGAAACTGGTTCTGCATGTGATATTGAAATGTTGCAGGGGGTTTTATGTGAATATTTGTTAATTAAAGTAATTAACAAAATTCTGAATAAAACAGATAAAATAGTTTTATTTAATGAGAGCTTGCATTAAATTTGGTGGAAATTTAATGGCGGTGAGTGGAATTTTGAGTGGGAGGCTAATTATGTGAGTGGGAGCTCCATCCACATGAATGTGGAAGAGGTGGGGGCACCTCCTTTGGCTGCCGACCATGGTGAGGGGCTGCCCCCCTCTCCCTATAAAAGGCCCCCCACTACCTCCTCTCATCTCACACCTCCTCGTGAAGGATCCTCTCTCCCTCTAGAAATTATTCCCCATGGTCTCGGATTAGCGAGATACATGTTCCTGGTGGTTTTATCTGGAAAGGAGTTGCTGCTTCTGCTGCTTTGCTGGAGCGAAGGATGGAGGCTATCAGGGTACCGGATGTGTGTGCGATCACGGATGCACCGCTGCTTTGTGGTGCTAGACTTGGTGGTGCTGGACTTGCTGGAGCTGGATCTGATGGACGTGCTGGAGCTGGACCTGCTGGATTTGCTAGACTTCATCATGATCTTGAGATCGGCAAGTGTACGACTACATCATCCATGAGTTCCATCTCGTTAACAAAGCTTTGTTGTCTTCGAGGGTATGTTCTCTATGGATGTATATCCACCCGTTGCTTGTATCTAATAGATAGATTTTGGCGTATAATAGTTCCCATCGTAGGAAATTTTTTGTTTTCTATGCTGCGAACCCAATAGTGGTACCAGAGCCTGATCTATGCATAGGTGCTTTGCACGGGTAGTACACATATGTTTATATGTGGGCGATGATGATCATGTTATTGCTTCTTTCATGTATTTTGGATATTGGTGGCATAGTGGGATGAAGCGGCCCCGACTAACTTTACATGTCCTCACACATGAGACCGGTTCCATGATTGACATGCAACTAGTTTTGCATAAGTGGCTAGCTGGTGTCTGTCTCTCCTACTATAGTCAATATCTGATTTACAACGAGTTGCTAATAACTTAGTTAGCATCGTTGTGGTTCCATGTTCGTAGGTAAGACCGGTTCTATATTCGAAAGCCCTAAGCCACATAAAACTTGCAATGGATAAATTAGAGGCGTCTAGTTTAGATTGTTGCTGGGCTAGTGTCATGATATGGAAATGTTGTAATTTGATGTATAGTTGATACTCTTACAACACACCTAACGTGTAAGTTCCATAGACCTAGGCCTTACACACAAAGGAATGATAGAGATCATACCATGATGCACATGATAGTGATCAAATGCATGGACCATATCATTCCACTTTACACATATGATGTTTGCATCTTATATTGCTATTTTGGCGTTTTAGTAGCATTATAAGATGATCCCTCATTTAGATATCAAGATGAAAAATATGTCCTCCATTAAGTATGCACCGTTTATGTTTCGCCGCTTCAAGACATCACGTGATGATCGGGTGTACTTGAATCCACGATCATATTTCGGGTGTAAGACAGTTTTGCACACGCGAGTACTAAGGTTCTTACTTGGCGAGCCTATCATGTACAGACATGGCCTCGGAACATAGACCGAAAGGTTAAGCATGAGTCATATAGTTGATATGATGCCCATATTGATGCTCGCCTTTGAAGCTACACCGACTCACATGATGATCGTACTTGGTGTTGTGGATTTGGTTCATGTAATCACCAAAAAGGCACGAGGGATGTCGTTTTTGAGTGGGAGTTCATTTCTAATTTGGATTAGTCGAACTCAATTTGTCATAAACTAAATCGAAGTGAATTTGCATAATTTGTTGTAGTCATTGGCATATGTTTACTACCTTATGCTTAGTTTTAATTGAGATAATAGAACACTAGAATTTTGGACACATCTAGCCAGATCGAAGATGGTGAAGACACCGACAAAGTGGGACCTCCGCTTCTCAAACAGTCAGGGAAGCGAAGCAGATTTGCGGGGTCCTTCCACCATTATATCCTGGATAGGGGCGGTTTGGGTGGGCCTTGAATTTTCCTGACCTGAGTCGGCATACTCCAAAGATAGATCCGAGCACGATCCTTCCACGAACGTGTCCTGCCTGGAGGCGGTCCGTGCGGGGCATGACGAGTTTCCAACTTCCTGGGAGCTAGGACCCGAGTCGGTTTCGCCGATAAAGAGATGGATGTCCCTGATTAGAACAATGGAGCAGCGGGTGGGGTTCGTCTTCACCGAGATCCAGAACTTGTACGGAGGGACGATCAGAACATTGTAGGAGAAGAGAATGCGCCCAATGGCTACGGTGTTGCTGATTCCCGCGAAGAGATTGGACCTTTCCCGGTGTAGAGCTCAAAGCGCCTCTTTCCCCACGGTGGGCGCCAACTGTCATGCTATTGCTGACGAGTACGCCATGGAGGGGTCCTCACAGAGCGTGTTTAGAGAGGTGGGGGAAGGCAGTGAGTGGACGGGTATGAGGTAACACAAATTACCCAGGTTCAAGTCCCGTGACGGTGGCAGAACTCTACTCCTGCTATAAATCACAATAATAGCAAAACACCAAGTTACAGGATCGGTTCACTGTGCGAGGTGTTGCTCTAAGCACTATGATTGTTGCCCTAAAGGCTCCCACATGTCCGGCTTATAAAGGCGTCAGAACCTAGGGTTACAAGGAAAGGACATTGCTGGACAAGTTACAGAGTCCTACACTAATACTAACTAGTCTTCGTGTCTTGTATTCCAAGACTCTGAGTAGGTCGGTGACTGTATCGTAGCCTTCCTTAATCCGGCATGAGCCTTCCTTCTGGATCTGTCTAACTGGGTCGCCCAACAAGCCATGGGCCATGCTACCAACTATGGGCCACCCGGGTTAGCCAGATTAGAGACATGCAATGGTGATACCCATTTAGCATATCTCCAACAAAGAGGGTGCAACCCCCGAGTGTCGACTGCGATTAAAGTAAGAAATAAATCAACTCTAAGTAGAGAACTTAGCTTTATGGGTAGTTGTCGTGGACGAAGTCGATACGGTAACGAGTCAGGTGACAGAGTCAAAGATTGTAGTGGGTTGCCGCAGTCGAAAGATGCAGCATGTCGCCGGAGTCGAAGGCCGCAGCGGGTTGCTAGAGCCAAAGACCGCAGCGGGGTCGTCGATGCCGAGGGAGCCCCGAGTGTAGAGTCTATGTGGTCGATGTAGTCAAGGCGGCGTTCGAGAGCCGACGCGGCGGACCGGAGTTGACGTGGTAGCGGGTCGTGCGACCCTTAGCCGGAAGGAGTCGATGTGGTGGACAAGGAGCCGACATGGCGACTAACCGTGTGGTAGGAGTCGCACAGCGAACGGAGTGGAGATAGTTGGTGCAACGGTGATGAAGTAGATGATAGATGCACGAATTCGGCAATGTCAAAGCTGATCTGGTGAAGCTACGTTGAAGAAGATGTAGTCTACGATTTGAGTCAAAACAGTCTGCGGTAGAGTCGAAGCTGTCGCAGCTCTTGGTCGATCGGAAAGCATGACCTTTTGGCTACACACGGTGTTCTTGATACACACCCGTGAAGGACTAGGCCAGCTGGCTTCGACTGATCTCTACTTTTCCTTCTTTGGCCTTTTTGCGTGATCGCTGCAGGATTTAATTTGCCGAGTTCATGTTTGCGTTTGTTGATGCTTGGAGCTTGGCCGATTGATACAAGGTAGCAAAATAAATAGGGAGTGTCTAGATCTCAGGCGCCTGAGAACTTCTTATGTCTAAGTCGCTGATGTGTTAATTCTCAGTTTGTAACTTATAAGATTTGTACTAATTCTCAGTTACAACCTAGTTGCAACTCATTAAATTCTCAGTTACACCCCTAGTTGCAACTCATGTTTAACTAACACATTGCACGAATCACGAGGTAAATCGAACGGTGACAGAGATGACTCAGACTCAAAGAAGTTCTCGCAGCACAAGAGAACTAGCAAATCCGAAATAAATAATATTAGCTGACTCTACGCGGACCGAGGCCGCGCACACGACGCGTCCGGGCCGCCGTCGCTTTCCCGTACCATACTGCTCGCTGCTCGGTCTGTCTTCTTGTTTTGTCTCGCTCCGTTGGTCCGTCCGTCCGTAGAAGCTTGCACTTATTCTCGAGCTGCCTGCGCTCTGCGGTGCCACGGGATACGTATGTACAGTGCGTATGGAGTGTGCGCGTGTCGTTTAAATTACAAAAGTTGGTCCTATGACTTGCCCACGTTTTTTGATGGTTGATGTGAGCATGTAAGGTGAAAGAGCTTCCTTGGATTGCTTTATTATATTCAGGTGGAAATCAGCTGAAACCATGACCTCTACGTGGCGGAGGATTGATTGTTCCTCTCCTCCGACATGATTTAGAATTGATATGATCTGAGTTTTAACATCGGGACTTGATCCCTTTAGTGCTGGTAGTGATTGTTGAATCCACCTTGTGGTTCCGCGTGCTCTGATGCTTGCATGTCGAACCCATCTCTTCCTGTGATACGGTCTTGGTCTATAGCCAGCTTTATCGATCTGTCGATTCCAATCTAGCTCTCCCTGCACTTGCAGCACTCGATCGCCACGACTACAGAACATGCGATTGATGGTGATTCGGCCACGCACTCGCGGTTAAGACGTTACGGGCGCGACAGAATTGTTGATGACGGAATTTCAGCGTGCGGATGCAGATGAAACAACCAGATGTGATCTAGCCGCAGTCGACGGTGAGTGATCCAATCCAGATGATGATGTGTGGGAGCCGAAATAGATCTATTCCACGGGAACCGATGTATCGTAGATTGCTGGTGATGGAATCGCCGAAGTCGCAACATCATCGCGTGGACTGTCCACAGACGGCGCCAATTGACGTGGGGTGAACATGTCAATGCCCATTGGTACGGACTTGGGTTTTAGGAAAGAGTGGCGCGCTGAAAACTTCATCGGCTAACATACAAATAACATGGGGACACGAGGTTTATCTAGGTTCAGGCCCGGAGGGAAAACTCTACTCCTGCTTGTCTGTTCTTGATTGATGGAAACTGAATGTTACAATGTCGCCGAGATGACGGTGGTTGTGTAGATTGGTTCTGGCGTACGCTACGGGTGGTGTGGTCTATGGTGTCAATTGTGGCCTATTGTGTATTGTGGGAGGGTTTTCTTCTCGTTGGACCCTCCTAGCATTTATATATGAGGGCAGTTAGGTCTCAGATACCAATACGAGTAGGTTACAAGTTAGATTCAAACTCTAGTTTTGAGTTTTTATTTTCTTGCGTGCTTGGAGTCCATGTCCGTATGGGCTTCGTACCGACCGAAACGCCATGGGCATCATGGACCTTGGCAGGTCGTCGAGTGGGCCTTTCGTTGAGCCGCACTAGGTAGGCTGTAGTCGGATGCATGTTGGACATATCTATATTAATACTATTCTATTAGTTGTGCATTTGTTTAGTACCTGAATGTTGTTTGTGTTGATAAATTCTCAGAACTAGAGGAGATCACAAAGGAAATTGGAAGACATACAATGTGCAACTCAAAGATAGCTAAAGTGGAGCAAATGGAAAGGCAGAGACGAAGAAACAACAACAGATATTGTAGCTTTGTGAACTTGAATTTGGAATGTATCAACATGTTTATCAAAGATTTAGTTTGGTATCATGTACAGTCTAGTTTCACAACTACATGGAAAATTAATTTGACACCAACAATATGATTTAAATTTTGTTCTTCAAATTATAACCATTGTTAATTCTAAATCCTTGAAATGTTAATGATTTGTTACCTTATTTGGTAAGCGGGTGTACAATTTCATTGACTTGGACCTCTAGAGTTAAAGTTAGTACAACATAATACATATATCAGTATACATGTTTCACAACAATCTTATATTCGTAGTCCATTTCGTAATGCACGATAATATCGTCCCAGTGTTCACCAGATATCAGTATAGTTTGGTCTATTTTTTTTATCTGAAGGTGTTATATATATGAAGGTGATATGTCCTAAAGGCAAATAATAATGGGTGTTTATTACCATATCTCAATTAATTCACAATAATTTTATATCATGTTGTAACTGTATCAATCGAAAATATTGGTACACGTGTGGTATGTAAATAAACCAAGTCCCTAGTAACTTCTTTTCAAATAGTTCATTGGTCAACTGATGATTAAGGTTTCCTGATCATGGGCATTTATGTCAATTGACAATGAGGTCATATCATTTATGAATGATGTGATGGACACGCTTACCCAATATAAGTATTACAACACGATCAAGTCATAAAGTTCATCATTGAGATAATTAGGAAACTAATTATCCTACTTCTTAAACCATGAAATCATATCTGATCACTATCACCCAAGACTGTCTTGACTGTAACAACCGTCACACCGTAAAAGAATGATCATAAAGGTGGCTATCAGGTATTCTGATGGAATATGTTGAGGCGTATGTATCAAGATCAGGATCTGTTCTCCCACGTGATGGGAAGATACATCGGTCCCACTCGGTGAGATTACATCCAAAAAGTTGCGCATTGTATGACTAGGTCATGAGGATGGAATATCACAGAAACGAGGTAAGCATCACTTCTCGGTAACGAGTTTGAACTAGGTATGGTAATACTGATGATCAGATATTGAACAAGCAGACAAGTATCAAAGTAACAAAGAGAATTGGACTTGACGTTTATGGTTCAAAGGACATTTAAATCGTGAAGTGCACATGGGTCATTATAGGCATCCAGATCCCGCTAATGATCATTGGTCAGAGAAACATGTCAATCATGTATGTGATGTTCTCGAACCGTAGGATAACACACTTAAAGGTTTGATAATGCTTAGAGATAGTTTTGGATTCATCAGGATCACCAGAGTAAAGAGAAAAGAAAGCCGGAAATGTTCCGTGAGAGTCTGAAGAATGTTCAGAGTGATCCAAAAGGAGTTTCGGGATATAGGGAAATAAATAATATGTATTTAATATTAATTAATAAAATTAATATTTAATTTTTAATTTTTGGATCAGCCCACCCTTAATGGGCCAAAGCCCAGAGGGAGAGGCCCATGTGGGGCAGCCGCTCCAAGAGGGAAGGAGGAGGGCTGACTGCCTAGGGTTTTGGAGGTGCGTGAGGTTGGGCCCACCCCTGGCCGCCGCCGCCGCCCCATCTCCTTTTATTCCCATTTTTCATGATTTTTTTGGATGCTCAAAAATTGTCCCACATTTTATTCATAATTTTTTGGATGCTCAAAAAAGAAACAATGTGCATTCTCCAACCATCAAAAACCCCTAGTTAACCATGTCTCCAAGAGACGACTAGTCAAGGTCGATGACAACATAAGTCAAAAAAATACCTTAAATACCCCTACTTAACCCTATACTCGAGAGCACGACTAGTCAAGGTTGATGACAACATAACTCAAGAGAATACCTTAATAAACCACTTCTTGACCCTATCTCCGACAACACGACTAGTCGAGGTCGACGACAACATAACTCAAAAAAGGATGTTCTTAACCCCCTAATAAACCCTATCTCTAAGAGCACGACTCGAGCTCGATGACAACCAAAAAATACCTTCTAAAACCCCTATGTTAACCCTATCTCCAAGAGCATGACTAGTGGAGGTCGATGACCGCGTAGCTCAAAAACTACCTTCTAAAACCCCTATCCTATCTTCGAGAGCACGACTAGTCGAGGTCGACGATAATATAACTTCTAAAACTCCAAAAGAAAATTATTTTAGCTACAATGATTCACGGATCATCAAATAGTTCCATATTCATAATAAGGATAGTAACAATTGTTCACACATACTCATTGGTTCTTAATAATGGAAGTACCTCACATATTACAACCATATTAGATTGTTCAACTAAGAAGATAGATAGTACATAGCATAAATAACATATTTGCTAATCGGAAATCCAATTTAGCTCACAGGTGCAAATGAACCCGTTGTAAACATGTTTCAAAATGTTAAAAAAATAGATTAAAAATATTTGCATGTTGATGCAAATATTTTCTGTTCGACCACAAGTTTTCGGGGAAAAGAAATATTTTTGTACTTGTGTAAAAGGACAAATTTCGCCGCTCAAACATAACCCACATATTTTGTCTTTTTTACACGACATATTTTGTCTTTTTTACATAACCCACATAAAATATTCCTTTTCCCCGAAAATATGTGTACAAAAATAGAATGTCTAGATGTGCATGCGATTTTCTCTTAGAATTTTTTTAACATTTAAAATTTTATTTTTTATGCATTTTCATTTGCACCTGTGCCACCGGCACAAATTTGCTTGATCTTCTTAACCTTCTCATTGTTCTCATCACTAGATTTGAACATATCAAACAACATGTACTCTATCTTCTTGAACAAGATGTACCTTCTTCTGTTCTTCCTTTAGCTGTATCGTTTCTTCATCCCATTTATTCTTACTCGTCTTCACCATCTCCTGGTCACAATTCACCGTTCTTGCTTCAGCTTCTCCATCTCCTCCTTCATCTCCCCTAAGGTTTTCCTCTACTCGAACCCTCAAAATTCCCACCTTCATCTCCCTAAGGTTTTCTTCTGCTCAAACTCCTGTTCCACATTTTTCACTTTCAACTTCTGCACATTTAGCTCTAGGGCCTTGCTCTTAGTCTGATCGATCCATCCAATTCTTCACATCAGCTAAGAGAGGGGTATACTTCTCGTCCAACGTTTTCTATAAACCTGGTCAAATATACTGTAGTCTAGTTCGATTTGTTTTAACTGAACGCGGGGATAATATATGGTTGATGGGATAATACAGCAATTTTGATTTATTTTGACTTTGGTCTTGCATTATTTTGGCCACACGCAATAAATAGGCAAGTTTTACGGTACCTTTTACTACTCCCTTAAATATGACTAGTATAATCCTATTTTTTTCGGCCGTGAGAGATTCGGCCCAATAGCCCAGCTAGTAATTACCTGGGAAAAAATGAAGAAGCGTTGACCAGCGAATAGAGTCTCGCCGCAGCCACCGCACTCGCGCCGCCACCCTCCTCCCCGCACCCAACACCGTCAAACCCTCCCCTCAGTTACGTCGCTGCCTCCCTCCCCGAATTCGGTCTGCCTCAACACGAGGGGTCGCCTCCCGACCCGTCTCCACGACCACCGCATCCGCCGCACTCGCCCTGCCTCCACACGTGACGCCGCGATGGTCGTCGGCGCTTCCACTGCACCAACTGGATCAGGAACTCCATTATTCCTGCACGCCACCGCTTCCTCCACACGGGAGGTCGCCTTCGGACTCGTCTCGCCGACGCCGAACCGCCCGGCGCCCTCGGCGCGGTTCAGTTGGCATCAAGTAGGTTTGCCATACTTCTCTTAAAGATTTCATTGTTACTATCAGATTGTTTTCGAAAGTTTAGAACCGGTTGTTGTGGTGTAGATTAGTTGAGCATCCCTTTCCCCTGATACTATTTCATTTTGAACTGAACTAGCTCAAGAAATCAGTAGACAACATAAACACATGGGTACACCTTCGCCATTGTTCAAGGTCCTAGCTCACCTGAATATCCTAAGTCCAGTGCAAAAAACTGAAGTGGGTAGGTACACCAGCATGCGGTCACAGTCAGATATGATAAGCGTAGATAGGCATTGTTAAGAGATTCAGCAACCATCAGACCAACCAATGTAGTTCAGTTCATGCAAAATGTAAGAAGCAAACTAAACATGATAGTATATTTTAATATAATGAGGAAATCATACTGTAACTTCATTTTGGAATTGAATGTATTTTCCTGCTTATGATTTGTTTATGGAGAAACAAGAGAGGTTATTTATCCCTAATTAAGACACTGAGCACTTGCTTAGGATTTTTTGCCAGTTCTCTGAATGATAGTGAGAGAGAAAGAGAGCCACAATTATAATATTGCAGTAAATTAATTTAATTTTTAGTATTTCCCGAAAACAAAAGAATCAGCCCGATGGTAAGTATAGTGGTAATTTCACTTCATGGCTCTCCTGTGTTAAGCGCCTGTTTAGAATGGATGTAAATTTTCTGTGTCAGCGGGTATTTAGTTCATGTTCGAACTAAATAACAGAGAGCCCACAAATCTTACAGGGTTGAATGGAAGCGAATTTCAAGGAGGCTTTCCTTTCCTTTTAATTTTGAACGGCAATGAACACCAGACTAAAGTTTAACGGTTCTGCATACACAAATCTGTCTTGCACATAAAGTTGCTTCTTTAAGACATGGTGTTTTACTTGACTAATAACACGAATCTTACTTTGATGATGCTGTTTTAAGACATGGAGCATGAAGATTACCGCCACATGGCTAGCAAGACCTTCAGAAAGGAGGAAGGATTCCAGTCCTATAATGAATATGCTAAGGTGAAAGGTCCAGTTCTACCACAAAATTGCTTTGCTATTTAGTCATTGGTGGAGTATCTTGTAGCCAATTCTAATGCAGTTTGTATATTCTGTCGGTTATGGAACACAAACATGATATTGTCCAATGACAAATCATTTGCACTCATTCAAAGGGATGAATGAAAGTGATTAACTACTACTTGCAAGGAATTCCGTTGAAGTTTCAACTCGCCATCAAATGTACGTGTATGGAATGCGTGCGTGCTCCTGTTCTGATAATTATTAGGGACCGTTAGCAGGTCGTATCGAACTCGTAGCCATGCAAATGCCACCGATGATTGATCGTTCTATCTTGTCTTGGTTCGTGAATCACTGAGCCGGTGCATATCTTTTGTGTGGGGGAAGCAGTAAATTGCAATATGATATCCATTTCCGACCAAAACTGGAGTAGGTAGAAATATATACTTGATGCAGACAGGCCATCTGTGTGGGTGGTAGCTCTGCTGTTATTGTTCTTCCCGACATATAACAAGCTATATGTATGCTTTAGTTTTTTGGTTAACATTAAGTACTAATTGATATGTCTATCTGCAGTTGATGAAAGTAGCTTTTCTTAATGTGAACCTTCCACAGGATCATCAACAATCATCATTCAATGGTTCATGCACTTTCTGCAGCGTCATCCTTCAGAGTCCAGATGCTCGTATTGCAAAAAGAAGCCTCTTCGACAGCAGCGGGAAAAAATGGATACTAATAATAAAATAATAGTGCTTCAAGTGTTTGATTCAGAAAGTACCTCATTTGATGTGTTATGTACAGAACCAAACTATGTATTTGTACAGAACCAATTGAATGTACTACATTTTGTAATCAGCATTTCTGTGATATTGTTACATTCAATTGTTGGTTTTAACTGTTCTTTTTATAACGGGCTGAAATATTTTCCATACATTATAAAAATGTATGATATGAATGTTATTTTAGTACTGCGTAACTACAAAGTGGGTATTATTATTCGAGCTACATACAAGAGTAGCATGAATAAGAATAGTGTACAATATTTCCTATATTAGCGTTTCTCTTCATCAAGTCTATTGCTGCGTGAGAAGTCATGATCACCCATGGGGATCCTCCCATGTACTCCTTCCAATTCACGTCGTCCTCCCAGTCCGGGTCACCGATTCTTCAAGTTCCACTCTCCCCTGCACCACCCCTTGCGGAGAACCTCTCATCCACAGCAGCTCCACCCCACTGTCGACTGTCTCCCTCTGTGTTTGTGGCGGCTCTGACGCAGCCGAGGTGGACTCGCAGAAGAAGACCATCCACAGAGGAGTCTTCTTGAGGTTGAGATTGGCTGCATAAATAGCAACAGCAACCATGGAGGGCTTGGAGAGCACCAGCGAGTACTGCATCAGCGCCAGCTCAGCAAAGAAGAACATCATGTTCTCCATCTGCATTCAGTCAACAAAATAAACTTCTTCAGTCGCAAACTCACTTTATACTGTATTTCAATCTTACAGTGCAAATGGATCTGAATTTACTTATGGTGGTGTATTGAATGTTCGCCTCTTTATCATTCTTTGAATCATATGAAGACGCTGCTTTTGCAAAGTGCACAAGGAAGACGTGGTATAGCAACGGTCAGGTTCCACTGAAGCCTGTTCAGAATCGCCTTCTCCATCCTCAGAAAGTCAGTATCTGCTCCCAAGTGTAGGCAACGTCTGATATCTGATGAAGTCGTTAACCTGCAGATTTAAGTGTACAATAATTTAATTACTCAGTGGACATTTGAAAGTGCAGTTTAATCAAAGTTCTTCTGTCTAGTACCTATGGAGCCCAGATCTCCTCGTACTTGCAGGCGATCAGCAGGGCCAAGACGCCTGCAGCTCCCTTCGAATCTTGGAGTTAGTCTCCACCTGGGAGTCGATTTGGTCGCACGGGCGACTCGCGGAAGAAGGCAGGGGACAAGCTCTCGCCGGTGATGGCCATCGGAACGTGGCAGCGACTAGCCTGGCACGGTGACGGAGGCGAGCAATGGCATGAGGCATCGTCGTGATCAATTCTAGGTTATTAAACTTAGTTTGAGATCGATAAAACACAGACAATCACAGTATCACACATGTTGGACTGAGTTGGGTTGGGAAAGCCTTTTGGGCCGGGGCCCGTATACAAGTTTTTTTCATCCGACGCCATTTTCCTGAGTAGTATGAATTGTTAACTTTTTGGCACTAGTATAAACTATTTTGGGCCTTTAGATGGATGGAAATGGATGGCTATTATTTATTTGAGGGTATCACAAAACAGCTCAATAAATAAGAGCAAGCTAACACATCAGGCAAAGATAAAAATTATATGGGAGAGACTAGTTCTCGGTCGTCCGAGTTATCTTAGGTCTCGATCAGTTGCTACTCACTTGTAACACCGAGCTCTAAGCTAATTCTCGGTCAACGGAGAACTTGCAAAACCGATATTATGACCAATGCAACATAATACCCATACCAGAGATAATAACCTCACATGGCGAGGAAGCATGATATTTACAATCTTGTTCCTTTCCGTTGTGCCTTGGAGGTTGCTCGGAACAGAATGAGAAATAGTAGCCAACAAGCTATGTAAAATATAAATTATATTCACTCCAGATCCTTGCAAGCTAGAGCTTCAGTAGATAACTACTTATGTCTTGGGTGCCAAGCTACTCCGGCCGAATGCTTATCAGATTGGGAAGCGCCGTCACCTTCAGCTTCTTCATCTCGTTTGCTGTTACCCTGCAGGAATCCAGCGTCAACGAACGAAGGTTCTGGAGCGCCTTCAGGTGACGGAGACCGGCGTTGGATACCCGAGAGTTGGAGACATTCAAGGAGATTAAAGCAGTCAAGCCTGTAAACCAGATCCATCAGATATGAGCACATACAAGCAAATATCATTTTGACAGGGAAGACATAGTACCAGAAATCAGCTCCAGAGTTTTGTCTGTCAGGTTAGCATTTTGAGAAAGATTGAGGAGCGTCAGAGCTTTGAGGTCCTTGATATTATTCACTCCAGCATCTGTGATTGACCCACCGCATACTTCAAGGGACTCGAGATTCTTAAAGTCTGAAATAGCATAGATCATGTCAGAGAGAGGGTGATGTCGCATGTGGAAGTATAGAAAGTTACACCAAAGTATACAAATTCGCAATGTAACCTCAACTAGCCAGGCAAATCAGAGCAACAAATGTTAATACAAGAAATGGCAGGATTGTTATTGAAACTGACATCAATTTTATTTTGGATGAACAATACAATGATGCCAGACTTCGTCCAGTTGATTCTCCTAATAAAGCTGGCATTTCTACGCTGTGAAATTAATTGTTGCCTGAATATTGTAAGCTAGCTCAAATCAATGAGTCTGGGTAAATGGCTGCAATAATCATAGATTAGCATTGTAGAATTTGCATGCACCAGCCACTTCATCAAAAATCTCAAGCTAGTGGGGAAAGATGGACAATGCGCTTAAACTTCAACACTCCCCAAGCTTAGCTGATGGGAAAAGGTGCGAAATCCCCCTCGCATGCGTTCCCTCAGGCCTAAATGTGTGCCGAAAGTGGACTGCAATTTTTTTTACTTAAACCATAGTAAGCCGGATCTTAAACTCAAGATCTCCTAGCTATGATACCATGTAGGATTGCTTGCACTAGCCAGTTCACCAAAACCTAAGCTGATGGGAAAAGGCCAGCAATGAACTTATACTCCAACAAGCATAATGAATCCAACAACCCAAAGTGATTGTGGAGGTGTACTCTCACATCTGAGGCAGTTTGTCCCATAGTCCGTTATCCGAGCTCCGAAAAGGTCAAGATGAGTCAACCCAGTAAGACCTGCATTACCTCCAAGGGAAAAAAACGTCAGTACATATCAAGCAATGAGGAAATCACGATTCACAAAAACAACCGGCCAAAGTACAGAACCATAGATAATGTACATATTATAACCTTGAAAAATGATGAAACCATCTTTTGACGGAAAACAGTAACATTCTACTGCATGTATTTATATTTTTTGGTTTCTATATATACAAGCATACGAGGCTGGAGGATACAGCACGGGACCTATTTACTAGACATGGATGGCAGCATAATCTTCGGATCGGTCCGCCTCCAGCTCCTTTGGCGTAGTTGCTTTTAAACATTGCTTTTGTAACTCGCTATCGAGTTTTTTTTTTCGTTTTGGACTCATTTGGTCACTTTGTCGGCTGTGTGCATCCTAGCTATGCAGAGGCCAGGTGTAATACTTAAAATTTTGAGTAATAAAGCGCCCCTTATCGAAAAAAAAAAGCATACAAGAAGTTTGTACAAAGAAGAAAATTACAGTAATCTATCAACCCAGGAAGCAAGATGGATATAAGCCTTCCTAGAGGCCCTAAAAACCATCTACTCTTTATATTTCAAATCTTATTCGAAGTAACCTTGAAAAGTGTGCTCATCAATATGAAATATCAAGCATGAAATAAAAACACATAATAAAACGTCACCAAACACCACACAAGGTCCATATGAAACTATGAGAGAACCCCCAACAGCCATGCCAATAACCAAAAACATAGCTGCCCAACTTTACCCACACAAATTAGAAGCAACTGCAACTAACAGTTAGAAAAGGATTATGGATCAATTGTATCTTGCACCACTATTGATTATTACTATATCTTAATTCAATCAGTCAGAAAAGGATTATGAATCAATTGTAGCACGCAATACATACCCGTAAGTGCTGCTAAGCCAACATCAGTTATCAGGCGATTGTCAAGATTAACCGACTTGAGTGAATTCAACAGAGAGATTTTCTTCATGCCAGTGTCTGTGACCAATGTAAATGAGAGATTGATGCTTTGCAAATTTCGGAGACCTGAAAAAGGGAACAAATTTCCAATTAAGATGTTTCCAGTGCATGCGCACTAACTGAAGAACAGGCAACAGAACACCAGTAGATGACTGTGTATTCAACATGCCTTGATAGCATTGCCTAAAGTGAGGAAACGATGCAGGATCATCTAAGTACATCTTGATAAGGTGTTTGAAATAACATTGAAGAATAGTAATATAGCGAGAGTGTGCGAGACGAGTGAGCAAAACATCCAGACATCCAGTGTTGGAAGCTTCCTATCAGTAACCACAGACTTTAAGCAGATTAAAAAAATTATACATGACAAAACGATTAAAAGATGCATATAAAAATAAATTCACATAAATCATGTTTCATCACTCGTTAGACACTTTCCATATATATCAACCTTATTATCCACTGGTATTCTCCCAGCCTCTGCATCGCAAGATGCACAGAGCCCAGTATTATCAGTCAGTATGCTGGTTTTACTGCAAGAAATCCTTGCCTGGTATTCTCCCAGCCTCTGCATCACAAGATGCACAGAGCCAGTATTATCCGTCAGTATGCTGGTTTTACTGCAAGAAATCCTTGCCTATAATCCATGACATCTTGTGTGCAACTTTTATCCAGTCTTTTATGACACGAACGGAATCACACTTAATTGCTACAAAAATGAGAACTGAAAATATTAATATGAGAAGTCTAGACAAACCAGAAAGATGCCGGAGCCCATTGCTTCCAATTTCAGTGTCAGAAAGCTCCAAGCTTTTCAGTAACACAAGGCCTACATGTAACACGGGGACAGATGATCATAAGTATAAAATAGCAAAATATACGAATAACTACAACCAAGTACTCCCTCCGTTCGGAAATATAATTTAGCTTTGTGAATCGAATGTATCTAGACGTCTTTTAGTGTATAGGTTCGTATCGTAGAGGTTTGAAGTGAACATACACACTAAAAGGTGTCTAGATACATTCGTTTCACAAAGCTAGAATGTCTTATATTTCCGAACGGAGGGAGTAATACTCCAAAACAGCGTGAGTACAAGCTAACATAACAGTATAGTTAAATAAAGTGTCTGTGGAAGAAGCAGTCAACAGCACATAACTGATGCTAGTTCTGCCCCAATGTAGACACAATCACAAGGAATAAATAACAACAGAACTAACTTACTACATGGAGTACAAACTAATTTTAAGATCAGACACCTAGTGAAAATGGTGAGGGGAAAAGTTACCAGAACGATACTTGATAAATGCTATAAATCTCAAGGCTGATGAGAAGATAACCCACCATTCAGATGTAGTAGACCTTCATCGCCGACCTTGCATGAATCTAGGTTCAAGGACTCCAAATTGATTAATCCTACAAGGAAACAAATGAAAAGTTAGGTTTATAAATACCCCATAAAAAATATGGAACTCTGAAATGATAGTCTAGCATGATGACAACCCCATGCCTTATTCTTTTTTATCTTTTTTCTTTCAGTCTGTGATGCACATTTCATTCAGAGATATGTGGTATTACGACAAACAGTGTGTTGCCCTTTCTAACGGACAGATATCTCCACATTTCCGCAATAGAACCACCAACAGGATGTCAATTTCACCATTTTTTATCAACATCATCAAGTGCTTCCAGGAAAATTAGTCATTCTAAGATCACCACAAATGGTACCAAGCCCATTTCTCCTTCCAAACAAACCTACTTAAGCCCTTACAAGAAAGATGCACAATTGGATATCAAATAAAGGTGATAGTGATGTGTAAAATCAAGCTACATGTGTTGCTTAGATTAGATTAACCTGCAGATGCGACTCCGATTCTATATGTCAACATTGGAAACTGTAGAAGTAGGATACAATTTAAAACAATAACATAGTTATACCTCTCAAATGCACCAAACAAGCATCTGTAATATGGTTAAACCCCAAATTTAGGACCTTCAAGTTTTTGAGATCTGCAAAGCAACATCACTTTAATGAATAAAATAACAGCATGACACTGATTTACACAGGCTGCTATGTAGTTATCATGAAAATAAATATAAAGTGCTAACTAAGCAAATGTATTGCGGAAACTTTGTCGACTTAATAGTTAAGGTAGACATCTCTCACAAAGCAGAGAGAACCCGAGTCTTCTTTGTTTAGTACACAAATTGACATATTTTTCACCAAAATTCGCAGATTCACACTACATTCAATAAATATACATGCATGCGTTTTTTTTTTAAGTTTCAGAACTTGCATGTGTGTAAATTGACCCAGTTGCCCATGTATTGTACATTTTCTGGGAGAACCTATACTGTTTATGCATCGGAAACAAGAAGCATTTCTGATAGAGGTCACACAAATAATTCACTGAAAATGCCATTACAACATGTCAGTGACATGTATACCTTCGACCAAAAATTGGCTCATAACCGTTTTACTAGCTTTAAGCCCTTAATTCAAGTGAATAGTCCTAGGTTTGGTTCAATGGCAAACATGCATTGCTCCATAATACTCCGATGCATAAACAGTATAGGTTCTCGCAGCATTGCTCCATAATACTACGACGCATAAACAGTATAGGTTCCCATGGCATTTACCTTCAAAGCTTTGGCAGCCTTCATCATATATGCCACACCGATTCAAATTCAACAACGTCAATGAAGCCAATCCTACATTGGAATGATGCATGTTATATCTTTGGGCTTCAATCTCTTCAAGATCAAAACATAATCGCCTTATGTAATGTGAAGCAATTCTTGTTTTATCTTACAGAAAAAATATACTAGTACTGCTGACTCATATGAACGGGTGATCAGTGCAAGAGGAGGGCCAAATTTCAGGAAACCACTGGGAACTTGGTCTATCAAAGCCGGTGCTTCACTTGTTTGTCACAATGGGGCTGATTGAGCCCGTTAAAAACACTGATCATAGTCTCCATTTCAGGTTGAATAGAGACTATTATTTGTTGCATTTGATCCAAACATCAGAATTTCAAAATAATAAAGATTTTCGTTTGCAAAGACCAACTTCTTTTTGGCAAATTGCCCAGGACACCAGAACATCCCAAGTAGCGGTCTTGGGCAGTTCCAGTTCTCCAAATATGTAAGCCTCATATGGGTGAGATACATACTAAACAAAGTCATTTAACTCTGCACTATCAGGAGACCTCATGTACTCCGTCCTAAAAAGGATGTCGCAGATATGTCTACATTTGGATGTATCTAGACACTATTTAGTACTCCCTCCGTCCCAAAATGTAAGGCGCCTAAGTTGTAGTCAAAAGTCAACATATTTTAAGTTTGACCAAATTTATACATAAAAATATAAATATTCACAATATCAAATCAATATCAATAGATTCACCAGAAAGTATAGTTTCTCAAAATGTCCATTTGATATTGTAGATATTCATTTTTTTTCGTATAAACTTGGTCAAACTTAGAAGATGTTGACTTTTGGCTAAAGCTTAGGCGCCTTACATTTTGGGACGGAGGGAGTATATAGATACATCCAAATTTAGACAAACTTGCGACATCCTTTTCAGGACGGAGGGAGTACAATGAACAGAACAAAGAAGAAACAGTTTGGACCTGTTTGGAAGAGTAGTTTTCTCTGTACAGTTTTGGTAGTTAGTTCAAATCTGAACTCCCAAACAGGCCCTTCAGGTGGAACATAATTCTGTTCGCCAACCCTACAGCTACAGACTGGCTACAAACAATATAAACCATCCTCCAAGCAGCAGGATCAGACATCTGGTTAGAAGCTTGGCAGTATAGATTACTTCGTGATAATACACAGTTACTCTCATCTATTACTGAGCTTTCCTTATCGAAAAAAATTGTCTATTACTGAGCTTTAGAGTACACCATACAAAATATAAACGGTGACCTTCAAGGGAGAAGAAAAAACGGATTGTGCAATATCAAACTGATTAACTTTACAGTAGTAAGCTGATGTGTGATTACTGTGCTGTGATCACCGCTGTGAGAAATGCCTCTTCTAATCCAACATTAACATTATTTTGGAAGAAACTGCAAATAACTGGACTTCTTTTTAATATAATAGACTGCAGAAATTTAGTGCAAGATGCCAAACATTTTTTCTAGCAAATATTTGACAAGAAGCTAACAAACCAAAAGACCACAAGTCTCAGCAAATAGAGCAAGCAAGCAAGCCTACAGGCTCAAGGTAGAAACCATTATTAGGGGTGTTGCAGGACCTGAGATAGCCTCCAAACATGCAGCAGTCACTGGACAGCTCTCTAAGTTTAGCTGAGTTAACTTGGACAACCCTACAGAAAACAGATGATAAATATAAACCGTGAGAAGCTTTGGATCAGACATAGCCAAGTAGTTAATTAGAGATCATGAATGGACCCATAAAACAACAAAATGGTGGACTAATCCTTGCCTCCTTGGATCATTTAACCACTCAAAATTAAAGCACCAAATTCTAACTAAGAAAGAGGCCATGTTATAGTCATTGTTTACCTCTAAGGTAAGAAACACCCAGATCTGTAATTCTACAAGAAGACAACTGCAGATCCTTCAAATTTGTGAGATCTGCAAAAAGAAAAGTGATTTTCAGATTTGAGGGACAGAATATGTCGTATAGGTTCCTTAGAATGTGTCTAGGTCTGACGCACACTATGATTACCAAAGAAGAGAACATCAGCAAACAAATCGTTGTGCTGCTACCTGATAAATACTTGATATCTGAATCCGTGATGTAGTTACAATATCTCATATTAAGTGACTCCAGTTTTCTGAGGCCTGAAAATGGTAACTGCAGCTCAAATTCCAACATCAATAACTCAAAACGTTGTCAAAGTTAGATGGAGCTAGAACAGTAGTAGCATCGAAGAACATCGGGACATTCCAAAACAAAAGGAATCCCGATGATCGCATTTAGAATTTTAGGTACCCCGAAGCAGTAACTGAATAAATGATGTTTATAGTTGTGGGGGATACCTTCCACATAAACAAGGCCACCATGAATCTTCAGGCATCGCTCCAGGTCAAGATTTACCAAATTAACTAAATTTACAAACACCCTCATTCCTTCAGCAGTAACACCATCACTTCTTTTGAAACTTAGAGATGTCAGGTTTGAGAAACCTGTAAATCCAATATAACAAAGAAAAATAACAAGTTAAATGATATAAAGTTGGAATACTGTTCTTCACATTGGAAGTGAAAGCTTAGGCTTGCATCAGCCCTATAAGCCCATAAGACGGGAGAGTTAAGCTTATCAACACAAAGAGAGTTTAACTTAACAGCCAACTCAAAAACCTGCTTGAATATTTGAGTAGGCTCTCAGCGTTTGTAACAACGACAAGCCCATGCTTAAACTTAATGGCTTAATACTACTTAAAATACATACAGATAAGAGTAACTCAATAAGCAGTGAGTTACTGACCTGACAAAACTCCAAGGCCATGTTCCGAGATTTGATCACAGTAATTACATTCCAAGTTTTGCATGTTTGAGCAATCTCTAAGAAAATTTAAGCCACTATCAGTAACTTCGGAGCAAGAAATATCAACGGATAATAATGACTGCCTTTGTGAAGCCACTACTTCCATCCAGGCATCCTTAACTCCAGGGCACTCCCCCAAACAGATGTCCTGATAGTGAAATACAAGAATCAGTTATCCAACAAGAGAAAACTTCGCCTAATACTAATGTATACAAAATATTTTATAAGGTTTCAGGGGGTGCCTTTTCATTAATCAATATAGAGTAGTGTCAGGTCACACCAATACAAGCTGGTGACAATAATATGTTCTTAGCTAATCACTGCATTCTAGCAGGGAACAGCGATTAAAAAATAATTTATCAGTAACTTTAATCTTCCATAGAACATCTTCAGTTTGATGGAATCAGATCGGTTTCACTACTTGTTTGCTAAGGACTACCAGCTTATTGTGTTCATAAAATACCAAAACTTATTGTTTTGTACTCCCTCCATTCATAAATATAAGATGTTTTGGCAAGTCAATTTGGCTTACCGAAACATCCTATATTTAGGAACAGAGGGAGTATCTTATAAGACTGCATTGAGCATTACACTTGTAAGTACAGGAAACAGAAACCTTACATGCAGCGCACAATCCCGAAAAGTTTCCAGCAATGCCTCTGTGAGACGGTTTGAGTCCACCAGTTCATTGAAAATCTGCTGGCTGAGATCACTCGGCAGCATAGCAAACGAAGAATACTTACTGATATCCTGCATACATTCGAGACGTTAAACAGCAAGGCGACATTCCTTAGCAAAGGGAAAGCACACATGTCCACATATAACTACTACCTTGCAGACTTTGGCCACACAAAGCTCCACGAGCGACGGGCACCGGCCAGGGCCCTTCCCCAGTCCCTTACGGGACACATCAGAGCTGCTGCGGGGCAGTGTAAGCAGCAGCCATTTCAAGCTGCTGGTCTTTGAGAACCTTGTCGGCGTCTGGAAAGAGTCGCCCTCATCCACCAATTGGCTTCTCTTCCTTGAACAGACGCCACCCATGGTCAGGGTGAGCTGAAAGTGGCACTCCTCCGTGGAGTCGAAGGAACCTATGCGGCTGCACAGTTCTGGTTCTGAATGACTAGCAGCTGGATCTCGTCAACCTAATTAGGAGCTCGAGACAACCTTGGTCAGCTTCCACTCCATTCTACAGCCTGAAGATATCATACAGTTTAAGAACATCACCGTTACAGTATATTTCTGAAAAATGTTAATCATGCATGCATGATGCATCCACTATATCCTAGATGACGATAAACCAAATCCTGAATAAACTCTTCAACCGAAGCTGAAGTATATCATACAAGGAAGCGCCACATTTTTTTTTCCTTTTGAGGGATACTGCCATAAATCAGATGCTACGGATCAAGCACCGGTCCTACAGCTACTCGAACATCAGAACCCCAGGTCCCCAGTTGAAGTACCAAAAAATTAAAATCCAGATAAAATAACAGCATGGTCGCCCTCCAATCCAGACTCAACTGAACTAAGATAGCCGATCGAAACGACCTCAAAGACCTCACCGATCAATCAATCCCGTCCCGGATAAAGAAAAGAAAGAGTGCCAGTGATAGATTGACCCAGCAGAAACGGATAAAGGTGAACCTAGATTTTGGGGAAAAGGAACAGTAGCCCAACACCAACCCCACAGCACCCCGGAAGTCCCCACGGAAGCTCCGAAAGAAACAACAACACCATCATCTGGCACCGAATTCTCACCTGCCCCACCGCCGCAGAGCCGCCGTGGAAGCCGCCAACCAACCCCCAAACCCCCAGCGCCAGGTTTTAGCTCCCCGGTTTCAGTCCCGCCACTTCGGCGGTGGGTGGATCAACAAATGCTCGTGAATTATTATCTGACGAGTTCTGGCGAGAGGGGCGAGGGGGCAGTGGAGAAACGAAGGTAGCAGATGGAAGTGGGGAAAACTGTTATTGTAGCGAGAACCGGAGCGGCGCGCGAGCTCCACGTGTCCTGCGGTGCCACGGAGCTCGGTGTCGCTGGTTGCGTAGGCCATCGGCGTGGGCCCAGAGAGGCGGCCTACCCGCGGGAGCGGCCGGTAGGGAGAAGGGCTGGCCACACGCGCCGGATATGTGGCCGGACAGTAGTACGACCGTACTCGGCCCTTCTGTGACGTACACATGGGCCCGTCTGTTCTCGTCGTTTTGTATCTCCGTATTTTGCCCCCTGTGTGTTTCGTTGAGTTTGAACTTGGAACAATTTTCTTGGTGTATCGTACACATCGAGCGCAACGCAAACAATAATTCTTGCATTTTTTTCCGTTCTTTTGCGAATAACAATTTTCCTGGTGTATCGTACACTCGCCTAGCCGAACTTGACCCGGCTTTTGTGCCTGCTAATTATCCAGCCACATCTCCACCTGTCGGCGTCAGAAAAATGCGCCCAGCCGCGGTCCTTATTCTAAAATTTCCGTCGGCGGTTCCAGGCGAAACCCTATCTACAGGGAGGCAAGCGCCGAAGGGGAATAAAATATTGCTCTGTCAAGCCATACGCCCTTCAGCGGTCACGCGTCAGTCGGAAGTGGCTGCCACCGCGTTCCCGCCAGTTTCTTTCCGCAAGTTCCACCGCTTCCTGTCAGTTCCTTCCCGCCAGATCCACCGCTTCCCGCCTCAACTTCTCGCCATTTCCGGCTACATAGGCCACGGCAACATTGCCATAGCTCAGATCTACACGCAATGTCATCCTCCACCCCCCCCCCCCACACACACACTAACATACGCCGAGGCGGAGGCGCTGCACGCCTCCCACTACCCCTGCCCGTCGGGGTACGGGTGCCCTCCGGGCTGGAGGTTGAGCGCCGGTGGCGTGCCGGTCGCGCCCGTTCCTCAAGGTGCTGCCCGTCGGATGGCCATCACCAACCACTACTACGGCGAGCTCACGCCGGAGCAGTGGATGGACACCAACTGGGACACAGACAACGCCACCACCTGGAACGTCTTCTTCGCGAACCGTCGGGAGCGGCAGCTCGCCATGTACGATGGGGACGGTCCGCCGCCCGTCAACAACAACAAGGAGGGCCGCAGGCTGTGGTGGGGTGCCCGGACTCTTGCCGGTATGATGGACCACATAATGGCGGGCGACTATCCCCGCCTCCGGTACCCGCACTTCCAGCGAAAAAAGGGCGGAGGTCGCGTGGTGTTCTGGGATCCTCTTGCCCCGCGCGCGATGCTACGCCTCGATCGGATGTTGGAGGCTCGGCCGGAGCCTCAGCATGAGCCGCAGCCGGAGTGGGTGGTCCCTCTGGAATACGCCGTGGCGGCGCGCCAGCAGAGGCGTCCCGGCGATCCGGAAGAATTTTCGGGTCAGCATGCTGCCATTCGCGCGTCGCTCGAACCGACGCCGCCGGGGGACACATGGTGGCGGAAGGAGGAGGAAGCCTATCGTGCGCGCGGCGGAGGCGACGACAAAGGCTACAGCCATTGCGGGCGCCGGTCCCGATGTGGCGCGATCGTGGCCGTCCAACGCCGCCGAGGCCAGAGCGCGCGCCGACCGACGACGAAGACGACGGCTCCTACGACGACCATGAGGACGAGTACTACAGAGCTAGGCACGATTATGACTAATTTTCTATTTTTACTATGTAATAAAATTAGGTTTTTCCTATTTAAATATTATTTTATTAAAATGTGCGTTTACTTTGGAGGACACGGCTGGGAAGGTGGCGCTCCTCATTTCCAATTTTGCGCCGACGGCCCCCTATACGGGCCAAAAACGGGGCACGCCGGAACCCGTCGTTAGAAATAATGGACTAATTTATTTAAGCCCATATGTGATTTCAGTTTATTCCTAAATCTTAAAGACCATGTGTGTGGAAGCCCATGTGTGATTTAGCCCAATTTAGTGACAGCTCACATATGAGTGGAGTGGGAGCTAAAGTTTAGTCCCACACAGAAAATTGGAGGAGAGTTACACCACCTTATAAGGTGGAGTGGTTCACCACTTAGTAAAGTGAGTGAGAAGAGGAGAACTACACGCGCGCTCCTCCTCCGACGACACCGCCGCTCGCACGCCCGCCCGCCCGTCTCGTCACGACGCGCGCGCCGCGGGTTGCGGGTTGCGGGTTGCGGGAATCTCGCCGAGTCGAGCTTTATTTTTGCTGCTTGGAAAAACTTGTGCGGTTTTGACAGACGTGTCAACAGTCAGCCTATTTGGGTCGCTCTGGATCGTGGGTTATCTGTAACCGACCCGAACGTGCGCAACGTGGGCTTGGTCCACGACATGCCCTATGCGGGATTCCCGAGCCGCTCTATATAAACGCCAGTGCGGCTTCCACCACGCATACACCGAAAACCAATCTAGGGTTTTGCCTCCTCTCTGTCTTGCGCCACCACCGTAATCTACTCCATCCCGCTTGCCAACGTGCACCGGCGAACAGGAGAGCAGGTCTCCGGAACCACTTGCCTTTGCGATCCTATACGGGAGAAGGCGAATAAGGTTTTTGGGAAGCGCTCTGCGCGACTGCTCAAGTTCTGCATCACGGCTCGTCTTCCATCCAAGTCGGGCGGTGTTGCCTATCGTCGTCTTCGCCGCCGTCTGCTTCGACCAATCTTCCCCAAGGTTACTACTGCGATTACTGCAATCGAACGGTACGTGCGACGTGCTGTTGTCTGGTTATTAATCATGTTCTGTGAGTACATGTTTAGCTGCTGCCTGTTTCTATTCATATTGTTGTTTAGAAAATCTAGTATGTTCGAGTTACATGTGCTAGTAGCTAGTATTGTCATGTTTAGTATTCTGGAATTAATCACGGAAATTGTGCCTAATTATCCAACAATCCAAAAACCTTATTATAGGCAATTTTCTGAGATAAAGCCGGAAAAGTTTATCGGTGTTCATTTTAAGAGGTGGCAGTATAATACCACTATGTGGCTGCAAAATCTGAAATTGTTCGAGGCTAGTGAGGGTTTACCTGAAGGAACTATATCTGAACAAGATCAGAACAAGTTCAAGGAAACCAATCTTACCTTTGTAGGATGCGTTCTGAGTGTTCTTAACAACAAGCTGTTTAATGTGTACATGCACTTCAAGGATGGCAAAGAGCTCTGGGAGGTACTGAACGCTAAGTTCGGTGTAACAGATGCTGGCAGCGAACTGTACATCATGGAGAACTTTCATGATTACAGGATGGTTAACAACCGTTTTGTAGTCGAACAAGCTCATGAGATACAGTGTTTTGCCAAGGAGCTTGAAATCTTTGAGTGTAACTTACCCGATAGGTTTGTGGCTGGGTGCATCATTGCAAAGTTGCCTTCTTCATAGAGGAACTTCACCACAACTCTCAAGCATAAGAGACAAGAGATATCAGTTAAAAACCTGATAGCGTCTCTTGATGTTAAGGAGAAGGCTCAGGCTAAGGACACTGCTGAGAAAGGAGGCGAGGGTTAGTCTAGCGCCAACATGATGCAGAAGAGGACCTTCGGCAAGAACAAAGGGAACTATAAGCCCTCCTTCAACAAGCCTAAAAATATTACAACCTTCAAGAAGAAGAAGAAGCCGAACAAGGCCGAGCTAGGATGCTTTACCTGTGGAGAGCTCGGAGACTTCTCCAAGGACTGCCCAGAACGTGCAGATCGTAGAGGGAAAAGTGGAAAGACTGTCAATGTCGTGACCGCTAGCAACACGGATGGGTATGGTAATTTATTTACTGTTCTTTCAGTGTTTCAATCACCATGTTGGTGGATTGATACGGGTGCTAATGTTCATGTGTGTGCTGACATCTCTATGTTCACTTCTTATCAGGTCGCACGGGATTCTTCCGTCCTAATGGGGAATGGATCACATGCTTTTGTTCGTGGTGTTGGCACGGTGGATCTGAAGTTTACTTCCGGAAAGATCGTGCAGCTGAGGAACATGCAGCATGTCCCTACTATGAACAAGAATCTCGTTAGTGGCTCCCTTCTATACAGAGATAGGTTTAAGGTTGTGTTAGAGTCTAATAAAGTCGTTGTTTCGAAACATGGACAATTTATTGGTAAAGGTTATGGGTTTGGAGGCTTGTTCCGTTTCTCTTTCAGAGTTTTGTAATAAATCCATGAATCATATTTGTGGTGATGTTAATGATGATACAAGTGTTTGGCATTCTCGTTTATGTCACATTAATTTTGGTTTGATGTCTCGAATGTCCAGCATGAGTTTAATTCCGAATTTCACTATTGCCAAAGGTTCTGAGTGTCATAGTTGTGTGCAATCAAAGCAACCTCGAAAGCCCCACAAGGCTGCCGAGGAGAGAAACTTGGCACCTCTAGAACTCATACATTCTGATCTATGTGAGATGAATGGTGTGTTGACAAAAGGTGAAAATAGATATTCCATGACATTAATTGATGATGCGACTAGATACTGTTATGTTTATTTGTTGCGCACTAAAGATGAAGCTTTAGACTACTTTAAAGTTTATAAAGCCGAAGTTGAAAATCAACTAGAGAGAAAGATCAAACGTCTTAGGTCGGATCGTGGTGGTGAATATTTTCCCAAAATCTTTGACGAGTTCTGTGAGGAACATGTCATTATTCACGAGAGGACGCCTCCCTACTCGCCCCAATCAAACGGGATTGCCGAGAGGAAAAACCACACGCTGACTGACTTGGTGAATTCCATGCTAGCCACTGCTGGTTTATCAAAGGCATGGTGGGGGAGACTTTGTTGACTTCATGTCATGTCCTGAATAGAGTTCCTAACAAGAATAAAGAAAAGACCCCTTATGAGGAGTGGGCTGGGAGAAAACCATCACTTGCATATTTGCGCACTTGGGGGTGTTTGGCTAAGGTCAACATACCGATTCCCAAGGAACGCAAACTTGGACCTAAGACAGTGGATTGTATCTTTCTAGGATATGCTCCGCGGAGTATAGGCTATAGATTTCTAGTGGTTAAGTCTGAGGTTCCTGATATGCATGTTGATACTATAATGGAATCTCGTGATGCAACATTCTTTGAGAATATGTTTCCTATGAAGGATATGCATAGCATTGCTAGAATTTCTTCTAAAATACTTCCTGAATCTAGTGCATCTATTGATAATTTTGAAAAAACACATAAGGAAGTCCTAGAGAAGGATGACGATGAACCTCCCACAAGAAGTAAGAGACAAAGGATTGCAAAATCCTTTGGTAATGATTTCATCGTGTACCTTGTGGACGATACTCCTAGATCCATTGTAGAGGCATATGCATCTCCTGATGCGGATGATTGGAAAGAAGCTGTCCAAAATGAGATGGACTCGATTCTTTCTAATGGAACTTAGGAACTATTAGAACGACCCTACGGTTGCAAACCTGTGGGCTGTAAGTGGGTGTTCAAGAAGAAGTTAAGGCTTGATGGTACTATTGAGAAGTACAAGGCACAGCTTGTAGCAAAGGGCTATACACAGAAAGAAGGCGAAGATTACTTTGACACCTATTCACCTGTCGCTAGACTAGCCACCATTCGAGTACTACTGTCCCTGGCTGCCTCTTATGGTCTTCTCGTTCATCAAATGGATGTGAAGACAGCTTTACTTAATGAAGAGTTGGAAGAGGAGATCTATATGGATCAGTTGGATGGGTTTGTAGTAAAAGGTGAAGAGACAAAGGTGTACAAGTTGTTAAAATCTTTATATGGCCTGAAACAAGCACCTAAGCAGTGGCATGAGAAGTTTGACAGAACTCTACTTTCTGCTGGCTTTTTCATTAATGAGGCTGATAGGTGTGTGTATTATCGCCATGGTGGGGGCGATAGCGTTATATTATGTTTGTATGTGGATGATATTCTGATCTTTGGTACAAATATGGATGTGATAAATGAAGTCAAGTCTTTCCTGTCAAAGAGTTTTGATATGAAAGATCTGGAAGAGGCTGATGTGATTCAGAACATCAAGCTTATTAAGAACGAGAATGGGATTAGTTTAACACAATCTCATTATGTTGAGAAGGTCTTGAGCCGTTTTGGCTTTATTGATGGCAAGAATTCTCCAACACCTTATGATCCCAGTTTGACATTGCGAAAGAATAAGAAGGAACCAACAGACCAGTCGAAATATTCACAAATTGTTGGTTCTCTCATGTACTTAGCAAGCGCTACAAGACCCGATATCTCTTTTGCTATGAGCAAGTTGAGTAGGTTCATGTCTAACCCGGATATTGATCATTGGCATGCACTTGAAAGGGCCATGTGCTATCTATGTGGTACAATGAGCTATGGGATTCACTATTCAGGACACCCTGCTGTGCTTGAAGGATATAGTGATTCGAACTGGATCTCTGACGTTGATGAACTCTACGCCACGAGTGGGTATGTGTTTACCTTTGGAGGTGGCGCAGTCTCATGGAGATCTCATAGACAGACCATATTGACGAGGTCAACTATGGAAGCAGAACTTACTGCTTTAGACATAGCCATTGTTGAGTCAGAATGGCTGCGTGAACTCTTGATGGACTTGCATGTGGTTGAAAAACCTGTGCCGGCAATCCTTTTGAATTGTGACAACCAAACTGTTATTGTCAAAGTGAACAATTTTAAGGATAATGCGAAGTCATCAAGACACGTCAAGAGACGTTTGAAATCTACCAGGAAATTGAGAAACTCCGGAGTAATAACTGTTACATATATTCAAACAGATAAAAACCTGGCAGATCCCTTTACAAAGGGACTATCACGAATTGTGATAGAAAATGCATCGAGGGAGATGGGGTTGAGACCCATGGATGTCACACCATAGTGGTAACCCAACCTATGTGATCGGAGATCCCGTGAATTAGGATCTGGGAAGAACAAGCTAGTGGTTTGACTGAGAGTACTTTTGTAACCCTCTCTAGGTGAAGATGCATGACTCTCAAATCTGTAAGGCAGATTGGCAACATGCCTTAATGTGTTTCTGTTGGCTATAACTAGCGAAGATGCCGTCCTACAGGGCATTCTTGAAAGAACACACCTATATGAGCTCGACTGTAAACGTCGCGGTTTATGAGACTTGGGTGGTCTCTAGTAAACTCATGAAGAGACCAGGAAGTATGACGCATATGCTCCAACCCGCGGGGTAGGCTACTGGCAGCCAGGTACTAGTTATGATTTTGAGTGAAATCTATTGGCACCAAACTTGCAATTCAAGGTTCGTCCATTGTTCAAGTTGCTGATAGACGTAGTTCAAGATTCTAGGCGGATGTTCAACTTAACAGTCTCTGCTGAAACACTGGTATATAAACAAGTAGCGAGGATTGACAAATCTTCAAATGGGCATTTGAGATCTGGTGGGGGATTGTTAGAAATAATGGGCTAATTTATTTAAGTCTATATGTGATTTCAGTTTATCCCTAAATCTCAAAGCCTATGTGTGTGGAAGTCCATGTATGATTTAGCCCAATTTGGTGGTAGCTCACATATGAGTGGAGTGGGAGCTAAAGTTTAGTCCCACATGAAAAGTTGGAGGAGAGTTACCCCACCTTATAAGGTGGAGTGGTTCACCACTTAGTAAAGTGAGTGAGAAGAGGAGAACTACACGCGCGCTCCTCCTCCGACGATGCCGCCGCTCGCGCGCCCGCCCGCCCGCCCGCTCGTCTCGTCACGACGCGCGCAGCGGGTTGCGGGAATCTCGCCGAGTCAAGCTTTATTTTTGCTGCTTGAAAAAACTTGTGCGGTTTTGACAGACGTGTCAACAGTTAGCCTATTCGGGTTGCTCCCGGATCGTGGGCTATCTGTAACCGACCCGAACGTGCGCAACATGGGCTTGGTCTACGACGTGTCCTATGCGGGATTCCCGAGCCGCTCTATATAAACGCCAGTGTGGCTTTCACCACGCACACACCGAAATCAATCTAGAGTTTTGCCTCCTCTCTGTCTTGTGCCGCCACCGTAGTCTACTCCGTCCCGCTTGTCGGCGTGTACCGGCGAACGGGAGAGCAGGTCTCCGGAACCACTCGCCTTTGCGATCCTGTACGGGAGAAGGCAAATAAGGTTTTGGGGAAGCGCCATGCGCGACTGCTCAAGTTCTGCATCATGGCTCGTCTTCCATCCAAGTCGGACGATGTTGCCTATCGTCGTCTTCGCCGCCGTCTGCTTCGACCAATCTTCCCTAAGGTTACTGCTGCGATTACTGCAATCGAACGGTACGTGCGACGTGCTGCTGTCTGGTTATTAATCATGTTCTGTGAGTACATGTTTAGATGCTGCCTGTTTCTGTTCATCTTGTTGTTTAGTACATCTAGTATGTTCGAGTTACATGTGCTAGTAGCTGGTATTGTCATGTTTAGTATTCCGTAATTAATCACGAAAATTGTGCCTAATTATCCAACAGGATTACGAGTGGAGGTGCTCTAACGAGCAAGCTAGGCACTGCTCGTTTTGGAGAAGCGTACGGGTCTAGCTAGTCAGTAGTCCATGTTGATCATCACAAGTACTATAATTTGCTTTTCTGACGTGGTTGCTGCTTACCCAAGCATCTGATATGACCTTTCTTGCGATACTCCTCCAAATCTGGACCATCAGTTCGAAGTGCTCCTAGACTATAACCCCTTTTGAGTCCCCAAATACGTAAAGCAGCTCAATAGCTGAGCCTGCCTTCGTAAGCGTGCAAGGTATGTTCGGTCGGTGACCAAAATTAAGATGTCACGTTATTAACACATCAACTACAGTACATAGATAGAGTAACATGGTCGGCTAGCTAGAGCCTAGATGCGCATGCGCAGTGACCCTTTTCATTTTCCGCGACCTTTCCCCGATTCGGCGAGCGGAAGATGATGCGTGATCCGTTGGACGGCGCTGCACGCCACCGCGTCGCGCGCCAAGGAACATGATGGGACGGGAGAAAGGACGGATCGATGCGAGTTGCTGCGTGGGCCTACCGATCGGTTTGCTTGTGATCATAAATAAATCCTCTCGCGATCTATCATGTCGGCGTGCCTCGTGTCCTCCGTCGATTATGCCCCGACAATCGACTCCAAGGTGGATAATGCCCCTGCCCTACGACTCCAATGGTTGGCTATAAAAAGTGACGCTATTTTTTTAAATAAGACGTTTTTTAATAATTTTTACAAATATAATACACGAATTGAAAGATTTGCAATTCTAGGGCAATGTCGAGTCCTTATCGTCTTTTAAATAGCCGACCAGTCATGTCTGCATTTGAAATATAGACAGGTTATAGAGGCAGTGTGAAAAATATGGGGACTAGTTAGCTTTTAAAAAGCAGACAGGAACTAGTCATCATTAATATTCATCATTGCAAATACATATAATATGAAAAATATTATATTGCAAAATATTCATCATCAAGTTTGACTAAAAATATTCATCATCAAGTTTGACTAAAAATATTGCAAAATATATTAATATTCATCATTGCAAATACATATAATATGAAAATATACTTTATAAAGATTCCAATGCTATATAGTTTTATATTATAAATGTGATATTTTCTCTAATATTTGGTCAACCTTTTTGACTTTGACTAAACCCAGAACGTGAAGTATTTGTGAACGGAGGGAGTAGTTAGCTATAAAATGTACTACTTAATCAATACGCGACCACATGTCGATCTCATAAAATGTCTAGAGCATGTGCTAGAGCTAGCTCTTAACTTACTGCCCGCTTACATCCTCTCTCCTCCACCTCACTCAAACTATACTATTTTACTATCTCTTATAGCCAACTGACTGTACTATATTGTGCTTGCTCTAACCATTTCGCTCTCGTCCACAAATAAATGTACCTCTACCTTTTGTCTAAGTCAAACTTGATTAAATTGATCAACCTTATAGATAAATTTAGCATCATGGAGTATATTACATGAATTGTCATATTATGAAAAAAAATCTAGTGATATCAATTTAATGTTATAAATATTGCTACGTGTTTTTTAACAAAGTTAGTCAAATTTTCTATGTTTGATTTAGTAAGAATACAAGGAGTACGATTATTTGCGGATGGAAGGAGTAGACGTGTTAGCCACGTTTCGGTGTACCACGTCGTGCTGTTCTGTTCCTGCTACCGTGCGACGACCTGACGTACTCATGTCCTGCCGTGCTGTGTTCTCGAAAGATCCGACGTGCTGTCTGTCGCGCTGGGCCGTGGGGCCAAAATTAAAAAAAAAAGGCTAGCCGTGGAAGGAGACACGTCACACGTTCGTACATCTCTTTCTCTACAGACGTGCCCTTGATGCAAATCCGTGCACGGTGCAACATGCTCTCGAGGCATCCTCTTGTCGTCGCCCGACACGCGCCATGGCCCATGTGGAGACAGCAATTTGGTGCGCACGTGGAGCCCGTACAATTCTTTCCGGCAAATCAAATCGAAGTTTAACTATCAATCAGAAGGCAACTGCATAAACATGTCATGATGTCATGCAAGTGAACAGATCACATGTTCTTTCCTTGGTCGTCGTTGCACGCTGATTGAATCGAGACTAAAACGACTCTTCACACTTTTCTGAAACGCAAAGTACAACATGCTTATTATCAGCAAACTCCCCAAACCCCAAATCCAATCTTCTCCGGTTCTTCCCCGAGAAGTGAGGCTCGCAAAAATATTACCATCAACTTCACAATTCATTTATCATCTATAGTATAAAAAGCTTCATGATTCAATTTTAGCCATACATCTGTAACCGTGAGATTTAAGAAACCTGAAAAAAGGGCAAAATAGAATGGCACATTAAAGACCTTTGGGTATTACTACCAATTTGCGGAATTTTAAAGTTTCATATTTTTCAGATAAAAGCAAGGCCATCCTCCCAGTTCCTGTGTCATGAGACATTATTAGGGAGAAGATGTACACAGAGTCGTTGCCAAAATGGGCTTAAAATTAGCAAGAAATGTTGCTACGTGGTACTGACAGAATTGTCACACAAACACCCCGGCGCTGGCGCTAGAAGCAAGAGTTACTCTTGCAACCTAAACGATGCTCAAACATATATAAAATCAAGACAACAAGGCCATCACGAAGGGGGCAGTTCATATACGTATGCGATATCCATCCAACCAAGGACAGATCAAGGATTGCAACTTTCAATCTGGAGAACTCATGCCATTGCTTATGAGTTCCATATAAACGTGACTACAAAATGTGTTCGCTAAAGTAGTACTCCCTCCGTTCACAAACGTAAGACCTTTTATATATTTCAAAATGGACCAAAATGAGTGAATCTACACGCTAAAACACGTCTACATACATGTATTTTTAAAAAAGATTAGAGTGTCTTACATTATTGAGTACTACTCCCTCCAATCCATATTAATTGTCGCTGAAATTGATGTATCTAGATATGTTTTAGTGCTAGATACATCCAATTCAGCGAAAGTTAATATGCATCGGAGGGAGTACTATACAATAGTGCATCTGTCTACAGATCGAAATGAAAAAGCAAGTTATCATATGTATAACATGCTCATTTCTATTCCACGGCATGATTGCAAATGAAAATTACACCACGGTAACAACATTTTTACCTTCAGCTTTTAGGTACAAAAGTAATCAAAATTAACAGTTCTATGACTCATCATCTGTCCTTAAGTAAGGATTATATATGCAGCGATCAATGCAGAGGCCAGGGCCTGCTCCCCTTTTCTAAAGAAACTACCCTTAAATAATTTATCACAAAATCTTCCCCGCAAATGGGAAACCTTATGCAACGACATAGCCACATATAGATTAATCATACCAGGAAGTAGGATGTGAGCGAATACTTGTGTGTGTGTTCCTCCTATGGGAGGTTGTACCGGTACCTGTAATCTCTTCCTGTTCAATGAAATGAAGCACAAACTCTTTTGCGTTTTCTTGGGAAAAAAAATAGTTACAGGAGACTTGCATAGCTCTAAAGTCTGAATTAAACTTCTTTCTGTAAAGATGAAAAAATGCAAGCCTGCCTGTTAACCTATTTGTGATGCCCGCCACCACCTCTCCCCGGTGGATGTCGGCGCTGGTGCCCAGGATACTGACCTCCATCTCCATGCGATGGTGGCGGACTCCCATATCCTTGTGCGTTGGGCAACCCGGGAGGCATCTGCCCTTGGTTGCCAGCCAAGTGCCAAAGATTAGAAGAGTTCCCTTGCCCCATACCAAGTTCTGATGTTGGACCAAATTGAGGATTTACTGGCGGTGCACCAAATGGCATTGGATTTGCAGGCATAAACTGTGTTGGGGCTATGGGCATTCCATTCGGGAATCCACCAAAACTCTGATTATGATGATGTTGCTGGTACTGATTGGCTCCGCTGAGTATGCTTTGCATAATATTAGCTGCAAAAGCAGCTCCGTTAAACCCCATATTCGGGTACAAGGGGGGCGGAAACCCACCATGCCAATTCAAATTTGGCTGCTGCAGTAAGAATTGCTGTGATTGGTTAGGGAAGCCACCACCATTCTGATCCGCAAACTGAATGGCTGATGCCATAACAGGATTCACTGAGACTGATGGTGCTAGTATTGGTAGACTCGTAGGAATGTTTTGAGGACCCAACGAACGTGCTGAGTTGTCAGCAGCAGGAGGCATATTTGAGCAGCGAAAACGATGTTTTGATTGATGACCTGGTGTCTCTAAATCGTGGATCCTAGGTGGCATGTCCTTATGGAATCTAGCATCCCTGGGCTGCTTCCTCTTATTACCAGAACGTTTCTTAGACTCAAGTTGCCTATCAGTCTGCCTCTTTGCTAGCCGTAATGATCTTTTGTACTCAGCCTCCTTCTCGTCATCAGAAAATTCAGGATCATCTATTTGGTCCTCAGCATTACCTCCTGATTCATCGTAGCCTTTTGTGTATAGCTCTTTGACATTTAAGATATGATCTGCAAACTCTATAACAAATGAGACAGCAGTTCCTGCACTGATCCCAGCGGGTACTTCTTCCGCAGAGTTATACCGGACGAGATAGTACGGGTTTTTCACTGGACCAAATAATTCCTCAACAATACCAAGTGGTGTCCTGCTTTCAGTTATCCAGAGTATAGAACCCTCATTCAGGGGATTGTGTTGCACTGACCCTTCAACAATCACCCTCTCACCCATGATCTGGATGGACAGCAAACAGGCAAAACAGTCAATATATGGGCCACATAGAAATTCTACGTGTATTAACTAAAAATGTAAATATCCTCTATTTTACACCAGTCTAGGACTAAATGAGAAGCACAGACTATTCACAAACATCTAAGCACCATGGTGAAAAAGTATGCTACTAAAGATCTCCAGAATTTGTTATGATGCAATACAGAAAATACATAACCACTATCATCCACACACTTATAGGTCCCAGAATATGCTACTGGTACAGTCAAATGTATCTTAGTAGACACAAGTTCAATAGATTTATAGCTCTTCTATGCAAATAATCTACAGCTTTCAATACCTATACGTAATGGGACGTAACTGGCTGAATCTTCAACAGATGTTAGATAAAAAGGAAGTGCTGATAAGATTTCTGATAAATGACAACAAGAGTTAGATGAAAAGTCAGGTTCTATACAAGACTTACAGCTGAAATTGTTCCCACTGGGAGGGTCTTATGATGTGGTTCCAGCTGGATTTCGATCTTTGGCACTGGAGGAAGGACCTGCAAGGCGTATGATAATTCTACATAAGAATAGGCATACCAACGACTTATTTTGCAGAATCAAAATATATTGGTTTGTACCCCTAGGTGTACTCTTGTAGTTATTCTATATATGGTTTTAGCAACTGAAGATAGAAGTTGTAGCAGCACAGCATAGTTTGTCACTAATATGTACAAATCGCGCATAAACTTGCACTACTATTCTGTACTATACAAAATTATATATCGTCTAGCAGAGTTTGATTGTAAATTCAATTGCACTAATTAGAAAAAAAGGTGTCACTCACTAGCAAATGATTCACAATTCTACTATATGAAAAACAAATGCAGCTCAATACCTCTACTTCATGTTTGGAGTTGATACAACCCGTCGATATTTCCTCCTCCTCATCATCATCATCATTGATTCCAACCATCAATTCACCCTCTTCAATGAGGGCCGCCATGTCACCAACACCATCATGCTTCTTGGATATCTGCTCTTCCTCATCACTGCTCGACGAGGCTTCACTCGACTCCTCCTCCCCCTCATCCTCACTGCTCGAAGAAGCCTCGCTCGATTCACCATCTTCATCCTCGCTGCTGTCGCTACTCTCCACCTTCCCCTTCCTTCCTCCATCTTCCGTTTCCTCTTCCACCGAGACCTCAGAATTCCTCTCAGCATCAAAAGCCGCCTCGTCCCTGATCTCCTCCTTCCCATTACTCCCTCCACCTTCCACATCCTCTTTCACCGACACTTCGAAATTCATGTCAGCACAAACAGCAGCTTCGCCCTTGCTCTCGTCCTCCACCCTGACGGCTCCACCTTCCACTTCCTCTGCCACCAAAACCTCGGAATCCATCACAGCATAAACAACATCCACCATGCTGGGGTAGACTGAGGGCGATGGCAAGAGGGTTCGGCCGAAGTGACGTGTCGGTGACTGCGGAGCTGAGCGAGGGGCGCCGACGCTGTGAGGCAAGGAGGTAGTACGCAGCTTGGCCCCCTCACCGACGAAGCGAGCCGAAGAGGAGGAGGGGCACGGCGCGCGTCGGCGCAACGGGCTGGGGAGCTCAAACGGATGAGATGGAAGGCGCGACGGCGACGGCGACGGAGCGGGAGGGTTGGCTCGTGGGGCTCGAGGCAAAGGGGTGCGCGACTGTGGGTGCTATGTGGGTTTTGGGTTAGGGTTTTAGAGGCTTTGGCCACTCGATCTTAATCTGACGGTGAGAAAAGAGCCGCTGGCTCTAGCGCGCACGAACTGTCCTGATTTGCCCGGTACAGGATCCGACGGCGAGGGATTGCACACGAAGCGCCCGTACTATCTATTGATCCGCTTGAGAATACCTTTTCCTGGTATTCTCTTCCTCATTTTGCATCATGTAGTGTCCTACTATTGGTTACAATAGTACCTAAGCAGGTAAGCAGGAAACTAGTGACGGCGTTCGCAGACAAGATTGGGAACAAGCGAGTGTAGCGTGACACACAAAGTATCCAGGTTCGGAGCTCTCTGTGTGAGATGTAAAACTCCTACTCTTACCAATCTGACTATGATAATGAACACACAGACTACAATGGTTCCTTGAGTTGGATGAACTAATGAACTAACAGAGACCAAGCGTGTATGTGCGCATGCGTGTGGCTGAGAGAGAGCTAGTTGTGGGTTTTCCTAGTGCTAGAGCGTATGAAAGTTGTCCCTGAGAAGGGCTTCCTGGTGCACCTTATAAAGGCTGCCCAGGGGACAAAATGGGCTCACCTAGCCTAACTTACTATTTCCTATGTCATTAGTGAGGTAGTGCATAGTGTAACATTGTTGTGTACGTAGCGGTGGTACATGCAGCGTGGCCACAATGCATCGAGTCTTGTTGACATAGGTACGATTACTCGGATGTTTATGATTTGCTGCCCTATGATGGGAAAAAGGCTTACGACCCATGAAGATTTCAGATAATAGCCCAAGGAAGTAACCAACGAAGACTTTGATTGTATTAGGAAAGAGACTATGAACCGACATTGTGTTGGTATTGTAATTACGCGTGTATGAAACCTATCCGCATACAGCTTTGAGACTCGGCCTATTATATATAGGACGGGAGAAGTCTAAGCGAGGGTACCGAAATCTAGAGGACAACTTGTAATAGTGCGATTACTCAATATTCAGGCGACTTTGACTCCATTGTTTTCCTGAGATCCGACGAAATCCCTAGCGTTCTATTTTTCACGAAACCCCAAGTCCATCACCATGGGTATTGTCGAGGTTACCCCTTGTAATTGGCGCCGTCTATGGGAAACTTGAACATTGGAACCACGGATTCGGCAGACCGCTCTCCACCAAGCATCAACTCGACGAAAGCAGATCCACGCCCGCCCACCCATGTATTGGTACCCGCCGATTTTAACGGTGGATCCGATCTGATCATCGGAAATTTCCACTTCCAAGTAGACGACCTGCAGAAATCGCACCCTTCGGCCCTGACCACATCAGAACCGTTGGTGCAAAAAGCTACGCCTACGGAGGTACCAACATCTTCCGTCGGATCCTCCACGGACGTCATAGCACAGATCGAAGCAGGCGAAGAAGGTCACCAGCCAACCCTAGCACACGAAGCAAACCCGACAAACTCAGAACCCAAAGAAAGCAGCGAAAATGTCAACTTCGAAGAAAGGATGGCGAAGATCTATCCAGAATTACAATCCCATAATACTATCAACACATCCTTTGAAGCAGAAGATGACGACATCATCCCACGCATAACACACCACCAAGTGTGCATGATCAATGTGGATACCTCAACACCACGCGACGAAAATAGTAACCCTATCCTCAACCCCGATGATATTTTATCAGATGACAATGCAGGAAACCACGACAATGAAGGAGACCACGGAAACGGAGGAGAAACAACAGATAATCGCATAGTTTAAGGAAGAGGCGGAGAACCTCACGGAGGAGAGAGACCAGGACTTCGGCTACCAGCATCGGCATGGCAAAAAGCAAGGGAGCCAATTTCAGGAGCAGTTCCGATGATAGCGGATGCTTCACATGAGGATCTATTAGCATACCAGTACCTGCTCCACCACAATAAGAGAGACCTACTTAGGATGCAGAGGCAACTCGGTGAAAGAAAGAGATTAGCCGACAAAACCATCTTACGATAGGCATAGTTAAGCTCCACTAGAGGGTCAAGGAGCGTGACAGGAGGAGCATCACCAAGAAGGGAAACATCTCGACTGCAGTATATCCCTAAAGTAGAAAGAAGTGGACTCATCCGAGATCTCGATCTATCATTCATGTCGATTGACCAAGCAGGAAACATCAAGGCAAAAACAGCTCAGGTAGCCATTGTGGCCGCGCAAACATATCTGATCACCACTCAGCCCGCACCCGACGATCCGCGTGCGACCCTCCACCGCTCTGCCTTGATGAACCTCGGCATGGTGGGAGCCTCTCTCGCGGAAGCAGAGCAAGGAATCGTGCGACAACCCGATAGATCCCCAAGCTGTCACAGCAGTCCTCGGCAAGTAGGACACACCCGACGATTTCGGTTGCCACACCAGGCGCATTTCGTAGGACCCGAGCCACAAAGCAACACAAGAAACAACAACACGCAACACAGGAGCGACGGATCAAGAGATGAAAACCGCAGTCGATGATATCATGATGGATATGATGAAGACGATCACGAGCTATGCGGGGCTAGTTGTTTCACGCAGCGGATTCACAAGACCTCAGTACCCAAGGACTTCAAACTTTCACATGACCACCACAAGTACGATGGGCTCTAGGAACCCGAAGCTTGGTTAGCAGATTATTTGGCCACTGTCAAATTACAGGGCGGCTCCACAACTACCGCAATGCAAAGCCTACAACTACATCTCATCAGTGCCGCAAGATCATGGCTCAGGTAGTTACCCGAAGATTCCATTGGTAGCTGGAACGACCTAAAAGATAAATTCATCCGGCACTTCCAATCCACGTTCAAACGACTAGCATCCTTGGAGCAGTTGCGAGCGTGCAAACAAAAATCTGGGGAATCAATAAGAGCATTCATCCAACGATGGAATATCATCAAAAACTCAGCTAAGTCCATATCCGACGAAAGGGCCATCGATGCCTTCAACGACGGCCTCCTTCGCCGAGAATTCATAGAAGAACTGGGACAGGTGAAACCCAAAACAATATCACAGTTAATGGAAATAGCAAATCGCTGGGCTGATGGGGAGGACGTGTTGCATAATAAGCATGCGCGATCACCCGAAGAAGACAGGGACAAGCGTGGCAATGATAGAAGAAGAAGGAACATCGATGGAAACACAGGACCAAGTTACGTCGCAGCAGGTTTTTCGGGTGAAGGTAACAACATAAGCAACGACCACAACGGCGGATACCGCCAAAACAGGGACAACGTCGGAGGAAGCCAATCCGCATAGCGGTATCAGCCAAGAGCACGAGACCCACCTATGTCTGCAATGCAAATGCTGGAAGGACCCTGTAATATGCATTTTTTACGTCGACTCAGCAGGCAGACGATAATCCAACCACCTCATGAAAGACTGTCGAACATTCCTGAAGATATAGGAGTTATGTAATGCAAAGGCAACCGAAGCGGCAAATCGAGGATACACATCCACGCCTAGTACACTAGCCATCGACGCACCTCCACCACCGCTAGCGGCACCACCACAAAACACAAATGATCAAAACAATGAGCACCCTAGGTCAAAAGGAGCAATGTCCATGATTCAGAAAGGGCGTCCATCCAACAGAATTCAGAAGCTCATCACAAGACAAATCAATATGGCGGAAATAGCAACATCAACCACACCTGGATATCTCCATTGGCCAGAGCAAGAAATCACATTCAGTAGAGCTGATCACCCGCTTTGGGTCCCACGACCGGGTCACTCAGCCTTGATAGTCGAAGCACAAATTGGCGGGTTTGATATGAGCAAGGTCTTCATGGACGCAGGAAGTAGCATAAATTTGATCTATGAAAAAACACTAAGAACAATGGGCTACCCCCTGGACAATCTCGCGCCAACAGAAAAATCTTTTCACGGAATAGTACCAGGTAAAGCTGAAATTCCTTTAGGCAAAGTATTTCTTGACGTTGTTTTTGGTTCCAAAGTAAATTTCAGGCGAGAAAAACTCGAATTCGAAGGCATGGACTGGCCATCACAATATCATGCAATCTTGGGATGACCAGCCTTCGCACGGTTCATGGCAGTGCCACATTATGCATACTTAGTCATGAAAATGCCAGCACCAAAGGGAATTATCATGGTAAAAGAAAGCTTCACACGTGCCGACAATTACGATCGGGAGTTCAACAAATTTTCTGAATCTTTCGGGATGGCAATGGAGTTTGAACAACTCAAAACCTCAGCAAATGCACAACCACTAGAAGTAGCACGTGTCAATCTCGATCAGGCTTTTGACACGGCAAAGGACACAAAAAAAGTATAGATCCACCCCGTCGACCCGACGAAAACAACATTTGTGGCTTCCAACCTGGATCCCGTATAGGAAAGCACGCTCATCGAGTTCCTCCGTGAGCACTGGGAGATCTTCACATGGCTACCTTCTGACATGCCAGGGATTCCCAGGAAACTCACTGAGCACGCATTAAATTTGGATCCAAAGGCGAAGCCGGTAAAGCAACTGCTTCGTTGCTTCGCAGAACCAAAGCACAAAGCCATTGGAAAGGAGCTCCATCGCCTCATTGATGCCAATTTTATCAAAGAACTAACAAAATCAGAGTGGGTCGCAAATCCAGTATGTGTTCCAAAGAAAAATACTACAGAACTTCGGATGTGCATCGACTTTACTACACTGAACAAACATTGTCTAAAAGATCACTTCCCATTGCCACGAATCGACCAAATAATCGATGCAACTGCGGGATGCGAACGTCTTTCTTTCTTGGATGCTTACTCAGGATACCATGAGATTAGGATGAAGGAAGAAGATCAGGAGAAAACAACGCTTATCATGCCTTATGGTGTATTCTGCTACACAACAATGCCTTTTGGCCTAAAGAACGCCGGAGCAACATATCAGCGGATGATGTAGAAGTGTCTGGGAAGCCAGATAAGCACAAATGTGCAAGTATATATCGATGACGTCATAGTTACAACAAGCCAAGGATCTGCGCTGATCAAGGACCTCAAAGAAACATTCAAAAATCTCGACAAGTTTAGCATCAAGCTGAACCCAAAGAAATGCTCCTTTGGAGTCCCAGCGGGGCAACTCCTTGGATATTTGGTATAAGCTAGAGGAATCGAGGCTAATCCCGAGAAAATACAAGCAATCTTAACAATGAAGAAGCCAACAAATCTACGTGGCGTACAACAACTGGCAGGGCGAGTAGCGGCACTCAGTCGTTTCATTGCAAGGTTAGGAGAAAAGGCGCTGCCATTTTATGCCCTCATGAGGAAATCGGAAAAATTCGAATGGACAGAAGAAGCTCAACGCTTCTTTGAAGATCTTAAAAGGACACTTTCGACATCTCCTGTCATCGTGTCGCCAAAAGAAAAAGAGCATTTACTACTTTATATTGCTGCAACAAATCAGGTGGTCAACACGGTCTTGGTCGTGGAGCGACCCGAAGAAGGGAAAACCCATGGTGTGAAGAGGCTAGTCTACTTCTTGAGCGAGGTATTATCGCCATCCAAACAAAGGTACCCACATTACCAAAAACTAGCATATGGGGTATTTATGATAGCACGAAAACTGCGCCATTATTTTTCGAAGCATCCGATCATAGTGGTCAATGAAGCACCTTTGTCAAGCATCCTCAACAATCCAGAAGCAACTGGGCATGTCTCTCTATGGGGCATTGAATTATCCCCTCTAGATATCACGTATGAGAAGCGCAAAGCAATTGCAATGTGTGGGTCCACCAGACCTTTCTAGTGCCTGGACAATGTACTTTGATGGATCAAAAAGAATGGAAGGAGCAGGAGCAAGAGTCATACTAATATCACCCCAAGGTGACAAAATGCGCTATATACTTCGGATGAGCTTCACAGACGCATCCAATAACGAATCAGAATACGAGGCCTTGTTGCACGACATGAGAATGGCCAAAGCTTGCGGTGCAACTCGCCTCAAAATCTTTGGAGATTCCAATCTTATGGCATAGCAAGCAATGGATAAGTGCGACACCGTCATCGAAAATATGATTGCTTATCGCGATCTATATGGCGTTATGGAAGCTCAATTTGATGGGTGCAAAGTATCACATATAGGGAGAGAAAGCAATGAAGAAGCCGACAACCTAGCAAACATCGGATCCTTGTGCTTACCAATACCACCTGGAGTTTTTTGGGAAGAAATAACGGAGCGATCGATCAAAGCAAAAAGAGTCTCCGAGGTTGTAGCACCAAAAACAGGGAAAAAGAAACATCCGCAAAAAGACTCGGGGGCTCCATCAGAAACCAAGAGTACAGAAGAGGCCATCGAAGAAGAAGAACAAGAAATTGGAGAGGTCATGCTAATTGAGCCTACCTGGATGCAGCCGTATATAGCATACATGACTAAGGGAGAACTACCCGAAGATGTGATAGAAGCCCAGCGAATCACCCGAAGATTGAAGGCCTTTCGAATAATTAAAGGAGAGCTGTATAATAGAAGTATTTCGGGTGTGTTGCAGCATTGCGTAACACCCGAAGAAGGAAAAATCATACTCAAAGATATACATGAAGGAGTTTGCGGTCACCATGCTAGTAGCCGAGCAATTGCTACAAAAGCATTCAGGGCGGGATTTTACTGGCTCACTGCAGTTCATGATGCAAAAGATATTGTTAGAACATGTGAAGCATGTCAACGATTCGCAACAAAGCTAGGAGCACCCGCCGCTGAGTTGAATCATATACCTTTGGCTTGGCCTTTTGCTTAGTGGGGACTCGATATGGTGGGAAAACTTCACAAATCATCGCCAGGAGGACGCATATTTCTGCTAGTAGCAGTCAATAAATTTACTAAATGGATTGAAGCAATGCCTGTCACCACCCAAGACGGAACTTTGACTGTGAATTTTATTAAGTCCATAGTATTTCGGTTTGGCGTACCAAATAGCATCATCACAAACAATGTGACCAACTTCACTTCCAATGAGTTCAAGGAGTACTGCCAGGAGATGGGCATCAAAGTAAGCTACGCCTCGGTAGCTCACCCGCAAACAAATGGACATGTGGAAAAAACCAATGGGCTAGTTACTATTGGACCCAAGAAAAGACTGCTAGCACCGCTTGACATAGTAAAATGAGCATGGGTTGATGAATTGCCATCGGTGTTGTGGAGTTTACGTACAACTCCAAATAATTCAACACAAGAGACACCTTTCTTTTTGGTCCACGATGCAGAAGCCGTGCTTCCTGTTGAGGTGTCACACGAATATCCAAGAGTAGATGCATATGATAAAGAGGAATCAAGAGAAGCACTTGAAGATGATGTGGATGCACTTGATGAAGCTCGAGATGAAGCCCTACAAAGAGCAATTATGTACCAGCAAAATTTAAGCAATTACCACAGCAGAAGATTGCGGCCTAGGTCCTTCGCAATAGGGGACCTAGTTCTTCGCCTCAAGCAAGATAGGCCACAAGAAGTTGGAATCGCCATGGTAAGGACCATACATTGTCATAGAAGTTATTCCCGGAGGAGCATATCGACTACAAGACAAAAATACATGAGTAAATTACTCAAATCCATGGAACGTAGCACAGCTACAATGCTTTTACGTATAAGATTACTTACAATATGACAAGAGTTACAATTAGACTTCTTAAGCCAGAGTATCCAGGTTAACGGCTAGATGCCATCCGCCCAAAGAATAATGTATCATCGAACTTTTCGCCTTATGTATAAAGAGATAAGTTTTTCGTGCCTTAAGCTCTTTACTATTGTTCAAAAGATCTATGTTTTCCATCAAGCTAACAACAACTATGAGCCTATGTCCAGATACAGGCATCTGAACATAGCCTCGGGGGCTACTCCCATCGAGAGCGCTGGTGCGCACCCAATAAAAATACAATTATGCATAAAAAAGAATATTTATGATTAAAAGTACCTTTGAGTCTTACATCAATGTATCCTCAAAATGGTATCCTCAAAAGAAAGAATTATTCCCATTGGGAGCCAATATAAAGCATTAAAACTATTTGGTAAATCAGCCTAGCAGGGCAATCGCCGAAAAAGCCAAAAATCTCGGATCGCGCTCAAACGCGACAAAAATCCGAATGCCGTGTTTAGAAACATGAAGGTAAGACCCCATGATTCGTCTTATGTGGCCTAGTAATCGCACAAGAATGCGCTCTGCCAGTAAAATATCCGTATCAACGATACGATGAAAAATCCTGACGGACGCGTTGGGTACCCGATAAAATAGAAGTTAGAATTCAGTATTTGGTAAGACCTCAGCGGCCTGAACTGAATTACGCTAGTAATAAATTCCAAGTTCAGGCTCGGGGACTTGAATTTGATGTAGGACAACCTTGTTTTTGCCCAGGAGCAATTAATTGATCCCCAATCCGTCGGAAGCATCAGACTCATTGTACCAAATCCCTACAAAGCACAAAAAATGATACAAATAAAGGAAAGGAAATTTTGAGACTCAACCTGAAACTACAGTTCAAGTAGAGTCTCGGGGGCTACTGACATAGGTACGATTACTCGGATGTTTATGATTTGCTGCCCTATAATGGGAAAAAGGCTTATGACCCATGAAGATTTCAGATAATAGCCCAAGGAAGCAATCGACGAAGACTTTGATTGTATTTGGAAAGAGACTATGAACCGACATTATGTTGGTATTGTAATTACGCGTGTATGAAACCTATCCGCATACAGCTTTGAGACCGACCTATTATATATAGGACGGGAGAAGCCTAAGCGAGGGTACCGAAATCTAGAGGACAACTTGTAATAGTGCGATTACTCAATATTCAGGCGACTTTGACTCCATTGTTTTACTGACATCCGACGAAATCCCCAGCGTTCTCTTTTCCGCGAAACCCCAAGTGCATCACCATGGGCATTGCTGAGGTTACCCCTCGTCACTTGTCCGTGACTTCTAGCATTTGCTAGGAGGCGATCGAAGGAAGGGGAGCCAACTAGGATCGATCGATCCCATTCAGCGCTCGATCCGGCTGGGGAAGCAAGGCGGCCTGGGGCGAGCGGCAGGCTCAGCCTGGGCGGAGGAAAACCACTCATCCAGGGAAGCGGCTGTTGCTAGCGATCGAAGATGCTCCCGCGAGCTGGTGCGGGGCAGTGACCAAATGGGCCAGACGCCCAGCAAGAGGGATGGGAGACGGACGAGCAGGAGGCGACATAGCGACGCTGGGGTGGGCCAGGGTCGCGAAGCTGGCCCAACCGAGAAGAGAGGGCCCAGCCGGGGGAGCCGGCCCACGCAGGCAGACGGCCAGGTGGCATAGTTGGCCCACCCGGGAAGAGCTAGCCAGGCGGGGACATTGGAGAGGAGTGGCCCAGCCGGGAGAGGCGAGGCAGGCCGACCATTGCTGCCTTTTGTTTTTTGTTGGTGAAGGTGCTCTTGGGGTATCCGGGACCCCCCCGACATGGAGTGAATAGGAATACATTTGAACAATTTGGATTAGTGAGCAGGAAAAGAAAAGGGACACGACTTGCCGAGAATTAACTCACCTAACTTCAATTGCAACTCATGTGTAATTCACGTGCAACTGAAAAATTGGTTGCAATTGCAACCCATGTCTAGCACTCTGGTTCACAACTCACTATGAAATTAAACCGTCCAAGATTCAACTGCGGTATAAGTAGCAAAACCAAAAGAAAAGAAGAGACAAGGACACAATTGCGACACCAAAGAAAGTACCCGTTGAACAGGCAAATGAAATATTCTAATGCTACAATCAATTCCCACCACACTTAGATCTCCATAGTATGATTCTCTCTAATCTCAAAAGAGACCCTAAAGCCTAAGAGCAACTCTAGAAGACACGGTGAACCCACAAGAACTGGAAAATAACCACCTGTCATCGGTTTCGCATCAAAAAAGTGACCCGGATAGACACCGAAAACATCGTTTGGCCTGAAAATTATTTTGAAGCATCAGGAATTTGTCTCCCATGCCCACATATCCCCAATTTGTGTGCCGACCAGAGGGTGCCCCGTAGACGTGTCTTGGGTTTGTCGGGAGGGACATTTTAGCACCATCGCTTCCCGCCCCCCGTATTCCACCACTAGATGCTTATATTGAACTTGCAATTCTCAACCTTGATGAGGATCACCACTTGATGTCATCCTCTCATGGGCTATATGAAATCTTAATTTCTGATGCATGCCCAAGGAAAGATGCCTAGCACACATAGAAAATGCAAAGGCATATATATTAGGGTTAGTTCATGAAGCGTAATTTATAAGGCTTACCATACCACAAGATCCATGTGGTACATTCTTTATGCTTCATGTGTTAACCAACTTGAATTAACTCATCACTATTTGTATTGGTCAACCATGAATATTCTCATGCTCTATCTTAATATATTGAGGTACATAAATAATTCTTCAATTGATTGCATGCTCTAAATCTTAGCCAATCATATCTCAACTCATGAGATTATCATGACACTGACTTATTAGAGTCATATCTTGAATTCTTCTCTTGAGATCAAACTCTCAAGATATTGATCATCCATTATTTAACCCATGAGCTAAAGAATGGCCAAATTGAGTTCCACATAAGAACTCCATATTTATTTCTTCTTTTTGGTCATATCATATTCTTCTCTTCAAATCAACAATCTTGATGCCAATACTTGAGGTATATCTTTATCTTCATGTCATCCATACTTGAATCCAACACATGGACTACAAGTATGACCTATGGAATATTACTACATATAAAGTTTAATGAAAACATTAGACCATAGGGATTGATTAATTATCAAAACCACACATAGGGACAACTACCCTTACAAACTCCACCATTTTGGTAATTGATGATAATCACAACAAGAGGGTTTATATAATGAATAGTGGAAACAAGTATGCAACTTATCCAAGAATATGTTGTATACAAGAGGTTGTATTTGATATGGTCAAGTAACACAAAACTATTAGCCCATATCAAAACCGATTCTACTCACACAAACTACAATTAATGCAAGATATGTGAGTAGAACCAACATATATAGAGAAACCTCCCCCACAATATATGCATGTGTGATGAACTTGAATTTCATTTCATACATTGTCTAGCATAACCTTCAGGAGAGTTTATACTATATATTCAACCATGCAAAACATAATAAATATGAAATGCATGAAAGTAAAACACTTAATTACAAACCAATCTTAAGTATAAAACAATTTCCTTTAAACCATCTAAACTTCTCCACCATTGACAACAAGTGCCAAAATGGATGACAGAGTTAGAAGGCCAATATAGTATGAGTTCCTCCCCAAGGTGTGCATTTCTCATAATATGAGTGAAATCAAATGCACATATCCAGTGATGAATACTTGGCCGAAATCATACTATAATGAGGATCAAAGATTGCCAAAGAGATGACAAGGTGAATTGACTTCAATGGATGAAGCAAGCAAGGATCCCGATAAGTTTTGAAGATGGTGCTCTTGTTATGTTACTGTGAATGGAGTCCTCACTTGACTAAGAATAAGCGAAAATGCGGCTGAGAGTAAGCAATCCCCTTTGCTAGTGGTTGAGTTAGATCCAAAGAATCAAATGGACAAATAATGCTCTAAATGAGATATGGAAGCTCCCCAAGGTTCATGCATGAATTATAATTGTTGCATTTGAATACAATATGCACAAACATGGAATCCTCACTCCCTCTATATCATTTAGAAAACAACCAAGATACAAAGAGTATAGACATAAATCAATACACTTCTCAAGACAAGCTTAAGTACAAAAGAAACCATTTATGAGATATGAGTGCATGAAGATGCAATAAAAGTAAACTGAGCACTCATAAATCAAGTCCTTACCAATACCATTAAAACCCAAGAGATTAACACTCTCGTGTATATAAGTTTCTGAGTGGACAAAACATAAGAATAATCTACAAAGAAACATCCACACACAAGAGGTTAATAAAAATAAGAATACATGATATCCAAGAGGAAGTCATAAGATATACCAAAAAGGATATTTTTACTTAAATGCATATATAGCCCATGTGAAAGGACATATACTGTCATAATCACTTTTGGTATATTAGGGTTAGTTCATGAAGCGTAATTTATAAGGCTTACCATACCACAAGATCCATGTGGTACATTCTTTATGCTTCATGTGTTGACCAAATTGAATTAACTCATCACTCTGTGTATTGGTCAACCATGAATATTCTCATGCTCCATCTCAATATATTGAGGTACATAAATAATTCTTCAATTGATTGCATGCTCTAAATCTTAGCCAATCATATCTCAACTCATGAGATTATCATGACACTAACTTATTAGAGTCATATCTTGAATTCTTCTCTTGAGATCAAACTCTCAAGATATTGATCATCCATTATTTAACCCATGAGCTAATGAATGGCCAAATTGAGTTCCACATAAGAACTCCATCTTTATTTCTTCTTTTTTGTCATATCATATTCTTCTCTTCAAATCAACAATCTTGATGCCAATACTCGAGGTATATCTTTATCTTCATGTCATCCATACTTGAATCCAACACATGGACTACAAGTATGACCTATGGAATATTACTACATATAAAGTTTAATGAAAACATTAGACCATAGGGATTGTCATTAATTATCAAAACCACACATAGGGACAACTACCCTTACAAACTCCACCATTTTGGTAATTGATGATAATCACAACAAGAGGGTTTATATAATGAATAGTGGAAACAAGTATGCAACTTATCCAAGAATATGTTGTATACAAGAGGTTGTATTTGATATGGTCAAGTAACACAAAACTATTAGCCCATATCAAAACCGATTCTACTCACACAAACTACAATTAATGCAAGATATGTGAGTAGAACCAACATATATAGAGAAACCTCCCCCACAATATATGCATGTGTGATGAACTTGAATTTCATTTCATACATTGTCTAGCATAACCTTCAGGAGAGTTTATACTATATATTCAACCATGCAAAACATAATAAATATGAAATGCATGAAAGTAAAACACTTAATTACAAACCAATCTTAAGTATAAAACAATTTCCTTTAAACCATCTAAACTTCTCCACCATTGACAACAAGTGCCAAAATGGATGACAGAGTTAGAAGGCCAATATAGTATGAGTTCCTCCCCAAGGTGTGCATTTCTCATAATATGAGTGAAATCAAATGCACATATCCAGTGATGAATACTTGGCCGAAATCATACTATAATGAGGATCAAAGATTGCCAAAGAGATGACAAGGTGAATTGACTTCAATGGATGAAGCAAGCAAGGATCCCGATAAGTTTTGAAGATGGTGCTCTTGTTATGTTACTGTGAATGGAGTCCTCACTTGACTAAGAATAAGCGAAAATGCGGCTGAGAGTAAGCAATCCCCTTTGCTAGTGGTTGAGTTAGATCCAAAGAATCAAATGGACAAATAATGCTCTAAATGAGATATGGAAGCTCCCCAAGGTTCATGCATGAATTATAATTGTTGCATTTGAATACAATATGCACAAACATGGAATCCTCACTCCCTCTATATCATTTAGAAAACAACCAAGATACAAAGAGTATAGACATAAATCAATACACTTCTCAACACAAGCTTAAGTACAAAAGAAACCATTTATGAGATATGAGTGCATGAAGATGCAATAAAAGTAAACTGAGCACTCATAAATCAAGTCCTTACCAATACCATTAAAACCCAAGAGATTAACACTCTCGTGTATATAAGTTTCTGAGTGGACAAAACATAAGAATAATCTACAAAGAAACATCCACACACAAGAGGTTAATAAAAATAAGAATACATGATATCCAAGAGGAAGTCATAAGATATACCAAAAAGGATATTTTTACTTAAATGCATATATAGCCCATGTGAAAGGACATATACTGTCATAATCACTTTTGGTATATTAGGGTTAGTTCATGAAGCGTAATTTATAAGGCTTACCATACCACAAGATCCATGTGGTACATTCTTTATGCTTCATGTGTTGACCAAATTGAATTAACTCATCACTCTGTGTATTGGTCAACCATGAATATTCTCATGCTCCATCTCAATATATTGAGGTACATAAATAATTCTTCAATTGATTGCATGCTCTAAATCTTAGCCAATCATATCTCAACTCATGAGATTATCATGACACTAACTTATTAGAGTCATATCTTGAATTCTTCTCTTGAGATCAAACTCTCAAGATATTGATCATCCATTATTTAACCCATGAGCTAATGAATGGCCAAATTGAGTTCCACATAAGAACTCCATCTTTATTTCTTCTTTTTTGTCATATCATATTCTTCTCTTCAAATCAACAATCTTGATGCCAATACTCGAGGTATATCTTTATCTTCATGTCATCCATACTTGAATCCAACACATGGACTACAAGTATGACCTATGGAATATTACTACATATAAAGTTTAATGAAAACATTAGACCATAGGGATTGTCATTAATTATCAAAACCACACATAGGGACAACTACCCTTACAAACTCCACCATTTTGGTAATTGATGATAATCACAACAAGAGGGTTTATATAATGAATAGTGGAAACAAGTATGCAACTTATCCAAGAATATGTTGTATACAAGAGGTTGTATTTGATATGGTCAAGTAACACAAAACTATTAGCCCATATCAAAACCGATTCTACTCACACAAACTACAATTAATGCAAGATATGTGAGTAGAACCAACATATATAGAGAAACCTCCCCCACAATATATGCATGTGTGATGAACTTGAATTTCATTTCATACATTGTCTAGCATAACCTTCAGGAGAGTTTATACTATATATTCAACCATGCAAAACATAATAAATATGAAATGCATGAAAGTAAAACACTTAATTACAAACCAATCTTAAGTATAAAACAATTTCCTTTAAACCATCTAAACTTCTCCACCATTGACAACAAGTGCCAAAATGGATGACAGAGTTAGAAGGCCAATATAGTATGAGTTCCTCCCCAAGGTGTGCATTTCTCATAATATGAGTGAAATCAAATGCACATATCCAGTGATGAATACTTGGCCGAAATCATACTATAATGAGGATCAAAGATTGCCAAAGAGATGACAAGGTGAATTGACTTCAATGGATGAAGCAAGCAAGGATCCCGATAAGTTTTGAAGATGGTGCTCTTGTTATGTTACTGTGAATGGAGTCCTCACTTGACTAAGAATAAGCGAAAATGCGGCTGAGAGTAAGCAATCCCCTTTGCTAGTGGTTGAGTTAGATCCAAAGAATCAAATGGACAAATAATGCTCTAAATGAGATATGGAAGCTCCCCAAGGTTCATGCATGAATTATAATTGTTGCATTTGAATACAATATGCACAAACATGGAATCCTCACTCCCTCTATATCATTTAGAAAACAACCAAGATACAAAGAGTATAGACATAAATCAATACACTTCTCAAGACAAGCTTAAGTACAAAAGAAACCATTTATGAGATATGAGTGCATGAAGATGCAATAAAAGTAAACTGAGCACTCATAAATCAAGTCCTTACCAATACCATTAAAACCCAAGAGATTAACACTCTCGTGTATATAAGTTTTTGAGTGGACAAAACATAAGAATAATCTACAAAGAAACATCCACACACAAGAGGTTAATAAAAATAAGAATACATGATATCCAAGAGGAAGTCATAAGATATACCAAAAAGGATATTTTTACTTAAATGCATATATAGCCCATGTGAAAGGACATATACTGTCATAATCACTTTTGGTGTTCGGTAACAACTAGTAGACCCTGTTTTACAGTTTGCTATTGTCTACAGGTTGATATATTACAAAGTGAAAAGGACTGCATGCCTCCTGGGGATTCCAGACCGGAGTCTCCGGTGTAGTCCAGAGTTTCCCCAGGAGTCTCCAGAGGGGGGTTCTGTTTTCCTGCCTGGGTCATTCTGTTTGGTGGTCCGGAGTCTCCGGCCCGTGGCTGAGACTTGAGTCTCCGGTCCACTTGGCTCACAAGTGGGCTGGGTCATTCTGTTTGACGGTCCGGAGGCTGGTCCGGAGATTGACCGGAGTCTCCGGTGTATACTGGAGTCTCCTGTGTGCAGGCCAGAGTCTCCGGTCTGACTCTTCTCCAACGGTCAGAAAACGGTTCATTGGAGCATAAGGTTATAAATAGAGGACCTTATCCCCTTCCTTCAGCTGCTCGTCCACCTCAAGAACACCATGTCCATTTGAGCCACCAAATCAACAAGATCTCTTCATCCAACCATCCAAAGTCTTTGATCTTTAGAGAATCGAAGGAGGAGGCCTTGATCTATAGCTTCACCAAGAGAGATCTTCATTTCCCCCTCATTCACTTGAGGGCCCCCATGCTCTAGTGTTTCATTAGAAACCCTAGGTTTTGATTTGGTTCTTACAAGCTTGTCTTTGATTGTTTGACAGCTTGCTTGTATTTGGGAGCCTCCAATTAAGTTGTGGATGTGTGCCTCGAACTCGTTGTAAAGGTGCCGGCTTCCACCTGGAAGGTTGCCGTATAGTGGAAGAGGTGAATCGAACCCCTTGGGATGAGGTTCATCGAAGAACAAGGGAGGCCTCTCGTGGTGTTGGTGGTTTGATACCACCCCCTCTCCAAACGTATACGTACTTCCCCTCAAAAGGAAGGAACTACGGGAAACAAATCCTTGTGTCTCCGAGCGCTCCACTTTGGGTACTTCTATCCTTTACCGCACTTTGCTTATATAGTTCTTGCTTGGTTCTTGTACTAGGTTGACATATAGGTAAATTCACCATAGTTGCATAATCTAGAGAATTTACCTTTTCGTGTCAAACCCTAAATTGAAAAAGAGTAAAATTTGGAGTAGCACCTATTCACCCCCCTCTAGGTGCCCATACGATCCTTTCAATTGGTATCAGAGCCTCGGCTCTTTATTCGGGCTTAACCGCCTAAGAGATTATGGGCAACCCAGAGGAGGGAGAAAGTGAGGCTAGCCATTCGGTGACCATGGTAGATCTCAAGAAGTTGGAAACAAGCTTGAGCTCTACCTTGGGCAATTAAATCCAACAGTTGTGTCAACTCGTTGAGCAACTTGTTAGGGACAAGCAAACCTCACATCCTCCCTCTCTAGAGGAAACCCCACCAAACCCAAAGGCTAATGCTCCGGCTAAGCCTTTGGAGGAAGTGGTGGGGGATGAACATAATTCCACTAACTCCACCACCAAAAAGGGTGATGGGAAGGAAGAGTTCCATACGTTTCCCGGATGGTACTCTCTCGACCCTCCTATCCCTCATCCACATATAAATAATAGAGGAGACCCACCTAAGTTAGCTGCACATACTTTTGCTCAATGGCAAGTGTTAATGAAATCTCATGTGCATAGCTCTTGCATTGATTTGTGGAATATTATTAAAGAAGGACTCAAAATTGAGGATCCAACCAACTTGACAAGAAGAGAAGTGGTCAATAGCCAACTCAATGCGACTGCCTTGCACATGATCCAACTTGGAGTGGGGCCAAAGGACTTTCACCACATTGAGCACTACAACACCGCCAAGGAAGCTTGGGATGCTCTCATTGACTTGTTTGTTGGCAATGAGAGTATGAGAAGAAATAGATATGATGCCTTAAGCAATGAGGCCGAAGGGTTCTTCATGAAGGATGGTGAGGATCATGAATACATGTATCGAAGACTCAAATCCACAACCACCGCCTTCAGGAATGTTGGTGCCTCTCACATTGATGATGCGTGGATCAAGAGGAAGTATGTGAGTGCACTCATGCCTTTCGAGCCTACTAACTTGAAGAGTCTCCAAGGAAGACACAACTACCATCTCATGACCTCCAATGAAGTGATGCAAGAGATGGTCGCCTTCAAGGTTGCTGCCAAGAATGCCAAAGACGCCCGTGCTCGTGCCATTGGAATGAGTAGCGGTGTCAATCTTGCCTTAAAGGCCAAGGTTGTGGAGTATGATGAAGATGAAGGAAGCGACGAGGGACCCTCAATGAGTCACCCCGAAGATGTCAAGATTGCTCATGGGGAATACATGGCCTTCTATGCAAGAAACTTTTGGAAAGATCCCGCCAAGGCCAAGATGGAAATGCAACGAAGAAGCAACCCCAATGGAAGGAGAGACAATGGGTCCAAGTTGAGAACTTGTTTCAGTTATGGTGACCGCTATCACTTCGTTGCGGCTTGTCCCTATGAGAAAAGAGAAGACCATGGGGGTAAACTTGTGTTGAAGAAGACATCCAAAGCTCCCTACAGGAAACCCTTCATCAAAAGGAACCCACCCAACAAGAAGCCGGGAGAAATTGTCTTGATCACACATGAAGAGTACTCCTCCGATGATGATGATGATGAAGAAGAGAATACATCAAGTGGTGTGGCAGCTCTTTCCACTACATGTACCCCGTCATTCTCCCTCTTCGACTCTCCAAATGAGAATATCTCCAACAAGAAGGTCACTTGCCTTATGGCAAGAGGAACGGAGGTATTATCATCAACGCACTCCACCTCTCTAATCAATGATGATGATTTTGATGATGAGCTGTCTCTTGAGGTCAAAAAGGAATTAGTTGCTTTTGATGTGTTCATGAAAAACTTGCAAGGGGAACACAAGAAACATGTTGTGGACCTCTTAAATCAACTTTCACACACACAAGAACTTCTAGATGAGAGATGTCAATTAGGGAGAGAGCACATGATTGAGGTAGAAGCTCTAAATAATGCCTTAGAAGAAGAACAAGAAACTAGATTATCTCTTGAAACTAAACTAGAGGGCCTTGATGATGCAAATGATCTCATTATTAATAAACTCACCAAGGAACGTGATCATGCTATTGCTAAATACAAAAATGCTAAAAAGGATAAGATTGAGTTTGATGTTGTTCATGAAAAACTTGCCGAGGACTTTAGGACACTTGACAAGGCTCACAAGGCCTTGGAAAGTGAACTCTTGTCTCTCACAAAGTCTCGTGAAAAGCTTCAAACTCAATTGATCATTACCCCCTCACCTAGTACATTCATTCCTTCTAGTTGTACAAATACTCTTGAAGAACATGCTAGGTTGAAGGGGGAGCTAGCTGAGACCTCCTTTCCCAAAGGAAACAAGTCTATTGATGGCCTCTTAAACAAGCAAAGGTCAAATGGTGAAAAAGGGGGCATTGGCTTTGTCTCTAAAGCCAAGAAGAAAAATAACAACAAGAAGAAGAAGACCAAGCCTGCCCAAGAAAAGAATAAGGTCATTGTGGGAAGTAAGACCCCAAGTGGCAAAACTATGTCTCATGATGATTTTGCGGGTAGTGCTAACCCTCACTATGTCTTAATGCGTGATTATTATGGTGATGTGTATGCACAATATGTTGGCCCATTTGATGGTTATATTGTATGGTCTATTTGGGTTCCCAAGACCCTTGTTGCTAACAAAAGAGGACCCATTGAAAGATGGGTACCTAAAAACTAGTTTGATCTTTTGTAGACCTATGCTGCCGGAGGGTCAAAATGGGTGCTTGATAGTGGATGCACAAGTCATATGACCGGAAGCGCGTCTAGTGTCAAGGAGTTGAGACCAAATGTCGATCAGATATTTGTGACATATACCGACAAATCGAAGTCTAAGGTAATGGGTTTCGACAAAGTTGTGGTTGCACACGATATCACTCTCGTGGACGTCATGCTTGTTGAGACCCTTGGCTATAATTTACTTTCAGTCCGTGCTCTTGGAAATATGAGTTTTGCCGTCTTCATTGATAATGATATTGTGATCCTCATGTGGAGCAAGTCTCTAAAGGTCGCTTTCGTTGGGTACGTCGAGAATGATTTGTATGTGGTGGACTTCTCGGGGAAAACCACTACAAGTCCGATGTGCCTATTTGGAAAGGCCGATGTGGGTTGGCTATGGCATCACCGTCTAGCCCATGTCAACATGAGAACTTTGCAAAGCCTCCACAAGGATGGTCATATTGTTGGACTAAAAGAAAATGTTTGCTTTGCCAAAGATCGTATTTGCAGGGCATGTGTTGAAGGAAAGATGCATGATTCTCCCCACAGGCCAAAGAACTACCTCAAGTCCAAGAGTATCTTGGAGATCCTTCATGTGGATCTCTTTGGTCCTCCGTCTCATGCGAGTCTTGGTGGGAAGAAATATTGTTTGGTGATTGTTGATGACTACTCAAGATACACTTGGGTATATTTCTTCAAGTTAAAAAGTGAGACCCAAGAGAACTTCATCCACTTCATCAACATGGCTCAACGTCAACACAATGTCCCAGTGTTAACAATAAGAAGTGACAATGGTACCGAGTTCAAGAAGTACACATTAAATGGATTTCTTAGTGATGAGGGAATAAAACATCAATATTCCATTGCATATACCCCTCAACAAAATGGTGTAGCTGAGAGGAAGAACCGGACTCTTATTGACATGGCAAGGTCTATGTTGGCTGAATTTAAATCTCCATACAATTTTTGGGCTGAAGCTATCTCCACCGCATGCCATGCATCAAACCGTCTCTATCTCCGCAAATAATTGATCAAGACTCCATATGAAATCCTTACCGGTAACAAGCCTAATGTTTCTTACTTCCAGGTATTCGGTTGTAAGTGCTTCTATCGCATTAAGGGCATTCGTTTATCCAAGTTTGATTCCAAAGCATTAGAGGGTATTTTTGTTGGTTATGGTCTCGAATCCCACACTTATAGAATCTATGACAAGCTCTCAGGAATTGCCATAGAATCTTGTAGTGTGGTGTTTGAAGAATATGATGGTCCCCAAGCGGGGCGTGTTGATGTTTGTGATGTAGATGATGAAATGCCTCAGGATGCCATAGGAATAATGGGTGCGGGTTTCATCCGCCCTGTTGAGGAACCCCTTATGGTGGATCGAGAAGAACTATGCTCTACTCAAGTGGAGCCCTCATCTTCATAGCTTCAACAAGCTACTGTCGAGGAGGACATTGAAGCATGCCAAAGACAAGTTATGGACCCTCAACCTACTGATCAAGAAGAAACCTCTAGCCAGGAGATACTTGAATCTCCATTTGCCAGAATGTCCAGTGGTGCGAAGGCTATTACACAAGGAAGATCTATAGAAACCGCCTTAAGGAAAGCTCAATGCCTATCTAGGAGTATGCTTGATCAAGACCAAGGTCAATCTTTGCCTCTTACAGAAGAGAACAATTCCAATGATGATCAAGGTCAAGTTGATGGTCAAAACAAGGACCAAAATGATGAAGTGAACCCTCCCAAGAAACAACAAGGAGATCGGAACTCGTCGCCAAGCTAGAATGGATAGAATATTGGAATTAAGAGACCACACTCTTGAGAATGTGGTAGGAGATCTAAGAAGAGGGATATCTACTCGAGCACAACTGAAGAACTTTGGTGAGCACCAAGCACACATTTCCATGGTGGAACCAAAGAAAGTATGGGAAGCTCTTGAAGATTCGGATTGGTTGGATGCAATGCACAAAGAGCTCAACAACTTTGAGAGAAACAAAGTATGGAAGTTAGTGGAAAAGCCAAAAGATTGCCGCAATGTTATAGGCACCAAGTGGATTTTCAAGAACAAGCAAGATGAGAATGGAATTGTGATAAGGAACAAGGCAAGATTGGTTGCACAACGGTTCTCTCAAATTGAAGGCATTGATTATGGAGAGACTTATGCACCCGTGGCTCGCCTTGAGTCCATCCGCATCCTTCTTGATTATGCAACACATCATAAATTTAAACTACAACAAATGGATGTAGAAAGTGCATTTCTTAATGGTCCATTGCATGAGTTGGTATATGTGAAACAACCCCCGAAGTTTGAGGATCCCAACTTTCCAAACCACATCTACAAACTCGATAAGGCACTCTATGGGCTCAAGCAAGCCCCACGCACGTGGTATGAGCACCTTAGAGAGTTGTTGTTAGATCGTGGGTTTGGGGAAAATCGATCCCACTCTTTTTACTAAGAAGGTCAACGGGGAACTTTTTGTATGCCAAATTTATGTAGATGATATTATATTTGGCTCATCTAACAAAGCTTTTAATGATGAATTCTCAAAGCTTATGACTAACAGGTTCAGGATGTCTATGATGGGAGAATTGAGAGTATTTCTTGGTTTTGAGATCAAGCAAGTGAGAGGAGGAACATTCTTCAACCAAGCCAAGTATACTCAAGATATGCTCAAAAGATTCAACATGCAAGACCTAAATGGAGCTCCCACTCCCATGGCAACAAAGACTCATCTTGAACTAAACCCAAATGGTAAAGATGTGGATCAAAAGGTATACCAATACATGATTGGCTCTTTGCTTTACCTTTGTGCATCTAGACCCGATATTGTGTTGAGTGTAGGAGTGTGTGCAAGATATCAAGCGGCTCCTAAAGAAAGCCATTTGATGGCAGTCAAGAGAATCTTTCGATATTTGGTTCATACCCCAAACTATGGTATTTGGTATCCTAGGGGCTCAACTTTCTCTCTTTGTGGGTACACGGATTCTGATTGGGCTGGTGACAAGGATGATAGAAAATCGACCTCTAGGGCTTGCCAATTCCTTGGGAGGTCCTTGGTGTGTTGGTCTTCTAAGAAGCAAAACTGTATATCTCTTTCCACCGCTGAAGCCGAGCATGTGGCTGCTGCTAGTGCTTGTACACAATTGCTATGGATGAGGCAAACTTTAAAGGAATACGGTGTCCATTGTGACAAAGTGCCTCTTCTATGTAACAATGAAAGTGCTATCAAGATTGCATATAACCCAGTGGACCATACAAGAACCAAACATATTGAGATTCGTCACCACTTCATTAGAGATCATGTTGCCCGAGGTGATATTGAGCTATCATATGTGTCAACCAAAGACCAACTTGCCGACATTTTCACGAAGCCACTTGATGAAGCAAGGTTTTGTTATTTGAGGAATGAACTAAATATCTTGGATTCTAGGAGCTTGACTTGATTGCCTTGCATACACAGCTATGTATTGACCCATATTTGGTGTAGGTGCAGGCATGGAGATAGGGGGAGTGTGCTTCTAACTCATTGAACTATCCCTCCCCCAATAATGCCAACATTAAGAAATTCAATCCTCTTAGTATCATTTAGTGATATGTGAGCATCATTGATGAGTAGTGGCTATGGACCCAAGGATAATTCTTCGCGGTGTCATGCCACAAACTCCTACATGGTTGCTTCGGCCACCACCCCTTATCATTTGATATGTTGGTTCTTAGTTTGAGTTTATTTGGCGCGTTAATGAACATTTGAATTGATTTCTATGGTTTTTCTTGACTTTTCACAGTATGACATCTTAACCCAAGCCTACTCTCTGTCCTGAAAACTATCTCTATCTAATATATGTCCCCATACACATATCTTGGAGTTTTTGGTCGAGGAGGACCGGAGTCTCCGGTGTGTTCACCCCGGAGTCTCCGGTCCGGACAGTTTCTGTCCACTTAAGGGGAGGACAGGGTGAACTGAAACATCAGTTTCATTCATCCACCCCCGTCCCCCTCTCTACCCCGTCGCCTCCTCTTCCAAATCTTCTCCCCGGAGGTCAAGAAGCCCCCGGGATCCGCCGTGCCGCCGGCCAATCATCTCCTTTCCACCATTGGGTGATTCCCACCGGTGGAATCCATCCCATGGATAGATCTGGCACCTCTCCTCCTTTTTCTTCATCTAGGGTTCTTCCCTTGCCTTGTTTTTGAGGATTGGTACTAGTTTTTGGCCACGGGAATCCCTTGTTTGCGTGCACTTGAGTACTTTACCCTTGTTACCCTACCCGATCTATTGGATTCAACACCATTGGAGCCTTCCTGATCTTCCCCCGAGTCTCCAGACTGGAGACTCCGACCCATGGGCCAGAGAGTCTGGTCTAGGCCGGAGACTCCGGTCTGAGCCGGAGACTCCAGTGTGGACCACGGAGACTCCGGTGTGGTTTTGAATCTGACATATTTTGCAAGTCTCAAGGGTCCTGTACTGCCTCCTTGGGACATATATACTTACCTCCATGCTATCTCCCTCGCTGCTTTTCACAGGTTCTGGCTCTCGTCGTCCTCCTCGCACTAAGGCCAAGATGAAGAGAGGGGATCCTCGCTATGATGAGTCTAAGGGTCAGTACATTGTGACCCCATCCAACCGTAGACATCAGGCCCGTGATGCAGCCTATATGCGGCGGGAGCAGGACAGGGTTGAGGAAGAGAACCGTGCCAAGAGGGCTAAATACGACAACCTTCAGTCTTTGGCCAGCATGTCTAAGCAGGAGTACCGTGAGCTGGGGAAGATTAATTTCTATGCCTTGCCTTGCACCAGTGATGACCCATGCTATTGGAGGAAGGAGCACGCTGTCTTCATGAAAGACATTTAAAGCGTGCTCAAGAGATCCCCCGTGTGCCCCTAGAAGTACTTGAGTGTTGAGCAGATGAGGAAGAGCTCCTACTTCTCTGATGCACTATGGATTAGTGAGAAGTTGGGGCTGTTCAACTTGATGGAGCTCCGTGAAGACTACAACATCACTCTTGTGCAGCAGTTGTATTGCACAGTTGTGTTTGGGACTGACCAAGCCAGGACCATGACTTGGATGACTGGCAACCACCGCTGCTCTGCAACTTTCTATGACTTTGTTGAGGCCATCTTTGAGACATTCTAGGGGGTATCTACTCATGTTGGAGTTCGCATGCACTCAGCAGCTCTTGGGGTGAACAAGAACAAGCTTGCCCCTTTATATGGTAGTGAGGGTGTTGTGGGAGGGTCCAAGGGACTCAAGACTCTCTACAATCTGATGTTGAGGATCTTCCGCCAGACCATTTCCCCTAGTGCCGGGAATGATGATGCCATCAGGTGTGGTTTGGTCAACTTGCTGTATCATACCCACAAGATTTACATGGCTGGCCCCGATGCAGATGCTGATCCTATTGATGTGATGGATTACATATTTGAGGAGATGTATCATGCCATCTTATACAAGAAGGCCCCTCCATATGCACCCCTGGTCATGAGACTCATCAACACTCAGCAACATGGTTCTCCACTTGCTATGCCTCCCAACCTTACTGAGCACACTCTCGTATCTCTGCAGCAGAAAGGGGAAATGAGGGCTCCCCCTAGACGCTCTCATGCACATGTGGAGGAGGAAATATTAGAGACCGAAAGGGCCCCCTCTCCTCCTAGGGCTCGGAGAAAGAATGCTTCCAATGCACCTCTTCCTCCCATGACACGTGACTTTGTACATGAGAGGGTCAAGAAGGCCTCATTCTGGGAGAGGACCCTGTGTTGCATGAATGTAGACATCCGCAAGCAACATCATGATTCCTACAAGAGCAACCGTCGCATCGAGAAGCTACTCAAGGAGATCAAGGCTCAGGGTGAAGAGTATGATGAGGAAGGTGAGGCTGAGTACACTGACGAGCATGGCGCTCAGCCATCCACCGAGTCAGATCACACTCTTTCATTTGGGGCATGGAATGCCCATCATGACAGCTTGGTGGATTGGAAGACCTTTTCTGATATCACTTCTGGATTTGGGTACCGAGGTACCTCCTCTTCTTGCCCTCACAGCAAAGGACCTGCAGCTCCAGATGGTGATGAGGACTATGATGATGAGGAGGATCAGGATATGGATGAGGAGGACGACGAGGATGATGATGATGACTACTGATCTGTTGGGGCGCTAGATTAGGTCTTTTCCCTTTTTCGGTGCCTTGATGCCAAAGGGGGAGAAGACATTTGTCATCGGGATTTGCATGGGACTAGGCTTTGATTCTTGTTTGCTATTGATGGCTCTGTGTATGGCGCCCGAAAAATGTTGGAGCGGTGTTGATGTAGAGCTCGTTGGGAACCCCAAGAGGAAGGTATGATGAGCACAGCAGCAAGTTTCCCTCAGTATGAAACCAAGGTTTAATCGAACAAGTAGGAGCAAGGAAACACCCCAAAGGTGTAGCTAGCTGAACGATGGCAGGGCGCACTACCGGTGCCAGCAGCAACGTGGAGACCTGCACAACACAACCACATAACTTTGTCCCCAACTTGCGTTGAGGTTGTCAATCTCACCGTGTTTCACGGAAAACAAAGGATTAAACGTATCGAATGGAAAGTAATAGTTTTCAGAAAGTAAACACAAAGCGGTAAACAATTTATCGATAGGATGCAAAAGACAAGGACTGGGATCCACAGTTCACTAGAGGTGGCTCTCCTTAAGATAGATAACATGCTGGGTGAACAAATTACAGCGGGGCAATTGACAAACATCGAGAAAGAAATACATGCATATACTAATCATCTTGACTCCTTTGAGACTTGATTGGGCATTACAACATTATACATAGACCGCCATCCAACTGCATCTATGACTAATAATCCACCTTCAGGTTATCATCCGAACCCCCTCCAGTATTAAGTTGCAAGCAACAGATTATTGCTTTACGAACTGCGTGTAAAGTAAACAATACGATTGTTCTATGAACAAAGGATTGTTGGTTTCCTCCCTAGTAGCAACAACACATCTAGTACCTTAGAGATTTCTGTCACTTCCCCAGATTACCAGATGCATGAACCCACTATCGAGTATAAATACTAACTCTTGGAGTTGCTAGAATCTACTTGGCCAAGATAGCTACTAACAACGGAAAGCATGTAAGATAACAAATAACAAAGACATGATAGAATCAATAATCAATCTAAAATAGCATCTCAATATCCATCGGATACTCGCAAACACAACATGCAGAATTACAAATAGATGATCTTGATCATGAACGGAGCTCACACGATCTAAACATGAAAGCACAAAGGAGGAGAACCAGCCATCTAGCTACTACATGGATCCGTAGTCCAAGGATGAACTACTCACGCATCACACCGGAGGCTTGCATGGTGATGAAGAAGGCCTCCAGGGTGAATTTCCCTCTCCGGCAGGGTGCCGGGAAGAGTTTCAGATCCCCCCGATCTAGGGATGGAGATGACGGCGGCTACAGACTCTTTCGTGGATTTTTGATCGGGTACTTAGGATTTTCGTCCCGAGGGCATCTTATAGGCGGAAGGGGAGGCCGAGGGGGTGCCAGGGGCCACCACACCACCCCCTGGAGCGGGCCAAGCCTGGCCGCGTGGCCAGGTGGTGTGGCCGGCCTCTGGCCCCACTCTGTCTCGTATTCTGGCATCTGATGACTTCTGGAAAAATAGGCACTTTGGCTTTTGTCCCGTCCAATTCCGAGAATATTCATTTTCTGACTTTCCTGGAACCCAAAACAGCAGAAAACAGGCAGCTGTCACTGTGGCTCTTGTTAATAGGTTAGTCCAAGAAATCATATGAAAAGTACTCCAAAGTTGGAATAAAACACAAGAAAGTGGATAAAACCAAGCATGGAACATCAAAAATTATAGATACATTTGCAATGTATCAATATCCCCAAGCTTAACTCCTGCTCGTCCTCGAGTAGGTAAGTGATAATAAGAAAGAATAATTTTTGAGGTGACATGCACCATCAAAGACTTGATCAAAGTATTTGCAAAACATTCAAAGCTAGGATCAAAGTACTTCAATCATAACATGAAAGACAAAGTTGTAGCAATAAGCAAAGAAACTATGATGTAACAAGAAAAGGCACAAACAAAAGATTCATGAATAACAATGCTTTGCAAGACGTTTGTTTGCTTCACATAAAGAAAACATAGCATAATAGTATTCAGCTTGTCCCTCATAGAGTAGCAAATATAAATGCATAGGACACCTTCAAAGTTCATAAGAGTGACTAGATACAAATAGTTTAAAACAAGCAATATCAAGTTATGCATCAATCAACTAGTCTTGGGACAATGCACATAGAACTAAGAATGGCCACTATGCTCTCAAAGCAGGTGCATAAAGATAGAAAGTGGAGACTTAATGTGAAGGTGGAAGAAAGGCCTTTTTATAAAAGGAAGTAGGGATTCAAGGCTCATAAAGAGCTTCAAAAAATTATGGTACTTATAGCTTTCAGCTCTCATTGCCCCTATCATAAGCATCTTGAAGTGATTAAGGTTAAAGTGAACAAACTATGGTGTACATGCTTGACGAAGTATAAGTTAGAAATCTCATGTCCCTTGTATACGAGGGCCGCTCCTCATGCTACTCAAGTTTAGTCACCGGTAAGTTCTTATCATCGTAAGTACATGTGTATCATAGAGAACCGCCAACGGGGTACCCCTTGCCCGATGATACGGAAGAATCCCCATATCAAAATGACAAGGCAAGCAGACAACGAGCATCTCAGCATTCTTCTTATTTACCATGGGAATATGGTGCTTTTTTCTCTCTTTCCTCTTTTCATAATCTCTTTTTTTATCTTTTTTTGTCAATATAGGACTCCTTTTTTATAAGAAGAATGCTTCATAGACAACTCATTATAGTTATGCTGCAGGTTTCCACCATGTCAGCATGGATTAGACCAGCGGCCCAGGCGTTTCTCTAACACATATACATAACTCCATGGACTTACAAGCTCCCCTTTCATTTCACACCGACGACATCCATATACAAAAGAGCATGATATCAACTAGGTACAAGTACCAAGTGCAATGTTGAAAGCGTTCCCCATGAAAGCATGGTTCTGCTAATTGCCAACAAATAAGTGCAAGCATATACAACATAGACGACACAATGGTTCAAGTTTATTAAGGGCGATAAAAGTAAAGTGTGCCATCAAGTTCGTGAGAGCTTTAATCACTAGTTTTCTCATAACAAGTTTAATTTGGAAGGTAAACAAAAGCATGAATATACTTGGAATAGCATAAGCTAGTAGGTAGGTATGGTGGACTCTTTGGAATAACTTGGTGTAGGGAGTTGGATGCATGAGTGGAACTCATACTTGGTTGTGGAGGCTAGCAAAAGACTGGAAGCGACAAACTAAGAGAGCAATAATGGCCATAATCCTGCAGAGCGACAAAACATCATTGATCAAAGCATAAAGTGATACTACAAGTTGAAAACTAAAGGATCATAAAGGCTATGGTGACTTGATATAGTCATAACATGGTGTGAGCATGCGCCAAGTCAACCCAAATAAAGCATCAAAGGAGAATACCACTATACTATGCTTTAATATGCTAAAACAACGCATGATCCATCCAAGGCACATTAAGCAATCTCAATTGTTTATAACAAGTCATGCTACAGCAAATAATAGTAAGCATAAAGCCAAAACAATATCAAGCATGGCATGACAAAGCATATGCCACAGTCAAAAACGAGCTCTTTTTACCACATAAGCATGAACTTTCCTACTCTTTTCCAAACCAAACCAAACTATTTGCAAACCAAATGTACGAAAGAGGGGGTCCAACCAATTTATTCAGAAAACTAAGCAAACCAAGCAAATAAAAAACCAAAACAAAGCGAAAAACAAGACGCTCCAAGAAAAACACAACTGTGCATGAAACAATAAAAATGAAGCGGTTGGAAGAAACCTGGGATTTTTATTGATGAAGAAGGGGATGCCTTGGGCATCCCCAAGCTTTGACGCGTGTACTTCTTGGATATTTCTTGGGGTTACATGCGTGGCATCCCCAAGCTTGAGATTTAGTCCATCCTTCATCTCATTACTCATTCCTTCCATACACCTGAAATTTTTCCTTCATACAAAACTTCACACAATCTTTATTAGCAACATTAGTGCACTCAAGATAAATAAGTCTCAAGGTTCAGTTCTAACACCAAATAAACTTCCATTAGAACACTAGCTACTGTATCACTTCCCTCAAAAAGCTCAATTCCCCAAAAGAACTCAAAAAGGAACTAACAAGAAGCAAATGCAGAAAATGGTAGAAATCTGTCAAAACAGACCAGCAGGTAAAGACGAATTTTTTGGAAGACATTCTGTTGCTAAAATCAAAAAGTGTTGAACTAACGAAAGTTAGTTAACAACCTGGGGCAGAAGCACAAAAATTCACGCCTCAAAAACACGTTCAGAGATTTTAGACGAATTTTTACGGTGAAGCACAGAAATCTGTTTCGGGACAGCAACTTTCCCAATCATTACTTCTCTCTCATTAGAGGTTACTGTTGGCACAAAAAGCAAATAAAAAGGATAAGGAGCGGTTATTACAGAGGTAATAACTTCCAAGACTCATCTAAAACTTTTGGGTTATCTCCCAATAAGTACTTTTCTTTAGCGCCTTTAAGTTAGGCATAAGAAGCAAGAAAAAGAATCAAGTGTTCTCAAATGAAGAAGCATTAAGACCAAATTTTGTTTTCATAGGAGAAGCAAAAGAAATCTTCTCTCTCTTCTTAGGGAAGTGTTCTATACCTTTCTTGAGTGGGAGTTGATATTTAATGGTGCCTTCTTTCATATCAATGATGGCACCAACAGTTCTAAGAAAAGGTATTCCCAAAGTAATAGGACAAGAAGCATTGCATTCAACATCCAAAACATAGAAATCAACTGGGACATAGGCATTGTTAACCATAATAAGAACATCATTAAGATTCGCCATGAGTTTCTTTTTAGCACTATCATCAAGTGGGACATTCAAATAACAATCTTCAAGGGAAGGCAAATCAAGCATATCATAAATCCTTCTAGGCATAGTAGAAACACTACTATCAAGATCACATAAAGCTTTGAAATCAAAGTCATTCACTTTCATATTAATGATGGGTTCCCAACCATCTTCTTGTTTTATAGGAATAGAAGCTTATGAGAGCATCAGTAATGTGTTTTGTAAACGCCATGTTCATAGCACTAGCATTAGGACTTTTAACAAGCTTTTGTAGGAACTTAATAACTTCAGAGATATTGCAACCATCAAGATCAAAATCAAATTTATCATCTAAAGTAGTAGAACTATTACTAGCCTCAACACTAGTGGTGGTAATAGTAGAAACACTAATATTTCTAGCAATTTCATCTTCTCTTTCCCACTTAGCATGTAATTCAGCTAATAGTCTAACATTTTCATCAATTCTTACCTGTATAGCATTGGTAGCTGCAAAGGGATTATCATTAGTTTCAGGTTTAGCAGCCATTTTATTAATCAATGAAGATTGAGCTTCAGACAAAGATGATATATTTCTTTCAGCATTAGAGAGTTGCAATTGTAAACTAGGAATTTCCCTATTTAGACTCTCAAGTTGATGGCCAATGTTCTTCAAAATGATAGATTGTTCCTCCATAGTTTTAGTGAATAGTTTATTTTGCTCATATTGCATTTGCATGAAGTTTTTAGTGGCTCTTTCAACTTCTAAAATTCTTCCTTCACTAGGTAATCTAGGTTTACCATTATAGCCATAAATATTATTAGGAGGGTAGGGCCTATAATTGTTATTACCATAAGCATTATTGCCAAAATTGTTATTTCTTATGAAGTTCACATCAACTTGCTCTTCTTGAGCAACCAAAGAGGCTAAAGGAACATTATTTGGATCAATATGGGCTTTCCCATTAACAAGCATATACATAATAATATCAATCTTATCACTCAAGGAGGAGGTTTCCTCAACAGAATTTACCTTCCTACCTTGTGGAGCTCTCTCAGTATGCCATTCAGAATAATTAACCATCATATTGTGCAGAAGTTTTGTTGCAGCACCCAAAGTGATGGTCATAAAGGTACCTCCAGCAGCAGAATCCAATAGGTTCCTTGAAGAATAGTTCAATCCTGCATAAAAAGTTTGGATGAGCATCCAAGCAGTCAGTCCATGAGTGGGACAATTCTTTACCAAAGATTTCATTCTTTCCCAAGCTTGACCAACATGCTCATTATCAGATTGTTTAAACTTCATTATTTCACTTCTCATGGATATAATCTTAGCAGGAGGATAGTATTTTCCAATAAAAGCATCTTTTCACTTAGTCCAAGAATCAATACTATTCCTAGTTAAGGAATTCAACCATTCTTTAGCTTTTCCTCTCAAAGAGAAAGGAAACAATTTCAGCTTAATAATATCACCATCTATATCCCTATGCTTTTGCATCTCACAAAGTTCAACAAAGTTATTTAGATAGGAAGCAGCATCTTCATTACCAATACCAGAAAATTGTTCTCTCATAACAAGATTGAGTAAAGCAGGTTTTATCTCAAAGAAAGTATCTTCAGGCATAGGTGGAGCAATAGGTGGGCTCATAAAATCATTGTTGTTGGTGCTAGTGAAGTCACACAACTTAGTGTTTTCAAGAGTAGTCATTTTTTTGGGGTTTTCAAATAAGAAATCAAACTAGTAAAACTAATTTTTTGTGTGTTTTTGATAACAAAACAAGCAAACAAAGCAAAAAAAGAAACTAAGCAAAACAAAATTAACAAAGTAAAGAGATTGGTTATGAGGGACTCCCCTTGTGAAGATGTCCTTGACTCCCCGGCAACGGTGCCAGAAAAATGCTTGATGGCTCTGTGTATGGCGCCCGAAAAATGCTGGAGCGGTGTTGATGTAGAGATCGTTGGGAACCCCAAGAGGAAGGTATGATGAGCACATCAGCAAGTTTCCCTCAGTATGAAACTAAGGTTTAATCAAACCGGTAGGAGCAAGGAAACACCCCAAAGGTGTAGCTAGCTGAACGATGGCAGGGCGGACTACCGGTGCCAGCAGCAGCATGGAGACCTGCACAACACAACCATAGAACTTTGTCCCCAACTTGCAATGAGATTGTCAATCTCACCGTGTTTTGCGGAAAACAAAGGATTAAACATATCGAATGGAAAGAAGTAATAGTTTGTAGAAAGTAAACACAAAGCAGTAAACAGTTTATAGATTGTATGTAAAATACAAGGACCGGGATCCATAGTTCACTAGAGGTGGATCTCCTTAAGATAGATAACATGCTGGGTGAACAAATTACAGCGGGGCAATTGACAAACATCGAGAAAGCAATACATGCATATACTAATCATCTTGACTCCTTTGAGACTTGATTGGGCATTACAAAATTATACATAGACCGCCATCCAACTGCATCTATGACTAATAATCCACCTTCAGGTTATCATCCGAACCCCCTCTAGTATTAAGTTGCAAGCAACAGATTATTGCTTTACGAACTGCGTGTAAACTAAACAATACGATTGTTCTATGAACAAAGGATTATTGTTTTCTCCCTAGTAGCAACAACACATCTAGTACCTTAGAGATTTCTATCACTTCCCCAGATTACCAGAGGCATGAACCCACTATCGAGCATAAATACTAACTCTTGGATTTGCTAGCATCTACTTGGCCAAGATAGCTACTAACAACGGAAAGCATGCAAGATCACAAATAACAAAGACATGATAGAATCAATAATCAATCTGAAATAGCATCTCAATATCCATCAGATCCCCGCAAGCACAACATGCCTAATTACAAATAGATGATCTTGATCATGAACGGAGCTCACAAGACCTAAACATGAAAGCACAAAGGAGGAGAACCAGCCATCTAGCTACTACATGGATCCGTAGTCCAAGGATGAACTACTCACGCATCACACCAGAGGCTTGCTTGGTGACGAAGAAGGCCTCCAGGGTGAATTCCCCTCTTCGACAGGGTGCCGGGAAGAGCTTCAGATCCCTTCCAATCTAGGGATGGAGATGACGGCGGCTACACACTCTTTCATGGATTTTTGATCGGGTACTTAGGGTTTTTGTCCCGAGGGCATCTTATAGGCAGAAGGGGAGGCCGAGGGGGTGCCAGGGGCCACCACACCACCCCCTGGAGCGGGCCAAGCCTGGCCGCGCGGCCAGGTGGTGTGGCCGGCCTCTGGCCCCACTCCGTCTCGTATTCTAGCATCTGATGACTTCCGGAAAAATAGGCACTTTGGCTTTTGTCCCGTCCAATTCCGAGAATATTCATTTTCTTACTTTCCTGGAACCAAAAGCAACAGAAAACAGGCAGCTGGCACTTTGGCTCTTGTTAATAGGTTAGTCCAAGAAAGCATATGAAAAGTACTCCAAAGTTGGAACAAAACACAAGAAAGTGGATAAACCAAGCATGGAACATCAAAAATTATAGATACATTTGCAATGTATCAGCTATCTCGACTTTTCGTACTTGTTTGCTATCTCGACTTTTGTACTTTCGTGTCTATGTGCCTTATGTTTGTGCGAGACACTATTTGCTATTTGTGTATGAATCTGTGGGTGCTCCTACATGCATGTTCGTAACTCGTGTGAGATCTATGTGCTTTATCCATGTTCAGCCTACTATGCTTGCTTTCCATGTTTATCCGTGTGCACATAGCCAGGGGAGCATGTCCATACTCTGTCTTAAGTCATTGCAAACCTTTTCCATTCTAAAATCACTAGTTGTCATCGAACACCAAAAAGGGGGAGATTGGAAGGACATATACTGTCATAATCACTTTTGGTGTTCGATAACAACTAATAGACCCTGTTTTATAGTTTGCTATTGTCTACAGGTTGATATATTACAAAGTGAAAAGGACTGCATGCCTCCTAGGGATTCCAGAACGGAGTCTCCGGTATGCCAAGATCGGAGTCTCCGGTGTGGTCCGGAGTTTCCCCAGGAGTCTCCGGGGGGGGGGGGGGGGTTCTATTTTCCTGCCTGGGTCATTCTGTTTGGTTGTCCGGAGCTTGGTCTAGAGGAAGGTCCGGAGTCTCCGGCCCGTGGCTCAGACCGGAGTTTCTGATGTAGAAGGACCGGAGTCTCCGGTCCACTTGGCTCACAAGTGGGCTGGGTCATTCTGTTTGACGGTCCGGAGGCTGGTACGGAGATTGACCGGAGTCTCCTGTGTAGACCGGAGTCTCCGGTGTGCAGGCCGGAGTCTTTGGTCTGACTCTTCTCCAACGGTCAGAAAACGGTTCACTGGAGCATAGGGCTATAAATAGAGGACCTTATCCCCTTCCTTCAGCTGCTCGTCCACCTCAAGAACACCATGTCCATTTGAGCCACCAAATCAACAAGATCTCTTCATCCAACCATCCAAAGTCTTTGATCTTTGGAGAATCGAAGGAGGAGGCCTTGATCTACAGCTTCACCAAGAGAGATCTTCATTTCCCCCTCATTCAGTTGAGGGCCCCCATGCTCTAGTGTTCCATTGGAAACCCTAGGTTTTGATTTGGTTCTTACAAGCTTGTCTTTGATTGTTTAACAGCTTGCTTGTATTTGGGAGCCTCCAATTAAGTTGTGGATGTGTGCCCCGAACTCGTTGTAAAGGTGCCGGCTTCCACCTCGAAGGTTGTCGTATAGTGGATGAGGTGAATCGAACCCCTTGGGGTGAGGTTCATCGGAGAACAAGGGAGGCCTCTCGTGGCGTTGGTGGTTTGGTACCACCCCTCTCCAAACGTAGACGTACTTCCCCTCAAAAGGAAGGAACTACGGGAAACAAATCCTTGTGTCTCCGAGCGCTCCACTTTGGTTACTTCTATCCTTTACCGCACTTTGCTTATATAGTTCTTTCTTGGTTCTTGTACTAGGTTGACATATAGGTAAATTCACCATAGTTTCATAATCTAGAGAATTTACCTTTTCGTGTTAAACCCTAAATTGAAAAAGAGTAAAATTTGGAGTAGCACCAATTCACCCCCCTCTAGGTGCCCATACGATCCTTTCACCATGGATTTATTTTCTATTATGTTATATCAACGAACTTTAACAAAGAAAAAAAAACCTCAAAAACATCACAAATAACACTAAGGGAACTAATGCTAGTTGGGATGTTTTGAGAAAGGCAACATGTATCAAAAGGAAGGATTCGTTGCAATTTCAACAATATTGCACATGAGAGTACCTTGACGAATTAATATGGAATAAATTGCTAGAAGGAATATTTGGGATTGGTGAACCGTGAACATGATTTTATATACTCCCCATTATAGGCATCATCTCAAATTACTCACATAAGCAATAAGGATGAAGATGTCTTTAAATGATCCTTGCAATAACCATAACACTTACAAACAAATAAATTCATGCCAAGATGCAACATAAGATTTGATGGAAGGATAGTATGCATGAATAAGATACTTGTTACCGAGATAGCAATGGTATGATATAGTATACAAGAATTTTTCGATCATCCTAGATTGGCTCTAATTATCATGTGGTTACAACACCTTCCTTATAGATGAAACAAGCATCAATTGCATCTCCAATGTACCTAAAACAAAATTCAAGTACATCTTGGTCCCCAAACTTATTGGTTCGAAAGTGGTTAGACTAACCACAATACATAGGACACACTCCATAAAAATATGTGCATATTTAGAGATGAAATTTGAATTTCATGCACATATTAGCCATTAAGGATTTGATGGAGTATACCCTATATGTTGGATCAAAGAAAGCAAACATGTGATACAAAATATACATTTAGTAAACATGCATGCACAAGACTTTCAAGATCCAAAGAAGATATAATTTTGGACAAAACACCAAGAGATTCAAGAAGGCAAACAAGGTGTGACAAAACATATTTGTTGTACAGAGTATATAAAATAATCAAATCAACGCATGATATATTCAACAAAGTTCAACAAATGAACTAAGAAAGAACTATTAAGCATAACAGATGAAATAAAATGCACATGATCAAAGATTTATCTCATTCAAGCAAATAAATCATAGAAGAAAAAATGAGATAAAAAACTCCCAAAAGAGCAAGGCTTCAACAAATAACCAAACCATTAACACTCTTCACAATGGCACAAAGTAACGAGAAGAAAAGGTTTGTATTCCACTAAAACACATTTGATACAAAAAACATAATCAAATATATTTTCAAAATACAAGGAAGACAATGGGAGCCGCAACAATTTTTGGAAATAAATAAGCCAATAAGAAGCGAAATCCAAGTTGAAGATGATTTACAAATTCTACCACAAACATGGATATCAATTGTCAAAGAAAACGGGTGAATTGGAAATAATTTCTAGTGGTATGTTGCAAGGATATTTAAATATCAACTTCACAATAAAACGCATAGGATAGAAATATAAAGATTAAGTACTATGGCAAGATAGAGATTCTTGATAGCTTCAACTAGTCACATAGAATAACTTGAAGCAAAAGGTCTCCGAAATAATATATACAAATATGTATTGTAGGAAGGTGATGCGCTCGAATTTCGACGTAGAGCTCGTTGGGAACCCCAAGAGGAAGGTACGATGAATATAGCAGCAAGTCTTCCCTCAATTATGAAACCAAGGTTTAATCAAACCAGTAGGAGCAAGGAAACACCCCAAAGGTGTTACTAGCTGAGCTTTGGCAGGGCGCACTACCGGTGCTAGTAGCAACGTGGAGACCTGCACAACACAACCACAAAACTTTGTCCCCAACTTGCGATGAGGTTGTCAATCTCACCGTGTTTTGCGGAAAACAAAGGATTAAACGTATCGAATGGAAAGAAGTAAAAGTTTGCAGAAAGTAAACACAACGCAGTAAACAGTTGTAGATTGTATGTAAAGAAAAAGGACCGGGATCCATAGTTCACTAGAGGTGGCTCTCCTTAGATAGATAACATGTTGGGTGAACAAATTACAGCGGGGCAATTGACAAACACCGAGAAAGCAATACATGCATATACTAATCATCTTGACTCCTCTGAGACTTGATTGGGCATTACAACATAATACATAGACCGCCATCCAACTGCATCTATGACTAATAATCCACCTTCAGGTTATCATCCGAACCCCCTCCAGTATTAAGTTGCAAGCAACAGATTATTGCTTTACAAACTGCGTGTAAAGTAAACAATACAATTGTTCTATGAACAAAGGATCGTTGTTTTCTCCCTAGTAGCAACAACACATCTAGTACCTTAGAGATTTCTGTCACTTCCCCAGATTACCAGAGGCATGAACCCACTATCGAGCATAAATACTAACTCTTGGAGTTGCTAGCATCTACTTGGCCAAGATAGCTACTAACAACAGAAAGCATGCAAGATCTCAAATAACAAAGACATGATAGAATCAATAATCAATCTGAAATAGCATCTCAATACCCATCGGATCCCCGCAAACACAACATGTATGGATTACAAATAGATGATCTTGATCATGAACGGAGCTCACAAGATCTAAACATGAAAGCACAAAGGTGGAGAAACCAGCCATCTAGCTACTACATGGATCCGTAGTCCAAGGATGAACTACTCACGCATCACACCAGAGGCTTGCATGGTGATGACGAAGGTCTCCAGGGTGAATTCCCCTCTCCGGCAGGGTGCTGGGAAGAGCTTCAGATCCCCCCGATCTAGGGACAGAGACGACGACGGCTACAGACTCTTTCGTGGATTTTTGATCGGGTGCCTAGGGTTTTCGTCCCGAGGGCAACTTATAGGCGGAAGGAGAGGCCGAGGGGGTGCTGGGGTCGGCCAGACCACCCCCTGGTGCGGGCCAGGCTTGGCCACGCGGCCAGGTGGTGTGGCCGGCCCCTGGCCCCTCTCCGTCTCATATTCTGGCACTTGATCCCTTGTGGAAAAATAGGCACTTTGGCTTTTGTCTCGTCCAATTCCGAGAATATTCATTTTCTGACTTTCCTGGAACCAAAAACAGCAGAAAACAGGTAGCTAGCACTGTGGCTCTTGTTAATAGGTTAGTCCAAGAAATCATAATAAAAGTACTCCAAAGTTGGAACACAACACAAGAAAGTGGATAAAACTAAGAATGGAACATCAAAAATTATAGATACATTTGCAATGTATCAACATCCCCAAGCTTAACTCCTGCTCGTCCTCGAGTAGGTAAGTGATAAAAAGAAATAATTTTTGAGGTGACATGCACCATCAAAGACTTGATCAAAGTATTTTCAAGACATTCTGGGATCAAAGTACTTCAATCATAACATGAAAGACAAGGTTCTAGCAATAAGCAAAGAGACTATGACGCAACATGAAAAGGCACAAACAAAAGATTCATGAATAACAATGCTTTGCAAGACGTTTGTTTGTTTCACATAAAGAAAACAAAGCATAAAATTATTCAGCTTCTCCCTCAATGCATAGGACACCTTCAAAGTTCATAAGAGTGACTAGATACAATAGTTTCAAACAAGCAATAACAAGTTAAGCATCAATCAGCTAGTCTTGGGACAATGCACATAGAACTAAGAATGGCCACTATGCTCTCAAAGTAGTGCATAAAGATAGAAGGTGGAGACTCAATATAATGGTGGAAGAAAGGCCTTTTGTAAAAGGAAGTAGGGACAAGTCTCATAAAGAGATTCCAAAAATTATGGTACTTAAAGCTTTCAGATCTCATTGCCCCTATCATAAGCATCTTGAAGATGATTAAGGTTAAAGTGACACAACTAAGAGGATATGCTTGACAAGTTATAAACCGAAATCTCATGCCCCTTACTTACGAAGACCGAACCTCATGCTACTCAACTTCAGTCACGAGTAAGATCTTGTCATTGTAAGTATATGTGTATCATTAAGAACCGTCAACGGGGTTCCCCTTGCACATGATACCGGAGCTTTCCCATAATCAAAATGACAAGGCAACTAGACAATGAGCATCTCGGCGATCTTTTTATTTGCTATTTGCATAGGTTTTTATTGAGGATGCTTCATAGAGTGCTCATTATGGTGATGCTGCAAGTTTCCACCATGATTAGGCATGGCTTAGGCTAGCGGCCCAGGCGTTTCTCTAACACACATACAAACTCCATGATCTTACAAGTTCCACTTTTATTTCACACCGCCGGGATCCGTAAGCAAAAGAACATAATATCAACGGGGTACAAAGTACAAGTGCAATGTTGAACGCGTTCCCCATGAAACATGGTTCTGCTAATTTCAACTTATAAAGCACAAGCATATACGCAACAAAGAAGTACCCAATGGTTCAAGTTTATTAAAGGCAAAAAGTAAAGTGTGCCACCAAGTTCGTGAGAGCTTTAATCACTTATTTTCTCATAACAAGTGGAAGGTAAACAAAAGCATGAATATACTTGGAATAGCATAAGCTAATAGGTAGGTATGGTGGACTCTTTGGAAAACTTGGTTTAGGGAGTTGGATGCATGCGTGGAACTCATACTTTGTTGTGGAGGCTAGCAAAAGACTGGGAGCGACAAACTAAGAGAGCAATAATGGCCATAATCATGCAGAGCGACAAAACATCATTGATCAAAGCATAAAGTGATACTACAAGTTGAAAACTAAAGGATCATAAAGGCTATGGTGACTTGTGATAGTCATAACATGGTGTGAGAATGTGCCAAGTCAACCCAAATAAAGCATCAAAGGAGAATACCACTATACTATGCTTTAATATGCTAAAACAACGCATGATTCATCCAAGGCACATTAAGCAATCTCAATTGTTTATAACAAGTCATGCTACAGCAAAGAATACTAAGCATAAAGCCGAAACGATATCGAGCATGGCATGACAAAGCATAGGCCACTGTCAAAAACGAGCTCTTTTTACCACATAAGCATGAACTTTCCTACTCTTCTCCAAACCAAACCAAACTATTTGCAAACCAATGTTTGAAAGAGGGGGTCCAACCATGTTGGGGGGATACCCCTGGGTAGGGTCACGCCGGGGTATAAAGGCCGAGTTAGCCGAGGTTCGTCAAGGCCAAAGCGGATGCTGGCCGGGTCACCTCAAGGCAGGCCGAATCACAGGTTAACCCGGACCAGGGGGCGTCCGCCTAACTAAGTCTCATCAGACTTAAGCTGTAAGTTGGAAATGCCTATTTAACTTGTATGCAGGAATGGGTGTGGCCGGATCAACTATGATCCGGGTCACATCTAGCTTCTAGGAGAAGGAAGGAATCTCGCTAGTCAAAAGAAGCCCCGGTACGCACTGCATGAGCAAAGCGGACAAGGGCAGGACCACCGAGGCATGGACGACAAGGGTGACGACGCCCATGTCGGCTGACGCAGGCGCCACAGAGGCTCACGTAGCCTCCGCATGTGTGACGCGAGGGAAAAGCAACCCAGTCAGCTTACTACTTTGGGAGAAGGCATATTCTTAGGAATAGGCCTCCACGTATGCCCTAAGTGGAGACCTAGCCACCCCTATATAAGGAGGGCTAGGGCCTCTGTAGAAGGGGTTCTGCCATTCTGATTGGTTAGGGTTTTAAGAGTAAACTAGGTGTGAGAGCAAGAGAGCTCCTTCTTCCTCCTCTCGCCAATACAGCTCTAGGAGCACTTGTAATCTTGGAAGCGAAGCAAATATAAACTTCTGTGTGAGGAATCACCTCACTATCCCTCCTTGGATTCCCCTAGCGTGTATTAGTCCCCACCTTTAGCCTATCCATGGCATCTGCCGTGACACCACGACAGTTGGCGCCCACCCTGGGGCCAGCGGCGCTAGCAGGGGTCAAGATCCGGACAAGAAACTTCATCGGCACCGGCGAACGCATCATCTCCGGGCTCGTTCAGCGCTTTGGAGTGCTGGACTTTGTCAGCGACAACGCTGGCTACTTCGGCACGCGCCCACTTCCGCGCAACGGCCTCTTCGTCAAGCTCAGCACACACAAGGTCTACGTTGCTATTGATGTGTCGTGTGTTCATCCGCGGCACGTCGTCGAGGCAGGGGAGCCACCCCTTACCATGGTTCGCGGGGCGCGTATCGCTCGCTCCCTGGACCATGCAGAGGTGATGATGACTGCGCCTAGTGCGGGCGCAAGAAAGGATACGGTGCCAGATCCGGAGGTAACGCCTTAGGCACCGAGGAAAGGTAGAGGTCCTCCACTAGAGAGACCAGAGAATGTGTTGAGGGAAGCGATGGATAGCTTGGCAAACCCTATAGTAGCAGCAGTAGATCCGGCTCGGGCGCAGGCCGAGCTAGAGGAAACTAGGCAAAAAATACTAGAGGGTGCGAAAAAGATAGCCGCGGCTCAGCAGTCGTTGAACATGACACTGCGTGAGTACGCAAAGGCGAACAAAGTTGATGCTGTAAAAGTGAAGGGGAGAAATCTCATGAGCGAAATGAACAGAGAAGGTGATACTGGAATTGAGGAATCAGAGAACTGTTTGTCCATGGGGCTGCCGAGGTACAGTACCCCGGCAAAGAACCTCAGAGCAGCAGATGCAGCTGCATCTGAGTTAGAGGGTCTAACGGGTGAGGCCCGGCAAAGACAACAAGATAGGGTTAATGAGCTGGTTCGGATCGCGAACAGACAAAATGAGGAACTACTCAGAGCTAACCCGAAGAGAGCTGGGGCCTCCAAGATCATTCATTCGGCGATCGATAACCCAGAGAAATCCGCTGGAGCCGCATCGTCTCCTCATGGTGGACCAAGGAGAGAAGAGGTAGTAACCACAGCAAGAAGGAACAAGCAGATCGTCCCGTATGACCCAACACGGGCAGGGAAAGGAAAAGAAGCACAGAAGAATGATGATCGACGGAGTGTGAACCGAGGTGAAGCTGGCCGGGCTAACCGCGACCAAGGCAATGCTGGTCGAGGGAACACCGTCAACGGCAATGCCGGGCAGTGAAACTCGGCGGGAGCAGGACAACCGCAGCAGCGGAATATACCAAGGCAAGAGCAAAGTGCCGACCGAGGTATGCAATAGAGAGGTGCTCCACGAGAGCAAGACCGGTACAACGATGGAGATTCAGAAATGGCAAACGCGGGATACCCAAGGCCGGACTATCATGTGATAGGGTCAAGATTGGGAAGTAGGGATTTGATGCCGGATGATGCCAGGTTGAAACTGACTGTATAGGTCGGAACAAATCGAATGTCAAGGTCCACCGGGTCTAGCATGTTTCGGGCCCCGGATCATGAAGGAGCCACCGATACCCAACTTCCAGTTACCCAGGGGCACAAAGACGTATGATGGCAGTACCAAGCCGGAGGATTGGTTGATAAACAATGCTACAGCTGTGAAAATTGCCACATGCAACTTGAGGTGGGTTGTACGATACGTACCCCAGATGTTGGAAGGGCCGGCAAGGGTATGGCTGAACAATTTGCCACCCGGAAGCATTAACTGCTAGATAGATTTCGAGGAGATGTTCATCCACAAATTTTCAAGTACGTATCAGAGGCCAAACAGGCCGCAGACCCTAGCTATGTGCAAGCAAAGACCGAATGAGACGGACCGGGAGTTTTTAACCCGGTGGTGTACCGTGAGAAACTCATGTGAGGGCGTGATAGAATCACAGGCCATAGCATGGTTTGCGCAAGGGTGTAGATATGCAAGCGAACTGTGGCAAAAGTTGCAAAGGAAAATGCCAACCACGTTGGTAGAGATGATCCGGATTGCAGATTCGTATGCTCTGGGTGATCCGACTCAACCTAGGCTCGTGTCGAACGAGTCAAACAATGAGTACTACCAGAGAGATGGAGCCGGGTCATCCCGGAGGAATGACTACAGAGGGAAAAGAAGAGATGACAGACCGGATCATCGATACGGTTCGCAACAAGTTGCGGCTGTGAATCAAGATCAGCCCGGAGCAGGGGGTAGTCAACGCCAGAAAACTGGAGGGCAATGGACTCTGAGAAATGATGGCAAGAAAATGTGGATGCCAGAGCAAAAGAAACAGTGTCAAGAAAAGAAGGACCGTCCGAGGTATACTTATGAGTCGATGTTGGATCAGCTGTGTAAGTTTCACACGCCAAATCCGAGCAACCCAGCATGTCATAGAACGAGGCAATATGAGTGGATGCGCAAGATTGATCAAGGTGGTTCGGGGAATGCTCAGGCACCCCGGAATGATCAACCTCGGCAGGAGTTACCCCGGAAGCAATTGCTCTCCGGAGCGAACACGCAACAACTAATGTTGCCTCCCCCTCCGCCGAGGTATGATAACAATGAGAGAAGGGATGTGGTGCATCAGGTGGAAAATCAGCATCAGCCGGATCAGAGGTACCCCGGAAATGAGGGGAGGAATGAGTACAGAGAGCATCATCAGAGTTACTGCGTATTCACCACAGAGGAAACAGATAGAAAGAGCTTGCAGCGCCGACATATGGAGGTGAATGCGGTAATGCCTGCAGTGATGAGGTATATGCCTTGGTCTGACCAAGAAATCACCTGGAGCATTAAGGATCATCCCAAACTTATGCCAAGCCCTGGTTCGTATGCGTTGGTGCTAGATCCGACATTCATTGGGCCTAGCATTAATGTAAGATTCTCAAAGGTACTGATCAACAATGGCAGTAGCATTAACATCATGTATGCAGACACAATGCGCAAGTTGCGTATCTCGGAGAACATGCTACAGGCCACGAGGACAACTTTCCATGGCATTGTGCCTGACATTTCTTGCGAGCCCATAGGCAAGGTCCGGGTTGACATATTGTTCGGCACTAGAGATAACTACCAAACCGAAAATTTGTAGTTCGAGGTGGTGAACTTGGAAAGTGCGTACCACGCGTTACTCGGAAGGCCAGCGCTGAACAAGTTCATGGCAAGCTGTCACATTAGTTACTTGAAGATGAAATTGCCCAGGCCAAACAGAGTGATTACCATTGCTGGGGATTTCCGACGTTCCATGGAATGTGCGTCGGCCAGGTCTAACTTAGCCGAGTCACTTGTGATTGCGCAGGAGAAAAGGAAGATTCAAGAGGTGGCGGCATTGGCTCAGTCCACGCAACAGTATATGCCGGCGCTGAGTAACCCGCATGGAAGTGTCTTCTTCCAAGCCACGAAAGATACCAAGAAGGTTCCCGTTGATGATAGGTTCCCAGAGCGCACCGTCACAATTGGTGCTGGGTTAAGTGATAAATAGGAAAGCGAGCTCGTCAACTTCCTCCGTGAGAATCGGGACATTTTTGCTTGGTCCATACAGGACTTGCAAGGTGTTCTGAGGGAGTTGGCCGAGCACTCTTTAAATGTGAGACCCGGAGCAAAGCCGGTGAAGCAACATCTCCGCCGCTTCGCCGAAGATAGGAGGAAAGTCATCGGGGATGAGATAGCTCGGTTGCTAGCTGCAGGATTTATCATGGAGGTTCTTTACCCGGATTGGCTGTCTAATCCGGTGTTGGTGGAGAAGAAGAAGGATGATCCGAATGTGGCGGTGGTTTGGCGTATGTGTATCGATTACACGAACCTAAACAAGGCGTGTCCAAAAGATCCATTTCCACTGCCAAGGATAGATCAGGTCATAGACTCAACTGCTGGATGTGAATTGTTGTCATTCATTGATGCATATTCTGGTTTCCACCAGATACCTCTGAATCCGGATGATCAAATAAAGACTGCGTTTATTACCCTGTATGGGGTTATTGCTATCGCACCATGCCGTTCGGTTTACGTAATGCAGGAGCAACGTACCAAAGATGTATGCAAAAATGTTTGCACGACCAAATTGGTCAAAATGTACAAGTATACGTGGATGATGTGGTTATCAAGACCAAGGAAAGCAAAACGCTCCTTGACGATATCAAGCAAACGTTTGCGAACCTAAGAAGGTTCCGGATGAAACTTAACCCGGAAAAATGTACCTTTGGTGTCCCGGCTGCGAAATTGCTCGGTTTTCTTGTTTCCAGACGAGGTATCGAGGTTAATCCAACTAAAATCCGGGCCATCGAACGGATGGAACTGCCGAAGTGTCTTAACGATGTCCAGAAGTTCACGGGTCATGGGCGTGTACATGGGCGCTAAGAAGCTGAAGCACTACTTTGAGGAACATCCTATCAGGGTCATATGTGAGGCCCCCATATCCGAGATAATGAGTAATAAGGATGCGAGTGGAAGAATTGCAAAATGGGCAATTGAACTAGCTCCTTATGCGCCACAATATGACAGAAGAGAGGCAATCAAGTCTCAAGCTGTGGCGGAGTTTTTTGTGGACTGGGCTGAGGTGCAATATGAACCGCCGTTGCCAGATCTGAACTATTGGCGGATGCACTTTGACGGATCAAAAACAAAAACCGGGCTAGGTGCCGGAGCTGTACTTACCTCGCCAAAGAAGGACCAGCTGAAATACGTGCTGCAGATCCATTTCGCGGCATCAAACAATGTCGCTGAGTATGAAGCACTTGTGCACGGGCTCAAGGTGGCAAAAGAGATTGGGATACGTCGGATCATATGCTTTGGCCACTCGGATTTGGTGGTACAGCAAGTGTCGGGACGATGGGACGCCCTTGATCCAAACATGGCACTGTACAGATTTCATGTGTAGACGATATCTGGTAACTTTGAGGGATGCGAATTTCATCATGTACCCCGGGTGGAAAATGAGGCTGCCGACATGCTGTCAAAACTCGGGTCAACCCGACAAGCAGTTCCACCGGGTGTAGCATTAGAGCACCTCAGGAAACCATCCATCAGACCGTCCCCAGAAATTGACTCAATTTATGTCCCGGAGGACACGGAATTCGGAGCTGTGCCCATGGACATTGACACGGGAGGTGGCGCACGAAACCCGGGGACTGCCTCGGCGAACCCGGGGACTGCTCCGCAAGACCCGGGGACTACTCAGCCTGATCCGGTTGAAGTTATGCCGGTGGATATGATGGAAATTGATGAGGATGTGTTCCCTGTGCGAGTGATACCAGCTTGGGCACTACCTATATTTCAATTCCTGAAAGATGGAACGTTACCCACTGAGGAAGTGTTGTCCAGGCAAACACAGAGGAGGGCAAAGGCGTACACGATCATCAATTCCGAATTATACAAAAGGAGTGTGACCAATGTCCTCCAGCGATGCGTTGACCCGGAAGAAGGGCTCGACATCCTCCGAGATATACATCAAGGGGAGTGTGGGCATCATGCCTCGTCCCGAGCCTTGGTGGCAAAAGCTTTCCGACATGGATTCTACTGGCCAAGTGCCTTAGAGCAAGCAGAAGATCTGGTGAGAAAATGCAATGGTTGTCAGAGGTATGCTACCAAGACACATATGCCAATGTCGGAACTCAAGACCATACCAATTACATGGCCATTTGCCGTATGGTGCTTGGATATGGTTGGTCCGTTCAAACCAGCAAGGGGAAATATGACTCACATTTTGGTCATGGTGGACAAATTTACGAACTGGATTGAAGTGAAGCTTATAAGAAAGTGTGATGGAGCTACGGCCGTAACGTTTCTCAAGGACATCATCTTGATGTACGGTTATCCTCACAGTATCATAACTGATAATGGCACAAATTTTGCGGAAGGAGCATTTGCGCGTTTCTGCCGGGATAAGAAGATCCGGCTGGATGTAGCCTCAGTAGCCCATCCCGCATCGAACGGAAAAGTGGAAAGATCCAACGGATTAGTATTATCCGGGATAAAACCCCAGCTCATTGAGCCGCTGCAAAGATCAGCGGGGTGCTGGATAGAAGAGCTACCAGCGGTACTGTGGAGTTTAAGAACAACTCCAAATTGATCAACAGGCTATACGCTGTTTTTTCTGGTATATGGGGCAGAAGCTATATTACCAGCCGACATAGAGCATGATTCGCCTAGGGTCACCCAATACACAGAAGCCGAAGTGCAAGAAGCCCGGCAAAATGATGTTGATCTGCTAGAAGAAGCGAGAGAACTGGCATTGTCCAGATCCGCCATATATTAGCAAAATCTCCGACGCTATCATAGCCGGAAAGTAAGCCCCCGAGTCTTTCGCGAAGGCGATCTGGTGCTCCGGTTGGTACAATGTACTACTGGCATGCATAAATTATCCCCCCATGGGAAGGGCCGTTCATCGTGAGCAAAGCGTTGCATAATGATTCTTATTATCTTATAGATGCAAAGCCACAGGAAAAGAACAAGGCGGACAGGTCAGGTGAGGAATCTAAGCGTCCATGGAATATATCCCTACTTCGTCCTTTCTACACTTAGCAAAGAAGTGTATGTATCCGAGTCTTCTCATGTGTCGGTATGTATGCCGGCAATGAGCTTATCAATGAAATGTTGGCACCTCGAGCAGTAACTCGGGGACTGCCTTAATAATACTTGTTATTTTTTATGCGTTAGCTAGAATAAGTTGTTCTACTTAACTCGGATTAGTAATGTGTGAGCACCAAGAACCCAACTCTTCGACTTGCTGCTGTCCAACAAGAATTGGCTTCATGGCAAGCAAGAGAACAAGTTTGGAATTGCGTAGCACACGAAAAACAACTAAGGAAAAGAACTTAATCGAGCCGACGTTTGTTTTTCGGACTAATCTTGTATTCACTTTCAAATTATTATGCTGTTTTATTTTTGAGCTAAGCCTAAAAGTTTCCCAGTATTGTTAAGAAAATTTTTGAAGCTCGGATTCGTAAGTCGTAAAACCGAATCAAGGTAGACACGAACCAAGCCAAGAGATTGGACGAACAAGAAAAATAAACTCGGGGACTACGCCCAAGTTAATCCGGCATAGGAATTTAGTAGAAAAATATCACATGTATCTGGGATACAATTCCACCCGGCATACCGGGGATCTGACAAATTTTCAAGTTTTTTTTTATCGCTCAAGGAGCAGCAGGAGGAGGAAGTTCCGCGTCATCTTCGCCGTCTTCGATATCCGAGGCGTCGTCCTCTCCATCACTGTCCGAGCCATCTTCATCATTCTCAACCTCTTCGTCCCCAGCGGCTTCCAGGAAGCTTGGTCCCTCAACCCATTCATGAATGGGAGCATATTCGATGAGGCTATGGGCGCAAGCCTGACACCGAGCTACCCACTCTGGGTCATTGGTCCATTTGGATCCGGTGCGCAGACGCGTCAGGAGGTTGAGATCGATCTTTTCATACCACGTGAGTATGTGGTGAAGAACGGTATCAGCTGCTGCACGTCCAGCGGATTCCCTCTTGAGGTCGAGCTGGGTCTCGGTTTCCATCAGCTTCTCACCAAGAATTGCAGTTGTCTCAGGAGTGTCTTCTCCAGGCAAGAACGTGTTGAAGATGCGGACTGCAACGTCGAGGATGTCTTTGCCATAATTCTTGATGAGTTCCACGCGAGATGACAAGCTGACCAACTGGTCCTCCATGTCATAGGGAATCTCCCCACCATCAGGAGCGGCGGGAGTACCCCTTTCTCGGCGGAAATCTGCAACTGCAGCGCTCGCGATAGCAGTTCCCTCTAGAAATTTGCCTGGAAACGACACAAAGGAAGAAGGTAAAGAAAAGACATATGAAGTAACCCGGAGAAGTATGTCGGATGAGGGAAGGAACTTACGTGATATATGGCTAAGGATCTGGGTCAGCTCCCTGGTACAGTCAGCACGCCTTTTGCGAAGCTGCGCAAGCTCAGCATTCGCCGACCCAAGCTGGATGTCGGACTCCTTGAGTAGATCCTAGTCCTTGGCGATCTGAAGAGTGAGGCACTCGCGCTCTTCTATGAAATCCTGGCCAACCTTTTGGAGCTCGGACTGGTGCTGGACTTTCATTTTCTCCAACTCGGCCTTGAGCCTAGCGATCTCATCATCCTTGGTCCGGAGGAGGGCGAGCTCATCATCTTTCTTCTTAAGCTCAGCTTGATGCTGCCCTGCTTGTTCGAGAAAATGCAGCATCATATCAGGCACAGGCACACTATGTTCAAGAGATGCTGAAATAGTGTGTTGACCCGGCAGAGCCGAGGTATGAATGTTTGCCGAGCCAAGGAGAAAAGGAGATGGAAAGCATAGTAAGGTCGGACAAAAACGACTTACCCTTGATCTGCTCCAGGTTCTTCCGCATAATCTTGTTCTCAGCCTCCACCCCTGCTGCGGAAACCGAATGATGAGATTAGTTCGGCAGAGGAAGATGAAGAAAAACGGAGAAGCGCCAAGGGAGAAATTTACCCCTTTTCTCGTGCTCCGCAAGAAGTGCAGCTTGCTTTGCGCGTAGCATCTTGTGAGTATCCAGGAGACGCTGGAATTCAGCACTCCGGCGATTGGTGGTCACCTGAAAAGAGTACAGAAACATAAATTAGCTTGGTGCATATTCGAAGTGTACAAAATCCGGGCCAAGTGGAACTTAAACTGGCTCTAGGTGTGTGGATATTCGAAGAGTACAAAATCCAGGCCAAGTGGAATTTAACCCGGCTCTAGGTGTGTGCATATTCGAAGTGTACAAGATCCGGGCCAAGTGGAACTTAACCCGGCTCTAGGTGTGTGCATATTCGAAGTGTACAAGATCCGGGCCAAGTGGAACTTAAACCGGCTCTAGGTGTGTGCATATTCGAAGTTCTCATGGAGCTACGTTAGTTTGCTAAGGAGCATCTGGCTGAGTAACAAGTTACTCCCCCGGAGGCTCGGGGACTAATGGTTATATCATCATTATCTACAACATGTAAAGGGGAAGTGACGTACCTCCATCATCCGACCCGCAAGGTTGATTGCCTTAGCGGTTGTGTTCATTTGGGCGGAAAATTCAGCGGGGCCAAACCTCTCCGGGAGATCATCGTCATGGATGAACTCCGCCTTGTTCCAGTTGTTGACGAATTCAATCAACATCGGAGGGTACCGCTCGCCGGTAGGCATATGGGGCTCCACCAAGCCCTTCGCATGCGCCTCCTTCCTTTCAACCAAGGCAAGGGCTGGGCTGGTGTGCAAAACCATTTGTTGTGCATCGGTTGGCTCGGCAGGGGTGTCCTTTGCTGCTGGAGACTTCTTGGGAAGCATGGATGCGAGGGTACGCTGCCCAGCCTCGATGAATGCTGCCTTAGTAGCGTCAGGAGCTTTTTGCCCTTTGGTTGCTGGGAAGAGGAAGTCGTTGCAGCGGATTTTCGCTTAGGAGCTGCCGGGGTATTTCCTCGCCAAGATTGAGAAGACTCGGACGAGGCAGAAGAGCTTGGCGCTGGTGCTCTGGTTGCTGGACTTGGTGCCGTTGCTGATGTTCTTGCCGCCGGAGTTGGTGCTGGTGCCGGAGTTGGTGTTGGTGCTGATTTGGTTGCTGGTACTGGAGATGGTGCTGTTGCCGAGGTAGTCTTAGTAGCTGCTGGTTGCGGCGAAGCCGAAGTTGTGGATGCCGCCGCCTCGGCTGGGCCGGGCTCCCCCACTCCAAGGTTACCCCCTCTTGACGAGGTGGAATAGATCCCGGAGCAGCCGCAGAACCCTCTAGAATAGGGCTCAGCGGGCGTGACTCGTCGTCACGAGGGGGAGAAGGGCTAGGACGGAGCAGCGAAGAGATGCTAGGTCCACTCTAAGGGACCTCCACCGCAGCCCTGCCGAATCGAATAATGTCAGAAGAGAAACTATAACAATGCAAGGAAGAACGAGTTGTAGAGGGAAAACAGGCTTACGCATCCGAGGTTTGGGGCTCCTTGGGTTTCCGAGCCCTTCGTGCTGGGGCCTTGCCTACTAGCTTGGAGGCAGTTTTCTCTCTGGCCTTCTTTCGCCTTTTGGCGGGCTGAGAAGGTCCGGAGGAAGAACTTGATGCAGCTCCGCGCTTCTTCTTCGGCGCTACCGGAACAGGTTCGCCCGTAGCAAGGGGAGGGTCCTCGTGGATATGCCCACCAGGGTTAGCTGATGCCAGAAAAGCATAAGAAAGGGGGACAACATCAACAGGTTCCATCACCTTGACATCCAAGTCATCTTCATCATCGGGCCAATCTCTAATAGAAGAGGGTTTACCGGTGGGTCGCTTCGTAGCATCGGTCATCGGGAGGAACATCTCCTGGTCCGGCTCTTCCTCGTCTGGGTCTCCCGGTCGGGCGGCCACTTAAGGGTCGGATCGGTGCCGTCCTCGAGGGTCTGCTGAAGGAATAGCTGAGGAAAAGAATGAACAACAGAGTCAAAAATGCAATAATGACCGACATAAAATTAAATCCGGAGTAAGTTTGCACCACAAAGCTTACCGCGGGAGGAAGCCTATCACGGCAATAATGCTCAATTCCCCACGTCCACTCAGCGGAGAAGTCCTTGTGGGTGGTGAAGAGGGCCTTGACCCGGCGATAGATCTCCATGTTTCTCAACTCGAAGGATGAGGTCCTGTTGGGGTCGCGGCCGAAGCTCATGTGACACACCTTGTGAGTGCGCTTCTGGAGGGGGGAGATCCGGTTGCGCACGAACGTGATCATAGCGTCCACGTTGCGCAACCCGAGCTTCTTCAGCTCCACGAACCTCTTGTTGACATGGTTGGCCAAGGCCGTGGGCTTCTTGGGGACGACATCCCACAATTCCGGGTTAGGTGGACCCGGAGCATAGGGAAGGAGCCAGATCAAGTCTTCGGTGCCCGTATTCCGGACATAAAAGAAAGTCCGGGACCATCCTTTGCGGAAGTCCAGCCCGGTGACTCGGGGGAAAACGAAAAACCTCCGGGGTGAGATGGACGCAGCTCCGAACTGAGTGAGCTGCTTGTCCTCCGGATCTAGCTCTACGTTCAAAATGACATTACGACGAAGGATGAAAAACCGGATCCATAGCTCCTTCGTGGGCCATAGTCCGGCATAGCCTTCGATCGTAGAAGCGAAAGCGGAAAGAGAAGTAATAGCGTTGGCAGGAAGGTGGTGCGGCTAGAGTTCGTAGGTGTTTAGCCAATCCCGGAAGAAATCGCTGACCAGCAAACCGAACCCCCGCTGGAAGTGGGACAAGAACACAACGTACTCACCCGGATTGGGTGAGGAGGCTAACTCGGCGGAGGCGAGACGCGCAGCGACGCCGGCGGGAATGCATCTGGTGCGGTAGAGCCAGTCCAGGTCATCTTGGCAGACCCACGACCCGGCCCACGCACCACGGTCTGCCGTTGCGGTGTCTTATTCCATCTCTTGCTCGGCGACGACGAGCTCCTCCTCCGTCATCTGGTGTTCGCTGGCGCTAGCGGCGGTGGGGGGCAAAGGCCTAGATTGGCAGCGACCCGTGGTGAGGGAGGTGTGTAGCGGTGGTGGTGACGCAGAGGTGTGGGGAAGCAGTGCAGCGGCGGCGCTGCTACTTAGAAGCACTAGCGGCGGCGCGGTCGCGGGGAAGAAGAAGAAGAGGAAGAGCTAGGGGCAGAGGGGCACGGAAGGGGGAAAATCCTAAGGGGTGCGCCCCTCCCCTATTTAACCACTCCCTCAAGGGGAAAGTGGGATCGCGTCCTGCGGATATGCCACACGGTGTGGCCGTGTATAGCTCAGGTCGGCCAATCAGCAGGGAGCCACACGGAAGGCCACAGGGTGGGGTTGATCTCATGACATGACGCATTGATGCGGTAAACGAGGAGGCAGGCGTGACGTGACCCGCGCAGTGATAACTGACAATTACTACGGCGGTTGCTGTCGCTGGCCCTTAAAATGAGGCAACCTAATGATTAGCCTGCACGTGGGTTAGCGTACGAGAGAAGGAAAGAAGACCCGGATGAAACCGTGGTAACCCAGCCAGCAAGTGAACACTTGGAATGTGCAGAGGGAAAGTAAAACCATGAGGTCCGAGTTGAAGTGGTAACCCGGCCGACAAGTGAAAACTTGGAACGTGCGAAGGGAACGTAAATCCATATAATCCGAGATAAGGAGGTAACTCGGAAATAGCATCCAAAGCACAAATATAATTGAACATGATGTGGCCTTAGCAGCCAAGGCAGCTAAGACCGCACCAGCTTTGGGGACTAATGTTGGGGGGATACCCCCGGGTAGGGTCAAGCCGGGGTATAAAGGCCGAGTTAGCCGAGGTTCGGCAAGGCCAAAGCAGATGCTGGCTGGGTCACCTCAAGGCAGGCCGAATCACGGGGTAACCCGGACCAGGGGGCGTCCGCCTAACTAAGTGTCATCCGACTTAGGCAGTAAGTCGGAAATGCCTATTTAACTTGTATGCAGGAATGGGTGTGGCCGGATCAACTATGATCCGGGTCACATCTAGCTTCTAGGAGAAGGAAGGAATCTCGCTGGTCAAAAGAAGCCCCAGTACGCACTACATGAGCGAAGCGGACAAGGGCAGGACCACCGAGGCGTGGCCGACAAGGGTGACGACGCCCATGTCGGCTGACGCAGGCGCCGCAGAGGCTCACGTAGCCTCTGCATGTGTGACGCGGGGGAAAAGCAACCTGGTCGGCTTACTACTTTGGGAGAAGGCATATTCTCAGGAATATGCCTCCACGTATGCCCTAAGTGGAGACCTAGCCACCCCTATATAAGGAGGGCTAGGGCCTCTGTAGAAGGGGTTCCGCGATTCTGATTGGTTAGGGTTTTAAGAGTAAACTAGGTGTGAGAGTAAGAGAGATCCTTCTTCCTCCTCTCGCCAATACAGCTCTAGGAGCACTTGTAATCTTGGAAGCGAAGCAAATATAAACTTCTGTGTGAGGAATCACCTCACTATCCCTCCCTGGATTCCCCTAGCGTGTATTAGTCCCCACCTTTAGCCTATCCATGGCATCTGCCATGACACCACCACGACAAACCAATTTATTCAGAAAACTAAGCAAACCAAAGCAAACTAAGAACCAAAACGAAAACGAAAAAGAAAGACGCTCCAAGAAAAACACAACTGTGCATGAAACAATAAAAATGAAGCGTTTGGAAGAAACCTGGAATTTTTATTGATGAAGAAGGGGATGCCTTGGGCATCCTTAAGCTTTGACGCTTGTACTTCTTGGATATTTCTTAGGGTGACATGCGTGGCATCCCCAAGCTTGAGCTTTAGTCCATCCTTCATCTCATTACTTATTCCTTCCATACATCTAAATTTTTTCCTTCATACAAAACTTCACACAATCTCATTAGCAACATTAGTGCACTTAAGATAAATAAGTCTCAATGTTCAGTTCTAACACCAAATAAACTTCCATTATAACACTAGCTACTGTAGAACTTCCTTCTAAAAGCTCAATTCCCCAAAGGAACTCCAGAAGGAACTAACAAGAAGCAAATGCAGAAAATGGCAGAAATCTGTCAAAACAGACCAGCAGGTAAAGACGAATTTTTTCGAAGACCTTCTGTTGCTCAAATCAAAAAGTGTTAAACTAACGAAAGTTAGATAACAACCTAGGACAGAATAAAAAAAATTACAGCTCAATCAGACGTACAGAGCTCTCTCAGGAATTTTTACGGTGAAGCACATAAATCTGTTTCGGGACAGCAACTTTCCCAATCATTACTTCACTCTCATTAGAGGTTACTCTTGGCACAAAAAGCAAATAAAAAGGATAAGGAGAGGTTATTACAGAGGTAATAACTTCCAAGACTCAACTAAAACTCTTGGGTTATCTCCCAACAAGTACTTTTCTTTAACGCCTTTAAGTTAGGCATAAGAAGCAAAGAAAGAATCCAGTGTTCTTAAATGAAGAAGCATTAAGACCAAACTTTGTTTTCATAGGAGAAGCAAAAGAAATCTTTTCTCTCTTTTTAGGGAAGTGTTCTATACCTTTCTTGAGTGGGATTTGATATTTAATGGTGTCTTCTTTCATATCAATGATGGCACCAACAATTCTAAGAAAAGGTCTTCCCATAGTAATAGGACAAGAAGTATTGTATTCAACATCCAAAACATAGAAATCAACGGGGACATAGGAATCATTAACCATAATAAGAACATCATTAAGACTCCCCATGAGTTTCTTTTTAGCATTAGCATCAAGTGGGACATTCAAATAACAATCTTCAAGAGGAGGCAAATCAAGCATATCATAAATCCTTCTAGGCATAATAGAAACACTACTATCAAGATCACATAAAGCTTTGAAATCAAAGTCATTCACTTTCATATTAATGATGGGTTCCCATCCATCTTCTTGTTTTATAGGAATAGAAGCTTTATGTTTCATCTTTTCTTCTTTAATCTTTATGAGAGCATCAGTAATGTGTTTTGTAAAAGCCATGTTCATAGCACTAGCATTAGGACTTTTAGCAAGCTTTTGTAGGAACTTAATAACTTCAGAGATGTTGCAACCATCAAGATCAAAATCAACTTTATCATCTAAAGTAGTAGAACTATTAGTAGCCTCAACACTAGTGGTGGTGATAGTAGAAACACTAATGTTTCTAGCAATTTCATCTTCTCTTTCCCACTTAGCATGTAATTCAGCTAATAGTCTAACATTTTCATCAATTCTTACTTGTATAGCATTAGTAGCTGCAAAGGGATTATCATTAGTTTCAGGTTTAGCAGCCATTTTATTCAAAGAAGATTGAGCTTGAGCCAAAGATGCTATATTTCTTTCAGCATTAGAGAGTTTTTCCTCAATAGTTTTATTGAATGCAGTTTGTTTACTAATAAACTCTTTAAGCATAACTTCAAGTTCAGAGGGAGCACTCTTATTACTCTTGTAAGAATTTCCATAAGCATTACTATTGTTGGGAGGATAAGGCTTATAATTGTTGCTACCAAAATTGTTCCTATAAGCATTATTACCATAAGCATTGTTGCCAAAGTTGTTATTTCTTATGAAGTTCACATCAACTTGCTCTTCTTGAGCAACCAAAGAGGCTAAAGGAACATTATTTGGATCAATATGGGCTTTCCCATTAACAAGCATAGACATAATAATATCAATCTTATCACTCAAGGAGGAGGTTTCCTCAACAGAATTTACCTTCTTACCTTGTGGATCTCTCTCAGTATGCCATTCAGAATAATTAACCATCATATTGTCCAAAAGTTTTGTTGCAGCACCCAAAGTGATGGTCATAAAGGTACCTCCAGTAGCTGAATCCAATAGGTTCCTTGAAAAATAATTCTATCCTGCATAAAAGGTTTGGATGATCATTGACTCCCCGGCAACAAAGTAAAGAGATTGGTTATGAGGGACTCCCCTTGTGAAGATGTCCTTGACTCCCCGGCAACGGCGCCAGAAAATCTTGATGCGCTCGACTTTCGACGTAGAGCTCGTTGGGAACCCCAAGAGGAAGGTACGATGAATATAGCAGCAAGTCTTCCCTCAGTTATGAAACCAAGGTTTAATCGAACCAGTAGGAGCAAGGAAACACCCCAAAGGTGTTACTAGCTGAGCTTTGGCAGGGCACACTACGGTGCTAGTAGCAACGTGGAGACCTGCACAACACAACCACAAAACTTTGTCCCCAACTTGCGATGAGGTTGTTAATGTCACCGTGTTTTGCGGAAAACAAAGGATTAAACACAAAGCAGTAAACAGTTGTAGATTGTATGTAAAGAAAAAGGACCGGGATCCATAGTTCACTAGAGGTGGCTCTCCTTGGATAGATAACATGTTGGGTGAACAAATTAGAGCAGGGCAATTGACAAACACCGAGAAAGCAATACATGCATATACTAATCATCTTGACTCCTCCGAGACTTGATTGGGCATTACAACATAATACATAGACCACTATCCAACTGCATCTATGACTAATAATCCACCTTCAGGTTATCATCCGAACCCCCTCTAGTATTAAGTTGCAAGCAACAGATTATTGCTTTACAAACTGCGTGTAAAGTAAACAATACAATTGTTCTATGAACAAAGGATCGTTGTTTTTCCCTAGTAGCAACAACACATCTAGTACCTTAGAGATTTCTGTCACTTCCCCAGATTACCAGAGGCATGAACCCACTATTGAGCATAAATACTAACTCTTGGAGTTGCTAGCATCTACTTGGCCAAGATAGCTACTAACAACGAAAAGCATGCAAGATCTCAAATAACAAAGACATGATAGAATCAATAATTAATTTGAAATAGCATCTCAATATCCATCGGATCCCCGCAAACACAACATGTATGGATTACAAATAGATGATCATGATCATGAACGGAGCTCACAAGATCTAAACATGAAAGCACAAAGGTGGAGAAACCAGCCATCTAGCTACTACATGGATCCGTAGTCCAAAGATGAACTACTCACGCATCACACCGGAGGCTTGCATGGCGATGAAGAAGGCCTCCAGGGTGAATTCACCTCTCCGGTAGGGTGCCGGGAAGAGCTTGAGACCCCCCGATCTAGGGACAGAGACGACGGCAGCTACGGACTCTTTCGTGGATTTTTGATCGGGTGCCTAGGGTTTTCGTCCCAAGGGCAACTTATAGGAGGAAGGAGAGGCCGAGGGGGTGCTGGGGTCGGCCAGACCACCCCCCTGGCGCGGGCCAGGCCTGGCCATGCGGCCAGGTGGTGTGGCCGGCCCCTGGCCCCTCTCCATCTCGTATTCTGGCACTTGATCCCTTCTGGAAAAATAGGCACTTTGGCTTTTGTCCCGTCCAATTCCGAGAATATTCATTTTCTGACTTTCCTGGAACCAAAAACAGCAGAAAACAGGCAGCTGGCACTGTGGCTCTTGTTAATAGGTTAGTCCAAGAAATGATAATAAAAGTACTCCAAAATTGGAACTCAACACAAGAAAGTGGATAAAACTAAGCATGGAACATCAAAAATTATAGATACATTTGCAATGTATCAGAAGGTCGCACCAATAATTCCTTACTGAAACAAAGACCAATAAGATGAGCAATAAAATCTTTTAACAAAATAGGATCTTGTTTGAGCTAACATGGCACCTAGGAACTAGATAATTAACAATATCAACTCTAAGTGGCACTACCTCATATATTCACATTTCCTAGGATTGTGATATGCAACAAGAAGCATATTACTCCCTCGTAATGTAATATTCAATTCTTCTCAAGAAGAGGCAAAACAATATCAACTAGATATAATTAATGGACATTCAGAATTTGAATTTCTCCTAAATATGACACACCACAAAGTGACTATATAAGATTGCAATATCAATACTAAGTGGTAGTACTCATGTACACACATTACAAGTTTTGAGAGATGCGCGAGGCATATCACTCCCCCAAAATGGGATGTTCCATTAATCACTCGAAATGAGCCAAATAAGATATCATCAAGATGCATTAGAGGCTCAAAACAAAAGCACACAAGTAAATGATGTGCCAAACAACTAGACATACTTGAATACACAAAATAAGTAAACATACGGAACACCAAATACAAATACATACTTGGTATAAAACCAAAACATATAAAGGCGTAAGCTACTTACAATATGAATGAGTTAAGTACAAGTTACCACAGATAGGTGCATTGGGTATACAATAGGGAAATGATAATCCTTATGACTTGGCTTGATCAAATAAAATATATGAATATCCTTTAATTTTTCATGAGTTAGCCAAGTCTCCAATGCCCTCCATAACCACCTATTGATCAAGTTTGATCTTATTGGTCCCCAACCAAGTTGGGTCCTAAGAGGTTTGTTACAACAAGCTTGGCAACCCAAATGGTTCTTTTCTTGACACCACTTTGATTTCCAACAAACTTGGCAAACACATTGCCATTTTTATCCTTCTCAAGAGAATAATCATCATCAACAATTATAGGGTTAGATAAGATACCATTTGTACATGAATAGGCAAAGTTCCCCTTCTCACGACATGTGTAGCAATGAGTGCTCCCCTTTCTCTTCTTCATTGATTCCCTGTCTTGGGGAGCTTTATCTTGATTCTTCTTAGAAAGTGGTCTAATTTCAACTTGCGGTTGAGCTTTGTCAACACCCGGATTTTTAAGATGCCTATTATGCCATACATCGCAATCCCAGGATTACCATTTTTGCGAGACATAACAGATTGGATATCACATTACATCATCCATTACAAACCATATAAGGTCTTACACAAATAAAGGATCTCATGATCCAGTCTTAATACAATCAAGTAGCGGAATAAATAGCGTAGCGGTGGGGTCCATCTTCAGTGTCACAGGCAATGCTGATTATGGGAGATGATCCTAGTTGTCGTAGCCATCCTGCTGTCCTTCTTCTGGATAATCCTCTTCATAGTCTAGCCACGGGAATAGCCAGGGACAAAGCCATGAGTACTCTTTAAGTACTCGCAAACTATCACTAACAAGTAAGGTAGTTCTAGTAGGAATGCTAAACTCTAAGTTTATTTGTAAAGTTAAGTTTGAAACCTAAGCTGAGTTCAGAAGTAAAGAAAGATAAAATAAAGTTCTAAATCACTTAAATGGGAAACGAGTTTTCATAGTCACAACCCTGTTGGGGGCAAGTCATGTCATAATTCATTTCGTAAGTCATTTTGAAAATATCTGACAACGGAACAGTATGTCCACTCCAACTGTCCATAACTACGGATGCGGCTATTCGAATAGTTTGACACTCTGTAGAGGTGGTACACTTTCACCACAACATTCGATATATCCGTCAGGGATAACCCTGAATCATCATACTTAGTATGTGGATAATCAATCATAACCTTTCAATTACACACCATAGTATAAGAACCTCTCCTATGAGCTTGGCCTCCCAGCCATGGCCATCTGCCATCCTGGGCACTGCATAGGTGGAAAACATTGAGAGGTAGCCTCAGCTCAAACCTCTCCCGCGAGGGAACCCATACTAATGCATATAAACTTTCGGCTAAGCCTTACCCAATTTAGGTATTGTGGTTGTACGGTAAAATTGGAATGGTATCGCATCCGAACCCAACCATCAATTTTTATAAAGGGCTAAGGCTCATGCCTCAACATTTTCATCATCATAAACCATTTGTGTTTCTCAACACATGTCAAAACATCTCAATAGAATGACTCATCATTCCAAGGTTTTCATAATCATTTTCACCAATCTTCCCATCTAAAGTGATCAAGTTTTTGGTTTAGCTCTAACAATTAAGTTAAGAGTGTTCACTAAGGTGGGATGCTAATTTTAATCTCATGCCATAGAATGACATCTAAGTCTAACTAGATAGGCCAAGTTTTATACTCTTTATGCTATCTATAAATAAAGTAAAGAACTTTGGTAAAGTAAAAGGTAAAACTTGTAAGTAAAACTTGGGATGGGTATAACTCAAAAGGGTATAACCAAAGCATGCTTAATGCATTTGCTTAGGTTACCAAGCTTGCAAGTGTTATCTTGCATTGTTAATGATGTCTTGCAAGTATTAGCTTGCCAATAATAGCTTGCCTTGGTTGGCGCAGTGGTTGAAATTCTCCTCGTCTTCCTTGAGGTAGAACTCCTCCTCTTCATAGACTTGGTCGGTACTATCGTCTATAAATACATACGGAATACAAAATCACCAAACAATACTTAACTAGTCTATCTAGTACACTAAGGCACACACTTGATGATCTAGTATCATCACAATCATCACAAGTTTTAATGAATTAGTTTCATTTATTTTATTGGAGAAAAGTAATTTCTACTCATTGAAATTAACTAAGATTTAATATTCTCCAATTAAAATATGGGATCATGTGGACACATGTCATCACCACATATTCTAATACATGGGAATGTGATTTAAATGTTTGCTCACATTTTAATAAGTTCAGTTTTATTATTTAAATGATTTAAAGTGACTAGAAATGCCTATATAGCATTATTTTGGTACTAGTCCAAAGTCACTGCATGCAAACCTAAATATTATTACATATTCAGACATATATTATCAAATGTGATTTTTGAGAGTTGGAATCAACTCAAAAGCTATTATGGTTGATTTTTGAAAAATGTTTGAATGTAGAAAAGTCTCTGTCTTGTTATTTTTGCTAGGTGCGATCTCTAACTCCAATTGATTTAAATCCAACGATCTTGGATAGAGATTTTAATTATCTTTCCAACAAAATTTGAATCATTCATTTTGGTGAAGTAGAACTCCTTGAAATGATTTTTAAACTAGTGGACATAATCTAGTTTAAATCTAAATAGAAAATACTTATTTGAATTCTAGGGCCAGCGCGGGAAACTAAATGGGCTGGCCCAGTGACGCGCAACGGCGCTGCGGGCAACTGACAAGGGGGTCCCGCATGTTAGCGACTGATCATAACGCGAAGCGGTACGGGGCGATGTGGACCGTGCGATTAGAACAGAGATCAACGACGGTGGTTCATCGTCGACGACGAACAGGTCGCCGGCGAGAATGAACCCTAGCGGCTCGGTGGGGGTCTATTGGGGGCTTACCAGGGCTCCAGCTAACGTGACGATGGGGGCGATCGAACGTGTGAATGACGGCGAACTCAGGCATGGTCGCGGCGGCTCCTGGGGTGGTCGATATCGACGGGCCCCTTTCTTCTCTGCTGCAGCGAGCTCCGACACAATTCCGGCGAACGGCTGCTCGAGTGGCTCCGGGGATGGTGTGGGGTGGTTCTGAGAGAGACGGGAGTGAGGTAGTGTGGCAATGGAGGCTGGGGAAGGCCTCCTTTTATAGGTCAACGAGGGGACCATGAGGTGCGACGGTGAGCTTGTCGGTGACGATGGTAAAGGGGGCTAAAGGCATGGGCGAGGTAGGCGGATGGTGCTCTGCCTCCTGGCGGTCAGCTATGTGGTAATGTCATGGCTAGGGGCGGTGGCATTTGGTCGGGTGTGGCTGGCGCTCTGAGCGGGAGCGACGGTGTTTGACGCGGCTCACAGCGGGTGCTGGTCGCGCGGCGAGAAATGGGCATGTCTGGGAGCGTGCTGGGGTTAAGGTGGAGCTGCGTGTGTAAGCTGAGGTCGAAGCGCGACGTGTGCTGGCCTGTCAGGGACGACGCTCTGGCGTGCTCCGTGCATGGTGCAGAGGCTCGGTGCGCGGCAGCTCCGAGGTGGTCCAGGGGCTGGCATTGCTCAGGGAGGGGACCATGGGCGGTGGTGGTATCACGCCTATCTCCCTAGTGTGGCGGAAGGGGGCGGATTGGTCTCTTGTGGCTTGCGCAAGGTTGGTCGGCGGCGACCATTCTAGGGCGGCGCGGTACTGGTGCTGCAGCGAAGAGGGGATGTTGTCTGGGGCTTAGTTAGTGTAAGAGGGGACATAGGAGAGATGAGAGGGTCAAATGGGGGACAAGAACTTGAGCCAAAATATCTCTGCCTGCCAACTGTTCGACACAATAGCTGCAAGAACATTTTATTTGAATATTGAAAATATTTTTGGTGGGTGTGTTAGTCATATGCTTGAGCATCTGTGGTTGCTTGGGATTGTCAAGGTGAACTCATTTGAGTGGTTTTTGAAGAAGTGTGATCTATGCACACACACTTGATTCCATTTTTAAATGCCATTTAAAATTTGTGTTTAAATGTTTTTGTAAGAATTCAAAGTGGGCCTTGGTAGATATTTACTTGTACTAGCAAGGGGTGCAAAGATCCATAATTATTTCTGTTAAGAATTGACTTCTAGGAACACCTAAAGTGGCCTAGTGGATTAAAATGGCAAAAGTGACCATTTGCATTTATTAATCTTATTTGATTTCTTTTTCTTTGGATTTTGTTTTTGAATGATCTAGATGATGTGGCATTCACCTTTGAATCATTTTAAAACCATTAGAACAATCAAACATGGCAATTTCAAACAATTCTATATTTAGGCAACACACATATGCATTCCTAATTATCTTAATGATAATTTTTTTGCTAACCCTTAACTGGGTGATTTGGATATTGATAACCTTGATTAAATATTTGGGATGTTACAAACCTTCCCCCCTTAAACAAAATCTCGTCCCGAGATTTAAGAAAGAAAACTAGGAACTAAAGAGATCTGTAAACTCAGTCCTAATGTAATCTTCTCGCTCCCAAGTGGCTTCCTCTTCGGTATGGTTGCTCCATTGGATCTTGAGAAACTTGATACTCCGGGTCCTGGTGGTTCTGTAAGCTTCTTCCAAGATACGGATGTGCACTTCACGATACATCAGATCCTTGTTGATATCAACGGCTTGGTGATCGATGTTCTTGAACACTTCGGTCTTGTCTGGCACTTCTAAGCATTTGCGAAGTAACGAGATATGGACCACATCATGGATGGCTGACATCTCCTCTGGCAGTTCCAGTTGATACAATACTTCTCCTCGGTGATTCAAAATCTTGAAGGGTCCAATATATCTGGGGGCTAACTTTCCTTTCAGGCTAAAACGTTGCGTTCCCTTCAATGGCAAAACCTCGAGATACACAAAATCTCTGACATTGAAAGTCAGGTCTCTACGTCTCTTGTCAGCATAACTCTTCTGTCTGGATTGGGCGGTCTTGAGGTGCTCACAGACTTTGTGAACCTTCTTTTCGGCTTCTCGTAAGATGTCGGGTCCAAAAATCTGACTCTCTCCTACTTGCGACCAATTCAAAGGGGTACGACATTTCCTTCCATATAAGAACTCAAATGGGGCCATTTGCAAACTGGCTTGATAATTGTTGTTGTATGAGAATTCTGCGAATGGCAGACAATCTTCCCATTTTGATCCATACTCTAACACACAAGCTCTCAACATATCTTCTAATATCTGGTTGACTCTTTCAGTTTGTCCATCGGTCTGCGGGTGATAAGCTGTGATAAAATTCAACTTGGTTCCCAATCCTTCTTGGACATTCTGCCAAAATCTTGAGGTAAATTGGGTTCCTTGATCCGACACTATGGTCTTGGGGGTTCCATGCAAAGTGACAATTATGGCGATGTACAACTCTGCTAGCTTAGAACTCTGATAGGTTGTCTTGACATGTATAAAGTGGGCTACCTTAGATAATCTATCAATGTTGCCCAGATTGAGTCATTTCCCCTACTAGAAGTAGGCAAACCGGTGATAAAGTCCATTCCGACAGAATCCCATTTCCATTCCGGAATCTGCAATGGTTGCAACAATCCTGCAGGTCTCTGATGTTCCTCTTTGACTCTCTGACAGATGTCACACTTGGCGATGTAGCTTCCGATTTCTCTCTTCATCTTGTGCCACCAAAATTGCTCCTTCAAATCGTGATACATCTTCGTTCCTCCGGGGTGGATAGAATAAAGAGTATCATGAGCTTCTTGCATGATAACTTGCTTCAGCTCCGAATCTGCTGGCACACAGATACGTCCTTTGTACCACAAAACTCCTTCTTCGTCTTCGGTGAATCCAGGTACCTTTCCTGTACCAATACGATGCTTGATTCTGTCGATACTTTCGTTTCCCTTCTGGGCTTCCTTGATCTGACTGATCAAAGTAGGTTGAAGTTCAATGCTAGCTAAAAATCCTTTGCTAACTAGCTCAGTTCTAAACAGCTCCAACTCCTCATGCAAACTTGGTTGCTTCTCCTTGATCATGGTGTTTAACCTACACGGCAATCTGCTAAGAGCATCCGCTACCACATTGGCTTTGCTGGGGTGATAGTGAATGTCAAGGTCATAATCCTTGATTAACTCTATCCATCTCCTTTGCCTCATATTCAACTCCTTTTGAGTGAAAATATACTTCAAGCTCTTGTGATCTAAGTAAATCTCACAACGGTTACCCATAAGATAATGACGCCATGTCTTCAAGGCTAAAACTACAGCTGCTAGTTCAAGATCATGGGTAGGATAGTTTTGCTCATGCTGCTTCTGTCGTCGGATTGATGACAAGTACGCCATGAGGGGGTCCTCGAGGCGTGCGGAATTGAGGGGTGTGAGACATACGGTGTTCCAGGATGGTGAGCACACTAGTTTACCCAGGTTCGAATCCCCCGGCTTTGACGGATCCTACTCCTGCTAGCAATCCAGTAATACGGCAGAGCCGGAATATGGGTTACAAGGGTTCGCCTGTGCGAGTTGAGATTGTGATTGTAAGGTGTTGCCCTAAAGGCTCTCCCTAGGACGGCTTATATAGATATCCGGCCTAGGGTTTACAGGAGAGACCTATCCGGCTACGTCTAAGAGTCGGTTACAGAGTACATCTTGAACTACAAGTAACACTATGGGCCTATGTCGGTAAGTCTTCTGGGCCTTCCCATAGCCGGACTGGACTCCGTCTTTTCTCGCTGACTAGGCCACCCGTGAAGCAAATCTCTAACCCGAAGTGGGCCACCCTGGTCAGCAAGGAACTTTGAGGATACCCGGAAAGTATATCCCCAACAGCAGCCCCCTGAAGTCTCCAAGATCCAAAGTCGGATTCATCATCGTCTAGCTGGATCTTCGGCTTGCAGAATCTTGAAGGGTTCCTGAAACTTCAAAACAAAAGATACGATCCGGGTCTCAAAACAAAGCCGGACCTATTAGTACGTTATTCTTATTTCTAGCTCACAATTCAAACTAAGCCGAAACTTGGTCTCTTATGTCATCTGACACCAGTCAAGTCACGTCACTGATAGACATACCCTGTCAGGACGACCGTTGGTGGGTCCACCGTTCGCGGAACCGAGGCGCTATTTCAATGCATACACAGAGATCGAGGCGACGTAATCATCGTGTGGGTCCTTCCCAGTTCCTTCCACGACGCGTGGCGTTTACACTGTGTCATTTGCACGAATCTTGGCGCGGTTAGGTGGTTATATGGGGTGAGGATTCTCTTTTCCTCATCTTCTTCACCTATTTCTCTTGTCGTTTCCTTTCCTCCACTTCTCCCTCGCGCACAGAACAACCCTGCTCCCAGATTCCCAGCGCCTCCCATCTAAGGTCACCGGCGCACCGGAAGAATGGCTTCTTCTTCATCATCCGGCTTGGCTGGGTTCGCAGCGGCGGCGACAATGGCAGCGGCAGAAGAGAAAGAAAGCAATCACGGGGTCTGGATCCCGTGTCTTCTTGACGACGAGAAGCTCCGCGGCATGGAGAATGAAGGGCTCCTCCGCGCCGGCGATTGGCGGAGCGGTTCCGACGAAACCATCCCCAACCCGCACGCCGATGAGCGGGTACACTTCGGCACCCACCTTGACAGAGGTTTGTCTTTCCCTCCCTCAGAATTCTTTTCTGAGGTGATAGATCATTATGGCGTTTAGCTTCACCATCTTCCCCCCAACTCCATCTTAGAGATGAGCGACTATGCGGATTTATGTGAGGGATATCTCGGCATTAGGCCGAGTCTCACTTTATTCCGGTACTACTTCCATGTCCAGAGAAACTCCATCACTGCCAGTAATCCTTATATTACCAGCACGATTAGCCTTTCAGTTAGGCGTGAGCGTATTTATCCTCGCATTTTAGGTAGTGAGTCGGTCAAATAGTGGCTGGCCACCTTATTTTACCATAAGGATATTCCTACTCCCGGCAAAGCTACTGCTTTGCCGACTTTCATCGACAGAGCCGCCATGGCCCTAGCATCTTGGGACGAGGCTCCTCCAGCTCTCAGTGATGATTTGATCCTCGCCAAGAGGCGGATTGAATACCTTATGAAGCACAAGGGCCTGAGAGGGTCCGACCTAGTCCAGTGCTGGGTGGCACGCCGGATCCAGCCTCTCCAGCACCATGGCGACCGACTGATGCATTCCATCACGACGTCGAAACAAGACTCCCTCCGCATCAGCCCCAAGTCCCTAAAGCCATATGACTACATAAGCCAGATCAAATGGCTGATAAAGGAGCGGATCAAGAGAAAGATTCCGGATTTATCTCTAGACATGCACACAGCGGCAAACCCTTTAGTGTCGGTAAGATCTGAATAGTAAACCCTTTTTATGTGTTTCACCTTTAAGTTATTTCGCAGCACTGAGATATTATCTTCTTTTCAGCTTGCCGACCTCCCCGAGTCAGAACTGGCTCCTATCGAGGGATATCCTCCGGAGTTTTCTCAGGAGGTGGAACTGGTCCCATTGCCAGACGTTGTGCCCAAAAAGCGCAAAGCTCTGCCAGTGGCTGTCGGCACAAAGGAAGTGCCAGTTGTGAAGAGGTAACTTTCCACATAACTTCCGCCTTTGTACTTTACTCGTAATTTCTTCCGAGATGTAATGTTTTCCATTCTATTACATTCTTAGAGCTAAACAGCTCATCAAGGGCAAGGGGAAGGGAACTTCTTCAAAGCCCCTGCGGCAGACGAAGCTGACTATGGCTTCTCCTGCCACGGCTCCTCCGACTCCTGCCCCTCAACCTTCTGCAACGCTAGTGATTACTCCATCGCCGGTTGTCGTAGAAGATCTGGCTCCCTCAATAGAGCCAGAGACCCTTGAGTCGCAAACTGACGCCACCATGGGTGGCTCAAGTTTAGATAAGGGTGAACCCTCTTTGGGTAATGATCCCTTGGCAGAGACCTTCACCGAAAATCTCCTGAACAATCCGGGACTTGCCAAATTTGGCTTGTCTCAGAAATATGCGGAGGAAATCCAGCGGCTGGCCCAAGAATGCCTGGAAAGCCGTAATCTCTCTGCCGAAGAAGAAGCACAAGAAGCGGAGGACGTCAAGTACTCCGAACTTCTTGAACAAGTTTGCCTTCGCGACGAGGGACTAAGAGCTGGTGTGCTTCCACCACCTCCGGTTATTCCACTCACCCTCGCTCAGAAGGTTACTACTGAGGTGAACATGTGTCTGAGCAAGCTCACACATGAACATCATGTAAGTCAGAATTCCAACTCACGCTTTTCCTTTACTATATTTTATGTCATATCCTCTAGCCCCCAAGCATGAAGTTGGATAGTAGATCTGGGTTTATGCTTCTCTAGGATGCCAAAGAACGAACTAGTATAGCCCCAAGGCTCGTGCTGATATTAGCTACCTTACTAACCCGAGTCTTTAGTAGACTTCTGACTCTGGGTATTCTGACTTGCAGAAAGTTAATTCATATAACCAGGAATTGTTGAAGAACATCTGCAATAAGCGGAGAGAGATCAAAGCTCTCCGACTTAAAAATGCTGAGCTTAAAGTTTCCAAGGATGAGGCTGAAGGTGAACTTTTCGAGACTCAAACCTTGTCTTGATTTTTCATAGTCGAATAATTTTTGCTGAACTATTGTTATTTTTGACTTAAAACACTAATAAAGCAGTCCTGTGCTATGATCGAGGAGGCCGAGAATCTGAAGACCTTGGTGGTGGAAAACAAGGATCTCCGCCAAGAGCTAGACCAGCTTAAGGCGGATCATGAGAAGAGCATAGCTCAAGTTTTCGAATCCTCCTCCATGGCCACCATGGAGCACGATCGCAAGATGGCACTCCACGAGAAGAAGATCTCGAATGTCAACGACGAGCTATGCAGAGAGAAGGATATTTCCGAGGTGATCTGGGATGAACTCCGGAGTCTTTGTGAAGAGAAGACCAAAGTTGATGACGTCATCTTTGGTATGTTTCCGTCTTTCTGACTTGTCTACATTCTTCGATTCTTTCGATGTCAGATTTATTTATCTGTTTTGCATTATATGCATAGGTCCTCTGAACTTGACGGACTCCACCTCTACCGAGCCCCGCACCCACCGGCTTACCCAAGTCGGTGATTTGCTTCATGACTTCCGCCAATCCCTTGAGGATATTGGCGAAGCTCTAAAGGTTCTGGACATGCATAGCATGTTCGACTTTCAGATGCAGTACAAGGCAAAGGAGATGCCGCAGCTTGTCCGGGCCTGGACCATGTCCTACGCGTGAACCGAAGCGCAAAACGCTCTCACCATGGTCATGAGCCACCATGGAAGCATGGAAATCTGACAAGTGACCAGAGGGTACCGCAAGGTGGACGAAGACAGACAGGAGCAAGACATTAAGGCCATCATGGGCTCCTGCGGCGGATATGGGTGTCATGTAGCTGACTTAGCCAGCTATGACACTCCCTTCTTCACCCGCGTGGACACGCCGCCTCCGCCTCCCGAAGAAGAAACCAAAGTTTCCGATGATGATCACACCATGTCGGATGTGGACATCTCGGAACGATATCAAGGTGATGTATCCAGCGAGCCGACAGCTCCTTCCTCTCCTCTTGCATCATAAGTTAAACAGATGTATTATTCTGAAAACATTATGGGTCAGTAAATATTTAGTATGATACTTTTGCTAGTGCTAAGCTTTAATCTATTCAGCACTTTTGGTTTAAATTTTTTGTGTGCCTGAAATGTTTTCATAAGCACTTGAACTTTTTTGTCTGTACTTATCGTTTATCTGGCTCGTGAGCCGGCCAAACCTTTAGCACAGAAACTTTGCCGAGCAATGGAGCTCAATTGCTAAACCAGTTTAAACTCAGAAACAAAGCCGGCTTCTAGTACCAACAATTCACTACTCGGAAAATGCCCGCATCCGGCAATCAGACAAATAACCAAAGTAAAGACTAGAAACTTTAGAGTTATACCCGAGGGTAGCAATTTTAGAATCGGAAATCTAAACCAGAACGAACATGAGCATAAAGTACTTTCAAGCATTATGGGATTTTCGACTATGACATGATCATTCGGAAATAAGATGGTAAACATTTCTCAGAAAAAACTTGAGGCAACCAAGACTTTTATTTCTCACAGAACATGTACATATATACGATTACAAAGAAGAATTAAACTAAGAATAAAAGGGACAAAGTTGAGCAATATTCCACGGTTGTCTAACTCATCCGGATTTGTACTGCCTCCAGCTCTCTTTCTCTTCTTAGTAGCAGGTATTTCTTTGACTGGCCTCATATCAGTTAAGTAGTACGAACCGTTGTGCAATACTCGACTAACTAAAAATGGCCCTTCCCATACTGGGGAAAGTTTGTGCTTTCTTTGTTGCACAAGCCGGAGAACCAAATCGCCTTTATTGAAAGATCTGTTTCTGACTCTCTGGCTATGATACTTGCGTAACTTCTGCTGATAGGCTGTTGATCTCATTTCAGCAATGACGCGAACTTCTTCGACTAAGTCGAGATCATTTTGTCGAGAAATCTCGACATCCTCTTCGATATACGCGGCCACTCTAGGAGAAGTGTGAATCAAATCACTAGGAAGAACTGCTTCTGCGCCATAGACCAAGAAGAAATGTGTATACCCGGTTGACCTGTTCGGAGTTGTTCGTAAACTCCATATTACAGAAGGTAACTCCTCTGCCCAAGCCCCCGCAGCACGTCGTAGTGGTCCTTCAAGTCTCAGTTTTAGGCCTTGTAGGATTAAACTATTTGCTCTTTCGACTTGTCCATTAGCCTGTGGATGTGCGACTGACGCAATGTTAAGCCGGATATTTTGTTTGTTGCAGAATTCGGCTAGTTCCCCCATAGAGAAATTACTCCCGTTGTCCATGATAATACTATGCAGATAACCATACCAGATTATAACATCCTCGACAAATCTTTTGGCTATTGCTCCATCACAACTAGTGACGGGTTTAGCCTCAATCCATTTAGTGAACTTATCCACCATCACTAAGAGGTGAGTAAATCCACTTGGAGCCCGTTTAAACGGTCCTACCATGTCAAGCCCCTAGACCGCGAAAGGCCATGTTATAGGTATTGTTCGCAGATGATCAACTGGAACATGAGCTTGTTTGGCGTACTTTTGGCAGCCTTTGCACGTCTTGACTAGATGTTTGGCATTTGCCTTGGCTGTAAGCCAGAAAAAACCGTGTCTGAAAGCTTTTGCCACTAAAGATTTGGCTGCAGCATGGTGACCACACCCGCCTTCGTGGATTTCTCTTAAGATTTCCACTCCTTCTTCTGGAGATACGCAGCGCTGAAAGACCCCAGATACACTCCGCTTATAGAGGTCACCTTTAACTACAATATAGGCTTTTGCTCGTCGGATAATCTGCTAGCTCAGAACCTCGTCTTCGGGTAATTTGCCGTCTACCAAATAGTCAAGGTAGGGTTGGGTCCAGCTGGGAATTATAGCCAGAACTGCTATTAGAGGCGAGTCGGATTTGGTCGGATATTCCTCGTCCACTCCCTTTATTGATGGAACTTTGAGGTGCTCTAGAAAAGAGCCATCCGGGACCTCTTTCCGTGCAGAGCCTATTCAGGATAGTGCATATGCTTCCTCATTTTCTGCTCGAGGGATGTGTTGAACCTCAAACCCTTCGAATGATTTAGATAAATCATCCACAACATCTTTATATGCTGCCATGTGCTTATTTGCATTACAAATATCCGACACTTGCAGAGCAACAAGATCCGAATCTCCGTAACACATCAAACGTCGAATGCCGATATCCTTAGCAATCCGGATTCCATGCAGCAGTGCTTCATACTCGGCAATATTATTTGTCGTTGTGAAGTGGATCTCCAACACGTATAGAAGTTTATCTCCTTGGGGTGATTTGAGCACCACGCCAGCCCCCGAGCCCCCGCGAGCCTTAGACCCATCAAAATATAGGGTCCAATATTCTGACTCAGGGAGGGTCATATTCTCCTTCGTCTTTGTCCAATCAGCAACAAAGTCGGCAAGGATTTGGGATTTGATTGCTGTCCGAGGTTTGTACTCAATATCAAAAGCTAAGAGCTCTATGCCCCATTTGGGGACGCGTCCTGTGGCATCACTCTTGTTGATTATATCTCTCATGGGAGCTGTGCTCACCATGGTAATTGGATGCTCCTGAAAATAGTGTCGTAGCTTACGAGATGCCAAGAACACACCATAAGCTAGCTTTTGATAGTGCGGATACCGCTGTTTCAGTTCTGTCAAGACCTCACTGACAAAGTAGGTTGGACGCTGCACCAAGTGTTCCTGATTTTCCTCTGGTCTCTCCACTACCATGACAATACTAACGACTTTGTTTGTCACAGCCAGATAAGGCAACATCGGTTCCTATGGTTCCGGTGCAGCAAGGATAGGAGCAGATGAGAGTACTTTTTTCAGGTCTTGTAGCGCAACTTCTGCTTTGTCGGTCCACACAAAATCCTTGGTCTTTTTCAAGAGTTTATATAATGGTGCGGCTCTTTCACTGAGCCGGCTTACGAACCGACTAACTGCGGCAATGCAGCCAGTTAGTCTTTGTATGTCTTTCAGGTAGGTTGGTCTGGAAATATTGAGTATAGCCTTGATTTTGTCGCGGTTCACCTCTATGCCTGTTTGAGACACGATGAAACCTAACAATTTTCCGGCTGGGATTCCAAAGAAACATTTCTTCGGATTAAGCATTATGTTGTATTTTCGTAGATTGGCGAATGTTTCCTCCAAGTCGGAAATTAATGTTTCCTTCTTTTTGGACATCACCACAATATCATCCACATATGCATGTACATTGCGTCCGATTTGATCATGGAGGCAACGCTGCATTGTGCGTTGGTACGTAGCTCCTGCGTTCTTCAGCCCAAAGGGCATCGTAACAAAACAGAAGGTTCCGAAGGGGGTTATGAATGAAGTTTCGATTTTGTCAGATTCCTTCATCCGGATTTAGTGATAACCGGAATATGCGTCGAGAAAATAGAGGAGTTATGAGCCTGCCGTAGAATCGATAACTTGATCAATCCTAGGCCGAGCGAACGGATCTTTGGGGCAAGCCTTGTTCAATGCAGTATAATCAACACACATCCTTAAATCAGTGGTGTCCTTTTTAGGGACCATTACAGGATTGGCCGACCACTCAGTGTGGATGACCTCTTCTATGAATCCGGCTAACTCGAGCGATGCTAGTTCCTTAGCTATTGCCTTACGCTTTTCATCGCCGAACCGTCGCAAGGACTGTTTGATGGGTTTAGCGTTCGGGTTTACATTTAAAGAGTGCTCGGCAAGTTCCCTAGGTACTCCGGTCATGTCAGATGGTTGCCATGCGAAGATATGTTGATTTCCTTTGAGGAACTTGACGAGCACGCTTTCCTATGCGCTATCTAGGCCTACACCTATCTGGGGCACCTTGGAGGGGTCATCGTCCTTCAATGGCGTATTCTTCGTCTCATCTGATGCCTTGAACTCCGGATTCGGCTTTGTCACCTCCTTCTTTGTTGCTGGCATCTCTGACGGATCTATGCTCTTCTTGATCTCCTGGTACTCCTGGGCGTGCAGCACGGCTTCAGCAAAGGCGGCATTTCCATCCTCGCACTCTCGCGCTTTCTTTGGGTCTCCCCTGATGGTGATCACGCCGTTGGGACTTAGAATTTTCATCATATTGTAAATGTAACACGGACGAGCCATAAAAGCCCAGTAAGCCGGGCGTCTGAATATAGCGTGGTACGCGCTCTTAAACGGGACCACTTCGAAGGAAAGTGCCTCCGTCTGATAGTTCTTTGGAGTTCCAAAGGTAACATCCAAAGTGATTTCTCCCAGGGAATTTGCTTGTCTTCCTGGGACAACCTCGTGAAAGATCACAGAGCTGTGGTTCAGCTAGGTCTCCAAGATCTTCATCCGGCGTAGCGTTTCTACACACAGAATATTAATACTGTTGCCACCGTCCATGAGAGTCTTGGAGAAACCATAACCGTCAATAAGTGGATTGACGATTAAGGCGTATTTTCCTCGCCTGTGCAACTTAGGCGGATGATCAACGCGGTGAAATGTGATTGCCACTTCCGACCAGTCCAAGAATTGAGGGACAACCGGACCTGTTGCATTGAGCTCATGTAGAACTGCTTTCTTGACCTTTGCTGGTTGAGATCCGAGGAAGGTGACATAAGTGTCTTTCTTGGTCGGAAATTTTTTCTTCCCTTCCGGCTTGGGATTTGAAGCGTCAGCTTCCTCCATGTTGGAATCTTCCTTGGTCTCTTTATCCTTTTTGGGATTCTTCTTTCCCTTCTTCTGCTTAGCTTTGTAGCCAGTGGTATCATCTCTCTTAATGTCGTCATTGAAACGACACTCGGCGTTTGTGTGGGACGAGCCCCCATTAGCGTCTAGGTGATGCACACATGGGTTATTGGCAATGTTGGCCCAAGAGTAGGTTTTGCCAGGCTGCTGGTCTCCTCTACCTTGAACTCTTGATGTCCCACGACTGTGTCCGCGGCCACCGCCACGTCCTCCTCGTCCTCCATACCCGAAAGTAGCAGTGACTACTACCGTTTCTACGTTGGGTTTTTCTTCTGAGGTATTCTTGCGCTTCTGAGCTTGTTGTTTTGGTTGTTTTGCCGACTGTGGCACAACTAGGGCATCGAGTAATCCCTCCGCGTCGTCGTTAGCATCTGCATACTTGCTCACTGTTTCTATCAACTCTCCCAAATCAGTGACTTTGTCACACTTCAAGCGATGATGTAGTAAACCAATTGGGAGACCTGCAATGAAAGCTTCAATTGCAGTTTGGTCATTTACTCTCTCACAGGAGTTCTTGGTGTCGATCCATCGTCCGAGATAGTCTCAGCAAGTTTCTCCGGCTTTTTGGGTGCAACGCTGTAGGTCTCCGACCGTACAGGGCCTCCGGTATGTGCCTTCGAAATTCCGAAAGAACGGACTTTGCATGTCATACCAGTTGTGGATGGTGTTCTCCGGAAGTTCATTGAGCCATGATCGTGCCGTCTTCCGCAACATAAGTGGGAGATATCGGGTTGCGACTAGGTTGTTTCCGCCTTTCGCGATGTAGCAAGCTTGGAAAAAATCCTGTAGCCAAGTATCTGGCCGAGCTATGCCGTCGTAGGCCTGAATATGTCTTGAGATAGCAAATCCTTCCGGGAATCTTGTAGCTCTTATGCATGGTCCGAAGCATTTTGGGCCCACGTACATGTCATCGTTTTCATAGCGCTGCGCCTATATATTGGAGTTGATCCTGTGCCTTGTGTCATTTGGGGATAAATATCGCCCCGAATGATGGCTATGGCTGCGGTGCCTTGGAGCCGGACTTCGGCTTCTGCCACCACCTCCTCCACCACGACGCCCTCCTTGGCGTCCTTGGGAGCCGTTGTGATGGCTACTTGGTGGGGAGGGTGGAGCAGCTGGATTATTTCCGGCTGATCGCTAGCCTCCATCCGGAGCGTCATTATTCCGGTTCTAGGGAGGGTCTTCATTGTGACAAGCCCCCTGCCGGCTTGACTCGGCGTGGTTTTCGTCGTTCCTTCGTCCGTTACTCCCACCGTGGGGGGGCTCAGCCGGACGGTTTGTAGGTCTAGGAGGTGGCATCCTTTGACGGTCCTCCTCCCGACGTTTCTCTTTGTCTTCTCCCCTACGATCGTTGACTCTCGCCGGGGAGGGTTTCTGGGATACAGTGAAGCAATTCCTTCTTGCTCGGTGGCTGGAGCAACATTGTGCCAGTCACGTGCATCTCTGTGGTGATGTCCTGATGATCCGATTCTGGAGTAGTTGTCTTCTCGTTTGTCAGAACGGTGATGCTGTTCCGGAACATGCTGGGGCCTTATATCATTCCAGGCCAAGTCCGTGCGACATTGGTCGGATTTGGAGACCAATTTTTCGCTTTTGGATTTCATAGCCCTTTGCTGTTCTAGACCCTTAGTGAGTAGCTTGATGCCCAATCGAACCTGCTCTGGGCCTGGATTATTTGACAGGATATCCCGTGCTGCAACAGTGTTCTATACCGGTGTTGGATACACAAGATCTCCTTTGTTGTTGCGACGAGGCATCCCTGGGTCTGCTTCGAAGAGAACCTTGTGTACTTTCGGGAATTGATCGTCACGTGTCTGACATTTTTGGGTCTTCTGATTGCCGAGAGATATACTTCTCCGCAGTTGCCATGCGTTTCTTCTCCTCCTTGACGTCTTTGGCTTCATTCAGGAGTTGTTGACGACGCGCTTCTAGGGCCTGGGCCCTTTCGTCCAGTTCTTCGGCAGTAGGCTCTGCAGCTGTACGGATAGGTGTGGTTAATCCAGCATCGATGAATTTACACGCACCCTCAGTGATCACGTGTCCATCCACCGACTCTTCTTAGGGCTTGTCTAGGATAAGTGCTCCATCCGAGTCTTCCTCGTATTCCTTGGCAATCACTTCCTCTGGCGGAAGGTCTTTTGTCGGGGTCTTGTTCTTCTTCTTTGCCTTCTTGGCAGCGCCGGTAGCAAAGAAGGCTTTGGGTCTGTTTCCCGGAGTCAAGCTCTGATCGGTACTTTCGGACATATGGACCTCGGGATTATCTCCGATTTCCATGTCATCCTGCGCTTTGGGAGAGTTTTCCCCGGATCCTTCATCCATGGCTTCTTCTTCCTCTACGACTTTGGAGTTACACTCCTCTTCATACTGCAGGGAGAACTTTCAGAAATCTGCTGACGTCATTGATTCATCCGAGGATGCGGGTACGTCGGTGTTTGTTCCAATCGCCTCTAGAACTGAGTCGGTGTTTTCTTCAGCATCGGCAGAGCCAGATCCGGATCCAACATACCCAACGAAGTGTGATGCGCCCCTCCTGAGATAACTGCGGTCTTCATAGTAGGCTTCATCGAAACGTTTGATGGTCTCGAGGATTTCATCTACGCCTGAGTTCTGCATCATCATACGCCTTAGCATGTATCTCAGGAAAGGCATGTCTGTTCCGGCGTCATCAGAGCCGTAACCAGCGTTGTTGTTATTCTCCTCCTGGATTTCGACTTCGGCGGGTGGGTCGATCTGGGATTCAATCTCCCTAGGGAGATCCACTCTAGATTCAACTTGGACCACCAGGTCTACTTTAGGCTCGAATTCTCCACTATCTCCACATCTGGTGCGGGCTGGGTGGGATTAGGGTTTTCTGAGATCTGGAACTCTGCCGCCTCCACGGACAAAGGGGACCCAGAAATTTCTTCTGCCTCTATCATTACCGCTGGGGTGGGTGGGGCCGGTTCAGCAAAGACGATGTAAACATCAATCTCTCCAAAAGACATGATGGTGTAGGTAGTCACAACCTCCCTAGCCGGAATCCAGGTCTCGTCGAGAACGATGAGAGGGACGTCGCTGGCATAGAGGATGCGACCGACGATGATAGTCTCGCCAATTCCGATTCTTGCAGATTTCGCTCGGAACGCAGATCCGAAGCTCACTTGCCCCATGGTGGGCGCCAACTGTCGTCGGATTGATGACAAGTATGCCATGAGGGGGTCCTCGAGGCGAGCGGAAGAGAGGGGTGTGAGACGTACGGTGTTCCGGGACGGTGCGCACACAAGTTTACCCAGGTTTAAATCTGCCGGCTTTGGACGGATCCTACTCATGCTAGCAATCCAGTAATACGGCAGAGCCGGAATATGGGTTACAAGGGTTTTCCTGTGCGAGTTGAGATTGTGATTGTAAGGTGTTGCCCTAACGGCTCTCCCTAGGACGGCTTATATAGATATCCGGCCTAGGGTTTACAGGAGAGACCTATCCGGCTACATCTAAGAGTCAGTTACAGAGTACATCTTGAACTACAAGTAACACTATTGGCCTATGTCGGTAAGTCTTCTGGGCCTTCCTGTAGCCGGATTGGACTCCGTCTTTTCTCCCTGACTGGGCCGCCCGTGAAGCAAAGCTCTAGCCCGAAGTGGGCCACCCTGGTCAGTGAGGAACTGTGAGGATACCCGGAAAGTATATCCCCAACAACTTCAGTTGTCTAGACAGATATGCGATGACTTTTCCTTCTTGCATTAACACACATCCGAGACCAATCTTGGATGCATCACAATATACATCAAAAGGCTTCTTGATATCTAGCATAATCAATATTGGGGCTGAAATCAATCTCTCCTTGAGCTCTTGGAAACTCGCTTCACATTTGTCGGTCCATTCAAACTTCTTGTCCTTCTTCAACTATTGGGTCATTGGTCTTGCGATGCTCGAAAATCCTTCTACGAACTTGCGGTAATATCCCGCTAATCCAAGAAATGCACGGACTTGGGATTGAGTGGTTGGGGCTTCCCATTCTTTGACATCTTTGATCTTGGCGGGATCAACAATGACTCCTCCTGCCGACACAATATGTCCGAGGAATCCTACTTCTTTTAGCCAAAACTCACATTTGCTGAACTTGGCATACAACTGATGTTCTCTAAGGGTTTCAAGGATGATTCTTAGATGTTGCTCATGGTCTTCTTCTGACTAGAAGTAGATAAGAATATCATCGATAAACACCACAACAAACTTATCCAGAAAGTTCATAAAGATCTTATTCATGAGATTCATGAAATAAGCGGGGGCATTGGTTAATCCAAAAGACATGACCGTATACTCATACAATCCATATCTGGTAGTAAAGGCGGTCTTTGGAATATCCGTTGCGTGAATCTTAAGTTGGTTATAACCAGTCCTAAGATCAATCTTAGAGAACACTCTTGCACCAGTCAACTAATCAAATAGATCCTATATCTTTGGCAATGGGTACTTGTTCTTGATGGTGACATCATTCAACTTCCGGTAATCTATGCACAAACGGTTGCGTCCATCTTTCTTGTCGATGAACAACATGGGCGATCTCCATGGTGATGCGCTTGGTTGAATCAAGCCTTTTGCCAGCATAGCATCAAGTTGCTTCTTTAGCTCCACTAGTTCAGACAGGTTCATGCTATAGGGTCTCTGAGCTATGGGTCCGGTTCCAGGAATTAGTTCAATAATGAACTCAATATCCCGATCTGGGGGCATGCTGGGCAATTCATCTGGGAATACGTTGGGGAATTCACAGACTACTCTGACTTGGTCTATGGTGGGTAGGGCTAGACTCTTGTTGTATTTGAATTGACGGGGCAAGGTTTCAGAAACATGCTCTACTGTTACTCCAGAGCTACTTGTCATGGTGATGGTTTTCTTGGCACAGTCGATCAATCCTTTATGTTTCGACATCCAATCCATTCCTAGTAATACTTCCAAACCTTTGGTTCCAAGTACTATTAGATTAGCATAAAAAATCTATCCCATGAATTCTGATAGGCACAACCTTGCAAATTTTTCTAGGTTTGGTGGTTGAACCAGATATTTGAACTATCATAACATGCTTCAAGTTGGTCGGGTGAATCTTACTACTTCATGCAAATTCTTCTGTAACAAACGAGTGTGATGCTCCAGGATCAAACAACACTCTTGCTAATACTGAGTTAACAGAAAACATACCTAGCACGACATCTAGCGCTTCCTAGGATTCTTCAGCGTTCATGTGGAAGAGACGCCCATTGCGGTTGTGAGGGTTCCCTGGGGCAAATATCCTTCCAGGCTGAACACAGCACTGCTACTGAGCTGGGGCATTCGCATTGGCAGTGGCGGCAATCTTCTTGGGACACTCGTTGGAGTAGTGACCCTTCACTCCACACTCAAAACAAGTAATCTAAGACTTGTCTTTGGTTGCAATAGGCACGACATTGCTTCCAGTCCTTGGGGAAGTATTGTTGTTGTTGTTGTTGGACTTGGGCGATGCACAGTTGAAATTGTTGGAGTTGCCGGGGTTGTTGTTGTGGTTCCCTCCGGACTTCACATTTCCTCCGCTACGGTTGGGGTAGCTCGGGAGAGACATTGGGGGTCTATTGTTCCGCGGGGCATATCTTGCAGACGGGTTGGGGTGATACTTCTGGTGACTGTTGGATCCACTCTGGTGCATCATCCTACGCTTGTGGTTGTCGTTGGCTTGGTTGATCTTTCCTTCCATCTGGATGGCAGAGTTGACTAGCTCTTTGAGATCATCGAAACGGATGTTGATTAACACCGTTTGCATCTCATCATGCAATCCATTAAGGAATCTCTCCTTCTTCTTGGCTTCAGTATTGATCTCATCAGGTGCATACCTAGCGAGAGACAGAAATCTGTCACGGTACTCTACTACAGTCACCCTTCCCTGCTTCAGTTCTCTGAATTCATCTCTCATTCGGGTGACTAAACCTTGCAGCACATGGGTGCGGCTAAACTTGGTCTTGAAAGCTTCCCACGTCATCACTTGACTGTGGTTCATAGTGCGGGTGATATTCCACCATGCTCTTGCATCTCCTGCCAGATAGTGGGTGGCAAACAGTACTTTCTCGTTGGCATCAACTCCGGTGACTTTTAGGTTATTCTCCATGGTTTGCAACCAATCATCTGCATCTAATGGGTCTTCAGACTTGCTAAAGATAGGGGATTGGTATTCTAAATGTTCTTGAGCTTGGATCCATGATGATCCTGATTTCCATGGCCTTGATTATTGTGGGCCATCTAGGCAATCTGTTGCAGGGTAGCTAGATTTGCTTGGCGCTCTGCTCTACCAGCTTCGCGGTCCAAAACTAGCATCTACAGAATCTGTAGCATCGGGTTCTGCGATGAGCTGCTTCCTCTGGGGTTTCCACGAGTTATCTGAAGATTGAGATAGATAAAGGGGAAAGTTCTAAGGTTCATGGTTTTGTTTTCAAAGCTAAACTTTGAGTTTGACTCAGGTTTGGCAGACTAACAACTTCTCATTCATTCATTCAAGCAAAGCACACGATACAAACACACACACACACCCCACAACAAAAGGAAAACAGATGGTTTTAAGAACCATTCTATGAGCTAAGATACAATGGGACCGATACATCTCATTCCTACGATAGTGCTCTAGTGCATCTACTCATCATCGATGAAGTCGGAGTCATCATCGTCGGTGTAGAAGTCCATGGCATCATCCTCCAGGTAGTCGTCATCATTGCTGAGGTACGAGTGAATATCCTCCTAGATGTCTTCACCTTCTTCCTCTTCTTCCTTTGCTGCAAGCTGAGCTTCTTGTTCCTTGATGGTCTTCTCAAGGTCGGCCACCTTCTTGCGAAGACGGGCAATGGTGCGATCCTTCTTTGCGTGTTGACGACGAAGTGATTGACGATCTTTGATGAGCAGTGAGAAAGTCTGGGCTTTCTGGGCAGCAATGGCAAGGTTGTGGTTGGCGTACTCTCGAGCATTGTCCAATTCCTTCTGCCTATCGTACAATAGGAAGTCAAGGTTCCCCACTTGGCATCTCATCTCCGGGTAACTTGGAATCTCCAATGGCATTCCCATAGAATCACGCCTTGCATAGTGCGCAAAGCGAGTTCCTTGGATCAAGTTGACATTGTGTCTGCAAAGACGGGCGAGAGCTTCATGCATTGCCCTGGCTAACCCATCTAGCTAGTTGTTCCCTCTCACGGTGAATTGAATCTTCTCAGACAGGGGTGCTCCCATCTTGCCTCGAAGATCAGCAACTATCAGCCATTGTAGATCTCCTCCGGGGTGGTAATTGAGTTGAGCTCCGAAGAATTCTAGATGCGGGTGCTCCAGGTACTCAGACAGTGCATCAAGATCCCTCTCGAAGATTAGTTGGCCTCCATTGCCCAACTGGTAGAACTTGCAGTACTGAACCTCCATCTATAAGAATTTAGGATGAGTAAGTTAGTCAAGAGATCAAGTGTGTCAAATTTTATGTAGCAATGTAAGAATTTGTGAGGAACCTGATTTTTTTGAAAGAATCTCAAGGATAAGAGTGGGAATAGGTTTTCATAAATACTCACTTCTTTGGTTTTGAAATTAAGTTTTTGTTTGGACGTCCATTCTAACTAGGGTCTCTTATGGTCAGGATGGCTCTGATACAACCTTGTCAACACCCGGATTTTTAATCCCAGATGCCTGTTATGCCATACATCGCAATCCCAGGATTACCATCTTTGTGAGACATAATAGATTTGGATATCACAGTACATCATCCATTACAAACCATAATAAGGTCTTACACAAATAAAGGATCTCATGATCCAGTCTTAGTACAAATAAGCAGCGGAATCATAAGCGTAGCGGTGGGCTCCATCTTCAGTGTCATAGGAAATGCTGACGATGGGAGATAGTCCTAGTTGTTGTAGCCGTCCTGCTGTCCTTCTTCTGGATAGTCCTCTTCATGTTCTGCCACGGGAATAGCTAGGGACAAAGCCATGAGTACTCTTTAAGTACTCGCAAACTATCACTAACAAGTAAGGTAGTTCTAGTAGGAATGCTAAACTCTAAGTTTATTTGTAAAGTCAAGTTTGAAACCTAAGCTGAGTTCAGAAGTAAAGAAAGATAAAATAAAGTTCTAAATCACTTAAATGGGAAACAAGTTTTCATAGTCACAACCCTGTTGGGGTCAAGTCATGTCACAATTCATTTCATAAGTCATTTTGAAAATATCTGACAACGGAATAGTATGGCCACTCCAACTGTCCATAACTGCGGACGTGGCTATTCGAATAGTTTGACACTCTGCAGAGGTGGTACACTTTCACCAAAACATTCGATACATCCGTCAGGGATAACCCTGAATCATCATACTTAGTATGTGGATAATCAATCATAACCTTTCAATTACACACCCTAGTATAAGGACCTCTCCTATGAGCTTGGCCTCCTAGCCATGGCCATGTGCCATCCTGGGCACTGCATAGGTGGACAACATTGAGAGGTAGCCTCAGCTCAAACCTCTCCCACGAGGGAACCCATACTAATGCATATAAACTTCCGGCTAAGCCTTATCCAATTCAGGTATTGTGGTTGTACGGTAAAATTGGAATGGTATCGCATCTAAACCCAACCATCAGTTTTTATAAAGGGCTAAGGCTCATGCCTCAACATTTTCATCATCATAAACCATTTGTGTTTCTCAACACATGTCAAAACATCTCAATAGAATGACTCATCATTCCAAGGTTTTCATAATCATTTTCACCAAGTCTTCCCATCTAAAGTGATCAAGTTTTGGGTTTAGCTCTAACTACTAAGTTAAGAGTGTTCGCTAAGGTGGGATGCTAATTTCAATCTCATGCCATAGAATGACATCTAAGTCTAACTAGATAGGCCAAGTTTTATACTCTTTATGCTATCTATAAATAAAGTAAAGAACTTTGGTAAAGTAAAAGGTAAAACTTGTAAGTAAAACTTGGGATGGGTATAACTCAAAAGGGTATAACCAAAGCATGCTTAAGGCATTTGCTTAGGTTATCAAGCTTGCAAGTGTTAGCTTGCATTGTTAATGATGGCTTGCAAGTATTAGCTTGCCAATAATAGCTTGCCTTGGTTGGTGCACTGGTTGAAATTCTCCTCGTTTTCCTCGGGGTAGAACTCCTCTTCGTAGACTTGGTCGGTACTATCGTCTATAAATACATACGGAATACACAATCACCAAACAATACTTAACTAGTCTATTTAGTACACTAAGGCACACACTTGATGATCTAGTATCATCACAATCATCACAAGTTTTAATGAACTAGTTTCATTTATTTTATTTGAGAAAAGTAATTTCTACTCATTGAAATTAACTAAGATTTAATATTCTCCAATTAAAATATGGGATCATGTGGACACATGTCATCACCACATATTCTAATACATGGGAATGTGATTTAAATGCATGCTCACATTTTAATAAGTTTAGGTTTATTATTTAAATGATTTAAAGTGACTAGAAATGCCTATATAGCATTATTTTGGTACTAGTCCGAAGTCACTGCATGCAAAACTAAATATTATTACATATTCAGATAGATATTATCAAATGTGATTTTTGAGAGTTGGAATCAACTCAAAAGCTATTATGGTTGATTTTTGAAAAATGTTTGAATGTAGAAAAGTCTCTGTATTGTTATTTTTGCTAGGTGAGATCTCTAACTCCAATTGATTTAAATCCAACGGGCTTGGATAGAGATTTTAATTATCTTTCCAAAAAAATTTGAATCATTCATTTTGGTGAAGTAGAACTCCCTGAAATGATTTTTAAACTAGTGGACAGAATCTAGTTTAAATCTAAATAGAAAAACACTTATTTGAATTCTAGGGCTAGCGCGGGAAACTAAATGGGCCGGCCAAGTGGCACTCAGCGGCACATCAGGCAACTGACAAGGGGGTCCTGCATGTCAGCGACTGATCATAACGCGAAGCGGTACATGGCGTTGTGGACCGTGCGATTAGAACAGAGATCAACAGCGGTGGTTCATCGTCGACGACGAATAGGTCGCCAGCGAGAATGAACCCTAGCGGCTTGGTGGGGGTCGATTGGGGGCTTACCAGGGCTCCATCTAACGTGGCGATGGGGGCGATCGAACATGTGGATGACGGCGGACTCAGGCGTGGTCGCGGCAGCTCCTGGGATGGTCGAAATCGACGGGCCCCTTTCTTCTCTGCTGCGGCGAGCTCCGGCACAATTCCGGCGAATGGCTGCTCGAGTGGTTCCGGGGATGGTGTGGGGTGGTTCTGAGAGAGAGGGGAGTGAGGTAGTGTGGCAATGGAGGCTTGGGAAGGCCTCCTTTTATAGGTCGACGAGGGGACCGTGAGGTGCGACGGTGAGCTCGTCGGTGAGGATGGTATAAGGGGCTAAAGGCATGGGCGAGGTAGGCGGACGATGCTCTGCCTCCTGGCGGTCAGCTACGGGGTAATGGCACGACTAGGGGCAGTGGTGTTTGGTTGGGCGTGGCTGGCGCTCTGAGCGGGAGCGGCGGTCTTTGACGCGGCTCACGGCGGGTGCTGGTCGCACGGCGGGAAATGGGCATGTCTGGGAGCATGCTGGGGTTAAGGCGGAGCTGAGCGTGCAAGCTGAGGTCGAGGCGCGTCGTGTGCTGGCCTGTCGGGGACGCTGCTCTAGCGTGCTCCGTGCATGGCGCAGAGGCTCGGTGCGTGGCAGCTCGGAGGTGGTCCAGGGGCTGGCATTGCTCGGGGAAGGGACCGTGGGTGCTATCATGCCTATCTCCCTGGTGCGGCGGAAGGGGGCGGATTGGTCTCTTGTGGCTTAGGCAAGGTTGGCCGGCGGCGACCATTCTCAGGCGGCGCGGTACTAGCGTTGCGGTGAAGAGGGGATGTTGTCTGGGGCTTAGTTAGTGTAAGAGGGGACATAGGAGAGATGAGAGGGTCGAATAGGGGACAAGAACTTGATTAGCAATAGTATTAGTTAGGCCAAAAGATCTCTGCCTGGCAACTGTTCCACACAATGGCCGGAAGAACATTTTATTTGAATATTGAAAAGATTTTTGGTGGGTGTGTTAGTCATATGCTTGAGCATCTGTGGTTGCTTGGGATTGTCAAGGTGAACTCATTTGAGTGGTTTTTGAAAAAGTGTGATCTATGCACATACACTTGATTCAATTTTAAATGCCATTTAAAATTAGTGTTTAAAAGTTTTTGTAAGAATTCAAAGTGGGCCTTGGTAGATCTTTACTTGTTCTAGCAAGGGGTGCAAAGATCCAGAATTATTTATGTTAAGAATTGACTTCTAGGAACACCTAAAGTGGCCTAGTGGATTCAAATGGCAAAAGTGACCTTTGCATTTATTAATCTTATTTGATTTCTTTTTCTTTGGATTTTGTTTTTGAATGATCTAGATGATGTGGCATTCACCTTTGAATCATTTTACAACCATTAGAACAATCAAACATTTCAATTTCAAACAATTCTATATTAAGGCAACACACATATGCATTCCTAATTATCTTAGTGATAAAAAGTTTTTGTTAACCCTTAATTGGGTGATTTGGATCTTGATAACCTTGATTAAAGATTTGGGATGTTACAATCTTGGGCTTGACCTTGAACTCGTGGCCACTTTCCTTATTGCTTCTCACTCAAGTGTTTTTTCTTTGATGGACAAGATCTTACATGATGTCCTTCAACCTTACACTTGAAGCAAATAATCTTGGCCAGATTCTTGACTTGGTCTTGGCCCTTGTTCTTGTTGATCTTGGACTTGTTCTTGTTACTGGGAGTTGAATCCAAGTCCATTTTTATCATAAGGGCATTTTTGCACACTCAACATATTATCGAGTGTGGATTTCCCTTCATGACTCTTTTCCTAATCTTTATTCAAAGAAAATACTTGGGCCTTGAGCTATTTTATTTACTATACATGGTTAGTAGAAAAAAAGTACTAGAGGAAGTAGAAGCCTCATTGTTAGAACAACAAGACAAAGCAAGTAATCCAACACAAGTTCTATATATAGTATGACTAGATGGATTACTAGGATACGGATGGGCACATGTCAATATAGTATTTTGAGTAGAAGTTTTGCTAATGTCCAAAAGAGGACCACAAGATGTTAACTTAGTGATACTTGCCTCAAGTTCTAACTTTATACCATCATTAGTGAAAGATCATGAATGTCGCCTAGAGGGGGGTGAATAGGCGATTAAAACTTCTACGATATGGGCTTAAAAAGGTGGAATAAAACTAGCGTTTTCTTTTGTTAAGCACAAAGCCTAGATATACTAAGGTTCACCTATGTGCACCAACAACTTATGCTAAGCAAGACAAGCAACAATATGATAGCAATATAATTACTTCAAGCATGATGGCTATCACAATGTAAAGTGCATAAGTAAAGAGCTCGGGTATAGAGATAACCAAGGCACGTGGGGACGACGATATTTTACCGAGTTCCTCCCAACAAGGGAGTACGTCTCGTTGGAGGGGTGGGCGGTACTAAGACCAACAACGCCACAAAGGCCTCACCCTATTCTCCCGAGCACCCACCATGCGGGCAAGCACATGTTCCACTATGGGACACTTAAGGGTGGTCACCGAACCCGTACAAGATTGGGGCTATCTCCGCAACTTAATTAGAGGCTCCCAATAATCGCCACCAAGGCCTCAATCTTGGGGGAGCTTCACAACTTAATTGAAGACCCCAAGAACACGCCACAAAGGCCACAAAACTGTCTAGGGTTCTAAGAACCCAAGAGGGACAAGCAACGATGAATATCACCGAACAAATCCTCTGGAGAGAACACAAACCAATGCACCTAATGCAAATGGCAAGAACACCACAAAGATGCTCCACAACTTCACTCTCAAATTCCAGCAAGGCTACTAAAGCACTTGGGGGAATAAGAGAGGAAGAACACAAGGAGAACACAAAATCCCCCAAGATCTAGATCCCAAAGATACACTCACAAAGAGATGATTTTGTTTGGTCAAAATGTGGATCTAGATCACCTCTATCTTCCCCTCAAATATGGGCAAGAATCATTGGAGGGGGAGAGATTCATCAAGCTCAAAGATGACTCAAAGAAAAGGCAAAGGCTTGAGAAAATAAGAGGAAGAAGCAGCCCTAGACAAAAGGGATAAAGGGGCTATTTATATGGGGCTAGAAAATCTGGCCGTTGGGGCTGATTTTACTAGGTGGGCCGGTAGTACCGGGTCCAACTGGTACTACCGCACCTCAGCGTCGAGCGAAGCAGCGACGTAGACCAGGGAGCTGGAGCGAGCAGGGGATCGAGAGGCAGTTGTGCACGGGAGCAAACAAGGGCAGCGAGGCGGCGACGCAGCTGTGCCGGTCGATGCGGCCCACAGCGAGCGAGCAGCAGAAGCGGCGCGCACGAGCGGGAGCGCGGGCGGCATCGCGGGGCCAGTTGGTGAGCGATGGAGGGGATCAGGGGGAGGCAAGGTAGCGCATGCAGAAGGAAGCGAGAGGAGCGAGGCGGCTAGGCTGGGAAGCTGGGGAAGGACCTGGGCCAGCCGGTAGTACCAGCCCACCCAGGTGGTACTACCGGGCCAGGCCGGTAGTGCCAGACCCAGCAAACGGATAAGGCAGAAGCGAGTGGGCGCCGCTCAGGGGCGGGCGATAGTACCCAGTGGTACTACCGCTCGGCCCAAACAGAGAAGGATTTTTCTTTTTCTTTTTAAAAACAAAAAGGCAAAACCCCAACTGCGATAACTTTTGCTAGGAGATTCGGATTGACCCGAATCCAATTGTGTTGGAAAGAGGACAAGAAGAGCTACCCAACTGAAAGTGAAAATATTGGATATCACCAAGTGAGAATGTATAAAGTAGTATAATGTGAGATACTTCACTCGGTGAGAATCCGGAAAACCACCAAGATCAAAAGCGCAACAAGATATAAAAGGGAGATCCGATTTTGATGAACAAGAGCTTGTTATGAAGATTACCACAATCACTAAATCCTCATGTGGATAAGACAAAACAACTAAATACGATGATGCAAGTATGCAAAGTTTTGAGCTCTCCCGAACGATATAATCGAGATACTCACTCGAGATCTTCTCTTGATAGTACGGCTATCTATCCTAAACCCGGTCAACACGAGACCGGTAAAATGGAAAACCTATCAAGAGTACCTTTGCCTTGAGCATACTTTGGCCTTGTCTTCATCGATCCATAAACATCGAGGATGGAAGGCACCAAACATGAGATCTTCTAGGGATGGCGCATATTGAGCTTCCACAACGCATCTTCTTCTTCATTTCATCGACCTTGAAGCCAACACATGCTCCAAGCGATGCCAATGGACAAATCCTACAAGTACACCTTAATACACACATTAGTCCATAAAGATTGTCATTAATTACCAAAACCACACATGGGGGCCCACATGCTCTTTCAATAGGAAATTAGAAGATAATTATGAGAGCTCAAGAGCTTTTCATGAGTTTCTTCCAATTTCCTATAATTGCTAGTTAACAACTCAAGTTGAGCCCGTAGCTCAACATTCTACTTTAGGGTAGATGCTCAACAAGAAGTAGAGTTAGGAGCACAAGCATCATTAATGGATTTTTCATTTTCAAGCTCATAAGATTCAATTTTTTGTGTGAGGAGACAATTAGTGTGATTCTCCTTGGATAATTCTTGCTTAAGGAGATTGAAGCTCTGAATCCTATCATCAAGATGAACCTCCAACTCATAAATGGTTTCCAATTGTTTATTAAAGGTTTCCATAATAGGTTTGAGACAAGCAATAGTTGTATTAGTACCACGAAGAGAATTGCACATAAAAGTCATCTCACGAAGGATAGTACTAGTATCCTCATAAACATCATCATCATCACTCTCTCTATTAGAATATGTGTTGGGAATCAAAGTAGGATTTACCTTTGACCCTCTTTCCGTAAGGCACATGTGAGCACAGGAGGATGAAGATGAGTGAAAGGGCATGTATCACTACAAGAAAAGTTGGCTTTTACAACAGATGATTTTCGTGGTTGAAGGTTGTCGTCGGATTGATGACAAGTATGCCATGAGGGGGTCCTCGAGGCGTGCGGAAGAGAGGGGTGTGAGACGTACGGTATTCCGGGACGGTGAGCACACAAGTTTACCCAGGTTCAAATCCGCCGGCTTTGGACGGATCCTACTCCTACTAGCAATCCAGTAATATGGCAGAGCCGGAATATGTGTTACAAGGGTTTCGCTTGTGTGAGTTGAGATTGTAGACTATTGTGAGGGTGCCCTAAAGGCTCTCCCTAGAACGGCTTATATAGATATCCGTCCTAGGGTTTAGAGGAGAGACCTATCCGGCTACGACTAAGAGTCGGTTACATAGTACATCTTGAACTACAAGTAACACTATAGACCTATGTCGGTAAGTCTTCTGGGCCTTCCTATAGCTGGACTGGACTCCGTCTCTTCTCCCTGACTGGGCTGCCCGTGAAGCAATTCTTTAACCCGAAGTGGTCCACCCTGGTCAGTGAGGTACGTTGAGGATACCCAAAAAGTATATCCCCAATAGCAGCCCCTGGAAGCCTCCAAGATCCAAAGTCGGATTTCATCATCGTCTAGCTTGATCTTCGGCTTGCAGAATCTTGAAGGGTTCCTGAAACTTCAAAAGAAAAGATACGATCCGGGTCTCAAAAATGAGTCGGACCTATAAATATGTTATTCAGATTTTCCAGCTCGAAATTCAAACTAAGCCAGAGTTTGGTCTCTGACGTAATATGACACCAGTCATGGTCAAGTCACGTCATTGACAGACATTCCTGTCAGCACGACCGTTGGTGGGCCCGTCTTTCGTGGAACCGAGGCGTCATTTTAATGCGTGCGCAGAGATCGAGGCGGCGTAATCATCGCGCGGGGTTACCCAGCTCCTTCCACGACGCGTGTCGCATTTCACTATTGCGTTTACATGAATCTTGGCACGGCTGGAGGATATAAGTGGTTTGGATTTTCTTCCCCATCTTATTCACCAGCACTTGCACTGTTTCCTTCTCTCCAACCTCTCCCACGAACACAGAGCTCCTCTGCCTCTCCACAATCTTCCAGCGTCGCCCATCCTTGGTCACCTGCTCACGGGAAAATGGCTTCAACATCATCCTCTGGCATAGCGGCGACGGCTGTGGCGGGGGAGAAGGAGAGCAACCGCGGGGTCTGGATCCCGTGCATCCTTGATGACACCAAGCTTCGTGTCGTGGAAAATGAGGGGCTCCTCCGCGCCGGCGACGGGCGGAGCGGCTACGGCCAAACCGTCCCCACTCCTCGCGACGACGAGCGGGTACACTTCGGCACCCACCTCGACAGAGGTTTGAGTTTCCCTCCCTCAGACTTCTTCTCTGATGTTATAGATCACTACGGAGTTCAACTCCATCATCTTCCCCCAAACTCACTTTTAGAGTTGAGTTCTTACGCTTCTTTGTGTGAGGGGTATCTCGGCATTAGGCCGAGTCTCACTCTTTTCTGGTTTTACTTCCATACCCAGAGAAACTGCATTACTGCCGGTAATCTATATATTACCGGAACCCTTAGTTTTTTTGTTAGAAGAGAGCGCGTTTATCCTCGGATTAAGGCCAGTGAGTCGGTGAAAGAATTTTTGTCCACCTTATTTTACCATAAGGATATTCCCGCTCCCGGCAAAGCTACTGCTTTGCCGGCTTTCATTGACGGTGCCGCCACGCCCCAAGAGTCCTGGGACGCAGATGCACCAGCTCTTAGTGACGATCTACTTCTCACTAAGAGGCGAATCGAGTACTTGATGAAGCACAAGGGCCTCAAGGGGTCCGACTTAGTTCACTGCTAGGTGGCACGCCAGATCCGGCCTCTTCAGCATCATGGAGACCGGCTCATGCATTCCATTACAGCACCCAAGAAAGATACCCTCCAGATCTGCCCCCACCCTTACACAGATAAGGAATATGAGTCTCAAATCAAGTGGCTGATCAGGGAGCGGATCGATAGGAAAATCCCGGAGCTGTCTTTGGACATGCATACGGCTGAAGATCCCGTAGTACTAGTAAGTTTCCAGTAGTAACCCGAATCATGTGTTCATCTTTACATCATTGTTTCTTTTCGCAATACTGAGATATTTTTTCTTTTCAGCTCGCTGACCTCCCCGAGTCGGAGCTTGCTCCTATCGAGGGATATCCTCCTGAGATTTCTCAGGATGATGGGGAACTTGCTCCACTGCCTGAGATCCTTACTCGGAAGCGTAAGGCTCCTACTTTGGCCATCGACACAAAGGAGGTGCCCATTGTGAAGAGGTGACCTTCCTCCCAAGGTTTTTGTACTTTGTTCGTAATTCTTTCCGAGATGTAATATTCTTTATTCTATTACCTTCTTAGAGCTAAACAGCTCACCAAGGGCAAGGGGAAGGGAGCTGCATCAAAGCCCCTGCGCTAGCCAAAGCTAAATTTGACTTCTCCTACCACATCACCCCATGACTCCTGACCCTCAACCTACTATGGCTCCTGCTTCTCAGCCTTCTATGGCAACGAAGGTTACTCCATCTCCGACCGTCGCAGAAGATCTGGCTCAATCAACAGAGCCAACAATCCTTGGGTCGCAAACTGACGTCACCATGGGCGACTTAGGTTTTGATAAGGGTGAACCCTCTTCGGGTAATGATCCCTCGGCAGAGGTCTTCGCTGACAACCTCCTCAACAATCCGGGTCTTGCCAAACTTGGCATTACTCGGAAATCAGCGGAGGAAATCCAATAGCTCACCCGACAATGCTTGGAGAGCCGGAATATTACTGCTGAGAAGGTGGCACAAGAAGCGGAGGATATCAAATACTCCGAACTCCTCGAGCAGATCCGTCTTTGCGACGAGGGACTGAGAGACGGTGTGCTACCACCACCACCAGTGATACCGCTCACCCTCGCCGAGAAGGTTACAACCAAAGTGAACATGAGCTTGAGCAAACTCACTCATGAACAACATGTAAGTCAAATTCCAACTTATCTTTTTTACTTTATTTCGTATCATATCCTCTAGCCCCCAAGAATGAAGTTGGATATATAATCCAAATTTGTTCTTTCATAGGGTGCCAAAGAATGAACTAGTGTAGCCCCCAAGGCTCGTGCTGATATTAGTTAAAATATTAGCCCGAGTCTTTAGTAGACTTCTGAATCTGGGTATTCTGACTTACAGAAAGTTAATTCGTATAACCAGGAATTGTTGAAGAATATCTGCAACAAGCAGGTAGAGATCAGAGCTCTCCGACTTGAAAATGCTCAACTGAAAGTGTCAAGGGATGAGGCTGAAGGTAAACATTTTAGTACTCAAACCTTGCCCTTTACTTCATAGTCGAATTTTTATTCAACAGTTGTTCCTTTGACTACAACACTGGTAAAGCAATCATGTGCTATGATTGAAGAAGCCGAAAATCTTAAGACCCTGGAGGTGGAGAACTCCGACTTACGTCAGGAGGTGGACAAACTGAAGGCGGATCATGAACGGAGCATCGCTCAGATTCTTGAATCCTCCTCCATGGTCACCGACGAACGCGATCGAAAGATCGTGGCCCAGGACCAAAAAATCTCGGATATCAATGATGCTTTATTCAGAGAGAAGGATATTATTGAGGCACTCTGGGCTGAACTCTAGAGCGTACATGAGGAGAAGACCAAAGTCGACGATGTCATCTTTGGTATGATTCCCTCTTTCTAACTTTTCTGCACCTTCCAACTTTTTGAAGCTTGGACTTTTATTAACCCTTTGCATTATATGCGCAGGTCCTCTGAACTTACTGGACTCAGCCTCAGCCGAATCTCGCACTAGCCAGCTTACCCAAGTCGGTGATTTACTTCATGACTACCGCCAATCCTTTGAGGATATTGGTGAAGTTCTCAAGGTTCCGGACATGCATAGAATGTCCGGCTTTGAAGTGCGACATAAAGCTAAGGAGATACCCCAACTTATCCAGAACTGGAACATGTCCTACACGCGAACCATAGCGCATAACGCTCTCACCATGGTTATGAGCCACCATGGAAACATGGAAATCTGGCAAGTAACCATAGGGTACTGCAAAGTGGATGAAGACGGTCAGGAGCAGGACATCAAGGCCATCATGGACTCCTGCGCCGGATACGGGTGTCACGTAGCTGATCTCACCAGGCACGAAACTCCCTTCTTCACTCGTGTGGAGATGCCTCCTCCGCCCGCCGAAGAAACAACTAAAGTTTCTGACGACGAACAAACCGCTTCGGATTTGAACGTCTCGGACAGATATCAAGGCGAGGTTGATGTATCCAGTGAGCCGGTAGCTCCTACCTCTCCCCTACATCATAGAGTATCAGAACAAACAATGTGTTATTCTGAAAAAACAATTAGGGTTGTAAATAAGTAGTATAATACTTTTGCTACTGCTAAGATTTATTATCTCTATTTAGCACTTTTGGCTTCAATTTTATGTGCCTGAAATGTTTGCATAAGCACTTATGTTTCTTGCCTATACTTATTGTTTATCTGGCTTTCCGCCTCGTCCCTTTCGTGAGCCGGCCAACCTTCAACACGGAAACTTTGCCGAGCAATGGAGCTCAATTGCTAAACCAGTTTAAACTCGGAAACAAAGCCGGCTTCCAATACCAACAATTCACTACTTTGAAAATGCCCGCATCCGGCAATCAGATAAATAAGCAAAGTATGGACTAGAAAATTTAGATTTATACCTGAAGGTAGCAATTTTAGAATCGGAAATCTAAACCAGAACAAACATGAGCATAAAGTACTTTCATGTATTCTGGGATTTTCGACTGTGACATGATCATTCGGAAATAAGATGGCAAATTAAAACTTCTCAGAAAAAATGAGGGAACCAATAGTTTATTTCTTACTGAACATGTACACATATATGATTACAAAGAAAGATAAACTAAGAATAAAAGGGACGTAGCTGAGCAATATTCCATGGTCTGTCTAATTCTTCCGGGTTTGTACTGCCTCTAGCTCTCTTTCTTTTCTTAGCAGGTCTTTCTTTGACCGACCACATATCAGTTAGATAGTAAGAACCATTGTGCAATACTTGACTAACTAAAAAGGGCCCTTCCCATACTGGAGAAAGTTTGTGCTTTCTTTGTTGCACAAGTCGGAGAACCAAATCGCCCTTATTGAAAGACCGGTTTCTGACTCTCTGGCTATGATACTCGCGTAACTTCTGCTGATAGGCTGTTGATCTCATCTCAGCAATGACGCGAACTTCTTCGACTAAGTCGAGATCATTTTGTCGAGAAATCTCGGAATCCTCTTCAATATACGCGACAACTCTAGGAGAAGTGTGAATCAAATCACTAGGAAGAACTGCTTCAGCACCATAGACTAAGAAGAAAGGTGTGTATCCGGTTGACCTATTCGGAGTTGTTCACAAGCTCCATATTACAGAGGGTAATTCCTCTACCCAATCCCCCGCAGCGCGTCTTAGTGGTGCTTCGAGTCTTGGTTTTAGGCCTTGTAGGATTAAACCGTTTGCTCTTTCGACTTGTCCATTAGCCTGCAGATGTGCGACTGGAGCAATGTCAAGCTGGATATTTTGTTCATTGCAGAATTCGGCAAGCTCTCCCATAGAGAAGTTACTCCCATTGTCTATGATAATGCTGTGCGGATAACCGTATCAGATTATTACATCCTCGACAAATCTTCTGGCTGTTGCTCCATCACAACTACTGATGGTTTTAGCCTCAATCCATTTTGTGAATTTGTCCACCATCACAAAGAGATGAGTAAATCCACTTGGAGCCCATTTAAACGTTCCTACCATGTCAAGCCCCCAGACCGCGAAAGGCCATGTTATAGGTATTGTTCGCAACTGATCAGCCGTAACATGAGCTTGTTTGGCGTACTTTTGGTAGCCTTTGCACATCTTGACCAGCCGTTCGGCATCTTCCTTGGCTGTAAGCCAAAAAAACCATGTCGGAAAGCTTTTGCCACTAGAGATTTGGCTGCAGCGTGGTGACCACACTCACATTCATGGATTTCTCGTAATATTTCCACTCCTTCTAGAGATACACATCGCTGAAAGACCCCAGACACACTCCGCTTATAGAGTTCACCACTAATTATAGTCTAGGTTTTTGCTCGTCGGATGATCTGCTGGCTTAGAACTTCGTCTTCAGGTAATTTTCCATCTACCAAGTAGTCAAGGTCGGCTTGAGTCCAGCTAGGAATTACAACTAGAACTGCTACTAAAGGTGAGTTGGATTTGGTCTGATATTCCTCATCTACTCCTTTTATAGAGGGAACTTTGAGGTTCTCTAAAAAAGTGCCATCCGGAACCTTTTTCCGTGCAGAGCCTATTCGAGATAATGCATATGCTTCCTCTTTTTCTGTTCGAGGGATGTGTTGAACCTCAAACCCTTCAAACGATTTAGATAGTTCATCCATGACAGCTCTATATGCTACCATGCGCTTATTTGCATTATAGATATCTGACACTTGTTGGGCAACAAGATTTGAATCTCCATAACACATCAAACGTCGGATGCCGATATCCTTAGCAATCCGGATTCCATGCAGCAGTGCTTCATACTCAGTAATGTTATTTGTCGCTGTGAAGTGGATCTCCAACACATAGAAAAGCTTATCTCCTTGGGGTGATTTGAGCACCACACCAGTCCCCGAGCGCCTTAGACCTGTCAAAATGCAAGGTACAATATTCCGACTCTGGGAGGGTCATATTCTCCGTTGTCTCTGTCCAATCAGCGACAAAGTCAGCAAGGATTTGAGATTTGATTGTTGTACGAGGTTTATACTCAATGTCGAAAGCTGAAAGCTCTATGCCCCATTTTGCGACATGTCTAGTGGCATCGTTGTTATTGATTATATCTCTCATGGGAGGCGTGCTCATCACGGTAATTGGGTGTTCCTGAAAATAATGTCGTAACTTACGAGATGCGAAAAAACACCATAAGTGTAACACCCCAATTTTAATTAATCCTAATTAGGGATTTGATTGTGCATTCATGGGCATCGTATTTTAAAATATGCATTGAAGAAAATAAAGATAAAACCCTAAACCCTAGCTATTTTCCCTATCTCTCTAAAAGAAATTGAAAATGGTTTTGAATTTTGAAAACCACCAAAATAGTGGAGCCCAAATTGATTAAAGGGCCCTGCAATATTTTATAAAAGTCTCTGGTATTTTAAAGGATCCAAAACAGAAAGAAATTTGAAACACAGATAAGAAAACATATTTCAGAAAAAGAAAAGGGGGTTTGTTATAAAAAAAATAGAGCTAGAGCCTCCAGGCCACGCAGCCCAGCTAGCCCTCTCTCTTCTCTCTTCCTGCCGCCCACCCGTGCAGCAGTCAGCAGCCCGTAGTAGCCCGGCTCGGCCCAGCCCATCTTACCCCTTCGTCTGTCGTCTTCCCCGAAGAGACAAGCAGCTCGCTGTCTTGCGTGCGGCTGCCCGATGCTCGCCGCTGCGATTCGCGCCGCCGCAGTGGTCGCCTCGCGAAGATAACAATGCCACGAGAACCACGGTGATCCACTCTCTCTCCTCATACCCATCTCACTTGCCCTCGAGCCCTCTCGCAGTTTTCCCCTCCTCACCCGAACCCTAGCCCTCCATGGCCTCGAGCTAGAACTCACTCCCGGCCACCCCGTGCCCTGCTGCTCGTGCCACAAGCTCCGCCTTGCTCGGCTCGATCGTTTCCCTCTGCTTGCGTGAGCTGGCGTGCTCCTAGGCGTCCAGATGGAACCCTCATCCCTGACTCCGGCCGCCACCATCGTCATCAACCGCCGTCGATTCCGGCCTCCCCGCTCCTCGTCGTCATGTCCATCACACTCAGGGTGAGCCACTGGTCCATCTAGACCCTTTCCTTCCTCCCCTTCCTCTCTGGTTCAATCCCGCATCACGCGCCGCCGTCTGCCGCCGCTGGCCGTCATCGTAGTGCTCGCTCTAGTGACCAAATCTGGGCGGTGCCGTCACTATCTAGTCTGCCGTGAAGCCCCAGTTCGAGCGCACTTGCTCCCGCAGCTCCGCGCGCCCTCACTCACCGTCGTCGGCTACAGTTGGCCGGTTTCCGTCGAGCCAACGTGGCGTCGACCAAGGTTGGCCACGGTGGTTGTATACGTGGCCCCTGGCCCACAGGTCAGCCACAATGGCTAGACCTTGCCCCAGTGAGGAAAGAATTAATGCCTCGCTGACGTTAGCCTCTGTCACGCTGACGCAATAGAAGCTTTTAATTGTTTTAATAATTTCAAAAAAGGTTTAATCTTATAAATTCAATATCTTTTTATTTATAAGTTAGAAAAATGTGTATAATATATCAAAATGTTCGGAAAAGTAAAAGCTACACAATAGAATCATCAGCATGCATTGTTCAAGAACTTTCAAGACAAGTTTAATTAGAGAACTAGATGAACCCCCGTAGGTGATTCCGGGGTCTCTCCTGTATTAGGGTTTGGACCCCTCGGATCCCGCTTAAATTGCCAAGCATGCTTTAGGGTTTCATTTAAATACAATTTAACTTGTCATATAATCATTCTTGTGTGAGCATTGCAGCGATGCCATGTGTTGATTGTTGTTTCCCCTTTCTTTCTAGTGTTTGGTTCTTTCCGGTAGAATACGATACCGAGATCGAAGATCGAGATCAACACCATCGAAGACCGATGAACAATACTTGACCAACTATAATCAAGTCAAGTACAAGATATCCGAAGATCTGCTTTCTGGGTATCAACAAACAAGGCAAGCATAGCCCCACACATAAAAGAATCCTATGCTTTCAAAGTATTTCATTCTTGCCATGATGCATATGATTCTACCGTGGTCTTTTATCGATAGATAGAGTATCCTATCTATTGCATTACTCCCTTTGAGCTTATATTACCTGATCCACTGCTCCTAGCATAACTAGGTTTGGCTTGTGTGCAATGCTAGAGCTTATATCTGTGTTTTGCTTAGCCATGCATAGCTGTTAGTCCTGGTTCATCCAGAAGATGTACCAAATGCAGAGAATCTAGTATGACAGGAGAACGAGGTATACTGATGAGGTAAAATCAGTGATAAAGGTTAAACATGCTAAGGCTTGTATGGGAGGCCATGGTGGGATGTGGTTTTTGTAGTCCCATGCTCACCACTACCAGGACCCGAGTTCTAGACTCTTGAACCAAGATGAGCATACAGCCACACGGAGTTTATGGGGACCTCTCTGCTGATTAACTTGCCTAGTAGATTCCATGAGTCACATAGTTTAGGCGTTCCATTCGACATACGCATTTTGGTTGTTCTTGAAGGCGGTGAAGGAGGTGCATTCATATAGGTAGGTAAGCGTGGCCGGGGTTGGGGAGGCAGTTCCTCTGGGTAAACCAACCTTGCCTCACATCTCTAGGGACCGACTTCGGGATTTGACCCATTACGGCGGAACCATCCTTAGGGTGTGACTCATGGTCTCGGCGAAAGCAAGGTAAAGGTCGTGGCCAACCACCCTCTGCTGGCCTTCCAAGGAAGAGGGCTAAAACGTTGGCATTAAGAGTCAGTTGGTACGTGTGGGTAAAGTTGTAAACCCCTGCGGGGTTAAATCTTTTCGAAAAGCCGTGTCCACGGTTATGGACGACTTGGGAACGGACATGAAGATCATAGAGAACATTAACCTAATCGTAAAACTTGGTAGTTCAACGTGTGCTTAAGGATGCTTCCTCATGGGTATGGGGGGTGATCCTAGTTGTGAGATGAGGATTACTTTGATGGATATCAAAAGATGATGATCAATTCTTTGAGATGTCTCTCTCTTATCCCCTTTTAAAATATTCTAATTAGACGAGCTTCTTCTCCCTCTTGTTTCATAACAAAGATGGCTTTATGCAAAATAACCCCACCAGCCATAAGTCTTATGGAGTACACCCTGTACTCACCCTTGCTTTGTTGATACTTTTGTAGCAGAGTAAGTGTTCCCCTAAAGACAAGTTTGGTACTACATCGACACCGACGAGTGGGCTTGTTCGTCTGCGGTACCAAAGTTGGTAGGCCAGCGCATGGCGGTACCTAAGTTGCCTGAAATCAATGCGTTTTGAAAAGGTGGGCTGCCAACTACCGAGAGGGGCCATTTCGATGCAAACTCGTCTCACCCCTACCAAATCCAAACATGCCGTGAAACTGCCCCGTGAAGTAGACGGTCGGGACCCTCATGTCAGCAATATTTCCGTGACGCGAGCGCCAACGCGGCAACCACGTAGGCGAAACGAGATACTAAAGGAGCATCGTGCGTTGAACAAATTCACAAATCCACCCCCTCCCTCCTTTCGCATGAACCCTACACCGGTAGCGTCGAAATCCCCTCTCCAACCAGAAAGATCTCGTCGGGCATTTGACTTCCGGCGCCAAGTTGCTGCGCCTACTCGCTGCTACCGAGCTCTAATGCCAAATGCCGTGCCAGCCGTTGCGACGATCTAGCCGCCTCTACGGCCGACGAGCTGAGCAGCGCGGAGGATGGCAGATCCATTTGCCGAGGAAGAAGTACTTCTGGCTAATTTCGGGTGAGCTACTCTTCTCTTTGCTATTCTTACAACCTATAACTGCTAGCTGGCTATTGGCATTACAGAGATATATCGAACATAGAATTGTTTGCTAGCACGACACTGACAAACAATTCTTATCTTTTGTCTCCAATTTTTTGTCAACTAGGATCTCTGCTGAACCTAGCTACACGGTTCTGGTGAGCATCTACGGCCAGCTCATTAAATTAGCACATGGGAAGAGCACTTGGAAAGGGGCTCAGGGTCTGAAGATGGAAGTGGCGCTTGTGCAGTTATGCACTATCCCTAGTTTGGTTGCTGCTGTGCGTGAACTTGCTGAAATGAGGCCAGAGCAGACTGCACGGTTCAGCCTCGTTGATGACCGAGGCTTCAATGTTCCTATAGCGCATGACAGTCAGCTAATTGGGTCGATGAAACAGCATGTTAGGCTTCGTGTGGTTATGTTGGTGTGTAACATAGTGGATGTGGAAGCTCCTGCTACTAGGAGTCGCCCAGCTATTATTGGACAGGGAGGTCTAACTCGAACCCCTGCTGTTGTTGAGCAAAATGTGGTTCCTCATCCGTGACATGCTTCTGTCAGGCAACCTCCTCGTAGGAGTCGCCGTATTGCCGTTGTGGAAAACTCTGCTCTGGAATCTGCTGGTACTGGTCGTCCCCGTCCCCGTGTTGTTGCGGCGCTGCTCACCCAATCCATGCCGCTGTTGAGCAAACTAAGGCATCTGGAGGTTGCCCCGCTGTTGTTGCCAAGACCACCGCCTTGTGTGTGCTGCTCCTCCTCGAAACAGTCCTCAAGTTGTGCGAACCCGTGCTCTGGAATCTGCTGGTACTAGTCGTCCTTGTGTTGTTGTTGATCTGGACGCTGTTCACCCAATCCCTGCCGCTGTTGAGCAAACTAAGGCTTCCGGAGGCTGCCCCATTGTTGTTGCAAAGACTGAACCATTCTCTCCTCCTCGAACCCGTGCTCGGGTTCAGCGAGCTATTGGTCTAAAGCCAGCTCATGGTCTGGACTGGGTTAGCACTCGAAACACTTCTGTTGTGGGAACTGCTCCTGACCGTCGAGGTGGCATGGCAGCAGCTGATCCTATTGTGGCTGCCGTTAGAAGGGGCCCTGCCTGTCCACCATGTAATGTAGCTGCCGCTGCTAAGGGCCCTCGCCTTGCTCCTGGTCATGGTACTTCCACCGAGGTTGATCCAGCTAACGATGACGCTGGTGATGGCGGCGGTGGCATTGGGGCTGGGTCTGATGGTGCCGCTCCATCTCTCGAACCTCTCGGAGATTTCTATCCTGAAGAACCTGATGATGGCAAAGTAATCGTTCGTATCGGTGTCACGGATTATACTGCAAAATTAGATGATGGCACAGAAAAATTCTTTGACGAGTTTGATGTAATCCTTGGCAGATACGACCCTGAAGTGGTAGAGTTATCTGACCTGATGGCATCGTTACGTGTGAAGATGCTGTGGGGGTCCTCCCAGGAAGCAGGTTTGTTATATTATGGTTACAGGAGCAAAAAGGCTATCGAAGTGAAAGATACCAGGGATTTAGTCGTACCGTTTACAAGGAAACATTATAGAGGTGAAATTTACTTCCACTTGGTAGTGCTCACGGTTGGAGAGGAATTGGAACTCGACAATAGAGATGGACTTTTAGAAGGCATGCATGACCTGATTCATGGCATCACTGGGGCTGGTGCGACTGAGGGTGGCTTCGAACAGAGGAGAGTCTTACAGAGGAGCGTCATAAAGAGGAGCAGGAAGAGCATCCCCAGAAAGGGCACCCTGAAGAAGAACGTCACCAAGGAGACCACACCAGAGAAAAGGATACCCAAGAGTCGCACGACAAAAGGCACCATGCTACAGAGTACACCCCTGAGATCCAGTCAAAATGCCACACCGAATGGTAGCACCAAAAACGCTAAGAGGGCTAGCACGGTGGTGAACACTCCCAGGAGTGGTAGCAAAGAGGCGAAGATGGTCAGCACGGATGCTACCACACCCAGTGGGAGCAGAAAAAACACTAATTTGGAGCGGAACACGCCGCTGTCAGGGAATTATGCAAGCACAAAGGAGAACACGCCCAATAGTAGCAGCAAAAGGGCTAATTTGGAGCGTAACACGCCACTGAGGTCAGGCAATAATGCCAGCACGAAGGAGAAGATGCCCAATAGTAGCAGCAAAAGGGCTAATTTGGAGCGGAACAAGCCGCTGGGGTTAGGCAATAATGCCAGCACAAAGGAGAACACGCCCAATAGTAGCAGCAAAAGGGCTAATTCGAAGAAGAACATGCCACAGAGGTCAGGCAATAATGCCAGCACCCTGGAGCCAACACCCGTGAGGGGAGGCAGTAAGGAGATCACACCCAAGAGCGGCAGCAAAAGGCCTAGTTTGATGGGGAATGGAACGCGGATGTCAAGCCCTACTGATACCATCAGGAAAGATTACATCAGCAAGGAGGATGTACACGGGAAGAGCAAGAGGGTTCTGTACACTCAAGATGAAATTGATTCTGACTGCTGTTTGTCCACTGAAGTACTTGGGATGCGTGCAAACGTAAGACTACCCCATGTGGTTGCAGCAGAACCTACCGAGTGTCTTGGAGAAAACAGAGTTGCCGGTGAGGTGGAGTGGGGCAATGTTCCTGTCCATTCGGGTGGAGACGATGGTGTAGCCCCACCCATGGGAGTCAATATGATGTGTGCAGTACTAGGCATTAGAGACGATGGCGAAGATTCTGAATCAAATGAAGAAGCAGACACTGTAGAGGATCAAGAATCTGGTGATGATGAAATAGACGAGGAACTTAACGATGAGGCTGGTATTCCAGTCGATGATTTGGGTGTTGAAGTAGAAGAAATGAAACATGACCACGAGTATACTATAATTTCGGTCGGCACCGAGTTCAGGAGCATGCATGAGTTCAAGATGTCGTTCTGGCATTTTTGTATCAAGGGGGAGTTCGACGTTTATCGACTAAAGAACTCTGCCGAGAGGTATGAGTCCATTTGCAAGTTAATGTGGATGAATGGACGGGCCGAGGTACATTGTCCATGGAGGATCACAGCAAGATCCTTACCTGCGTCGACTGCAATTAGGGTATTGGGGCAATGAATGCAGCAAACCATTAGAACTCTCTCTCTCTCTTTTCACTCTATAACTACAATTGATGTGCGATATCTTTCTGGCAACTAGTCTACTCCGCTTATCTTTTAAATGAATCTGTGTTGCAGGTGAACAAAATGGGCCCTGCACACATGTGTCCGACAAGAAGCAAACTGAAATCCTCAATGGTCGATATGGAGTGGGTGGCTATGCAATCTATGTCCATACTAAAGGATAACCATAAGGAGACCGCAAAGAATATTCAGAATAGCCTCGGTTCTAAATACAACATTGTCCTTCCGTATTACACGGTTTGGAAAGGTAAAGAGAAAGCTCTGGGGGTCTTGCACGGGGATTGGACCAATAGCTTCAGGATGCTGTACAACTTCAAGGCGGAGGTATAAGCTAGGTGTCCGTGGAGTGTTGTGGAGATTGACACCGAACCAAAAGGTGGTAAAATATATTTCAAAGATTTTTCATGGCGCTTAAACCTTGCATCGATGGATTCAAGGGCGGATGTAGGCCGTATCTCAGTGTAGACAGCACTGTCCTAACTGGCAAATGGAAAGGCTGCCTGCCATCTGCCACAACACTTGATGGTCACAACTGGATGTTCCCAGTGGCATTCAGGCTGTTCGAAATAGAAACGGAGGAAAACTGTGTCTGGTTTATGAGGCAGCTCAGGAGATCAATAGGCCACATGGATCCATTGGCTATATCCACGGATGCATGCAAAGGGCTGATGAATGCAGTGAAGGAGGTGTTCCCACGAGCTGAAGGTAGAGAATGCCATGCCCATATGATGCTCAACTTGTACTCACACTACGCAGGCAGCGTATTTCGTTACATGTTTCCTGCTGCTAGAGTTTACAAACCTAGTAGCAGCGATTATTTCATGAGCAAGATTTTTGCCGAAGCCCCTAAACTTCTAGAGTACTTAGCCATCCATCATTCGCAGCTATAGAAGAGGAGTCAATTCAACCCTGACATCAAAGTTGATTACATAAACAACAACCTTGCAGAATGCCTGAATAACTGGGTGAAGGACATAAAAGTGCGTCCTGTTCATATCTTGATGGACAACATACGTGGTATGATCATGAAACTGTTTAATATAAGGAGAGAGATCGGTAGGAGACTTAGAGGACATATGCTACCACCAGTTGTACATCAACTGCACAAGAGAAGCCGAGGACTTGCTCATCTTAAGGTTCTACCGTCAACCAACAGAAGCTGTGAGGTGGTCGATATGTCCAAGAGTGGCAAAAGGGATGTTGTGAACATCTAGCTGCGAGAATGCACCTGCTTAGAGTGGCAGCATACCGGGAAACATTGCGACCACGCCTTGGCCTTCTTGGTGAAGAAAAGAACTCTACCACATTTGGATAAGTATTTGTCAGACTACTACTCTATGGAAAAGTTCAGAGCTGCGTACACTGGATCCGTCGAGCCATGTACAGACCCATCTCAGTGGCCTCAAGTCCAACTGTTTTTCGAGCTTTGCCAGCCAGTTACAAAAAGGGGCAGAGGAAGACCCCAGGTGAATAGGTTTAAGAATTTTCTCGAGAAGAAGGGTTTGGCTTTATGTGCTACAAAGAAGGGCAAAAACGGATGCAAGACCTGCCATCTTATAGGCCATAGAGCAGCTGGATGTCCCCTTAATGCTCCCAAACCTAGGTATGAGATGGTACATTCACACAAAAAATTGTTTATAGTCTGTAGATATAAGGTAGTAATCCATGTACTGTTTTTTTACAGGAAGCACAAGGTAAGAAACAAGACAGCCGACTAAGTGATTTTGCTGCGGGAAGAAAACCAAAACGAGTGGAGTGATGATGTCGGACAAGATTTTGGTGCTGATTGGCCTGACTTCCCTCGGCCCGGAGATGCAGGGTACGTGAAGGTAAGAAAATTGGCACCCAGGAAGAGGAAGAAGGCAGGAGATGAAGAAGCCAGTGGACGTGAAGGAAAGAGGAAGAAAGTTGGCACCCAAGCAGAGAAAGAGGGCTAGCAGTGTAGCAGCCTAATGATGTATTGAACTTGAACCTATATATGTAGTTCGGTTAAACTCTGGAGCTGTGTGCGTGGAACTTGTCGGGCGAAACAATTTGCCTCTCGTACTAGAAGTAAAATGTATCGCGACTTAAGGATTTGATACGGCCGAGGCCACTAGTTGAATCCAAAACTGTGACTGTGCCACTACTATCTGGACAATCGCGATAGCTGAGCGGTTAAATCCTCTCCAAAATCGATGGGTGTTAGTGGCACAGACGTGATTTATTTATAGGCGCTTAATAAATCCTTGCTGTTGGCATTACACTTATGATAAGTTTCTGAGCTGAAATACAAGTTCTAAGCTGGCTGCTACACTCCACGAAGCAACAACATTTTCAGCTGCTAGACAACGACATGGCAACATAAATTGCAAAGGCAACATATAATGCCCAGATAATGAGGAAACTATTTCCACTTTCTGGCCTAATCTTGAGCCCATCTATCTCACCACCTCCCTGCTTGTGCCTCCCCTGCATCTGGCGAAGCTCCCGGATCTCTCTCTCTAATGCATGAATATCCTCTTTCTTGTCCCACACAACATCATGCAGATCCTGAACAAGCTCTTTGTGAAAACCTATTAGGGGATTTTTGACCCACACAAACTTGTCACAGCAAGTTCCCCTCCCATCCAGCGAAGTAGATAGGAGGAAACAAAAAAAGTATTACATTACGCTTCCAGATCCGGGTTACCATTGTACCTACCATAGGAACTTACTGCTCTAATACTGCAGTTGCTGAATTTTCCTGCAGTATTTTCGTCGGTCAATGTAATCCATCTCGGCATCTTCTCACCGCACAAACACAACATCTCAGGGTAGTAATCGTAGGGCGTCTTCCAGTACCTGATGGGGGCACCCGCCTGACGGTGTTGAGCCGACCCTGATTCCACCCGAGACGAACTGCACGAGCTGCGAGCCATGAGCGAGGGGAGCAAGGGCAGAAGAAAGAGGAGCCTTTGGATGTCAGGGTAGTGGTGAAGCATGATTTATCCCTACTTAATAACTCGGGAAGAATCCTACCATCCACATTCGGCTGACAGGTGGGGGACCTAGCGTGTGGACTTGTCAAAAGAAACTCGCGCCTTCGTGGTTCAAAAGCCTTGTCACGCACATTGGACGAAATTTTTTGGTACCTTGCCCGCGTATATATCACTGGGAGGTCTTGCTCAGGAACCAGACACGCCTGGCCCACAATCTTACTCCCTCCTAGGAACTTGTCATGGCTCGCGCCGGCAGATCCATCCTCTCCACCGCTTCTGGTAGGGCTCGCTGCGGCGGATCCACCCCAAGATCCTACCGTCGCAGTATCAAATGGCCATGGTTTCTTGAGAGGAGCGACGACGCTAAGTATGCGAGCTCGGCCCCTCCTACCTGTAGAAGGACTAATGCGGCGTCGAGCTCGAGCAGGAGCCGCTAGGCGCGACGGCGCTCGGTCCACGCCAACCCGGCACCTTCGTCATTGTCGATTCTGATGTGGAGGGCGACAGGGACGAAGCTGTGCAGAACGCCATTGTTTCCTCCTTGGCGAAGGGCAAGCCACGGGTGGGAGTGGATGTCACCGGGAAGGGCACGACAGTGTCACCAATCGAGGTGGACTCCGATGACAGCTGTGTGATGTGGGTTTAGATGTTGTTTAGGATGGTTGCAATTTCGGTTGTGTTTAATGCGAGTACAATTATTGTAATGTGTTTGTCGAGCTATATTAAGCAATGTGTGCAATAGCAGCCGGTGTGTGCTTCCACTTTAGAAATTGTGTCTGTGCCATTTGCATGTTGCATTATCAACATAGATTACTTGTAAAAAATCCAACGAAAATCATCAGATTACAACCATCGGACGGGAGTGGCAGGATGGAAGAGAAGTTGGGACAGTGGCTTCGAGGGGAAGGACACTGGCAGGTGGGCCCTCGGAACACGTGACACTGACATGCGGGAGCGGAAGCATCACTTAAGTCTAACAGTAACGACAACACAAGTACTACATTTTTCTGTCGGTCTTCTTGATACAAATGTAGAAATGCATCTCCCTGTTTGGTCCAGCACCGACAAGGTACTGAGATGGTACACATAGGATCGACCTTAGGTCCACATACTCCATCTTCCACGGTGTCGGGAAGCTCGGCGCCTCGGCCGGTGTAGTTGCAGCCCGGCTCCGTGCAGGCGCATGTGCCGTGCGGGCACGCGAGCTCATGGAGTGGGAGCTCACGGTAGGAGTAACGGCGAAAGCATCCTGGGTGGGAGCACACGAGCAGGAACGCCGCTGCGAAGTTGCGCACGAGGATCTCCAGATTCTTGGGCTCCCACATCTGCCACAACTGAAGTTCGTCGAGAAATCAGAAAAAAGATCATCAGTTAGATTGGCGAATAGCAGGAATGTGTAGGATAAGTTCAAAAGCTTGTAAAATGATTTCTTACCGTGAAGGTAGCGACCGGAGAATTGGCGGATGTCGTCGGCTTGTGGCTACGGCAGGATGGAAGTGAAGTGGGGAAAGTGGCTTCGAGGGGAAGGAAGAGAAGTACGGGGAGGAAGAGAAGTAACGGGGACGTGACACTGGGATATGGCCCACTGAACTCGTGAGTCGTAACACTCGCAATGTTGGGGGGATACCCCCGGGTAGGGTCACGCCGGGGTATAAAGGCCGAGTTAGCCGAGGTTTGGCAAGGCCAAAGTAGATGCTGGCCGGGTCACCTCAAGGCATGCCGAATCACGGGGTAACCCGGACCAGGGGGTGTTCGCCTAACTAAGTCTCAACCGACTTACGAAGTAAGTCGGAAGTGAATGTTTTACTTATATGCAAGAACAGGTGTGGCCAGATCAACTATGATCCGGGTCACGTCTGGCTTCTAGGAGAAGGAAGGAATCTCGCTGGTCAAAAGAAGCCCCGGTACGCACTACCTGAGCAAAGCGAGCAAGGACAGGACCACCGGGGCGTGGCCGACAATGGTGACGATGCCCATGTCGGCTGACACGGGCGCCGCAGAGGCTCACGTAGCCAAAGCGTGTGTGACGCGGGGGAAAAGCACCCCGGTCGGCTTACTACTTTGGGGGGAAGCATATTCTTAGGAATATGCTTCCACGTATGCCCTAGGCAGAGACCGAGCTCCCTCTATAAAAGAGGGGCTAGGGTTTCACTAGAGGGGGTTGGTTTTTCTGCTATTCAGTTTTGGCTAGGGTTTTAGGTGTGATCTGTGGGTGAGAGTAAGAGAGCTCCTTCTTCCTCCTCTCGCCAATACAGCTCGAGGAGCACTTGTAATCTTGGCAACAGAGCTATACAAACAATTGTGTGGAGAATCACTCCACTATCCCTCCCTGGATTCCCCTAGCGTGTATTAGTCCCCACCTTTAGCCTATCCATGGCATCTGCCGTGACACTACCACGATAGTTGGCGCCCACCGTGGGGCTAGCGGCGCTAGCAGGGGTCAAGATTCAGACGGGAAACGTCATCGGCACCGGCGAACGCATCGTCTCCGGGCTCGTTCAGCGCTTTGGAGCGCTGGATTTCGTCAGCGACAACGCTGGCTGCTTCGGCACACGTCCTCTTCCGCGCAATGGCCTCTTCGTCAGGCTCGGCACGCACAAGGTCTACGTTGCTGTTGACGTGTCGTGTGTTCATCCGCGTCACGTCGTCGAGGCGGGGGAGCCACCCCTCACCGTGGTTCCCGGAACGCGTATCGCTCGCTCCCAGGACCATGCAGAGGTGATGATGACTGCACCAGGTGCGGGTGCGAGCAAGGATCCGGCGCCAGATCCGGAGGTAACGCCTAAGGCGCCGAGGAAAGGTAGAGGTCCTCCACTTGAGAGGCTAGAAAACGTGTTGAGGGAAGCAATGGACAACTTGGCAAACCCTGTAGTAGCAGCAGTAGATCCGGCTCGAGCGCAGGCCGAGCTGGAAGAAACTAGGCAGAAAATACTAGAGGGCGCAAAAAAGATAGCCGCGTCACAGTAGTCGTTGAATATGACGCTGCGTGAGTACGCAAAGGCGAACAAGGTTAACGTTGTAAAAGTGAAGGGAAGAAATCTCATGAGTAAGATGAACAGAGAGCGTGATATTGGGATTGAGGAATCAGAAAACTGTTTGTCCGTGGGGCTGCCGAGGTATAGTACCCCGGCAAAAAATCTCAGAGCAGCGGATGCAGCTGCGTCCGAGTTAGAGGGTCTGACGGGTGAAGCCCGGCAAAGACAACAGGATAGGGTTAATGAGCTGGTTCGGATCGCGAACAGGAAAAACGAGGAACTACCCAGAGCTAACCTAGAGAGAGCTAGAGCCTCCAAGATCGTACATTCGGGGGTGGGTAACCCGGAGAAATCCGCTGGAGCTGCATCGTCTCCTCATGGTGGTCCAAGGAGAGAAGAGGTAGTAACTTCGGCCAGACGGAACAAACAGATCGTCCTGTATGACCCAACGCGGGCAGGGAAAGGAAAAGAAGCTCAGAAAAATGATGATCGACGGAGTGTGAGCCGAGGTGAAGCTGGCCGAGGTAACCGCGACCAAGGCAATGCCGGTCAAGGGAACGTTGTCAACGGCAATGCCGGACAGCAAAACTCGGCTGGAGCAGGACAACCGCAGCAGCGGAATATACCAAGGCAAGAGCAAAGTGCTGGTCGAGGTATGCAACAGAAAGGCGCTCCACGAGAACAAGACAGGTATAATGATGGATACTCAGAAATGGAAAACGCGGGATACCCAAGGCTGGACTATCATGTGATAGGGTCAAGGCTGGGAAGTAGGGATTTGATGCCGAATGATGCCAGGTTGAAACTGGATCGACTGTATAGGTCGAAACAAATTGAATGTCAAGGTCCACCGGGTCCAGCATGTTTTGGACCCCGGATCATGAAGGAGCCACCGGTACCGAACTTCCAGCTACCCAGGGGCACGAAGACGTATGACGGCACTACAAAGCCGGAGGATCGTCTGATAAACTATGCTACAGCTGTGAAAATTGCCACTAGCAACCTGAGATGGGCTGTACGATATGTACCCCAGATGTTGGAAGGACCGACAAGGGTATGGCTGAACAATTTGCCACCAGGAAGCATCAACTGCTGGATAGATTTCGAGGAAATGTTCATCAGCAATTTTTCGAGTACGTATCAGAGGCCAAATAGGCCGCAGACCTTAGCTATGTGCAAGCAAAGGCCAAATGAGACGGATCGGGAGTTTTTAACCCGGTGGTGCACTGTAAAAAACTCGTGTGAGGGCGTGATAGAATCACAGGCCATAGCATGGTTTGCACAAGGATGCAGATATGCAAGCGAGCTGTGGCAGAAATTGCAAAGGAAAATGCCAACTACGTTGGCAGAGATGATCCGGATTGCAGATTCGTATGCTTTGGGTGATCCGACTTAGCCTAGGCTCGTATCAAACGAGTCAAACGATGAGTACTATCAGAGAGATGGAGCCGGATCATCCCGGAGGAATGACTACAGAGGAAAAAGGAGAGATGATAGACCGGATCATCGATACGGTTCGCACCAAGTTGCAGTTGTGACTCAAGTTCATCCCGGAGTAGGGGGCAGTCAACGCCAAAAAACTGGAGGGCAGTGGACTCCGAGAAACGATGGCAAGAAGACTTGGACACCAGAGCAAAAGAAGAAGTGGCAAGAAAGGAAAGACCGTCTGAGGTATACTTATGAGTCGATGTTGGACCAGCCGTGTAAGTTTCACATGCCGAATCCGAATAACCCAGCGGGTCATACGACGAGGCAGTGTGAGTGGATGCGCAAGATTGAACAAGGTGGTTCGGGGAATGCTCAGGCACCCCGGAATGATCAGCCTCGGCAGGAGTTACCCCGGCAGCAATTGCTCTCCGGAGCGAACACGCAACAGCTAATGTTGCCTCCCCCTCCGCCGAGGTATGATAACAATGAGAGAAGGGATGCAGTGCATCAAGTGGAAAATCAGCATCAGTTAGATCAGAGATACCCCGGAAATGAGAGGAGAAACGAGTACAGGGAGCACCATCAGAGCTATTGTGTGTTCACCACTGAGGAAACAGATAGAAAGAGCTTGCGGCATAGACATATGGAGGTGAACGCAGTAATGCCTACAGTGACGAGGTACATGCCTTGGTCCGATCAGGAAATCACCTGGAGCATCAGGGATCATCCCAAGCTCATGCCAAGCCCTGGTTCATATGCGTTGGTGCTGGATCCGACACTCATTGGACCTAGCATCAACGTAAGGTTCTCAAAGGTGTTGATCGACAATGGAAGTAGCATTAACATCATGTATGCGGACACAATGCGCAAGTTGGGTATCTCGGAGAACATGCTGCAGGCCACAAGGACAACTTTCCATGGTATTGTGCCCGGAATTTCTTGCGAGCCCATAGGCAAGGTCCGGGTTGACGTCTTGTTCGGCACGAGGGATAACTGCCGAACCGAAAATTTGGAATTCGAGGTGGTGAACTTGGAAAGTGCATACCACGCATTACTCGGAAGGCCAGCGTTGAACAAGTTCATGGCAAGCTGTCACGTTAGCTACTTGAAGATGAAGTTTCCCGGACCAAACGGGGTGATTACCATTGCAGGGGATTTCCGACGTTCCATGGAGTGTGCGTCAGCCGGGTCAAACTTAGCCGAGTCACTTGTGATTGCGCAGGGAAAAAGGAAAATTCAAGAGGTGGTGGCATTGGCTCAGTCCGCGCAGCAGTATATGTCGGCGCTGAGTAACCCGCATGGAAGTGTCTCCTTCCAGGCCACGAAAGATACCAAGAAGGTTCCTGTTGATGACATGTTCCCAGAGCGCACCGTAACAATTTGTGCCGGGTTGAATGATAAATAGGAAAGCGAGCTCGTTAGCTTCCTCCGTGAGAATCGGGACATTTTTGCTTGGTCCACACAGGACTTGCAAGGTGTTCCGAGGGAGTTGGCCGAGCACTCTTTAAATGTGAGACCCGGGGCTAAGCCAGTGAAGCAACCTCTCCGTCGCTTCGCCGAAGATAGGAGGAAAGTCATTGGGGATGAGATAGCTCGGTTGCTAGCTGCAGGATTTATCATGGAAGTTCTTACCCGGATTGGCTGTCTAATCCGGTGCTGGTGGAAAAGAAGAAGGATGACCCGAACATGGCAGTGGTTTGGTGCATGTGTATTGATTACACGAACCTGAACAAGGCGTGTCCAAAGGATCCATTTCCGCTGCCAAGAATAGATCAGGTCATAGACTCAACTGCTGGATGTGAATTGTTGTCATTCATTGATGCATACTCTGGTTTCCACCAGATACCTCTGAATCCGGATGATCAAATAAAGACTGCGTTTATTACCCCGTATGGGGCTTATTGCTATCGCACTATGCCGTTTGGTTTATGTAATGCAGGGGCAACGTACCAAAGATGTATGCAAAAATGTTTGCACGACCAAATAGGTCAAAATGTACAGGTGTACCTGGATGATGTGGTTATCAAGACCAAGGAAAGTGAAACGCTCCTTGACGATATCAGGCAAACGTTTGCAAACCTAAGGAGGTTCCGGATGAAACTTAACTCAGAGAAATGCACCTTCGGTGTCCCGGCTGGCAAATTGCTTGGTTTTCTTGTGTCCAGCCGAGGTATCGAGGTTAATCCAACCAAAATCCGGGCCATCGAACGAATGGAACTGCCGAAGTGTCTTAACGATGTCCAGAAGTTCACAGGTTGCCTGGCCTTGTTAAGTCGGTTTGTATGTCGGTTGGGAGAGAAGGCATTGCCTCTTTACCAACTCATGAAAAAGTCGGATAAATTCGTTTGGACGCCGCAGGCCGATGAAGCCTTTACCCACCTGAAGAAGATGTTAGCCACGGCACCAGTGCTAGCCTCACCACTATCAAAGGAGCCAATGTTGCTCAATATAGCCACAACCAACCGAGTTGTAAGTGCAGTGATAGTGGTGGAGCGCGATGAGGAAGGTAAGTCGGTGCAAAGGCCAGTGTATTACTTGAGCAAGGTATTGTCAGCCTCAAAGCAGAACTATCCACACTATCAAAAGGTGGCATATGGCGTGTACATGGCCGCCAAGAAACTGAAGCACTACTTTCAGGAGCATCCTATCCGGGTCATATGTGAGGCCCCCATATCTGAGATAATGAGTAACAAGGATGCGAGCGGCAGAATTGCAAAATGGGCAATTGAGCTAGCTCCTTATGCGCCGCAATATGACAAAAGAGAGGCCATCAAATCTCAAGATGTGGCGGACTTTTTCGTGGATTGGGCCGAGGTGCAATACGAACTGCCACTCCTAGATCCGAACTATTGGCGAATGCACTTTGACGGATCAAAAACCAAAACCGGGCTAGGTGCCGGAGTTGTGCTCCGTTGCCAAAGAAGGACCAGTTGAAATATGTGCTGCAGATCCATTTCACGGCATCAAACAATGTCCCTGAGTATGAAGCACTTGTGCATGGGCTCAAGGTAGGAAGAGATTGGGATACATCAGATTACATGCTTTGGCGACTCGGATTTGGTGGTGCGGCAAGTGTCGGGAGTGTGGGACGCCCTTGATCCAAACATGACACTGTACCGATTTCATGTGCAGAAGATATATGGTTACTTTGAGGGATGCGAATTTCACCATGTACCCCGGGTGGAAAATGAGGCTGCTGACAGGCTATTGAAGCTCGGGTCAACCCGACAAGCAATTCCACCGGGTGTAGCATTAGAGCACCTCAGCAAACCATCTATCAAGCCCTCCCCAGGAACCGACTCGATCTATGTCCCGGAGGACACGGAATCCGGAGCTGTGCCCATGGACATTGACATGGGAAGTGGTGCGCGAAACCCGGGGACTGCCTCGGCGAACCCGGGGGCTGCTTCAGTGAACCCGGGGGCTGCTCCGCAAGACCCGGGGACTGCTCAGCGAGATCCGGTTGAAGTTATGCCGGTGGATCAGATGGAAATTGATGAGGATGTGTTCCCTATGCGAGCAATACCAGCTTGGGCACTACCTATATTTCAGTTCCTGAAAGACGGAACGTTACCCACTGAGGAAGTGTTGTCCAGGCAAACACAGAGGAGGGAAAAGGCGTACACGATAATTAATTTTGAACTATACAAAAGGAGTGTGACCAATGTCCTCCAGCGATGTGTTGACCCGGAAGAAGGGCTTGACATCCTCCGAGATATACATCAGGGGGAATGCGGGCATCATGCCTCATCCCGAGCCTTCGTAGCAAAAGCTTTCCGGCACGGATTCTACTGGCCAAATGCCTTAGAGCAAGCGGAAGATCTGGTGAGAAAATGCAATGGTTGTCAGAGGTACGCTACCAAGACACATATGCCAATGTCGGAACTCAAGACCATACCAAACCAGCAAGGGGAAATATGACTCACATTCTGGTAATGGTGGACAAGTTTACCAAGTGGATTAAAGTGAAGCCTATAAGAAAATGTGATGGAGCTACGGCCGTAACGTTTCTCAAAGATATCATCTTGAGGTACGGTTATCCTCACAGTATCATAACTGATAATGGCACAAATTTTGCGGAAGGAGCATTTGCGCATTTCTGCCGGGATAAGAAGATCCGGCTGGACGTAGCCTCGGTAGCCCACCCCGCATCGAACGAACAAGTGGAAAGATCCAACGGATTAGTATTATCCGGGATAAAACCCCGGCTCATTGAGCCGCTGCAAAGATCACCGGGGTGCTGGATAGAAGAACTACCAGCGGTATTGTGGAGTTTAAGCACAACTCCGAATCGATCAACAGTCTATACGCCTTTTTTCTGGTATATGGGGTAGAAGCTGTATTACCAGCCGGCATAGAGCATGACTCGCCTAGGGTCACCCAATACACAGAAGCCGAAGTGCAAGAAGCCCGGCAAAATGATGTTGATCTACTGGAAGAAGCGAGAGAACTGGCATTGTCTAGATCCGCCATATATCAGCAAAATCTTCGACGCTATCATAGCCAGAAAGTAATCCCCCGAGAATTTCGGGAAGGCGATCTGGTGCTCCGGTTGGTACAACGTACTGCTGGCATGCATAAATTATCCCCCCCCCATGGGAAGGGCCATTCATTGTGAGCAAAGCATTGCACAATGATTCTTATTATCTAATAGATGCAAAGCCACAAGAAAAGAACAAGGCGGACAGGTCCGGCGAGGAATCTAAGCGTCCATGGAATGTAGCTCTACTTCGTCCTTTCGACACTTAGCAAAGCAGTGTATGTATCTGAGTCTTCTCATGTGTCGGTATGTATGCCGGCAATGAGCTTATCAATGAAATGTTGGCACCTCGAGCAGTAACTCGGGGATTGCCTTAATAATATTTGTTGTCTTTTGTGCGTTAGCTGGAATAAGTTGTTCTACTTAACTCGGATTAGTAATGTGTGAGCACCAAGAACCCAACTCTTCGACTTGCTGTTGTCCAACAAGAATTGGCTTCATGGCAAGCAAGAGAACAAGTTTGGAATTGCGTAGCACACGAAAAACAACTAAGGAAAAGAATTTATTCGAGCTGACGTTTGTTTTTCGGACTAACCCTCTATTTATTTACAAGTTATTATGCAGTTTTATTCTTGAGCTAAGTCTAAAAGTTTCCCAGTATTGTTAAGACAATTTTTGAAGCTCGGATTCGTAAGTCATAAAACCGAATCAAGGTAGACACGAACCGAGCCGAGAGATTGAACGAACAAGAAAAAGAAACTCGCGGACTACGCCCAAGTTAATCCGGCATAAGAACTTAGTGGCAAAATATCACATGTGTTTGGAATACAACTCCACCCGGCATACCGGGGATCTGATAAATTTTCGAGTTTTTTCGCTCAAGGGGAAGTAGGAGGAAGTTCGGCATCATCTTCGCCGCCTTCAATATCCGAGGCGTCATCTTCTCCTTCACCGTCCGAGCTATCCACATCATTCTCAACCTCTTCATCTACAGCGGCTTCCAGGAAGCTCGGCCCCTCAACCCATTCATGAATGGGAGCATATTCGATGAGGCTATGGGCGCAAGCCTGGCGCCGAGCTACCCACTCCGGGTCATTGGTCCATCTGGATCCTATGCGTAGACGTGTGAGGAGGTTGAGATCAATCTTCTCATACCACGTGAGTATGTGGTGAAGGATGGTATCAGCTGTGGCATGTCCAGCGGACTCTCTCCAGAGGTCAAGCTGAGTCTCGGTCTCCATTAACTTCTCAATGAGAAGTGCGGTGGTCTCCGGGGCTTCTTCCCCGGGCCAGAAAGTGTTGAAGATGCGAGCTGCAGCGCCGAGGATGTCCTTGCCGTAATTTTTGATGAGCTCCACGCGAGAAGACAAGCTGACCAACAGGTCCTCCAGGTCATAAGGAATCCCTTCACCATCAGGAGCGGCTGGAGTACCCCTTTATCGGCAGAAGTTGGCAACTGCTATGCTCACAATGGGAGTGCCCTCTAGAAATTTGCCTGGAAGCGAGGCAAGGAGGAGGGTCAAGAAAAGACATATGAAGTAACCCGGAGACGAAGGTCGGAAAAGGGAAAGAAACTTACGTGATATATGACTAAGGATCTGGGTCAACTCCTTGGTGCAGTCATCACGTCTCTTCCGAAGCTGCTCAAGCTTAGCGTTCGCCGACCCAAGATGGATGTCGGACTCCTTGAGAAGATCCTGGTCCTTGGCAATCTGGAGGTTGAGGCGCTCGCGCTCTTCTGTGAAATTTTGGCCAGCCTTTTGAAGTTCGGATTGGTGCTGGGTCTTCATCTTCTCCATCTCAGCCTTGAGCCTGGCAATCTCATCGTCCTTGGTCCGGAGGAGGGCGAGCTCATCGTCTTTATTCTTAAGCTCGGCTTGGTGTTGCCCTGCTTGTTCGAGAAAATGCAGCATCATATCAGGCACGGGCACACTATCTTCAAGCGATGCTGAAATAGTGTGTTGGCCCGGCAGAGCCGAGGTATGAATGTTTGCCGAGCCAAGGAGAAAAAGAAGTGGAAAGCACAGCAAGGTCGGATAGAAATGACTTACCCTTGATCTGCTCCCGGTTTTTCCGCATAATAATGTTCTCAGCCTCCACCCCAGCTGCGGAAACCGAAGGATGAGATTAGTTCGGCAAAGGAAGATGAAGAAAAATGAAGACGTGATAAGGAAGAAATTTACCCCTTTTTTCGTATTCCGCGATAAGTGCGGCCTGCTTGGCGCGTAGCGTCTTGTGGGTATCCAGCAAGCGTTGGAATTCAGCACTCCAGCGATTTGTGGTCACCTAAAAGGGATATAGAAACACAAGTTAGCTCGATGCATATTCGAAGTGTACTAAAATCCGGGCCAAGCGGAACTTAACCCGACTCTAGGTGTGTGCATATTCGAAGTGTACTAAAATCCAGGCCAAGCGGAACTTAACCCGGCTCTAGGTGTGTGCATATTCGAAGTATACTAAAATCCAGGCCAAGTGGAACCTAACCCGACTCTAGGTGTGTGCATATTCGAAGTGTACTAAAATCCGGGCCAAGTGGAACTTAACCCGGCTCTAGGTGTGTGCATATTCGAAGTGTACTAAAATTTGGGCCAAGTGGAACTTAACCCGGCTCTAGGTGTGTGCATATTCGAAGTGTACTAAAATCCGGGCCAAGTGGAACTTAACCCGGCTCTAGGTGTGTGCATATTCGAAGTGTACTAAAATCCGGGCCAAGTGGAACTTAACCCGGCTCTAGGTGTGTGCATATTCGAAGTGTACTAAAATCCGGGCCAAGTGGAACTTAACCCGGCTCTAGGTGTGTGCATATTCGAAGTGTACTAAAATCCGGGCCAAGTGGAACTTAACCCAGCTCTAGGTGTGTGCATATTCGAAGTTCTCATTGAGCTACGTCAGTTTTCTAAAGAGCATCCGACCGAGTAACAAGTTACTCCCCCGGAGGCTCGGGGACTAGTGGTTACTACCTACAACATGTAAAGGGGAAGCGACGTACCTCCATCATTCGCCCAGCAAGGTTAATTGCCTTTGCGGCTGTGTTCATCTGAGTGGAAAACTTGGCGGGGCCGAACTTCTCCAGGAGATCAGCGTCTTGAACTACCTCTGCCTTATTCCAATTCATGACAAATTCTATCAGGCTCGGAGGATACCGTTCACCGGTGGGCATGGGGTGCAACCAAGCCCTTCGCGTGCGCTTCTTTCCTTTCAATCAAGGCAAGGGCTGGGCTGGTGTGCAGAACCATCTGCTGTGTATCAGTTGGCTCGGCAGGGGCGTCCTTCGCTGCTGGAGCTTTCTTGGGAAGCATTGATACGAGGGTACGCTGCCCAGCATTGACGAATGTCGGCTTGGTAGCGTCCGGAGCCTTCTTGTCCTTGGCTTGCTGGGAAGAGGAAGCCGTCGCAGCAGATTTCCCTTTAGGAGCGGCCGGGGTAGTTCCTCGCCGAGGTTGAGAAGACTCGGACAAGGTAGAGGAGCTAGGCGCTGGTGCTCTTGTTGCTGGGCTTGGTGCCGCTGCTGATGTTTTTGTAGATGGAGTTGGTGTTGATGTCGGAGTTGGTGTTGGTGCTGGTCTGGTTGTTGATACTGGTGCTGGAGCCGAGGTAGCTTCAGTGGTTGCTGGTTGCGGTGATGCCGAGGTCGTGGATGCCGTCGCCTCGGCCGGGCCGGTCTCCCCCGCTCCAAGGTTACCCTCCTCTTGCCGAGGTGGAGCAGAAACCGGAGCGGCCGCAGAACCCTCTGGAATAGGGCTCAGCGGGCGTGACTCGTCGTCGCGACGGGGAGAAGGGCTAGGTCGGAGAGGTGAAGAGATGCTAGATCCACTTTGAGGGACCTCCACCGGAGCCCTGCAAAATCAAATAATGTCAAAAGAAAAATTACAATGATGTAAGGAAGAGCAAGTTACAGAAGGAAGAATGACTTACGCATCCGAAGAGCAAGTTACAAAAGCCTCCTTGGGTTTCTGAGCCCTTCGTGCTGGGGCCTTGCCTGCTGGCTTGGAGGAAGTCTTGTCCCCGGACTTATTTTGCCTCTTAGCGTGCTGAGAAGCTCCGGAGGAAGAACTTGAAGCAGCCCCGTGCTTCTTCTTCGATGCCACCGGAACAGGTTCGCCCGTAGCGAGGGGAGGATCCTCGTGGATGTGACCACCGGGGTGAGCTGATGGCGGAAAAGCAAAAGAAAGGGGGACAACCTCAACGGGTTCAATCACCTCGACATCCGAGTCATCTTCATCATCGGGCCAATCTCTAATAGAAGAGGGTTTACCCGTGGGTCATTTCATGGCGTCGGTCATAGGTAGGAACATCTCCTGGTCCGGCTCTTCCTCATCCGGAGTCTCCCGGTCCGGCACCCACTTAAGGGTCGGATCGGTGCCGTCCTCGAGGGTCTGCTGAAGAAATTGCTGAGGAAAGGAATGAACAAAGGAGTCAAAAATACAACAATAACTGACATATAATTAATCCGGGGTAAGTTTGCAACATGAAGCTTACCGCGGGAGGAAGCCTATCGCGGAAATAATGCTCAATCCCCCAAGTCCACTCAGAGGAGAAGTCCTTGTGGGTGGTGAAGAGAGCCTTAACCCGGCGATAAATCTCCGTGTTGCTCAGCTCGAAGGATGAGGTCCGGTTGGGGTCGCGCCCGAAGCTCATGTGGCACACCTTGTGGGTGCGCTTCTAGAGGGGGGAGATTCGGTTACGCATGAAAGTGATCATGGCATCCTCGTTGCGTAGCCCGAGCTTCTTCAGCTCCGCGAACCTTTGTTGACCTGGTTGGCCAAGGCCGTGGGCTTCTTGGGAACGGCGTCCCACAGATCCGGGTTAGGTGGACCCGGAGTGTATGGGAGCAGCCGGATTAAATCTTCGGTGCCAGTGTTCCGGACATAAAAGAAAGTCCGGACCCACCCTTTGCAGGACTCTAATCCGGTGACCCGAGGGAAAACGGAAAACCTCCGGGGTGAGATGGAAGCCACTCCGAATTGAGTGAGCTGCTTGTCCTTCGGATCGGTATGGATGTTGGGGATGACGTTGCGACGAAGGCCGAAAAACCGAATCCAAAGCTCCTTCGTGGGCCATAGTCTGGTGTAGCCTTCGATCGTAGAAGCAAAGGCAGAAAGGGAAGTGATGGTGTTGGCTCGAAGATGGTGCGGCTGGAGCTGGTACGTACTGAGCCAGTCCCGGAAAAAATCGCTCACCAGCAACCTGATGCCCATTGGAAGTGGGACAAGAACACGACGTATTCACCCGGATTGGGTGAGGGGGCTAGTTCGGAGGAGGCGAGGCGAGCCGCAACGCCGACGGGGATGCGCCTGGTGCGGTAGAGCCAGTCCAGGTCATCTTCAGCAGACCCAGGACCCAGCCCACGCATCGCGGTCCACCGCCGCGATGTCCTCCTCCATCTCCTGCTGGAGCAACGATGAGCTCCTCTTCCGTCATCTGATCTTCGCTGCTCTCGCTGGCGCTAGCGGCGGCAGGGGGCAGAGGCCGGGATTGGCGAGGACCCGTGGCGAGAGAGCTGTGTAGTGGTGGCTGCGATGCAAAGTATGAGGGAAAAGTGCGGCGGCGACGCTGCAATTTGGAGCACTGGCAGTGGCGCGGTCGCAAGGAAGAGGAACGAGAAGAGCAACGGGCAGAGGGGCGCGGAAGGAGAAAAATCCTAAGGGATGCGCCCCTCCGCTATTTAACCACGCCCTCAAGCGGTGAGTGGGATCGCATCCTGCGGATCGGCCACACGCAGTGGTCGTGTATCACCTGCCCGAACCAATCAGTGGGGAGCCACACGGAGGGCCACAGAGCGGAGATGGTCCCATGACATGACACTGTGATGCGATAAACAAGGAGGCAGGCATGATGTGACCCGCGCACAGTGATAACTGACAATTACTGAGGCGGTTACAGTGCAAGCCCTTAAAATAAGACGACATAATGATTACCCTTCACATGGGTTGGCGTACGAGAGAAGGAACAAGACCCGGATGGAACTGTGGTAACCCGGCCGACAAGTGAAAACTTGGAATGTGCGAAGGGAACGTAAATCCTTATAATCCGAGGTAAAGAGGTAACTCGGCAATAACGGCCAGAGCTCGGAATGGAACCTGATGTGGCCTTAGCGGCCAAGGCGGCTAAGACCACACCAGCTTCGGGGACTAATGTTGGGGGATACCCCCGGGTAGGGTCACGCCGAGGTATAAAGGCCGAGTTAGCCGAGGTTCGGCAAGGCCAAAGCAGATGCTGGCCGGGTCACCTCAAGGCAGGCCAAATCACGGGGTAACCCGGACCAGGGGGGCGTTCGCCTAACTAAGTCTCAAACCGACTAAGCAGTAAGTCGGAAGTGAATGTTTTACTTATATGCAAGAACATGTGTGGGCCAGATCAACTATGATCCGGGTCGTCTGGCTTCTAGGAGAAGGAAGGAATCTCGCTGGTCAAAAGAAGCCCCGGTATGCACTACTGAGCGAAGCGAGCAAGGACAGGACCACCGGGGCGTGGCCGACAAAGGTGACGACGCCCATATCGGCTGACGCGGGCGCCGCAGAGGCTCACATAGCCAAAAGCTGTGTGAGCGGGGGAAAAAGCACCCGGTGGGCTTACTACTTTGGGAGGAAGCATTCTTAGAATATGCTTCCACGTATGCCCTAGGCAGAAGACCGAGCTCCCTCTATAAAAGAGGGGCTAGGGTTTCACTAGAGGGGG